>VBSM01000361.1:47439738-47568004 GCA_008086735.1 Cheirogaleus medius
AAAAAAAAAAAAAGAAATGTTTTTTGGGGAAACATTTTTGTTGTTCTCTGTCTTGCTCTCTCTTTCTTTCTTCTATCATTGCCTTTAATTTAAATATATTAATTGTACATAATTATAAGGTAGAGTGGTATATTTTGATACATGTGCATGATGTGTAATGATCAAATCAAAGTAATTAGCATATCCATTACCTCAAACATTTATCATTTCTTGTGTTGGGAACATTTAAATTCCACTTTTCTAGCTATTTGAAAATATACAGTAAACTGTTGTTAATTATAGTCTCCTCATAGTGCTACAAAACATTAGAATTTATCCCTCCTATCTGGCTATATTTTTGCATCTCTTAACAAACCTTTTGCCATCCCCTCCTCCCTCTTACCCTTCCCTGCCTCTGGTAAACACTATTCTATCTATTTCCAGGAGATCAACTTTTTTTCTTCCACATTTAACTATGAATGTGGTATTTATCTTTCTGTCCGTGCCTATGTAATTTCACTTAATATTTGTCCTGAAATCTTATTAATATTGCCACTAATAATAGAATTTTGTTTTTTATGGCTAAATAGTATTCCATTTTGTACACATACCAAATTTTCTTTATCCATTCATCTATTGATGGACATGTAGATTAATTCCATACCTTGGTTGTTGTGAATAGTGCTGCCATCAGAATGGAAGTGCAGATATCTCTTTAACATACTAATATTCTTTCCTTTGGATAAATCCTTAGTTCTAGGATTGCTGAATCATATGATATTTCTATTCTTAGGGTTTTTTGTTTTTTTTTTTTTTGTTTTTTTTTTTGAGGAAACTACATAGTGTTTTTCATAATGGCTGTTCTAATAATGTACATTCCCACCAACAGGGTATAAGAGTTTCCCTTTCTCCACATCCTATCCAGCATTTGTGGGGCTTTTTGGTTTTTTCATACTTTTGATAAAAGCCACTCAAACTGGCTTTTATATCTCATTGTAGTTTTGATTTTCATTTCCCTCATGATTAGTGATGTTGAGCATTTTTTCACATACTTGGCCATTTGCATGTCTTCTTTTCAGAGACTTCTATTCAGCTCATTTGCCCATTTTTTAATTGGATCGTTTGGGTGTTCACTGTTGAGTTGAGTTACTTATATATTCTAGTTATTAATCCCTTGTCAGATGAATAGCTTTCAAATATTTTATCCCATTCATTAGGTTGTCTCCTCACTCTCTTGACTGTTTCCTTTACTGCACAGAAGGTTTTTAGTTTGATATAATCCCATTTGTCTGCTATTGCTTTTGCTGCCTGAGCTTTTGAAGTCATAGCAGTAAAATTTTTGCCCAGACCAATGTCCTAAAGCATTTGCTCCTATGTTTGCCCCTAGTAGTTTTGTAGTTTTTAGTCTTATGTTTAAGTCTTTAATCCATTTGGAGTTGATTTTTTGTGTATGCTGAGAGATAAGGTTATAGTGTCATTTTTCTACATATGGATATTCAGTATTACAGACACCATTTATTGGACAGACAGAAAGACTGTCTTTCTCCAATAATTTTTCTTGGTTACTTTGTCAGAATCTGTTGTAAATATATAGATTTATTTCTATGTTCTCTATTCTTTTCTATTGGTCTATGTATCTGTGTTTACGCCAGTACCCTGCTATTTTGGTTACTATACCTTTATAGGATATTTCAAAGTCTGATAGTGTGATGTCTTCACTTTATTCTTTCTTTTCAGAATTGCTTTAGCTATTCAGAGTCTTTTGTGGTTCTATATGAATTTTGATTTTTTTCTGTTAGTGTGAAAAAAGCCATTGTTATTTTGATAGAGTTTGCATTGAATCTGTAGGTAGCATTGGTAGTTGTTGCCATTTTAGCAATATTAAATCTTTCAATCCATGTAAATGGAAAATATTTTCATAGTTTCATGTCCTCTGAAATTTCTTTTGTCAGTGTTTTATAGTTTTCTCTGTAGAGACCTTTCACCTTCTTTGTCAAATTTATTCCTAAGTATTTTTTATAGTATTGTAAATGGGATTGCTTTCTTGATTTCCTTGTCTACCAGCTTGTTGTTGGTGTATAGAAATGCTACTGAGTTTTTTATGTTGATTTTGTATTCTGAAGTTTACTGAGTTTATCAATTCTAAGAGAATATTCAGTGTGAAATTTTTAGGGCTTTCTCTATATAAGGTCATGTCATCTGCAAACAGGGACAGTTTGACTTATTTCATTCCAATTTGAATGCCCTCTATTTCTATGTCTTTCTTAATACCTCTGTCTAGGAATTCCACTACTATGTTGAATGAATAGGAATGGTGAAAGCGGACATCCTTTTTGGGTTGCAATTTTAGAGGAAAAACCTTCAACATTTCTTTGTTCAGCATAATGTCAGCTATGGATTTGTCATACATAGCCATTATGTGTTATGTTTCTTCTGTCCCTCACTTGTTGACAGTTTTCATCACAAAGGGATATTGAATTTTATGAAATACTTTTCTGCATCTATTGACATTATCATACAGTTTTCTTCCTTTATTCTGTTGATGTAATGTATCATGTTGATTTGTGTATATTGAATCTTCCTTACATTCCTGGATCATGGTGAAGGATATTTTTAATATGATGGTGGATTTGGTTTGGTAGTATTTTGTAGAGGATTTTTACATCTATGTTCATCAGAGATATTGGCATATAATTTTATTTTTTTGTTGTGTCCTTATCTGGGTTAAGTATCAGGGAAATGCTTGCCTTGTAGAATAAGTTTGGAAGAATTTACTCTTTTTCAATTTCTGGAAGAGTTTGAAAAGAATTCTTATTCTTATTATTTCTTATTAATTCTTTGTTAAATGTTTGTTACAATTCAGCAGTGAAGCCATTGGGTATTGAGATTTTCTTTAATGGGAGACGTCTCATTAAACATTCAATCTTATTACTCGTAATTGGTCTGTTCAGGTTTTTCATTTCCTGGTTCAATTCTGGTAGGTTTCATGTGTAAGTAATTTATCCATTTTCACTAGACTTTCCAATTTTTTGACCTGTGGTTGTTCATAATAATCTCTAGCGATCCTTTTTATTTCTGTGGTAACAGTTGTAATGTCTTCTTTTTTGATTTTTATTTTATTCATTTGGTATTTTCTCCTTTTTTCTTATTTAATCTATCTAATTGTGTGTCTGTTTTGCTTATCTTTTGAAAAATCAACGTTGTTTTGTTGAACTTTTGTATCTTTTAGTCTCAAATTTGTTTATTTCTTCTCTAATATTTATTATTTGTTTTCTTCTACTAATTTTTGGTTTGGTATGTTCTTTCTTTTCTAGTTCTTTAAGATATACTGCTAGATTATTTAATATTTGCTACTTTTTTGATGTAGGTATTTATTACTATAAACTTCTCACATAATAATGCTTTTTCTGTCTCCCACAGGTTTCATTATGTTGTGTTTTTTTCTTCATTTGTTTCAAGGAAGATTTACTTTTCCTCTTAATTTCTTCTTTTTCCCATGGTCATTCAGAAGCATGCTTTTGTTTTAATTTCTAAGTATTTTTATATTTTCCAAAGTTTCTCTTACTATGGAATTATAGTGTTATCTTATTTTGGTCAGAAAAGATAATGGACATGATTTTTTTCTTATTTGCTGAGGCTTGTTGTGTCATCTAGTATATGGTCTATACTGGAGAATGTTTCGTGTTCTGATGAGAAGAATGGGTATTCTGCAGCTGTTGGAGGAAATGTTCAATAAATTTCTCTTAGGTCCGTTTGCTCAAAAGTGCAGTTTAAATCCAATGTTTCATTGTTGATTTTTTTTTGTCTAGATGATTTTTCCAGTAACAAAAATGGGGTGTTGAAGTAACTAACTATTATTGTATTGAAGTCTATCTCTGCCTTTAGAGATAATTCCTTTATATATCTGGCTGCTTGGATGGTGAGTACATATATATTTACAATTGTTACACACTTTTGCTGAAATGATCCCTTTGTCATTATATAATAATGTTCTTTGTCTCATTTTATTTTTCCATTTTCATGGAATATCTTTTTCCATCCCTTCACTTTCAATCTATATGTATCTTTACAGGTGAATTGAGTTATTTGTAGGCAGCATATAGTTGGGTCATGTTTTTTTAATCCATCCAGCCAGTCTATATCTATGAAGTTGGGACTGAAATCCATTTAGTTTCAAGGTTATTATTGATAGATGAGGACTTACTCCTATTATTTTGTTAATTGAGTTCTGGTTATTTTGTATAGCCTTTCTTCCTATTTTTGTCTCTTATTATTTATCTCTGCAGTTTGATGATTTTATGTAGTGATAGGTTTGATTCTTTTCTTTCTTCATTGTGTATCTGCTCTACCAGTAACTTTTATATTTTGCATATTTTTATGATAGTAATTTTTGTTTTTAACTTATAGACTTAGGACTCCCTTTAGCATTTCTTATAAGGCCATTCTAGTGATGATGAATTCCTTCAGTTTTCACTTATCTGCAAAAGACTTTATTACTCCCTAATTTCTAAAGGATAGTTTTTCTGGGTATGGTAGTATAGTATTATTTCTTGATAATTTTTTTTCTTTCAGCACTCTGATTGTATCATCTATTCTCTCCTGGTCTATACGATTTCTGCAGAACAATCTGATGTTAATCTAATGGAGGTTATCTTAAATGTGACAATGTTTTATGTGGCTGCTTTTAGAATTATTTCTCTGTCTTTGTCTTTCGGCAATTTGACTATGATGTGCCTTGGGAGAACATCTTGGTTTGAATCTATTTAGGGACTTTTGAGCTTTCTGGATATGGATGTCCATATCTTTGCCAAGACTTGGTAAGTTTTCAGCTTCAGTTTTTTTAAATAGGTTTTCTACATCATTTTCCTTCTCTTTGTCTTCTAAAATTTCCATAATGTTCTACAAACCAGGAGTTCAAAAATTAATAAATAAAAATTTCAACAATGTGGATATCTGTCCTCTTACTTTTGTTCCATAAGTCTTGTAGGCTTTCTTCACTCTTTTCTTTTCTCTTGTTTCTTTCTTTTTTCTTTTGTTCTCAGACTAATTTCAATCTATCTTCAAGTTCATAGATTTTTTTTCTGCTTGATCAAGTTCCCTGTTTAAGCTTTCTTTTGTATTTTTATCTTATTCATTGAATGTGTCTGCTGAAGGAGCTCTGTTTGGTTCTTTTTTAATAATTTCTATCTCTTTTTGAATTTCTCATTCATATTTTTATTTGTTTTTCTTATGTTAATTGTCTATCTGTATATTTGTATCCCATTAAGTGTCCTTAAGATTTTTTGAATTCATTTTCTGACAATTTATTGATTTACTTTTCATTGGGATGTATTAGTAGAGTTATTATATTACTTTGGTGTGTAATTTTTTTTTTTTTTGCTTTTTTATATACCTGTGCCTTTACATTGATGTCTGTGCATATGATGGAACAATGACCACTTCCAAATTTTCTAGGGTGGCTTCCATAGAGAAAGACTTTCACCTGTAGTTGAGTTTTGCTGTAGTGATTGGAAAAGGTGTGGTGACCCTGTTTCCTGATAGCTACAGTGATATAGTGTTCATGAAGCTTTTTCAGCTGTGTTCAATGTCAACAATCACTGTAGGTGCCTCATTGACCTAGGCCATTAAAGTTTGTCATGGCAGGATTGGCAGCATATATTGTTAATGTCCTTGGTGTCAAGGGATTTTGGTGTCCTCCTATTTTTATTTTCTCCACAATGGGAAAACATAGTCAAGGGGTCCCTCTTGGTATCAGGTATGACATGATCTATAAACTGTTGCAGTGATAATGAGCTCCATATGCAGGTATTCGTAGTGAGGCTCTTAGGCTCAGAGTCTTATCAACCTATTGTGGCATCTGGGTTTTGAAGTGCAGGTTCATTTTCTGTGACAGAGTTGGATGTACATTGCCCACAAAATCAGGATCTTTGAATCTGAAGCACTCCCTCGCACTTCAGGCCCAGGGGACAAGGTTGCAGCTATGATTTTACACTTGGAGGAAAGGGCATAGCACTGGCCTGACTCCAGGGAAGAAGGGGTGATCTGAAGATTTGGACCTAATGAACAAGTTATGACTGCAATTCAGGAACCTGAGTCAATAAAATTTGATGATAACTCAGGTCCTAGGGGATGAGGAACTATGTAGTGCCAACTCTAAACCCTGGGATGGTGGGGCTCAGCAATATCCCAGACTCCATAAGGTCAGGTGCGGTAGCAACAAGTACCCCAGTATGGTGGAGCACAGCTGTCATTTGGGCACTGGGGAACCACTCAGAAATGTCTTCACTCTCCAGGGAGAGAAATATCTCAGCAGCCTAGATTCTAGGGCTAGTCCAGCACTAGGGAAGCAGAGTACTAGAATTTTTTGGCCCATGGGTTGTGGTATTTCTGTTCAGCCTCTGCTCTGTTTCCCTGGGATATAGTATACTGTATTAGCTCAGCTCTAGCATATGCAGCTGCTCAATTCAGCTAGGACACCATACCCCAGGGCATAATGTACCACCTTAGCTCAGTCATGGGGTGTATGACTGTTCTGGGAGGCTCAGGAAAAATTTCTTTGGCATGTAGGACACTATTTCAGCCTAAGTATTGGGGTACATGACCACTCTGGGCAGGCAAAGCACTGCTTTCTAAGTTGCAGGGTACTGCTTAAACTTAGGCACTGGGGAAGCTTAAGTGCTATAAGTGACCAAGGTATTATTCCCCCATGAAACAAGATACCACTTCAGCTCTGGACTGGGGCATAAGATGAGGTAGAATGAGTGGGTAGAGATGCTCTGCCTCTACTTGACCTCACAGGGAGGGCTATAACAACTGATCACAGCTTAGCTTGAAGATGTTAGGCCACCAGGATGTTGAGGTTTGGTGGCACCTTAACCTCAGGGATGAAGGAAAGCCATGGCTACTTGCCCACAGAACATGACACACTCTAGTCATATTTCCAATTCCAAGATGGTATAGCTCAGTAGCCACATGGGCCACAGGGGGTGGGGCATAGTCTTGGCTCCTTCTCTGGAGGAAGCATAGCTGTGTAAACTCCAGGCAGCTCCCTCACCTAGGCTTAGTGCTTATGAGGACCACAAGAGAACCTAGTTGGTGTGTAGGTGTCCAAAGTATTGATGGAGCTTTCTGGGATTCTCTTGCTTACTTACTCACCATAGACAGGAGTTCCTCCTGGTTCCCAGCTGATCCCAGTTGGAAGATGGGATGGTGGAGGCCTGGCATTTCCTTTCTTGCTTCTGTGTAATCATTCTGAGTTTCTGTGCTTAACAGAGTTTCTGTCACTCTTCTGTCACTCTGGGGCTATCTCTTTGTGTTATTTTCATTAAAATGTAGTTGTTTATTCATTATTCTGTCTGCCTTTGTGAGGGGGACAATTGCTAGAGGTTTCTAGTCTGTCTATCTTGCTGATGTCCTGTGTGTTTTTATAGCAAACTATTTATGGCTTTAAATAATACACTCTATTTAAAATATGCTTAAAATAAGAAGTCTCCTAGAGTATCAGAACAGTTTACTGACAAAAATGCAATAAGTTTTCAATAATGGATAGGCTATGCTGTTTAAATATTTTGCCTATGCAAAGAGATACCATTTATCTTTACAGCAAATTTACACAAAAGAATTACAGGAAAAGCACATCCGATTTGTAATACATGCTCGGCAACTAGCCTATATAGGAAATGCCAGAGGATAAAGCAAATCCTTTTGAAAACTACTTGAATCAAGATTTTTAATTGTGTCAAATAGTGTTATTTATATGCTTAAAACAATTGAAAAGGCATAATTTGTGCACAGAGACACAGGTTAAATTGCATCAAATAACCACTGATGCTTCTTTTAAGGTAGATAAATCAAGATAATAAAATGATTCGGTCAAACAATGATTTCAGGGTGTTTAGGGGTACTATTTAATGTCTAATTACTAATTTTGGTTAAAGGTAATATGCCAGAGGCAGTTTCTTATATCTTGTATATAAACCAAGCAAAATGGAAAGTTACTATTTCAAGCATAAAATTTTCTTTGCAGTTTTCATACAATGTGATTATTCAAGTTACAGGAACACTATTTTCTTAAACAGCCGGAGTTTCCAAAAGGCCTACAATATTCAAGTATTTGTCTCAACTCTCATCTCCCTTTGTCAATGTAACTGTAGACTCACTAAAATGTCTAACTGAAGAATCACTTCAGCAATACCCACAGAATAATTTATGAAGTTACCATTCCTTTTGGGCCTGGTGTATAACCAGTAAAATGATATTCCTAGTCCTTTTTCCTCTAGGCTGTTTCCTAAGGTGGAGAATGGGTCTATTATTGTTTTACTATAGCTATTTTTTCAAAAAAAATGTAGGCCCTCAGGATCTCATTCAAACTTTGTTCCCAAGTACTTCAGATGGAATCAAATATCATGCAATATTTACAAATTGTACTCAAGCTATGAAATAACACTTTGAGGGGAGAATAGGGAAATAAAGACTGAAGATAAAAGGGCATAGAATTGTAACTGCCATTCTAAAAAATGTAGGCTCTGCTTGGAAAAGTTGTCTGCATAGCTTAGAAACTAACTTTTGGCAGTCTCTGTTTAATGTCATCTTTTTCTGCAGGACTTGATTGCCAATGGCCGAGTGGAAGATTTCTGGTGCCAGTAGGCATTTCTGTTGTTGTTTCTGTTGGAGGACAATGTAGGGAAAGAGAGTTGATAAAAAACAGAGCAAGCCCTCTTTAATTGGAGCTGATACACATTATGTCTGTGACTCCCTATGGAAATGCTTGTATTGAAATGATCTTTATGAAGGAGAAAAAGGGAATAGTTTATTTATGCCATCTTCATGAAATAAGAAAATGGTGAGCTCATTACTGCATTGGCAGATTATAATATTATAGAGTCCAAGTTTAAATTATTGCAACCAAAAAAATTAAAAAGGCATTTAGACATGATCGAACAAGGCATAGTCTTTTAAATTATGAGGAGTCAGAGGTCATGCCTACGTTCATTCAAAAGATTTGGACACATACTTAATGTGTGCTGAATAGAATGTAGATTTATTTTAGTCCCTCTTTAGCTACTAATTTTATTCTGACATTTCTAAATGTTCATTATTTTATGAATGATCAAATTAAGTTCCTATCCAATTTCAAAACTAAGATTCTGTGAAAGTTTTATTTCATTTCCTTGTAGACCAGGATTATCCAATAGAAATACAATGTAAGCCACAAATCAATGCCACCTCTGTAATCTTAAACTCTTTGTAGCCACATTAAATAAAATGAGAAGAAATAGGTAAAATAATTTTAATAATATATTTTATTTAACCCAATAGATCCCAAATATTATCATTTTAATATATAATCAATATTTTAAAGTATTAAGGAGATAGTTTATTTTTTTAACACTAAGACTTTAAAACTCTGTGTGTATTTTATACCAAGAACACATCTCAATTCAGGCTAGCCACATTTCAAATGTTCAATAATCACATATGGCTATTGGTTGCCTTACCAGACAACACAGTTGCATACCATCTAGAAATATGCAGTATATTGAAAAGAATAAAAAATAGTTTATTATTTTTGGGCCATATGGATGAATCAGGAGCATCAGATCTGATGGTTTCATTCACACAGATTTCAATGTTCTCACAATTTTATTAATAACATTTTCATATATTTCAAGAATGTACATTATATTTTGTAATCAGCCACTCCTTTTATGCTATTATGACTATTTTCTGCAATATTTGGGGCTTTTATAGGCATGCATCACTATCTCCAAATGGTCATATCTTCTCTTAAATATGCCAACATTTCCAACCTGAAAGCTCTGATAGATTGAACTAAATAGCTTGTCACAGAAGCTGATCTTTCACAAAAAGAAGAGGAGGAGGAGTAAGAAGAAATGGAGGAGGATGAGAAAGATAATCATAAAATCCACATGTAAGAAATGAACTTGAAATCCTTTCACTGAGAGTAAGTTGTTTCTGAAGATGCTCCATTTCTTTTAGTTCAACCAACAGTTACTGAACATGTAACATCTTGAAGAAGACATGGCTCTTGCTGAGAGCAATGCAGCCAAAAAGAACATGTAACATAGAACTGAAAAAGAGTTTGAGATCTGTACACAGTGAAAAATTCCCTCAGCTGCATCCTGATACATGTCATCTGCTTAAATACTTCTAAAAAATATAAGAATTTACTACCTCTGAGGCAGCACATTTTAATTGTAAACCATTGCGTTCACTCAAAAGTTCCCGTGTGAGAACACAGTAGATCATTCATGTGCTCACTATACATTAGTCTGGCCTCTTTAGACAACATAAATCTATCAACTCTGTAAGAGAAACCTTAAAATACTTGAAAATATTTTTCTTATCAGCATCTTGATTTCTTCTTCCTTCTCATAAAATATAATTTTAACCTCCTTGCCATAATGATCTTTCAACTCTAAATATGTATTTGATGAATTCTATTTTAAAATGTTTTGCTCATAACTAAATATTTACTTGAAGTGGACTAATAATACACTTACTGTTTTATTAGCCTCAGCATAAATTCCATTCATTCCTTACAGATATTCACTGTTAACTTACCATGTATTCAATGGACTACGTGCTATGGTTAAGAACATAAATAAAACAATCTTTCCTCAAGTAGTTTATGATCCAGTGGAATAGACAGTGACTACTATGGACACATGCCTAGTGTATTTAAGGTATAGAAGAGAAAGGTGCAGCCCAGTCTGGAATAATATTGATCACATATTGATTGATCAAATAAAATCATTTTTTCACCTGTAATTCCACAATTTTTGGATTACTCCCAATTTATAACTCATAAAATGTATTTACTGGATCTACATGAAAAAAAATTTGTCTTCATTCTGGTTAAAATTCATTCTTTTTCATTTATTTCCAAGATATTTTGGAATGTGATGTAGGTACAGTGTGCTTCTCCCAACTCATTGACATAACTCTTGAAAAGTACTGGAAGGTGGAACATTAGTACAGGTAGCCCCTTAGCTTCAGACAAAAACCAGACCGCTAATTGTCATGTTTGAAACCTGGTTGTTCACACACTTCTGTGAATCTACATCATGGGTCTCTTATTCAGGCTATACTTTGCCATCTTGTTCACAAGGATAGGGTAGAATGTTGTATTGAAATACTTCTTATAATAGCATAATACTTATTTTAATACTTATTTCACTCCTCTGGTGCACCAAGCTTCCACATGTACAAGAGGCTTGGATTTTGTTTGGCAAGATTATTTTTAGTCAATCTATGCTTGATTCTTGTGAATGACTGGCAAAAGTAATGTTAGCTATCTCTGAAGCTGTGATGGTTAACTCATAAAAGTAACTTCTCTTCCTTGTCTTCTATATATAAAAATAATCATGTGCAGTATAATGGTGTTTCAGTCAATGATGAACTCCAAATACAATGGTGGTCCCAGATGTTATAATGAAGCTGAAGAATTCCTATCACGTAATGATGTTGTAGCACAATGCATTACTCACATGTTTGTGGTGTTGCTGGTGTAAACAAACCAACTACACTGCCAGTTATATAAAAGTATTGATAATGATAGTAATTGACTATGTTACTGGTTTATGTATTTTCTATATCATCATTGTTATTATAGAGTATATTTCTACTTATTAAAGAAAAAAAGTTAACTCTAAAACACCCTCGGGCAGGTCCCTCAGGAGGTATTCCAGAAGAAGACATTGTTATCATAGATGATGAGCTCCATGCATGTTATTGTCCATGAAGACCTTCCAATAGGACAAGAAGGGTAGGTGGAAGATAATGATATTGATGATCTTGACCCTGTGTAGGCCTAGGCTAAGGGGTGTGTTTGTGTCTTAGTTTTAACAAAATGTTTAACAATTGAAATAAATTTTAAAACATTAAAAATGGGAAAAAAGCTTATAGAATAAGGATATAAAGAAAGAAAATACTTTTGTACTTTTGTACAGCTGTAAAATGTTTATTAAGTCATATTATTACAAAAGAGTTGAAAAGTTAAAGAAATTAAAAGTTTATAAAGTAAAAAAGTTACAGTAAGCTATGGTTAATTTATTATTGAAGTGCTGGGCATGGTGGCTCACGCCTGTAATCCCAGCACTCTGGGAGGCCAAGGTGGGAGGATTGCCTGAGGTCAGGAGTTCAAGACCAGCCTGAGCAAGAGCAAGATCTGTCTCTACTAAAAATAGAAAAAAAATAGCTGGGCAACTAAAAATAGAAACAACAACAAAAAATTAGCCGGGCATGGTGGCACACACCTGTAGTCCCAGCTACTCGAGAGGCTGAGGCAGGAGCATTGCTTGAGCCCAAGAGTTAGAGGTTGCTGTGAGTTAGGCCGATGCCATGGCACTCTAGCCTGGGTGACAGAGTGAGACTCTGTCTCAAAAAAAAAAAAAAATTATTATTGAAGAAAGAAAAATACTTTTTATAAATTTACTGTAGCCTAAGTGTACAGTGTTAATAAAGTCTACAGTAGTAATGTAGATTACTATACATTACTATATTAATGTCCTAGGCCTTCAAATTCACTCATTACTCTCTGACTGACTCACCCAGAATAACTTACAGGCCTGCAAGCTCTGTTAATGTTTATTGCCCTATGTAAGTGTACAATTTTTTATCTTATATATCATATTTTTCTGTATCTTTTCTATGTTTAGATACACAAATATTTTCCATTGTGTTGTATAATAATATAATTACATTATTATTTAGTATAGTATCATGCTGTACAAGTTTGTAGCCTAGGAGCAACAGACTATACCATATAGCCTAAGGTTGTAGTAGGTTATACCATCTAGATTTCTGTAAAGTACACTCTATGATGTTTGTACAACAATAAATTACCTAATAATCCATTTTTCAGAATGTATCCCCATTATTAAATGATGCATGATTGTGTAAATGCAGAAAGAATTAAGACATTAATATAATATATAATAGAGTATAATGTACTATATAGAAAATATACATATTCTATATTATATAATATAGACTATATAAAACATTACTATAATATAATTAATATAAAGCCTTCAAACAGTGACTCAGAGCTGTAGGAACTATATCCATGGCTAAAAAAGGAAAAAAAATGTGTTTCCATATCTAAAATTAGGGAATTTAGAAATATTTTCTTATCAAAAATTGTAATAAAATGGTCAGATATATTTAGAATGGTTTAGCTGACACAATATTTTAAGAATATAATAGTTTAAAAGATTTTTCAGAGCTGGTCAGGGAGTTTCACCACAATTTATAACATTATTTCAAAGAGAAAATGAGTTTTAAAGTCCTGATAACGGGTTTTGCAAAATAACTCTTTAAAACACAATTCAATTATAGGTTAAAATTGCCTAAAGTGTAGTTTCAGCTTCAGAAAAATCCAAACGTATGTGTAGGTGTGTATTATGAATACGTGTGGGTTTTATATAAATTTCTATAAAACATAGGTATGAGTAAACTCTGTACAGTTAACAATATACATAAATTCTGGTAAAAATAAGCCTAATTACAATTCAGAAGATTAATATTTTAGCTAAGATTACATATTTAGTTTTTACTTTCAATCTTATCCATAGTATAAAATCAACTTCGATTTTTTTTAAATTATCATTGATGAAAGATAAAAGACAATTCCCATTATACATTGGGGTATCATGACCATTATTCTCAAAATTTAGAATTTACAAAAATAATTTCATATATTCCACATATTTTAAAGGTACCCTAAAAAGCAAAATAATAGTAAATCCTGAGGCTACATATAACTAAGAAATTTTGTTAAATTCACCCAAGTTAGCATTAATTTCTCTTTAGATGAGAGTAAGAAATAGTTGTCTTGCTATCACATATAAAATATAACCAAACAAATTCTAATATTGTGATGAATATTCAATATACTGAGTATAAGATCTTAAATATATATATATTTTCATCCCATTGATGAAATCTTCAAATATCCATTAAGAAAAATAATAGTTGCGCTTCTTCCTGTAATTATTAGTAACACTATTTATTGAATGTTTCTGTGTGCCTGACCCTATATAATGTGGTACATGCTTGTTTTCTTATTTAATTATTATAACAAAACTACAGATAGGTATCATTCTCATTTTACAGATGAGAAATTAAGGCTTAAAGAGATAAAACATTTTCCATGTAGGAGTAGAGTCATGTTTTGATTGTGGTTCTACTTAATTCCAAAACTTTTGTGCTCAACTACCATGATATTTTACCTTTTAAAAATCACATTTGGCCAGAGAGGAACAATTTCACTATAATGGTTGTTATAATTATTTTATTGTCACTATGACATGGAGTTACATTATTAGAAAGGGTATTTGTCACTTCTTTATTACTAGGCACTTAGAATTTGATTGCTGGAGTGAAGAGGCATTTCACAGATAGAAGTTATGGTCACCTAATGATTAAATCCATAGAGGACAATTGTTTTAATCACCTCTTTTAGCCCATGACAGTTGTTCTTTTCTTATTTCTATTTTTCTAACCCCTCTGACAGGCACTTGCCCATCACTAATTCCCATTAGGAGCGCTAGTGGCATTGCAGTTTTTCAAGACTTTTCAAGTCTCCTGGATTCTATGCATGACATATGGTTTCAGTAGGGAACTACCGATTGCATGGTGAAGCCTGTTATTTCTTCCACTTTTCACTGCTCTGCTCACAGCTTGCTGGCAGCTGAGCTGCGAATAGGATTTTAAAGTTCAGCATGAGATCCAGGAGCCCTGAAACAACAACAATAATAAAAGTGGGCTCTGGTTTTGTGCTGGAGGCAAGTTCTGCTTTCTGTATTCAGAACTTTTTGAAGGGGAGCACTGGAAGTCAAAGAGGCAGGAAATGAATATGCTACCCAGACCCCTGCTTTCCACAAGGAAAACTCTTGCTCCTTTGAAATAGGAATTTTTTTTCTAGGTACTGATGTAAGCAAACTACAATACAGCTTTATTTCCTTTTCTGTGATGTGAAATGCCACAATTCTAGCCAAAGTTTTAAGAAATGCCATGACACACATAAAAACAGTCAATTATGTTGCTGAAATAATCCAGGCACATTTTTCTCTCCAAAAACACTGTGTTATATTTTACATGAAAAAATACTACAAATGCATGTGTCAAAAGTCCTCCCCAGTGTGAACCCTGGGTCTTGTGACATCGGTGGATTAACACTTGTAAGCTTCAGTTCTAATTGGAATAAAATCAAATGCCTGCCTTTAAAAAAATTATTTCAAGAAAATCAGTGTACTTTTAACAGCAAAGGCAGGAATTCTTTATTCTTACATGAACATGAGAAGGTTTATTCAGGTTTCTGTTTATGTCGGCTACATGAAATGATATGACTCATTTGTTTAAGATATAACACTGACACTTAAAAAACAACTCAAAACAACCAAAAGCAATAAATTCTTGATGAATCGGCCTACAGATAATGTAGAAAATTTCTAACTCTAAATATGTGTTATATAATTGAGGAGGAGACTAGGGCAGGCTGACAAGCAACTTTATTAGCAATGAGTAGTAGGGATAGAAGAAGCAGCGTGACCAAGTGAAAAGGCCCAAGTCCCAAGACTTGAGGTCATATTATGGGTTTGTTACTTACAAGTTGTATGATATGAGACACGATTCTTAACTTTTCTGAAACATAGTTTTTTCATCCATAAAATTGGGCTTAAATTCTCTATTTCATCTTGGGAGATGATTCACCATGGATCTCTCCTATTTCTGTACATCTTTTGAGCAAATGCACGGGCAATTTTCATTGTGGATTATTATCTTTTTAAGAATGTTTGTATAGCAAACAACATTAGAAGTTTAAAATAGTGGCTTTCTTTGGAGCAGAGGAAAATTTGTTTGCTATACAAAATAATAAAGATAACATCTCTCTCTGGGGTAAAGGTTGGACAGATTTGCTAGCAGCTTCGTTATAAAACTTTGTTGTTTCTTAAACTTGGGGTTCTTCTGTGATATAACCCACTGAGTGTGCAGATGTCTCTGGCCCTTGTTGGATTGCCCTGTGGGAACTGGGGATCAAGGAACTGGCACAAATGATGTTACTTTGGCAACTGAAATTGCTTTGACTAATACACTGTCCTTTGTCTCTGAGCCAAGAGGCTTATGTTTACGGCCAGTATCCATAAAACTGTGAAAGGCTAACTTATTAGCTTCAAGTGGAGTAAAATCTCAGACTCTTCACAGTTCCTGACACTCATAGAGTTTATATGAAAATTAAAAATTAAATTTTATGTAAAGATTTAATGAAGTGTCTTACAAAATAGAAAATATTCAATTAATCTTGGTCATCATCACTATCAATATGATGATGATAATAAATAACGATTTCTATTTTGAGTATCTTTTGATGGGAAACAAATGAAATAATATACATGAGCAATTAATCACATTAGAAATGTTGTAGAAAAATAGATTTAGTTGTATGTTTAAATCCAAAAAGATTTATTCTTTATCTTTGCTGTAAGTTAGCATATTAAGGCAATATAAGAAATTTTAAAAAGTATTGTAAAGTTTCCTTTCTTTAAAAATTCAATATTCTAATTTGAGAGATAAGCCCCAAACCTACAAGAGATGATAAAATGATATAAAAGTTTACATACAATAAAGAGGAGAGATGATGTCATAAAAATGTTTTTGATTTGCCAAATAAGTGATATATATATGTATACATATATATATACATATATATACACACACACTAAATATTTAGGAATTTAGATAAAAGAGAAATCTGAATGCTTGCAATTTCCAAAATACCTCCTCATGGCAGACATTTCCATATATTAGGCATTTTACTTACTACCATAATCATTACCTTGGTCATAAATGTTGAAAAAGCAATGGTACTCGATCCCAAAGTCTTACAAGGCCTAAAACAGTGCCTGAAATTATTAATACTATACTCTTGATGATGATTTATGAACACAAATTTTCTCTCTCGGGAAGATTCATTGTGACATATACAAAAAGAGTCAGTAGATAAAAGAGTGATACAAGATAGAAAAGACACATAAAGGAAGAAATAAGTAGATACAGTGAGTTAGAAGATCCAAAATGATGAATGATGTTGAAAAAAAAGGAAGTCGAGAGTCAAAAAAGAGAAAAAGCAAAGGCAGGGCACTGGTGGTACTAAAATGGGGACGCCCACTTCTCAGCAGACAAACCGACAAAGTCACCACTTTGTTTTTAAGCTTCTTCCAGGCTGGGAGTTGCTGCTGTTGCATCCTGAAAATCTCGATTATCAATGAGTTCTGGTTCTAAATCTGTTGGAATTTCTTCCTGCCTTCTTTATTTGTCTCATAAAGCCCTTTTAAAGCTGTCATTGATGAAAATGGTCCGGATCGCCAGTTTTCAGCAGTCTGAAATAGTCTAACAATTGGGTAGTGGGAATAGTAAAACCCTCAAAATGCCTTCCTGGGCAGGACATTGACATGGCCCTGAATATGTAAAGACAAGCACCGGGAACAATGAGGAGTCCCACTTGTCTGGAGCAGAGCTTGGGGGTGCAGGGTTAGGGGAGACAACTTTGTGCCAAATAACAGACATCCTTAAGAGCAACCCTAGGGATTCTGCATATTATTCAATCTATAATGAAGAATGACAGACATGTTCTGTTTGTTTGTTATGCAGGAAAAAAAATGACAAGATCAAAGACTGTTTACCAGTAAGAACGATGGGGCCACTAACTGTGCAGGTCTATGAGTAAAAGTGATGACGGCTCACAAGCTATTCTGGATGCTGAAAGGCAGGCATGTGGTTCAGATCCACTCTCCGCTAAAAATATTGTCTTAGAACTTCTTTTCCTCTCCACTTTCTAATCTCCTAAGTTTTATTTCTATTTGTGTCTCCCTTCCTCTGCATAATTACTATCTCACACATGCTCCTAACCCCCTCCTGCTCTTAAATGTATGAATGAAGGTACTTTCAATTGGACTTTCCTAGTGTTCATTTATAAAACGTTGGAAATTTTATATTTCCTTCTTTTAGGCCCATTTAGATTGAGTTGCTTTTTAATTTTATGTGTCCTTTGATCACAGTTTCTACTGTAAAATTTCCCTGGCTCCTTTAGGCTTACCAGGGTGCTCTTTAATTTCCAAAGCGAACCTACATGCTTCCGTCATTACATTGCTTTAATATTAATTTCCCATCTGTCTCACCTGCTAATATATAAGCTATTTTAGATTAAAATTGTTTTTTCATTATCTATATGTTTCCAGAGCCTGGCACTGTGCCTGCCATATTATAGATACTAAATAATTTTGGAATGAATGAATTCAATCTTTCACCTGTAGTTTAACATAAAATTTAAGATGTGCCCATGTAATAGTCTATAAAATGATTTGTAATTTGCCAGAATCAATAATCATTGTCATTTTTGTTTCTCTTATGTTAAATGAAATTGAACTGGCTAGTATTGTTTCTTCTTGATTTATATCTTCCCACATGTCATTGTCTCACAGCAGCTGGAGCAGTACATGAGATTTATGTCTTCTCCAAAGGCACAAAAATTAATCTGATTTTTAATTATTTTTCCCAAGAGCATATAAGTTTCAGTTTAATTTCTACTTAGAATCAATATTGATTTAACTTACTTTAGTAGTTTCGCCTTTTTAAAAAGAAGCCATGTCACAGCAAGCCTCATAAAATTATGGCCCAGTGCTCATTAATATTAACCAAAAGCATTAAATTTGATTTTTCTTTAGGGTTTGGGAGAGTATAGGAATAGGCAGGGAAAACAAATTCTTCTTCCCTGAAGTAAATTGTGATCACTACCTCCTGGTCAGCATGCTCCATGTGTCAATTGCAATACACTTACTATTCTACTACTAATAAACAATTTCCATGGGTGCTCAATCTTACTGTTTATCATTAAGTATAGTTGGGTACCTTATGTAAACATTTGGAAGGCTGAAATGATTTCAGCACAGGAAGAAGGACACCTTGCAATTTTTAATATGGAAAATCAGCCTGATCCTCACTATTCAACTGAATATACAGAAAATCTCACTGTGCAACTGGGTATGTAGAAGATATATAAGAACAAGAACTACCAAAGGTGATCAAGTCAGTTTCAAGGGACACAAGTAGCAAACTTGAAGCATTCATGTTATCAAGCCTTTGTTCTGTATCTATGACCAGCATGTTCCTCTTTCCTGTACTCGGCTCAGAATCCTATGCAAATTACGACTCCAGGCATTTATAACAAGTCATGACAATTAGAACAAGCATATAAATCTATTTACATACTTGCCCCCACATCATCACATGTGCAAAACCTCCCTCAACAAAAATTAAATTGCTTCCACTTTAACTCAAGGCTCTAGGATGCTCTATCACTGGGCATGTCTCTGATTTGCTCACGCAATGGTGCATTATGTAAATCACTTAATATAGTTGCTTGATTTTAAAACACAAATGTTCAGATTTTAACATTTCTGAAATTGAAAGAAATATATATAATGTGATAGTGTTTTTATCATTAGGTTATATTCTGCTTTCATTCTTTATGATTTGATATGATTTCATTTGAAAATTTCTTATTAAAGTGATGATTATTTATATAATAGAATAACATTGTCAAATTTGTGAATTTTTTATCTTTTTAAGGGTAGATAGTGTGCTGTGATATTTCTTCAGAAGTATGTTTTGAAATGCCTAGGGCCTTATATTAATTTTAAAAAAATAAACTTTATTATATTTAACTGTTCCAATTCCAGTATCACCATTAGGATTTATAATCTGGTTTGCCTCTAACAGACATAATTTAGCAAGTAAACCATTGTAGAAACCGATATAGCATAGCTCTATAAACAAAGATAAAAAGCAAAGGCATGTAGATTATAGTTTAACTTGTGGTAAAATAATATTATCTATGGCATAAAAATAATCTAACAATAAGAGGGTATATGACCAAAGTAGAACATATAAAATAGGTTTTATAAAATGACAAAGGTAGGCAACTTCAGAAGAATGTAACTTGCCTCATTTTTATATGTGTCTAAGACACTGCTAGCAGAAGAGGCACTTACATTTCGTGAATATATTAACTTTTTCTTCTTTTATCAATTGTTATGAAAAAATATATGTATATGCACCACCTTTCTGAATAAAGTATATATGTGTTCTTGATAATGTTCAACATAAAAATACATATGTTAAATTTTTTGTTGAAATCATCATTGTATTTGGAGAGATAGAAAAGTTAAGTTTATTCTTTCCCTCAGTAAAGCTTATAATCCAATCAAACTGGAATATTTATAGAAATGGAGAAAGCCCTGTAGCTATAGTACATCCTTTGGTTACTAAGAATAATTTAGATAATGCATTTCAAAACATATAGGGAATTGGGCAGGCCAGATTAGATATTCCATGAAATTTTTGTACAACAAAAACACCTAGAAATTCTAAGTAAAGAAATATAACATCCTATTGCAAATGTATATTTATGCTCACAAAACAGAAAACTACCCAGGAACCAAAAAACATAAACCATAAGAGCAGAGTGATAAGTAGATTCTCAAGACATGGTGACCAAGGGTGCTTGCTGATACCTGAAATTTAGAGCTTTGAGTTTCATGACTGCTTAAGGTTAGGAGCTAAGTTCTTTGTGCTCATAATTTGGGGAGTTGTAACAGAGACTTCTGCATAAAGCCAGGATCCTTGAAAGAATACACCTTTAGGAAAAGAGAATATTGCATAAAATGCCATTGCTGTGATTTGAATGTGTCACCCAAAAAGCTAGTGTTGGAAATTTAATCCTCAGTGCAACAGTGTTGGAAGGTGGGGCCTAATGAGAGGTGATTATATAATGAGGGTGGGGTGAATGGATTAATGCTGCTATCATGTGAGTGAGTTTATTATTGTCACAATGGGCTTGTTTTAAGAAGGGGTATTTGGCCCCATTTTATTCTTGCTTTCGCCCTCTCTTGCCCTTCAACCTTCTGCCATAGGATGATGTAGCAAGAAGGCCCTCATCAGAGGCCAACATCTTCATCTTGAATATCCTTGTCTACAGAACTAAGAGGAAATAAATTATCATTCTTTATAAATTACTCAGCCTCAGGTATTCTTTCATAGCAGTACAAATGGACTAGGACAAAAATTTGGTACAGAGAAGTAGGGTGTTGCTATAACAAACAGGAAAATATGGAAACAGCTTTGGAACTGGGTAATGCACAGAGCTGGAAGAGTTCAGAAGAGAAAGTTAGGAAAAGCCTATATTGCCCTGAATGGATCACTAAGGGCAATTCTGGTGAGAGCTCAGAAGAAAAGAAATGTAGGGAAAGTATGAACTTCTTAGAAATTACTTAAGGTGTTGTGATCAGAAATACAGAAGGTAAAGGCAATTTTGATGAGGTGTTTGACAGAAGTGAGGAGTATCTTATTGGATACTGGAGTAAAGACCATCCTTGTTATAAAGTGGCAAAGAACTAAGATAAATTGTGTCCATGCCCTAGGGCTTTGTGGAAGGCAGAATTTAAAAGGGATGAGCTAGTATATCTGGCAGAAAAAATGTCTAAGCAAAATATTGAAGGAGACACATGGTTTCTTTAAGCTGCATACAGCAAAATGAGAGAAGAGAGGAATGATTTAAAAATGGATTTTATAACTAAAATGGTAGCAGAAGATAAAAATCTAGAACAGCTCCAGCCTGGACATATAAACAATGAAAAAGCATGTTCCAGAGAATACCAAAAGTGTCTCCAAGTGACTGGTAAGGAGATTAGTATGGATAGAAGGAAGCCAGGTGATGTTCATCAAGACAATGAGAGAATGAACCCAAAGCCATTTCAGGAATCTTCAAGGCTACCCTTTCCATCACAAGCTCAGAATTTTAGGGCCTTAAGGGCAGAAAAGCCATGCCTCCCAAGGCCCCTTTGAGTCTCTGCTCCCCAAATTCCAGGGCAGTGTCCCTCAGCCACCTTAGCAATGGTTCCAACCAGTCCAGGTGCTACTCAAGCCACTGTTCTGTAGTGTGCAAGTGGTAAGCTTTGGCAGCATCCATATCGTGCTAATCCTGCAGGCATGCAGAATGCATGGGCTCTGGGACTGTGGTGGCCCCTCTCTAGGTTTTAAAGGATATAGCAGACAACCTGGAGGCTCAGGCAAAAGAATTCCATAAGGGCAGAACAACTGTAGAGAGTTCTCTCTAGTGCAACAACCACTGGAGCCACAGAAATGTGGCTACTGTTGAGACCCCAGAAATCTAGAGGTAGCAGAGTACAGCCCTAGCCTGGAAGAGATGCAAGCACAAGATTCCAACCCATGAGAGCTACTGTGGCTGAGCCCAGCAAAGCAATAGAGGCAGGACTACCTGAGGACTTGGAGGTCCAACCTCCACCTCAATATGTCCAGAAGGTGGCACATGGAGTAAATGATTATTCTGAAATCTTAACATTTAATATCATCTGCTCTGTTGGGTTTTGGACTTACTTGAGGACCATTACTCCTTCCTTCTTGCCTGTTTCTCCCTTTTGGAATGGAAATGTCTATCCTATGCCTTTCCCACCATCATATTTTGCAAACAAGCAACTTGATTTAATTTCACAGGCTCGCAACAGAGAAGAATTTGCCTTAGCATGACTAGTGCCTTGAGTCTCACCCATATCTGATTTAGATAAAATTCTGGACTTTGGATTTTGAATTTATGTTAAAACCAGTTAAGATTTTGGAGCTATTGAGAAGTAATAAATGTATTTCACAAGGGTATAAATTTTACTGGCCAGAGTGGAATGTCATGCATTGAATGTGACCCCAAAAAAGCATGTGCTAGAAACCTAATTATCAATGCAACACTGTTGGGAGGTTGGGCCTAATGAGATATCAGTAATGACAAGGGTGGAGTGAATGGATTAATGCCATTATCACAGTGTGAGTTCATTATTTTGGGAGTGGATTCACTATAAAAAGGGGGATTTTGCCTCTTTTTACTCTCTCTCTCTCCCTTGCTCTCTTTCACCCCCTCTCCCGTCCCCATTCCACCATGAGCTGACACAGCAAGAAGAACCTCATTAGATGCTGGTGGCTTGATCTTGAACTTCCCTGCCTCCAGAAGTGTGAGAAATTAATTACTATTCTTCATAATGTAAGCACACTGCAAGGGACATTCAGATTATAATGATAGGCTAGCTATAGGGAAGCCATTTTGTTGCCAGTATGCTTTCAGTTCATTCTGTCTTAAAAGTTTAGAATTAACCTACTGCTTGCTTACACAGCTGCTGAACACAAGATTAGAAAAAAATCTTGATGAAAAACAGATCAGAGGCTGGAGTAAGCCAACCACAGACTGCTGATGACAAGAACTACCAGACAGCCTATCGTTTGCTGATGACCATGGAGCAAGTCATCATGACTTGAACAAAGCTTGCTTTCTGTCACTCACTCTCTTTACCCCTTCCCTTTATGAGTTTCTTGGTGAGCAGAGTAGAAGAGATGGTCTTTGAGACAACAGTTCACCATCTCCTCAGGCTGCCAGCACTTGAATAAACAACCTTTCCTTCACCAACGCTTGCTTCCTGTGTCTGGTTCTTGGGTGGTGGAAAGCCAAACCTGCATCCAGCAACAAATCATTACCCAGTCTCAGGTATTCTGCTGTAGTGGTGCAAAAAGGACTAAGACACCCACTCATGAGCAAAGTGATTTTTTTTAATCTGAGAAAGCTTTCTATAAAATTTTATTACCCCAGGCTTGCTCTCACACAGATACTAGCTTCTAATATAGTCTATATGAATGTTGGTCTTACATACCGTAAGGGGAACTAAATAAAATTAAATTGACCCTGGATTGGTAGAATTTGTGTGTACCTGGCAGAAAAAAAATTAAAATTCTTCCTGGAAGGATACTTCCACAAAACAAGTCTTGATATTCCCAAAGATAAACTCAGCCAAACCTGAATTCACAATCCAAAGTACCAAATATCTAAGGAAACTAGTCACTTTAAAGAAGAGCTGAGGAAAACAGTTGAATAAAAGCAGATTCCCTCTCCCCATGACTGCAGATATTAAAATTACTGGATCTTGAATATAAAATCATTTTTTATATGTTCATAAAAAGACAATATATATTTTAAAAGAACAAGAAACAAGGTACCACTAAAGAAGAATAGGTAGCTATTTTTTTTTAAAAAAGAAAATACTAATTCTATAAATTAAACAACAAAAAGATTAAAATTTAGTGGATCAGGTGAATATTCATTTAGACAAAAGCTAAAGAGAATTTGTGCTTTTGAAGTGAGATTTTAAGATTTCAACCAAAATATAACAGAATGACTAAGAAGCAAAAAATATTAAAAAGATATTTAAAAACTAATGGGATAAAATAAAATTGAACAAAAATCAAATAAGAATTAAAAAGTAATTGAATCAAAAAATCAATTGGGTATATATATTCAGTGTGGTTCTACCTAAAACATTTTAGTACTTGGTGAAAGACATGAATACTTAGAATCAGAACATATGAAAATTAGAATCGAGTAGAATATAGAAAATAGAAACTTAAAATTTCAGTTAGGAGGAATAATTTTCAGAGCTCTATTGTTCATCATGGTGACTATAGTTAATAATAATACATTTATATATGTGAAAATTGCTGAGAGTAGATTTTAAGTGTTCTCACCAAAAAAAAAAAAAATATGTGAGGTAAGCATGTCTTGATTAGATAGATTTAGCCATTCCATAATGTATACATATATCAAAACACATTGTTGTACATCAAAAATATATATAATATTTATTTGTCAATTTAAAAAATAAATACAGGCATACTTTGGAGATATTGTTGCTTTGGTTCCAGACCACCACTCTAAAGTGAATATTGCAATAAGGCAAATCACAGGAATTTTTTGGTTTCCCATGGCATATAAAAGTTATGTTATACTGTACTGTAGCCTATTAAGTGTGTAATAGCATTATGTCTAAAAAATAATGGACATAACTTAATTAAAAATATTTCATTGCTAAAAAATGTTAAAGGTCATCTGAGCCTTTGGAAAGTCATGATATTTTTGCCAATAGAAGGTATTCCCTCCATGTTGATGGCTGCTGACTGATGAGGGTGGTGGCTGCTGAAGGTTGGGGTGGCTATGGCAATTTCTTAAAATAAGATGACAAAAATTTGACTGAATTGATTACCTCTTCCTTTCATGAAAAATTTCCCTGCAGCATGCCATACTCTTTCATAGCATTTTATCCACAGTAGATCTTCTTTAAAAATTGGAGTCAATCCTCTTTACTCCTGACGCTGTTTTATCAACTAAGTCTGTATAATATACTAAATTCTTTATTGTCATTTTAACAAAGTTAATAGCATAATGACCAGGAATAAACTCCATCTGAAGAAACCATTTTTTTTGCTCATCCATTAGAAGCAACTTCTCAGCCATTCAAGTTTCATAATGATATTGCAACAATTCAGTCACATCTTCAGGCTCCACTTCTAATTCTAGTTCTCACGCTATTTCTACCACATCTTTTGATTTTAAGTGAGAGACATGCAACTCTTCCTTTCATTGGAACACTTACAGGCCATCGTAGAGTTATTACTTAGCCTAATTTCAGTATTTCTGTTACTCAGGGAACAGGGAGGCTCCAGGAGAGGCAGAGAGACAGGGAAGTGGTAGTTGATGGAGCAGTTAGAACATACACAGCATTTATTGAGTTCACCATCTTACACGGGCATGGTACATGGTGCCCAAAACAATTACAATAGTAACATTAGAGATCACCAATCACAGATCATTGTTATAGATATAATAATAAAGCTTGAAGTATTGTGAGAATTACCAAAATGTGACAATAGCTATTACAAACGAAAACTTTGCAAACTAGAAAGACAATGGATTTTTTTTCAATCTTATAAATGGCATCCACATGAACTTAATGTAAATGTCCTGTTTAATGCTGAAAATTTACATCTATTCTTCTCAGATTGGAAATAAAACAGGTCATCTGCTCTTTCCAACTTTCAGCATTTCATGAAATTTCATATCCAGAATTTCTCAACCTCATCATTATTTTGGGGCAGATAATTCTTTGCTGAGGGGCTGTCTTATGCATTGTAGAATGTTAAGCAGCATGTCTGGCCTTTGCTTCTGGATGCCAGTATTACTTTGCCCTCACTCAGTTATTATGATCAACAATGTTCCTAGACCTTGATAATGTTCTCTGGGAGTAGGGTGTAATCACCCCCCGCTGAGAACCACTATTCTATGCAGTGCAATTGAACAAGAGGAAAAATGATATATAAATTGGCAAATAAGTATTAAAACATTCATTATCTGCTGATGGTATATTTTTGTATGTATTTAGGTTGGTGCAAAAGTAACTAAAGTTCCAGACTGTGAATTTTAAAGCATTGTAACTAGGCTCAAAAACATCTTTATGAATCAAAATAGGAATCACTGCAATCAATACATTTTTGCTAATGAGAAATGAGTTTGTTTATTCCTGTAGCATAAAGATCCATGCTTCAGGATTCAACGAACTCTTGGAAAGCATTTTCTGCATCCTGCTGGTTGTGGAAGCATTTTCCCTGCAAAAAGTTGTCAAGATGCTTGAAGAAGTGGTAGTTGGTTGGTGAGAGGTCAGGTGAATATGGTGGATGAGGCAAAACTTTGTAGCCCAATTCATTCAACTTTTGAAGGATTGGTTGTGCGACAAGGCCTTGTTGTGGAGAAGAATGGGGCTCTTCCTGTAGACCAATGCCAGCTGCAGGTATTGTAGTTCTCAGTGCATCTCATTGATTTGCTGAGAATATTTCTCAGATGTCATGGTTTCTCCAAGATTCAGAAAGCTGTAGTGGATCAGACCGGCAGCAGACTACCGAACAGTGACCATGACCTTTTTTTTTGGTACATGTTTGGCTTTGAGAAGTGTTTTGGAGCTTTTTGTCAGTCCAACCACTGGCTGGTTATCATTAATTGTCATATAAAATCCACTTTTCATTGCACATCATAATCTGATCAAGAAATGGTTGCTCATTGTTGTGTACAAGAAGAGAAGAAGACACTTCAAAACAATGAATTTTTTGATTTTTGGTCAGCTCATGAGGCATCCACTTATTGAGCTTTTTCTTCTTTCCAATTTGCTTCAAATGCTGAATGAATGTAGAATGGTCAACACTGAGTTCTTCAGCAACTTCTTATGTAGTTGTAAGAGGATCAGCTTCAATGGTTGCTCTTAATTGGTCATTGTCAACTTCCGCTGGCCAGCCACTGCACTCCTCAACTTCAAGGCTCTCATCTCCTTTGCAAAACTTCTTGAACCACCACTGCACTGTACGTTTGTTAGCAGTTCCTGGGCCAAATGCACTGTTGAAGTTGTGAGTTGTCTCCACTGCTTTACAACCCATTTTGAACTGGCATAAGACAATAGCTGGAATTTGCTTTTTGTCTAACATCATTTCCATAGTCTAAAATAAATATAAAATAAACAGCAAGTAATAAGTCATTAGCAATAAAACATGAAGTGAGATATGTGCATTAAAATGATGTATATCATAACCACATTTAAGAATGTATTCCAATATCAAATGGCAAATATCAATAATGCTAAAACTACAATTACTTTTGCACCAACCTAATAAATGAGTGAACTAGAAGTGAGAATTGCATTATATATAAAATCTAAAAAACAAATGATCAAGTCATGAAGGATTAGAAAGGAATGGTGAAGAGTCATGCCTACCAACCAGTGTTCCTTAAAGAAGAAAAAGCATAATTGATTATAACCCTACTTGGAGTCCAAAGAAACAGGAGGCCCATAATTGATTTTCTTGACTAAAATGTATTGATTAGATCACTTCTCTAATTCTTTAGCACTATCATAAAAAAAATACTACAGACAAATCAAACATATAGTGAATCTAATAGAGATTTAAAAATGCTGATCCCAGCTCCATGGATTAGAGGACGAAAGCCATGTGGCCACAAATTGTGGTCCTGTTAATAGTCAACCTACACACCTGGAAGATTTCTCATCCAACTCTTCACCTGATTAATTCCTAAACTCCTCTTTCAGGTGTCAGGAAAAACTTTGCTTTGCATCCCTAGTTCCCAGAGCAAGTCCTGCCACACAGAAAGGAATAGAAGAATAATGAATGAATGAAAGAAGGGATAGATGAGTGGGTTAAAAGTCTTTCTGAATCAATGGTTCTGTGTTCCATTTTCCAAAGTACCAAAGTATAAGAAGTTAGAGGAGTCATAGGAGAAAGAGAAAGAATTTCTGGAGAAACCAACCTTATACCATGATGTACACTTTTCTCTTCCTGCAACCTTGTACCATGATGCACAATTTTCTCTTCCTGGGGGAATTCTCAGTCCTTTTCCTCTCTACATACTACAGCCCTGGAATTAACCTCTATTGAACTGGAGATACTTCAGCTGCATACACAATGTAACTATGATGCTTTCCAACTGAAACTTACATTCCATATTTGAACAATAAGATAGTTTCCTATGAAAAATTTCCCTTACCTCACAGAATTTCTCACTGAAAATTAACTGCATACCAAGATTAGTTAGGACTTTCTAAATCACCAATAAGAGAAATTCAACTGAAACAAACTTAAACCAAAATGCAAATTTATTTATAGATATCAGGTCTTATGCATAGAGAATGAGGCTGCCCCTGGTTAGTAGTGTTTCCAGTAGCATCAGAGTTCCATTTCCTTCTGCATTTCTGCTCCACTCTTTCTCTATTTTTGTTTCCATCTTGTGATTCCCAAGTAGAGGGAGAAGTTTTCCAAGCTTCAGTCATGTGTCAATGTCCAAGTTCGGTGAATTGCCAATGTAACCAAATGAGTGGAGATAATTTGTAAGAAAAGAGAAGATCCTTTGAAACTATTTTTAAGAGAAAACTAGGCAAGACAAAACACTGGACAGACAAAAACAATAGGTACCCATCACATTGTACTTAATAAGTTGTCTGACTATTTTCCTAGGTGCATTGATTGATACAGAAACCATATGAATCTGCATAAAAAAGTCATAATCATATTGCATTGTTTTGTCATATTAAAGACAGGCAAAGCAAAACATTTTGTAAAATGTATTAAAAACATTTGTTTTTAGCACATTAAGGAATATCACTTACAATACTCAAATGTTCCACATGTCTAGAGTTTCCCTAAATGCTGTGACTTTCTTCAGCATCTTCACTTCTTAGAGCCAGCCATTCAATGCCACAGAATCTTCTCTGTACCCAGATCCCTGAAATCCAGTCAGCTAGCATTGATATCATGAGCCTCAGCCTTCAATACCTGGCTTGATTTCCCAAAATTTATACCTCAGATTTCCATTAAACTATGAGAAAAGGAGATGGATGTGCATAATTGCTGTAGGGACTATTGCTAACACACCTGGACTCATATCAAGTACCCTTGAGTATAAATAATAAAATAAATAAAGATAATTTTTAGAATAATAAATTCAATAAATAAAGTATGACTGGGCAAAACAAATACCGAGAACAATATGTAATATGCTTTTATGTAATGACTGTAGGATGCAAACAGAATATGATTTGTCTGAAAGATTATTTTGCCTTCTGCTAATGAAACAACACTCATTAAATGCTTATTTAGTCACTCAATATATGTCTTGTGTGAGTACAGTATATCAACATTTAAAGAACATTGCTTTGCAGAATTAGTGTGCAAAGGAATTCTTGCATCATGGAAACATGTCCTTAGTGACTTGGGGATATTTATTCACTTAAAAATAAATTTACTACAGCAAGAAATAGGTCCCAAATTATTCAATAAAAAGGAAATTATCTTCACTAAATTTTTTGATCAATATATACCCTTTGCTGATTCCTCATTATAATGCTGTCAATATTCAGAGGGAAAAGATCAACAGAAAACAAACTGCAGGACCTGCAGCTTCAGGAGGATATTTGCCATTTGAAGATACTGCATGGCTTATAGTAGATTGGTATGTTTCCCTCTAGTGGTTAAAAGGCATTTAACTGCATAAACCAAGTCATCTTTTGAGAAACAAAGCAGGAATTGAGAACAAGGCAGCATTTAGTGAGACAAAAATTAACATGGTCTTAAACTAAATGATTTGCAAGTAGAATCAAGACTGGTTATTATGGAGAAACTAATTCGTAGTTTAAATACCTGATCAATTTCCATGGGATGAACAAGGACAGAGAATATTTTAAACTCTGGCTGATGAGAGATGCTGATGATGAGAAAGGAAATGAAAATCAGAAGGGGAAACAATTAAAATACTTAGTAAAACCAATTCATTTTAATGTGACATGAGATTAGTAATGAAGCGAGATTAGCAATTTTTAATACCATGCTGCATTACTTATTTAAAAATCCCTTATTAAAACAATTTCATTTTTGAAAACTCCAAACTCATGTGCTGGCTTTATTCCAATGAAGACTGACTGCATTTCTCTTGTGACCCTGCAGTCTCAGGGTAGGCAGTGTTCTACTTCATAAGGAGAAAAAGCAGTGACACTCTAATCACCATAATCACATGCCAAAATACATCATCGAGCCTAAAATATTCCACTAAACAAGTAGAGGTAGTTTATTTTTGACACTGGTTGTATTTAACTCTTTAAAATATAAGATGATTACATAAAAGACTCTTTCTCTCTTCTTTTAAAAACCATGAGCAGGTTAGGATATTGACAATCAACTCAACAGAAAAATGCTACACCAGCTCCAAATATGCACACTGGGGTTCCTTGAGCAATCAAACTTGCTGAAATTAAGGGTCAAAAGATCAGCACTGTAACTTTAGGCAACCCAGGGGAAGACAACAATCTTCCACCTTTGTTGTATTCTGTGAACTGGCCATGATCACAGAATGTGAAAACCAGCTATCAGATCACAGGATCATTTCTGCACCAGAAAGCACCTGCAGTTATTATGTACAAAAGAAGCTCACAATGCCAGACTTTCAGAAGCACATAAAGCTACCTCTCCTTCCAGTTTCTCATAGGGAAATATGTGCATGTTATAGAGCAAAGAAAATGTCTGTGATACAGACACACACAACTTTGCAACTCTACTATTCAGAGTCTGGTTTACACTATGAATTATTGAAGGAGCATGAAAGAGAAGAGCTAAAAACAGAAGCTTGAAATTATCAACTCATCATCCATAAAGAGGTTATAGATCCTCAAGGAGGAAGACTAAACAAAAAGAAACAATTATTCTACAGCTCCTCTTTGTGTTTAACAGGTATAAACAATGTGGCTGATAAATTTATCTTGCCATTCTAAGACAAATAAACAGATAGAAACAGAACTACATGCAATTATTGATCATTTACTTCATATATTTATTCATTGTCCGCAATGAGTTGTAGAGAAAACGTAAGAAAACTGGCTCCAGCCCTCTAGGAAATGGAATCAAAAGGACATATATACAAATCTATTTTAATTTATATTTTGTTTATATTTAATAGCAACTATACAAAGGATAGATTATACAGAGATATTGAGCACAGGTTTCATGGTTTGGTGGAGAACATTATCAATTATAAAACCTAAAATACAAAAATTCGAAACACACATTTTCCATATTATGGTCAACTAAAATATATTACACAGAAAATATGTTGGTGACTAAGTCATGTTAGAACAAACCAAAGGTGTATGTAAGACCTTAATTGGAGCTCATGCAAAATATCATGTGTAAAATGCTTCAGCGAATAATAGAACATTTTAACAATCTGAAGTTATTTTGATTTTATTTGATTTTTCTTCTTATTTTCCATTGAATCTAAAGAATTTTATAAAGCCTGAAACTTTTTTCAATCTCTTTGGCACTGATGAATTTATTGAAACAGGAATAAGTTTGCGTTATCTGTCCTGATATCTATTAAATAAGCTATTTCAGTGATCTGAAATATCATTTGGTTTTTCTAGTTGACATGACATTAAAAATGAGGTCTGTGTTATTGCACACAGGATGCCTAATTTGCAATTGCATAGAATTTGATAGTTATATATAAACAGAAACTATCACCATGTATGTCATAATCATCCTAGGAGAAATCCTACACTATATTTTAAAAATAGAGCTTCTAATCTAGGTCTCTTTTTTGATTGTAATGTTGAGCCAAGCCAGGTTTAGAGCTTAAGTTTCTTGACATGGTCCTGTTAAAATGAAAAAACAAGGAGATTTTGGTAAAATGCTATCTCACTGGAAGACAGAAGATAGGTGATGAGAAAGGAGAAATTAGTGGTAAAGGTAGTACACAGATGAAAGACCAGCAAGTGAGAAATGGAAAATGAGTGGCAGACCCAAAGTACTTCTAGAATGTCTTTCATGAAAAGAAAAGACCAATTGTCAAAAACACATATTAGAACTGTATCATGTTTTTTTTTTCTCCCACGGTATACTAATTTCATTTTTTGAAGGGTGTGGAAAGACCTTTTGCTCTCTTTACCTACTGTAAATTATTCTTTACTGAGTGCTGCTTTATGGACAAAGGCACACAAAGAAGCTGGGGCATTAGTATTTCCCAGGATGTACATAGGATGCTTGATAGAAGTAATGAACACCCTGGCTTGGAGCCAAGATGACAAGCTCCAGCCACAAAGCAGTAAGTCAAGTTCAAGACAGCCATACAGATAAATACAGAGGCCAACCAACCATTTTTGCTAAACAGAAATTTTTATGCTACCGTAATCAATTAGCAGATCCCCCCCCGCCCCAACCTCTAGGTAACTATTTTCTGGGCAATTTCCTGAGTAGTGGCATTGAAATGCTGTCCATCATAGAATGGAAAAGTGGGATTAAAAGTTTTAAGTGCCTGGGCATGAAGCCAAAAAAGAAGGCAAAGGAGCTGTACTTTCCAATTACAAGATGGGACTTTTTCTCTCTGCCTTTATATTGAGATTGGAAGAACTCTGAGTCAAAAGATTTTCAGCATGTCAAATGTACCTTTCAGGTTTTCCCCAGCACTGATGGGACTGATTAATTCTTAACAAGTGCCAGTAAATAGCATGAAGACTATGAAAATAAGAACACATTTACTGAATTACCTCTATGAATTCTAATGGAACTTAGTTTGCTGAGTATTGTACTGTTCAGTGGGATATCTATTTTAAAATATTACCCAATCTTCCCATCAGTGTAGTTTTTCTTGAATATATTCTAAAGCGCTCCCTCTCCCTCTCTTATACAGCAGCACAGGTAGAGAAGCAAAGCGCCCTGCAGACTAAGTAGAAGATTCACCACTGAACTGAACAGCAGTGATGATAGATCAACACACTCATGCTACACTTACTTTCATCAACAAAACTGAAGAATTCAATAAATTGGAAAAGTTCTTTTGAAAGTTTACAAAGAAAACATATTTCTCATAGTTTACAAGATCTGTTTAAAATATTTATATTAGGTACCCAATTAATTATGTCATCTACCTCATGGACAATGCATACCTCAACTCTTCTAAATCATCATTTAGAGAAACCATTTATAGTAAAGCATGAAAACTTCCCAGAAATTTCTCCTAAGTTTTAAAAGCAATGTGTGTTTCAATCCATGACTTACAATAGTCTGACTTACAATTTTTTGACTTCAAGATAGTGCAAAAGCAATACATATTCAGCAGAAACCATATTTTGGGTACCTAACAACCATTTTGTTTTTCACTTTCAGTACAGTGTTAACAAAGTACATGAGATACTCAATACTTTATTATAAAATAAACTTTGCGTTAGATAATTTTGCCCAACTGTAGACTAAAGTAAGTTTTCTGATCATGTTTAAGGTAGGCTAGTGTATGATGTTCAGTAGTTTAGGTAAATTAAATGCATTTTCAACTTATGATAAGTTTATTGGAACATAACGCCACTGTAAGTCTAGGAGCACCTACACAATGTTTTGGTATTTTACTACAAGTCTAAGACAGCAACACTGAGAGCTGAAGAACAGTTACTAGAGGATCTAATCTAAAAGATTTATCTTTAGAATAATAAAAACAAGATGGCTATTTTCAACTAAAAGATTAATACTACATTTTACCTGCCTCCATCCCTGTCTTCCTTATGAACCGGTGCAGAAGGATTGAAATTCCTAATGATTTCCTATGCTTGGGTGCGCTGAACAGCTAACACTTAGAACTGAGTGAGTTTCCCAGACTGGGAAGAGATCACAGGCTGACGTTACCTGGGAGGCAGAACGAGCATTAGCTCAGTTTGAGAAGAACAATGGCATTTCCGTTTGAGAAAAGCTAAAAGGGAATTTCCAGCCTCTCCCAACATTCTACATGGACAATAATATTCCACAAAGGTCAAGAACATGGAACCCTAAAGTTTCCCATACTCATGCAGTAAAAGGAACAAAGCATTAAATGCCCTGAATGAAGTGAATAGGTGTTGCTACTGAGGATTCCCTGTGGATTCCTCAGTAGCTATATGCAATCTATAAACTTAATGTTGGATTGGGCATGTTTTATATATATGTATTTTTGTCTGTGAATTAAACCTGTTAGCATAATTTTCCAGCAGAATTATATGTCCTATAATTCACATATTTTTGAGAGTGCTGCAAAGTAGCAAGAGTTGAATATGCCATGCAGCAGTATTCCAGGAAACTAATTACCTAGGGGAATTCATGAAGATTGCATAGATTACTGTGCCTCAACAATAAAGTAATGTGACTGATTTCCACAAGACATACATAAAAATTACATCTATCTGGTGTTATTGATTTATGCACACATTTTAGAAGATCTATGCAAATCCTACCTGGCTCAATTCTTTCCTATCTGCAAATCCTTAGTTACCAATACAGCTGAACATCATATTTCTCTTCTCTGCACTTATTTTACATGCCACTCCTTTAGAACATAACATTTATGATACTATTGGTAGTTATCTTGTTATGTTGGTATGCATTACCCATTCAAACCTGCCTTTTCCATTAACATGAAAACTGTATTAGTCATCTATTACTACATTAAAAATTTACTCCCAAATTCAGCAGCTTAAAACAACATCTATTATCTCACACAGTTTTTGAGGGTCAGGAGTGGCTTGGCTGGCTAGTTGTGACTCATGAGTCTCATGAGGTTTGAGTCAAGTTGTCAGTCAGAGCCCTAGTCATTTGAAACCTTTACCTGGGCTGGAGAATACACTTCCAACAACACTCGTGTGACACATGACAAGTCTTAGTTCCTTATTGATTGTTGGCAGGAAGCCTCAATACAGAATGTGGGAACAGAAGTGCTGCTCAGAACAAGGCAGTTGGCTTCACCCAGAGAAAGCAGCTGAGAGAGAGAGAGATACACAGAGAAAAAAATATACATATGTGTGTGTGTGTATATATATATATAGAGAGAGAGAGAGAGAGAGTGAGAGAGAGAGAGAGAGAGAGAGAACCAAGATGGAAGCCATAGTGTCTTTTATAACCTAATCTTAGAAATGACAATAGTCTCACTGCAATATTCTATTGGCCACACAAGCCATGTGGGAAGGGACAAAATCTCATGAATACAGAAGACAGGTGTTATTGAAAACCGTCTTAGGGATTTGCTACCACAAAGCTGTATTTTGTTTCTTTTCACCACTCCCCCCTTAAGGGATTCTGATATGATGTCTTTCTTAGAATAAGGAATCAATAAATACCTGTTAGATTGATTATTATCCAAATTTCCCCCAAAATATTGTCTATTCTTTTATTCTTCACCAGCTGTCACTACATTTAGACATGTTGATGATGTCAGTATTACTTTCTATCTGTTTATTAACATTCAGAGTAACAAACTAGAAGTTAAATGATATAGGCACATTTCCACCATAAACAAATATGTGACTTTTGGTTAAATTATTCAATTACATTTTGTCTTTATTTCTCAATATTTATTCATACAAGAAATATTTATTACCATTTACTAGCTTCTGGGGACATGAAACTACCATAAATTGTGATGAATGCCATGGTAAGGGAAAAAGAGTCATGTAGAATCACGAATCTGAGAATACTTTTCTCTGTTATACAATTTAACACAATTTAAAGATAGGAAAAAATGGTAGAAAACAAGTCTATAAATATGCTAGCATTTCAAAGAAAATTATGTTTCTACAAGCTTGTGTTAGTGGGATTAGACCAAAAATCATGACAATCGTATGTACAATTTGTTCTCTAGGTAGAAAATTTAGATATGAGTTCCCATATACACTATTATAAGACAAAACAAAATGAGCATATAATAACAAGTACAAGCTATATTAGCAGATATTGTTTATAACCTACCTACCCTCTATCTATTCACCTCATCTTTCTTAAGAGATCTCAATATTGATCAGATTTCTACCCCACCCCACACAATTCAGAGCCCCATGAATCATACTGATAAATCATTTTCTGAGTGTTTATTTCAAATCATCATTTTTCTATTTAACCTGAAAACTTCATGAATATAGTGACAAGGTCAGCTTTAGGAAAAAAATGGAATAAAGTGAACTGTCTGTTATCTTACCCATTAAAGTGTGTTGAATGGTACCCTCCAAAAAGATATGTCCATGTACTAATCTTTGGAACCTGTAAATGTAACCTCATTTGCAAAACAGGTCTTTGTAGATGTAATAACTATATTAAGTATATTGAGATGAGATTATGATGGATTATGTGGTGGACTCAAAATCCAATTACAAATGTCTTTATGAGAGACACACACAGAGACCCACAGAAAGAAAAGAAGGCTGTATGGAGATGAAGGCAGAGATTGAGGTTATAAAGCCATGGAAGCCAAGGAACTCATAGAGCCACCAGGAAGTGAGAAGAGGCAAGGAAGAATGCTTCCCTACAGCCTTCAGAAGAGAACACAGTTCTGCCAAAAACGGAATGGAAATCTGCCAGTTTGGGGCTTCTAGCCTGCAGAATGGCGAAAGAACAAATTTATGTTGCTTTAAGCCACCTAATTTGTGATCATATGTTACAGCAGCCATAAGAAAATAATATAATCTCTAATCTAAATAGTATCCTAAGTCTAATTTACATGTCCTTTTTGTAGCAGGCTCGGTCTTTCCCAAACCAATACCATTAAATGCTGACACCTGCACCAACACTTTCCACTGCCAACATCTGCACTAATTCCTCCCAGTCCCAACAACTGCACTGCTCAGGATTCCCTTCTCAATAGGGGTAAGCCTATTTAGCAAACTAACTCAAGCAAATGGTTAATAGGTATAAATACATTAAATGATTCATTACTATGGGCTATGGTATGATTGTGTCCCCCAAAGGCTCATATGTTAGAAACGTAATCCCCAATGCAACAGTGTTGTGAAGTGGGCCTAATAAGGGGTGATTGGGTCATAATGGTTCATGAGGGCTGATTAAGGTCATTATTGCAAGAGTGAGTTAGTAATCATGAGAATGGATTGCTGTAAAACTAGTCCAGCCCCTGGTGCCTCTCTCTCACAAGTGCTTTCTTGCCCTCCCGCCTTCCATTATGGGATAATGTAGCACAAAGACCTTCACCAGATGCCAGCACTATGCTCTTGGACTTCCCAGCCTACAGACTGTGAAAAATAAATTTCATTTCTTTATAAATTACCCAGACTGTTGTATTCTGTTATAGTAACATAAAATGGACTAGGATGCCATGTTACCCTTAACAGATAACATAATTATTAATGGAACCATTCTGAGAGCTTTTATTCATTGTATTAGAATTCAGACTCTGAAAGTAAATCAGTATTTAGTCAAATTTAGTTCTCACAACTTAATAACCTCCCATTCTATGCATAGACTTAGACCCTGGAGTTGAGCATGGCATAAACTGCAAAGATGAATAAAAGCAAATATTTTAGTAACAAAAAAATATTATTGTCTGTGAAGAAGTTGTGACAAGAGTAGAGAATAAGAAAAATAAGGTAGTCACTGATTGGGAAGCTTTCAGAGCAGTGTTTTCCAGACTGTAGCTCAAAGAACAATTGTTCCAGGAAATGCTATCTAGGAAAAGTGTTATCTGGTCAAATAAGCTACTATGTAAAATTCTGTTTTGGAGGTAAACATGTATACTCAATTCAAAATGTTATGTAGTTTAAAAATAAGAGAAAAAACAGAGAGAGAGAGAAGGAAAAGGAAGGGCGGGGAGGAGAGAAGGAAAGGGGAAAAAGAGGTAAGAGGATGAGAGAAAGAAAAGAGAGAAAGAGAAGAAGAATCTTAGTGATCATTCCGGCATATATACTACTAATTACTAGTTTAGTTGGGCTAATAGTGTCAAGATAGAAGAAGTTTGAAATAATACAGATAAACCTGTTTCCAATCCACCTTCTAACTAGCCAAGTAATCTTTAGCAAATTACTTAGCATGATCTTAAAAATGGGGAAATGATACCTATTAGGTTATCTTGTGTTCATTTGTTACAATTTATGTAAAATAGTTATACTTTTAACAAGCAATGTATCCTAAAGTCATAAGTTCTCAATAAATTGTTACTGTTATATTTTGTTAATTTTATGGTTATTATGGTGGTCAGTAGCTGAGGCTCTAGTAGCTAACCTCTCCGCTGACACCCAGCCCAGCCACTGAAATGCATCCATCAGGAGGTTAAAGTTTTGAAGTCAAAACATAATTGATTGCAACAGAGATGGCAAAATAGAGCTATTAGTTTAATATAGGGAGACTCTAAGAAACCTGAAAGAATTGATTAGCATATCTAAATACATCAATCCATCAAATAGGGCATTGGACAGACTTGAAAGCCTGGAGAAACAAGAAGCATCAAGATAAAGCTTGGCACTGATGTCCAGAAGGAAGAACCACAGCCATGATTCTCAAGTACTCTGGTGCTTGAGCAAAGTCAACCAGATTGTTGAAGTGATTGTGGAATCATAATCGCCCAACAGAAAATGTCTTGGTCCTTTTGGCATAATGGTCCTTAGTTATAAATATTTGAATCAAGCAACCAATCTATCTTGAAATACTGGATTTATTTAAATCTCTCTACTGGGTTGACTAGTATTCCTACAAAATTCACGTCCACCTGGAACCTGTAAAAGTGAACTTTTGAGGAAATCTGGTCTTTGCAAATGTGATAAAGTTAAGATAAGGTCATCCTGGATTATGGTGGACCCTACCTTTAACTTGACTGGTGTCTTTATAAGAGAGAAATATGTATATAGAAAGAATACACACAGAAAGAGCACCATGTGTTCATGATGCAGACTGAGATTGGAGTGATGCATCTACAAGTCAAGGAATGTCAAGAATTGTCAAACATCAGAAGCTAGGAAGAGACAAAGAAGAATTCTCCCTAGAGCCTTCAGAGAGAACATGGCCATGTCTATGTCTTGATTTCAATTTTCTGGATTCCATAACTGTAATAACACATTTCTCTTATTTTAAGCCACCAAAATTTTGGTAAGTTATCATGGCGGCCCTAGGAAACTGGGTAATCCCCTTTGTTATGATATGTTCACCAAACAAGTTTCTGGATAAGATTTAGTTTTCCAAGTAGGCAAACATATACATGTAGATAACAATGCTTAAATGCATTAATTTGAGAAATTCTATCTCTATGACAATGATTTCTCATTTGTAAATTGGCATTATAGGTTTTATCCATCAACCTTACCAACCTGTTAAACACAGTCTAGCACTAAAAGATAAATCAGTTTTTATAGAATATAAGCAATATGAGGTTTCTGAACGTCCTATCCTGTGGCAAGAGGTAGTGAATAGAGCTCGTTTTTAGGTTCTCTAAGACTTGTGGTCTTTCTCTTGTTGATCCCAGTCCCCTGCTTGACATCATCATGCCCTCAGTGGTATCTTTTTTAGAAGAGCACCAAGATTTTTTTCTTCAACAAGCATATAAAATGCTTCAATAATATTATGGTACTTTCCCACACAAAATCCACAGATTTACTTGCCAGTAATGTACTGAAAAAATGCTAAGTGACAAAGAAGTCACAAGAATAGTTATACCAACAAATACATGTTCTTGGCATTCATAAATTTAATCAGACATTTGAAAATACAAGATTTCTTTTTCTAAAAGTATATGCCATTTTGGTGTTTTGGACACAGTCGAGGTAACGAGATTAAGAAACAGTAATAATCATACCAACATTTCAGTAGACAATTTTCTGTTTAGACAAAGCAAAATCATATAGATATATTAGAATTTTGCATTGAATTCCCCCAACAAATCACACAGCATGATGATATAGAAAGTATTCTTCATTCATTAATTTATTCATCAATCAATTAATAAATACGTCTTAAGTACTTATCATAGGCTGGGAAATATGCTAAATCCTGGAAATACAAAAATAAATAGGACATATGATCCATATCCATGTCTTCAAAGTACTGATTCTCAGACAGACACGAATAGACAATTAATTACATTATATTGCTTCAAGAGCCAAAATAAAGGTACAAAAAAAGTCATGTTATATCTCAGAAAAGAGAGCTAATTACTACTTGAGGGAGGCCAGAACTGCTCATTCAGCTTCTCGGCAACATCATGCTAAATAACAAATATACCAGGGCCTATTTAGCAATATATTTATAAATTTTAACTTATTTATTTAAATCAATATTAGTTATGGCCTTTTGAATAAATCAAGTTCTGAATATTTGTTTTTTAATTAAAAAGTAAATTCCAGGAAAAATTACATCAATTAAATCAATCTTCCTTCCCATGCTCACCATTCTTCAAGAAAATCACTGATAATTCATTTGATTTATTTCATCAATAAATATTTTTCCCTGCACATACATGGTAGCAATACCATAGATTTCTTTAACTACAGTACATCCCAAAGAAAAGAAATCAGCTAAAATGTGAAGCCATGGAGTTCTAGTTACAGCTGTGATGGGTAAAACACTTAGAAGTTATTACTGCCACTTTAGCAAGAAAAAAGCTTAATAAACTGAAAACCAATAACTCTTCCTGGACCTATTGAAAAATTCAGGTTGCAAGGCAAATAGCCACTCACACCAAAATCTGGAGAGGCAGGTGAATAGCCGAGATCTGCTTACCTGAAACAGAAATGATAAACTGAGCATTTGAATGTGGAAACCATAAACTGGTAGAAATACTGAAGAAGTAATTTTGACAAATTAATGGAGGTCAAGTGTGGGCTCAAGAGAGAAAATGCTAGAGGCTGCAGTCATGTGGCAACCAAAGGTGTGTATGAGTTTCACCCCAGGTTTTCAGGGAAAGAATCAAAAACAATCCCTCACCCCTGAATATGGCAGGGAAAATAGCAAATGCTGTGAATGTTTTACATAATAAGGTATACTATCCACTCAAGATAGAAGACTTTTCCAGAGCCTTCTCCTACTTAGGGGGAAAAGCAGTTTTCCCTCTCCAACTCCAACTTTCCTGACTCACCTAAATGGGGCTGGGGAGGATTGAATAAGAAATACTCGTTAAGATCACAGTCTGGAGACACAGGCCAACTAAGAGACTAAGATTTAAACAAGACTATAGTACACTTCCCCTATCCCTTCCCTCCACATCAACAGGGCTCCAGTATAGTAACAGTGGACTACAGTGGAAAGAACTTCAAGATAAAGACTCTATTTAAGGAGGAGTTCTTAGGATAACCCAAAGACAATAGGCGAGGTAAAACAAAAACAACAGAGGCAACTGAAGCCTCTGGCACCTAAAGCTAAAGCAAACACTAAACAGAGCTTCTAGAAAGATTAACATAAACCTCACATAGAAGCTGACTTTAGAGCAAAGAAAATTATCAGGAATAAAACTGACATTAGGTAATTGTAAAAGTCTTAATTTTCCAAGAAATGCTGTAATTCATAAGTTATTTTCACATAACAACAGAGCATCAAAATAGATGAGGCAAAAACTGAAAGAACTGCAAGGAGAAATAGACAAATCTACTATGGAAGAGTTCAACAGCCCACTTTTAATAACTGGTAGATAAGCAGGCAGAAAATCAATAAGGAAATAGTTGAACTGAACAGACAATCAATGAACTCAATCTTAGAGATATTTATAGAATACTCCATTCCGCAACATTTATAGACTATTTCATGTAAGCTGGAGAAGAATATATGTAAGAATACACATGGATGATTCATTAAGATAGACCACATTTGGGGCCATAAAATAGAACTTAATAAATTTCAAAGATTAGAAACCATACACGAATACATTCTCAGCTGCTTGGAATGGAACTAGAAGTAAGGAACAGAGAGATAGCTGAAAACTCCCAAAATATTTGGAGATTAAACGAAACACTTCTAAATAACATATGGGTAAAAGGAGAAGTCTCAAAAAAAATTTTAAAATATTTTAATTAGATTAAAATGAAAATATCACTTATCAGAATTCATGGGATGCAGCAAAAGCAGTGTTTACAGGAAAATATATAGCATTAAATACTTGTATAAAAAAGAACAAAGATATAAAATAATTAAACTAAGTTTCCAATTTTGGAAACTAAAAAGAGAAGATATTAAAATTGAGCATAAAGCAAGCAGAAGAAAAGGAAAAAAATTGAATCAAAAGTCAATGAAATTGAAACAGGAAAACATGTGAAAATACTAATAAGGATTTTTTCTGGGCGAGCTGTATGGTTTCGAACTCCTGACAGATTGGTCATTTTTAAAAAACAAAACTGACCCATTCACCACAAATCTCTGAAGAAACACTGAGCTAGAAGCAGTGAAGGAGGGAAGATTTAGAGAGAATGAACATTCACATATCAAAAAACAAACTTTAGGAGACTGGGCAATTCTAGAAAGGACTGCAGACTATGAGCAGAGACTCTAACATTATTACAAATGCAGAAAGAACTCCACTAAATAACTTGGGGTCTCAGGAAGGTGATGATCTAAGTAACTGGAAATGAGTATATTTTATGATTGGAGGCAAATAAAACTATAATACTGTTCTCTATTTGAGAAAGTTGTTTCTTACGGGCATGCAGTTAACAATTCTAATACTGTTATGCATGTATACTGGAATTGAATAATTATGTAAATGAACAGCCAGCTTTCTCACTGTTCAAGTAGGAGTTTACAGATAAGCAAGAAAAGGAAACTAGAATGATCTGTGTGGTAATGGATTAGAATTGAAGACATCAGGATGAATTTATTGTTAGCTTAATATAGATACAGATATTTCTTCTGCCTGCTCCCATTCAAAGCTCATTCATTTGTTGAGGTACAATTCTCCATCAACTTAATCCACAATTATTTGCCTAATTGCTCAAGCATTAATTGAATTACTGCTGCACTTACAGTTTGAAGCAATCATCTTGGAAATTGCTATGTTCTATTAATATTAGATATTACATTATCTAGCAACACAATATTTTAATTTTTAGAAAGTATATTACTTATTTTTTTTTTGCTAATTGCATATTCCCAGAAAACTAAAATCAAGTAATTGTTTGATCTAACCTCCATTACCTAATAAAGTGGCAAACACATATTGGGCATTAAAGGAATACTTTTTGATTTATAATATTGTGATTCAATCTACTCATCGAAGAAACAATTTATAAATAAAGATGTTTATATACATGTTGGCTTTATATAAAAACCATAGGTTGAAAATGTTTTTCTAAGTTCCTTCATGGAATATTTTATTTTAAAATTATTTTAGCAAAGGTCAAATTATATTTGAAAAATTCTCACTATTTTAATATGTAAAAGTTTGTCATATAAATGAGATATGAATAAACTATGAATGCATTTCTTCTCCATAGAATAGAATCTATATTTGGGTCCTCTGAGAATGCACATGAGTAATTTTTATGGTAATAAACTAAAACTGTGAAAAATAATTAAGCACATAGGAAAACAAGGTAATGAGTGTGGAATCCAGCAGGAATAATAAAAAACAGAAATAGGCCAAAAGACAATTCAGAAAATCAAATAATCAAACACAGATTTTCAAAACAAATGCCCAAATAAAAAACAGGCCTTCTCTATTATTATGAAAAAAAGGACAAGCTTAAAAATATCAGAATGTCACAAGAAATTATTTTTTAAATATATTATATTGGAAAAAAGCAGTAATTGTAGAACTAAAGAATACAGTGACTAAAATTTAAAACTCAGTGAATGAGTGTAGCAGCAGATTAGTCATAAAAGAGAGAATTAGCAAATTGAAAATTGAGCCAGAAGAATTCTGAAACTAACCCAGAGATTAAGAAGGGTGGAAAACACAAGAAAGAGGCTAAAGCATGTAGCTGAAAGAGTTAGATGATCTAAAATACATTTAATTTGACTTCCAAAAGGAGAGAAGAGGGATAGGGCAGAAAATATTTAAAGAAAAACCAGTTGAGAAAATTCAACAAATGCAAACAAAATATCCAACAATTTCCAGGCATATTGAATAAAAATAAATCCAAACTTTGACTTCTTAGCGAAACCACAGAAAGTAAAGACAAAGAGAAAAAATACAGAAAATAGCTGGAGAAACAGAGCAGTAAGAATTAGATTGATACTTAATTCTCAAGAGCAAGTAATTAATCCCAAATATTTAGCCCCTCAAAAGTTGATATCAGATAAAATTTGTGAAAAAAAGCAAACAAGGTCTTGTAACAATATAAGATTTCTAATTAATCAGAATATTGTTAACAGTTGAATTTATATACTTTGAAAAACATAATTTTAACATGTAGAAAAAAAGAATATACAAGACTCCCTACAGGGATCATCACTATCATTTGTTACCAAAGGCATTTTGTTTCTGTGAAAGTGTAGAGCTTGGGAAACCATGAGGAGGAGGCGCAATGCTGTCTCCTGAGTGTAAAGTGGACTCTTGGTGTTGCTTTGCTGAAGCTATCATTTGCCTTCTCTTCCTTTGGTGAGTAAGAGGGAGCAGTCAGTCTAAGTGGTTTCAATTTATGTACATTAAAAAAATACAAATTTGCAAAGAGAAATCGACTATAATCAGACTGGGAGACTTTAACATACCTCTCAGTAATTGACAGAATAAATAAAAGAGTCAGTGAGCTTATGGAAGGCATGAACACACACACACACACAAACACAACAATAATGGAAAAAATAAACTTTATTTTCTAGTACACATGGACTATTTAAAAAAATTGACTTTGTACTAGACTATAAAATAAATCTCAACAAATATCACAGAATTGATATTATAGTTTAATGTTCTCTTATCACAAAACAATTAATCTAGACATAATGAAATAACTTTAAAAATCCCCTATGATTGGAAATAAAAAATTCTATTTGAAATTTCCCATTAATCAAAATTTTTAAAAACTCAGAAATTAGAAAATACTTTTATCTAATCTTTGTGAATGCAGTTAACATTATTTTAACATCCTAAAGTTATAACACTCCAATTTAAATTTATACAAACTTAACTTCAACAACATACAAAAATATTGCTCCTTTAACGGTTCCATCCTCACCCATCTTGATTGTTGATGTCACAAAATTACATGCTTAGGGCCTATAGCCAGCCATGCACATCATTGACATCAAATATCTATGAGAACATTAGCCATATAGCATTCAGAATAGGAACACTAGAGATTTTCTTACTTTTATTCTAAAAGCCACAAGCAGTAAAACTTTAAAATAGAATAACTTTATCTCAAGAACTCTCTAATCCTTGCCTTAGCAACCTCCACCTTTATGTCAACAACCAAAGAGAGACCTAATCCTCCTATATTAACCATAAATATCCTGGGACTCTACTTTTTCTGAGTATGCATCCATACTTATTTTCTTTCACTTCTTCAGTGGTGTAACTAAATAGTTTCACTCAAGATGTTAAAGACTCAATTTTAAGGATGTCTTATATTTTCTATCTATAAGTTAGGTTTTTTATCTAAAAATAATGCAGGTAATAATATTATATTATGTATGAGAATTTTGTCTGAGGCATTCTAGGATTGAGAGTTGAAGACAAATATAAATAACAAAAATATACAATTCCTTTTCAGGCCAGCAAGGAAGGAGAGCTGTATTGGGGTGGAGAGGGGTGCTTGTACCTATGTTTGAGAATACTTTGTTCTCAAACACACATGCCACTCTTCTCAATCAAGAGAACACCAGTACTTCAGACACAGGAAGGTATAAGAACAAACATATCAGTTCTTATATATATTTGGATGCAGAAGCAGTAAAAACAGTACAGTGCCCCACCCAAAATATTAATATGATGTTGGCTTTCTTTCCCACTATGAAAGCTCCCAAATCCAAGAAGATGAATTTGGACACCCCCTCCCTTCACCTACATGTGGGATGGTAATTTGAGCAATTCTGTCTAATGAAGCCATCAGTTTTCTCTTTCCTTCTTGAAGTTCCCCCATCATCCTTGGATTGATACACATAACTTTCAGTCACTCTTGTGGACAAGGGAGACTTAGTCCCATGCCTAATTGTCTTTGTTATTAAAGCAGGTAAGTTTGGGGAATAAGAGTAAAGACAGACCAAGAAGATGGGGGGAGAGAACAGCTCTGAGCTGGTAAGCAAGGTCTTGAATTCATTGCAGTTGCATGCAGCATGGCAGTGCCTTGTGACTCAAACACAAACTTCTAAAGTTTTCAGCTTGTCCAAAGCTTTATATAGGACAATAAGGTGATTTTTACTGATACTCTCAGTTTTAGGGTCTCCTATGTCAGAAACCACAGTCGCATTGCTTTCTGACTGAACCACTGAGGTTTCTTTGATTCAGTCCTGACTTGCTTAGCAGCAACCTTTATTTTTAGGAGGTCATCTTACTCCATATCATGTGTTGTCCATTATGAGGATATCATCTCTTAAGTTTTCACTCAGTAGGGAGAGTGACTTGTTATCTTTTCCTTCATATAAGAGTTCTTCTATCCCAAGGAAGTCTACCTTTACAATGTTCACATATTTCTTTTGTTTTTCCTGTACTATTTTTAACACTCAACTTCTGTGACTCTTACCTGTGAAACTTAAATCTGGGCTATCTATACTCTAGGAACTTTTCCAGAGTAGCAAGGCTTATTGAATTAATTTATCAATATTCCCTTGAATCATTTCCTTATTTTCTATGGGTAACCTACATCAGCATTTTAAACTCAATTTGGGGAATAAGAGCTTCAATACTAGCCAATGCCTCACCTGTGATTTCTCATGAGAATTCAACTCTTTCATGAAATTCTTCCTGAGAGTACCAAAGCTTCTTTATAGCAGCCAGGACCCACTGCAAAGAAATCTGAGATCAAATGAATTTAAGGTTGGCATGATAGAATGTAGAAGGTGCTGACCTATAAGATGGCTCAGCTGTTGCAGTTCTTCTTAATAAGCACTACATGCCCAGCCCCTCATCTCTCAAGTAAACCAGCCAAAGTTCTAATGATTTCTTGGGTTTCTGCAACAGAAGTCATAATATCTCTTGTTTTACCTGTGTGGGTACACATCTCTGTAAATGTTTTATGAAGAAGGTCCGAAACATCTGCCCTCCTCCAAACTAACCTTAGTATCAGTATTACAATTGGGCAGACCTGAGGCTGGCTGCCATATTGGTAAAGAAGTCCTCCCCACATCTCGCCTCCAGCCTGGAGGACAGTGATTGGGCATCTTTCTTTGCACCTGCCTCCTGGTTCTCATCTTGTAACACATCCTCCCAATTTCTCCTCATCAATAGTCAATAAAGTAGAGGATCATTTGTTGCCACACAATTTTGTCAATATGTCACTACTGATAATCATGGACTTTATTCAAAGCTTGCTAATTAGCCCACAAAGTCCTCAAAGGGGATTCACTTAGAAAGCCATGTCTCTTTCTAAGCATGTCACCTAGGTTGCCAAAAGCTGTAAAAATCTTAAAAGGTCAGAGACAGCTAGTCAAGCTTCAAGGAAGCTGACAGATGACACAAGACTCCTGGAGCAGAGATGGTTTCTCGTAATAGCAGTACCAAAGTTTGAGCATTTGCACCATTCTCTTAAGCCCCATTTATCGCAGGTGGCATGAATTGATCTATATGGTACCAGCATTGTGTTATAGGACAGAAATACTGACCTTAGGGATCCTGAATATTTTATACTGTACAATAAGTATGCTTGCCCTTTCATCTGAAGGGAGACAATCATTTCTATCTTCCAAGGCTATAAGCAAAGTTGTCTTCAGAGGGAGATATTAACTCTATGATCCAAGGCTATTCTCTGCAAAGATGTCTTTTAAAAGATAGTCTGAAACAAAGGGCAGTGAGAGTCCTTATTAGCAAGATACACAGAAACAAAAGGGACCTATGGAGAATTGTTTCCCAATATATCACAAATTAAAGAAGAAAATTTCAGGAATAAATTCATTTACCTAGGTAATTTCGAATACCAGAGCTATTTAAACATATCCTTTTTGTTAGTATTATTTCATGGTACACTGAATCCCATGTATGTAAAACATAACATGCAATGTACAAATACATTTGTTCCAAATTTCTTTCAATAAGAAACTTGAAGCCACTTTGGAGCTATAGTTCTTCAAAGCTGGATAAATAGTATATAGTATTTAAATCAACTATTAAAAAGGAAAAGGAAGAAGGAAGAGTATAAGAGTATAAGAAGAGTATAATGACATAACTACAAGTAAAAATGTGAAATGATACACAGATAAGAATGATGGATGGAAATAAACACTGGGTTAGATCAGCACAATAGAGTGAAAACCAGAAATATATGAAAGAAAAATATATTTTGGCTTTGCAGCTAAAGTATATTTTGGCAGAATTAGAGTTAATACTGAATTGTGTCTGTCTTTTGAAAATAAATATTGAAGGTGATTCTATAACAATGAATGATAGGAAGTAAAAACAAATTTTGAAAAAGTCAGGATAGTTCAATTTTAAGTTTTGAACTTTAGGAGGTTAGAGACAGTATAAAAATAGTACAAGAAATAAAGGAACATGTAAATATTGCAATCCTGATCTTGTTTGGGAAAATCCATTAGCTACATTATAAAAGAAGAAAAAAAAATCTCTCTCCCTACCACTTGGAAATTTTACAGACTAAATAACCCATTTTATGTGACTCGAATGAACCCCACCAAGAAACTCACGTGCTTAAATTTGCATGAATTTAAACTAACCTGGAAACTTCAGATTCAGAAAATTATAAGGGCCTTCACTCATGGCATTTTTCACTTCAACATCTGAGTTCTGAATAATGTGAATTGAGAAAGGGAAAAAGACACATGATAGAGACATAAGAAGAGGAGGCAGAAGAAAATTAGGAAGGAAAAGAAGAAAAAAAGAGGAGAAAGAGAAAGTAGAAGGGAAAGGAGAAAGGAATTAATTATTGCTAATTATTAATAATTGCTCTAGTTAGTTGAGGTAAACAAAAATTTATTTCTTGGTATGTTTTGTAAGCTCTAAAAACAAATATATAGTTTGTTTGGTTTGTTTTATTATTAAAATATAAAAATAGCCTACAATGGCATATCAATAACACAATAATGGAGGCAGGTTAAAAGCCAATTCCCATTGTAGTAAATGCCCAAGACCACTTCCTCCCAGCTCTTTTCCATCCAACTTCAACACACATTCAGAATATAGCACAGCAGGGAAAAGAGTTGTCAATATTTTTACTGAATACTGCTGCTGGACTTCTTAAAAAATTAATGATTAAAAGGTTGGAATCAAATGAATTACTGTATTACATATCAAATTTTTCAAACCATATTCAATATTTTCTAGAATATTAGTAAATGGATATAAATGCATTAACTTTGTATTTTTTCAAACACATTTGGCTCAATAATTTTAAATTAAATTGTTTTATTATTTTATTCCCTTTTTGTGAGGTAGGTTGTAAAAATTGTATCAGTTGATCCCATAAAAATAATTTTAGAAAATATTTTTATTATCAATATTATTAGAACATTAAAATATTTATTGATAAAGCCAAAGTTTATTTCAATATTGTCATTCATTTATCTAGCAAATAAAGCAAAGTATTCTCAGAGTGTCTAGGCTAATATTAATATCAGAAGCAGTAGGCTGAAAGTTAGATTGTATTACATTTGATATTCATTTACAGACTACACTTTTGAATTTTGTAGCACTATCCAGATTATTCAACATAAAATCCCTTTAATAACTTCAGAGTCTGTCAGAATTCAGACATTTTGTATATTGCTTGCTATTCAAAGGAAGATTATTTGCACCATTTTGTTGTATTGATTTGCCTTTTTTGTTGTTTCCTGGAGAGAGTCTATTATGGAACTGAAAGAAATATTCAACCATCACTTTGCTGTGACTCTCAGTAAGAAGGAATTGTTTTAGTACATTATAAATTGAAGAATAAAGTAAAATCTGCCATAACTATCTTGGTCAGCTCCAGTTACGCTTTTCAACTAAAACTATCTTTTCAGAAGTTACCAACAAAACATTAAATACATAGAAATGTCAAAGTTGCACAGGCCTTCATTTTCCATTTTCAAATGAACAATTTTCATAAAATGTTTCGTGAAAACTTGATGTATACTCAAGTATTGTTTTGTTCTTTATAAGATTTTGTTTTGCATTATTCAGTATCAGGTAAATAAGACTGAAAATGTTGGTAAATTTGAACACATTTGTTTGATTTCTTGTGCTGCTTTAAAGAGGTCCTAAAAATAGAAATGGTTATTATATATTCTTGTTCAATTAGGCCAAATTTTCTCCACTTGGCTATGTTTCATAGAAATTTCACACTTTATTTTCTACTTACCAAAAGCTGACTATTTCATGCTATCTACACTAACCTAGATGTGATAGTTTTAAGATTATTACTTCTGTATCTCACTAAATGTTTCCAACATTTTTCTTCACTAATATTTAACCAGTTTAATATAAAAAAGGAAAGAGAAGAAATAGCAATGTCCTTTCAAGGGTTATGGAGGTCTTGTCACCCTTGAAATGGACCGGTGGAATGTAGGCTACTCTGTCCCTTCATCTTTCCATCAATCTACCGAACAGCATGGCAGCAGTCATTTACACACCAGGAAGAAATAGAGTCCCCAAACAACTGCTTGTTCAGTGTGTTATTTTGCTCTCCCAATGTCAGTCGAAAGTGTTTTCATCCTTCAGTGTTTTCTCGGCCTGGCAGAAAAATGGATAATGGATGATGATGTGGATGACAAAGTGCATGGACTCTGAAGCTGATGAAGAGGGGAGAGAATTTGATAAGAAAAGCACTTCTGAGGATTCAGCATTATGAAAAATCTCAAAAAAACACACACACAAAAGTAGAGCCCTTATGTTGCATCTCTGTTACAGAATGCTTTCTTCTCTCAAGCTCAAGCCATATTATCTCTTTTCTTAAAGACAATGGTAAAAAAATGCAAACACATAAAATATGTTACTAGGAAAATATTATCATTTTTCCAGTAAGTGTTTAAGAAAGATTCATGAATCCTTGCATTTTCAATTTCCATTTTTTTTCTTATCTTTTAGATCACTATGGCAAACTATCAGTATTAACAACAATTGCTTTTCTTTAGCATAAAAATAAGTTAGATAAAAAAGTAACCTAAACTTACATACACTAAAATTTTGGTATGTTATCATGATAGGTTGCATTACACGTTTCCTATGAATGAGACCAGCATAAGGCCTTTTGGATGATGAATTGTGGAATATGAAGAGCCCTGATTAAGTAATCAGAAGAAATAGAAAAGGGTGTGAGAGAGAATATGACATCAAGGGAGTAGATAGAACAAAATTTGTTCAGTTGATGAAGTAAAAACTATTTTGTTCATCTGCCATTGTTCTTTTTTCTTTTCCTGTAGTTCCTTCCCATCACCACTCTTGCCTGCACATTCTCATTTCCTGGTGTTTTAGTTATTGTTATCTTTGTAGTTTCCCCCAAAATACCTGATCTCTAGTTAGGTATTTAGTGTTTTTGTTTTGAGAATGAATCATTTGTTTCTTTGCCTCTAACATTCAAGTGTTCATCTTTCTGTGAACTCTTTGATTAAACACCTATGATGTAACTGGCCCTGTGCTAAGAAAACAACACAATAAGGCACAGTCACATGAACATTGTAACACAATATGTGCCTATTAGTTGTACATTTAAGGGTCATATTGCTTATGTCCTCCTTTGATTTCCACTGAAATATGTCCAATTGTCTGTCTCAAATTTGCCTGGTTAAAGTTTATTAATGCTTCAAGTCTCAGCTTAAACATTATTTTCTCTAAGAGAACTCTTTTGAACCTCTAGAGCAGGTTAAATATGTTTCCTATTTGCTCCCATACAACCTTGTCCGAAACATGTTTGTCTTATTAAAATCTGAATTTCTAGTACCTAATACTATTGCCAGGTGATTGATGCTCAGTATATATTTATTATCTTCATGGACTTCAAGAAATATGAACTGAGAAATAAAGATCACATTGTTTTTATCATAGTTTATTTTCATGCTTCAAAGAAAGCATCATACATATTTTAAAGCTAAGAAGAACAAAAATATACATAAAAAGGATATAAAGATCCTCTAAAATATAATATATAAAACCCTCTTCCTCCTCTCTCCAATTTTTGGTTCATTCAATAATAACCAAACTGGAGACATTTTTAAAAAGAGAAAATATACTCAAATCCTTTATGATATCTTTTCCCACTTTTTGTTTGAACATATAAATGAAAAGTATCCCAATGATTGAGTCTAAAAGTTATATGTGTAACAAAGGTGAGAAAAGTATGTATTGATTTTACTTAATAAATTGCACAATTACCATATAGCTAAAATTTTAACTACCATGTTTCCCCGAAAATAAGACAGGGTCTTATATTTATTTTTCCTCAAGAAGACACCCTAGGGCTTATTTTCAAGGAATGTGTTATTTTTTTAAGTACAGTACAACAATCTACATTTATTCAAATATAGTTAAGTCGTCTTCTTCTGGAACATATAACTCTCCAAACCCCGAATTCTATCCTGAATTTCTTGTGACTCTATTTCCTTTAAACCATTGGCCCCAATCTCCCATGTCAAGCAATGGAGCTCTCATGGGGCAGATGAGAAGGGCTTTCTTTACCACTCCACCACAAAATGCATGAGTTGTGTGCAGATACACTGCATAGCCACGCCTATCACTAGATGTTATTTTCGGGGTAGGGTTTATATTGCGCAAATGCTTAGAAATCTTGCTAGGGCTTATTTTATGGGTAGGTCTCATTTTCGGGGAAACACGGTACTTGACTCTACTCAGCATTCTCCAACCTGAGAGTTATGAAATTGCTGCAAAAGTTCCCTAAATCTAATTTGCACCAAGTTCTGTGTTTAACCCAGGCAACCATCTTGGTCTTCCCTGCCCATTCAAGTCACAGCAAAGCTTTGCTAATGCATTCAGCAGAATCAAAGGCAAGACTGGAGATCAGTACCTCAAGCAAGAGACACGGCCTCTGTGTTCAGTGATTATAATATTGTTATGCTACTTATGTGGAAATTATGTGCTAGTAAGAATATAATCTCAAGCTAATTATTCTCCAACAACAGTGATATCTGCTTACTATTTGCATTAGATTTTCTATCTGTCCCTCCTACCCCCAAAGAATTCTTAAACTCTATTTATAGAAACATTTTTCTTCTTGAATCATATTTTTAAGTAGAGTGAAGAAAAAAGGCAAATAACCTCTCCTTGTCATTTGTCTAACATGATTACAAAATATGAAAGGTAAATAGAATAAAGTGCTAATTTAATATTTTTGCCCTTCTGTCTTCTGGGATAAAAGAAGATTTATAAAATAAACCATTAATAATATAGCAATATCATTGTTACAATTAATAACAATACAATGTGAGATTAAATCATTTTCATTTTTCTGCAAGTCAGATGAAAGATGTATGATGCTCCTGTACAGCAATATCAAGCATTATCTGTTTTTGGAGCCACAATAATTTTAAAAAATGACAATTTTACTTCTAAATTTTAGATATAGCTCTTTAGCTATATATAATAAGCAGGCTGAAAGAAAGAAAATTTTCTTCTGAGAGAAAGAAAATGATTTCTAATTTTGAATGGGTGTTTTGTATATTGTAATCATTTCCCAGGAATATAAAGATATGTAACTGGATGGGACTATAAAGAAAAAAAAAAGATTAAGTTTTTTATGTGAATCACTAACATAATTGAATTATTCTATGCTTATAGTTTATTTGTGCCTTAGTGCTCATGGTTTTTAAATTAAATCCCTAATATTTAAGATAATTTTCTAGTATCTGTACATCAGTTTCATAGTTTTTGACCATGTCTCATGAGAGTTGAAGTCTAATGAAAATAAAGATATTTGGGAGGTAATATATGTTCCTCTTTGATGAAAATTTTCAGTATTTTTTATTGGGACCTCCTACTTTCCACATTTACCAAAGGAAATTTTAGTAGTTTACCATCAATTGCAACTTAAATATTTTTATAGTATTTTATTATATCATTAGTGCAAGGTATGGTTAGTAAGCAAGAAAATTCTATCAATTTGTCACAATTTTTGTTAGATTTTTTTCTAAAAGAACCTTTTAATGTATATAGATATATTAAATATTGACCCTTGAAAATAAAATCAGCATATAAATTCAATATCCTTCATTATTTCATGAACTTATTCCTTATTTTCTTATAATTAAGACACCTAATAGTTAAGGCAGTGTTTACCTCATAAAAAATACCCAAAATCTTGATGACTGGGAGAAAACAGTCATCCAACAGGAAGACAGAAAAAGAAACAAGATGTTTTATGTTTCGGACAGCAGAATGCTTCACAAATGCCCCTCCTCATATGTTGTTTGAAATAAATAAAAGCCAATAAATACAGGGTTGCAGAATAAAAAAATACAATACTGACAGAAAACTGATGTTCTTATGTTTCTATTCTGTCAAGATCTTCTTTAAACAGAAAAGGATGTGAGAGGTCATTTACCTTATAACACAAAATTAGAAACAAGCTGGTTGTAGCAGCAGTGCAAAACCTTTATGGAAGTGCAAGCTGTTCATATAAAGTGCATAGCTAATGTTATTTCTACTATCATAGACTAAGCAAAATTCTGTGATTGCCATTAACTCTAAAACGTTTTTTTTGTTGTTGTTGTTGTTTTTAAAAAGTGAGGACTTTGTTTCATTGTTGCAACTGTTGGCAAAAATGAAATGTTACTTCCACAACATAAAATTGACAGTTTTTTCACCTTTTAAAAGTGCAGACTTATTATCAACATTTTGAATATAAAACTTGCAAAATTTAAAAGTCAAAATTTGAGTGAAAAATTTATGTTTACAAATGAATAAGTATATAAATAATTGCAACAAACTACATAATAGGTAAAACATTTTTTGTTAGCTGTTGTCATTTATTTCTATGTAACTGCCTTAAAAGTGAGTGAAAGATTTACACATATTTTCTTTGTCTAACTTTTCCATTTTTCTCTCCCATGTTCTCATCTGAGATTGTAATTCTTTTCTACCCTGAATTGCAAGTACCATATTATGAAACACAAAATATTTCAGGTGATTTTGTCTGCTTGTCTAATGGTATAGTAGAAGAAATGAATGATTAATCATATAACCAGATTATAGGTTTGAGTATAATTTTGAAATTTCACTAGCACCTGCTTTGAATCAGGTTTGTCTTCAGAGTCCTTCTGGTTTTATCCAAAATTTATCTGAACTCTTCTGAGTGAGTGAAAACTTTGGTATTACCTCAGATACATATGCTCCCTGGCTAAGGTATTCATGGGGAAAAAAAAAATCCTTTCAACACATAGTCACATGAGGACAGTCATCTTCTGAGGATTAAAATGGAAATGGAAATTTAAAAGGTTGGTATTTTCTTAGTGGATACCACACTTAAAAATATGTTTAACATAATAGTCCAATTTAAAAGAAAATACTATCATTATAGATGTAAGATAGTAGTTTTTTATTCTTAACTATATGCTAATCTCCATGAATACAAAGTATGTTCAACTACTAAACCTGAATATTAGAGTCTTTTCATATTAAGCTTCCTGTTTTCTCCTTTGCTTCTCTCACATACTAAAAAGACCCCATAAGGAGTTGAGAATCTTTTAGGATTATAACATGCCATAAGCAACAGTCTGAATACATATACTTTAATAAACATATAGAGTCACAAAATGCAACAAGCCCTCGAAATTTATTTTAAATCTATAAATAAATTACCATTCCTATTACAGCCAATGGAAAAGAAGAAAAGTTAGGTTTCTCCACTGACTTTCCTATTGCATTACAAAGTTAATAGATGAAGGTGGGAAGTTACTTTGGCTTTTCAGTTTTTTGATTGCTCTAGATATATCAACTATTCACCTTCATGTTAGTGACTTCATTAAATTCTGATATAGAAACTAATTTGAAAGAAGCCTGACCTTTGAAATACGGAGCTTGGCAGCAGGGCAAAGAAACAAGGTGGGGAAGATACAACTGAGCACTTTTCAAATCATATTTATGCTCCCAAAGCTGCCTTAGGAGCCATTCACCACTCACAATTTAACTTTATAATCCAAATTTTAGCTTACAAGTAGCCCCTGCTGATTCAAAAGTGTTATAACATGCAGTGGCCAGATGGGGGCGAGGAGCAGCCTTATCCCTTTGAAGTGTAGCTGTCCAAGATCAATGGTAGCTCACAGGTGGCCACACTTCAAAGGGGAAGCACCAGGTCTCTGTTTAGGTCCAGCCACTGTAACAGTGATTTCCCCTCTCCCCCAGTGGATTGGAATTGGCTTTCATGTTATACTTTCACTTAAGAAAGTAAATGAAGAGCATTAGAGGCAGATTTTGATTAAAAGAATTTTAAAAGATTTTAAAAGAAGTCAACATCTTGAGAGGACCAGCTACCTTTTAAAAGCACCTATTAATGCAATTGCTGGGTAGAAGGAAAGGTAAGCCTGCAGGAGAGATTTTTAAAAGCAACCCACTTACAGGGTTGCATCTCACGTTTTAGCAGCTAAGCTACATCTCTTCAACATGCTACAATGGTTATAAGTAAATTTTTGTTCAACATTTTCTAGTGTAGTTAGTTTGAAAAAATGCCCACAGTTACCAAGTCCAGGTGAAAAGAACTCAGAATTCAATGATGTTAATTGGAAAATAGCCATGACCTTAGCCATTAAACGTATTTCTGCACAACCAACACACAAGAATGTAGTTCTTGAGGACATTTATGCATGACATTCACTGAAATATTATTAGTTTTTATTTTATATATTATTTAATATAGAAGTATATTGTATATACTTTATATAAACATGGATCTGAATTATAGATAATGTTTCTCTTGTCACAGATAAATAAATCTTGTAAATCACAATAATTTTTATAAATAAAAACAGGAGGGATTGCCTATAATCAAGAAAAAAAGTTCTAAATGTTAGCCACATATTGAAATCACCTGGCATGCTTTTTAAAAAACTACATGGACCCCACCTGGAGATTTTAATTTAATTGATGTTGAGTGGGCCCGGGCATAGGAATTTTAAAAGCTCCCCAGGTGATTTTCATGTGCATCAAGAGTCAGAAATGCTGACCTAGAACAGAGCTTCTCAAACACTAATGTGTATAGAACCACATGGGGATCTTGTGAAACCACAATTTGGGTTCAGTAGATCTAGTAGTTCTAGGGTGGGGCCAGAGATTCTTCATTTGTAACAAGCTCCCAGGTGATTCTGAGTTGTTGGTCCCCAGAGCACTCATTGTGGAATAGGAATTTATGTTTGTCAGCTCAGGAAAAGGACAGACCTTAGAATCATTAAGACATTTGAGTTGAAACTATCTATATTCTCATAATCCCATTCTAACCAGATATTCGTTGCACCACTTGCCTCAGTTGCACTAACTCCAGGTGCTACTATTTTTCACCTTTCAGGTTAAACTTATTGTTCGAGGTTATTAAATCTTGTTTCTTGCACAATCTTGGAAAGTGGCAATGGCATTTTAAAATTCAATCATGATTAGAAGTTGCATACCGGTATATTTTAAACAAAGAAATTGCTTACTGCAGGCAACTAAAAAAGCAGTTCTGCATTGTTAAACTTCTACTTTGGGTACGTTGAGCAAGAATGCTAAATGAGGCCTTTACTCTGAGTGGAGATATTCATGACATTTATTCAAGGAAAGGATAAGCTAAGTGAAAGAAACAAAGGAAAACTGGTTATCTACATTGGCAGAGATTGAACAGTTCTATATGCCCAGCAGGAAATATTTAACCCTGAACTGGAATGTTCCATCCTGAGTAGCCTGCATGGGACCCAGGCTGCTAGCTGTGCAGGATGCACTGGCCCTGAAGGTTTCAAGTCCTCACACAGCATCAAGCACACCTTCGAACTTCTCTCTCTTTAGCCATACCTCTTTTAATTAAAGTATTTGTAAAATAAAAGCAAGAATTATCTATATTTTCCCTCAAACCTTCTCCTGTTCTATGACAATGAGATATTTTAGAAAGATCATAGACTTTTGAATATGAATAACTTGAGTTTGAATGTGGGCTCCAATACAATTTAAGTCTTTGTGCATATTAGTAAAACATCTCTAAGCCTCCCAGTTATCTCTTTATTGAAGGTCCTTCATTCCCTCTAGTGTCCTAGCTACGTGGGAGTCTCAGTACTAGGTTTTGAAGTTGTGCTCAAACAGTGCACTGGATGAACTAGGTTTAGGAAAGTTTTCAATACTCACCACAAATAATAACATAAACACTTAGACCCATTCGTCAATTGACCCGTCGGTAGATTAGATTTCTTATTTCAGGTACCTCTTTTCTCTTGCCATTTTTCCTTGCTTTGGGCAACCTTAATTTTCCCTGACCAGTATTCCTTACTCTGAGTCCAGGGAACAAGAATTGAATTTTATTCCCTTCCAAGAGATCCTGAGGAATCTTACGCAAATTGACCCACCTGTCCCCTAGATCTTAATAAGACAAAATGAGATAGCTATTGCTAATGAACACAGAGAAACAAATTTTATTATACCTTGCCCCTTGGCAGCATCTGATTTATGGTTCATTCATCATTTAATTACTTGCTCACTTAACATGTGCTAGACAACCTTCCAAAAACTGAGGATTTAAAAGTTAAAAAAAAAAAATAGACAAAGTCCTTGTCCTTGAACTGCAGATTCTCTTCATTAGGGAAAAGTACCATATTACAAGAATGACAGCTACATTTTATTGAAAATCTACTATTTTGCTAGATAGCACATTATAATTTTCATAGTAGTCTTTTGAAAAGTGTGCAGATGCAATCACACATTTGTGTGCGTCAACATCACCCAGAGTGCTTGCTAATGGACAGCTTGCTGATTCTCTGCTCCAGAGTTTCTGATTCAGTACATCTAGGGTAGTCCTAGAATTTTCATTTCCAGAAGAAATTTGCAGGTGATGTTTATGCTACTGGTCTGGGAACCACACTCTTACAATTACTGGATTAGATAAAATTTATTCAACAAGTAAATATTGTTTATACTTAATGATAACCTAGTGCATGCAAGACACTGTTTAAATGTTTTACCTGAGTTATCTCATTTAATTCTTAACATTTATACCCCCATAATATGATGAAATAAATAAATAAATATAATTCTTACAATAGCCCTATGAAATAGAAGTTATTAGTATAAGCTCAGTTTCACAGATGGGGAAACTAAAGAATATGTCAGTTAAGTGACCTTCTTACATTTACATGGTTTGAGTCTGTATTCCATTGAGATTTAAAACCAGCTTGGACTCTAAACTCCTGCCTCTGTGTAAATAGTTGGGTGCCCCCATGTGCTAGTCATATTTTGGATAGAAAGAATCCAGTGTTGAACACGACTGACAAGATCTCTGGCTTCAGGAGAATAGAACTGGATGTTTTACTTTAGGATGTGAAATATGAGTTGAGGCATGAAGAATGAGAGGGAGACGGCCACTCAAAGAGTCAAGAGAAATTTCCACAAGCAACAAGAACAAAAGCAAAGGTACTTAGGAGACACAGGGTTAATCTGAACAACAGAAAGCAGGTAAGTAAGATAAAAGTACTGTGTTTCCCCGAAAATAAGACAGGGTGTTATATTTATTTTTCCTCAAGAAGACACCCCAGGGCTTATTTTCAGGGGATGTGTTATTTTCCCCTCAAAGCCTCAGCTTGCAGTACGCACAGGATGGCTGGGACCTGACAGGGGGAGCTGACCTTGTTGGTGGGGCTGCCTGCACCTTTCTGGCCACCTCTGGGATAGTAGCTGTCATGATAGGGCAGATGAGAAGGGTTGCTCGTCTTCTTTACTGCTCCACAACGAAATGCATGGGTTGTGCAGATATGCTGCGTAGCCATGCCCATTACTAGGTCTTATTTTCGGGGTAGGGCTTATATTGCGCAAATGCTTAGAAATCCTGCTAGGGCTTATTTTATGGATAGGTCTTATTTTCGGGGAAACACGGTATTAATAGTTCAGAATGGCATCGGAGACTTATGCATGGGCCAGATCACATAGAACTTTGAAGGTCATGTTAAAGTTTAAATTTTTATTTTCAGCAATGCTCAATGTTATGGAAGAGTTTTAAGAAGTAGCATGATATAATTTTTGTCTTTAAAAAGATTATGTTTATGGTTGCAACCTGGGGAATAGGCTATGGGAAGGTCAGTCAGGAGACTATGAAAGGAATCTGAAGGAAAGATGATGGAGCTCAGATGATATGTCAGAGGCCTCACAAAACACCTGCTGACATAAAGTAAGTGCTTAATGAATGCTAACAATTATCATCATAATTAGCCCAAGGAAGAACTCTATGTTCTTTTCAGGCCATGTTAGAGACCATGGCCACCATTGCTACCTTGTGTCTGATTAGCTTGTTGTGGTCCTACTTTCCCAGTTAGCAGAAAGCATTTTCTCACTAAAATGAGATTTCTATAATTATAATAACTTTTCTAGAAATGTGTTTTAGGCAGCACATTGCTCAATCTCATTATTTGATACTAACCCCACTATTTTAGAGATTCTGTCACTAGCATAAATTAGGAAGTATAAATAGATAAAATCCCCATTTTCTCATTATTTGTTCTTAGATATAAAGTTAATGGTATTTGTGAATAAGCATGATGGTGGACTTAAGTTACTCTATCTCCTCAATTCCAAGAGGCTTCTCTTTGTTTTAAATCACATTTTAAAATGTGGAATCGAAAGCTCTTTCAGAATGGACATGCACAGTTTATGAAATAAGGTTTCTCTTGTGAAAAACAATTATTAAATAGGCAGTATACCTTTCAGTTAATGCATTCTTGGTATCATGAAATAAGTGCTTTAAAATAATAAATACATAAATAAAAAAAGACAAAACCATCATACTCTCAAAGCATTAATGACAAGTAAGACAGCTTTCTCAACTATGGTGAGGCATTATTGAAAATGACTTTTTACTTTGCAACACACAATGAATAGAGGAGACAAAATTTATGTATCATAGAAAGTCACAATATTGAAGCACATAGTTATAATCAAAGTTCTCTAGTACTCTGAAAAAGTTTGCTTCTCATATAATTTAGGGAGAAAAAAATAAGATATTTAATTTAAACTATGGTTTCAATAAAGACATCACTAAGGGAAAACGTCCGAATTTGATAAGCAAATAAAGAGGATGAGCACACCAAGATGTTGAAATAGTGTGATTAAGCTCTGGCTTAGAGAGAGACTCAGAAGTACTGTACTATATCATTGCCAGCAAGGCCCATGAATAGGTACTTTATCTGAATTGTTATCATACCCTTTAAGTATTAAAAATTGAGAGGGTTGAGCAAATTAAACAATACATTTTATTTTATAATATAGTAAAGAACTATAGTGTGGTATAATTAAATTATAGAAAAAACCATAGATTACATAAACTATGGCACTGTTTTCAATAAATTATACATGTAAGAGGACCACCAATATGTAAATTATCATAATAATACTAGACAATTTTCATAAAAGTACAATTTCATTATGTTTTCCCCATTAAATATGTTTCTAAAAATTGGCCTGTGAAACATTCTTTTAAAAAGGTATAAATTTCTCTATTGACTTTCATTATATCAGATATATAGATTTTTATATCAGTTATCTTCTGTCATTTTAGCTTAGTTTCTTTGCTGTCTAGTCTCAATCTTTTAAACATGTATATAAATACTTTACATAAAATACATATCACCAATTCTTTTTAATATAAATAGGTACCACTAATTAAATTTCTTGTATTACTTCTGCCACTAAAAGACACTCTTAAATGAGCTAGCTAATATATTTGATACCTGGAGGCAGAGAGCCTCTTTTGACAAAATGACTTAAATTCTATGTATTAGAAGACAGTCATTCTTGCCCCCACATATTCAATGTTCCAGCCATGCACAGGAATCGTGAACATTATTCCAATAGCTTTAGAGGTTGAAAAATAGTGATATCTATTTCTATTTGTATGGAGTACTGAATATTACTGAGAAAGTTTGCCTATATACTCATTCTTTCCACTTGAGACGTATTGCACCTGTTGTTCTTTATTTCGCTTTTCAATTATAATATAAACAATTGATTAATTACATAGTATGTTTCATAAAATATATTTTACATTTAGATTTTCATTCTTTTCTTGTTATTTCCATAGTGTGTTTTTTAATCCACTACAGAAAGCAAAAATGAATGACCTTTCCTGCCATTCTCTTTGTGCCAGGTTTGAATTCTTTCTTTGCTTTCCCCAAGAGATGACTAAAAGGGACAAATTGAAGAGGTATAGATTAGAAGGCTGATTCCTAGGATAATGGTTTCCTGCATTAACTCAGAGAGTAAATCAGTGCTTCCCCTCCAAAACAGTAGGTTTCCTTAGAAAAAATAAATGGGCTCATTCCCTATGCAGAGCTAGGAAAGAATATAATGGAGAACCTGTCAGCACAGTGTAGAGCTGTTAGCAGAGATGCCAGCAGAAGCATTAAGGGGTCGAGTACAGAAAGAAAAAAAGAATAAGTGAATAGATGAAGTGAGCAAAGTTATGAACGATAGCAGAAACAGTGGGTAACACAAAAGCCATTAATAGATAGAATAGAAAACTATATAGATCAGCATAAAACTTAGCTTTCTTAGGGTCCTCTTGACCTCACTCCACTCATCCAATCAATTAGGAAGGCCAAGACTGGTAGTCATCTTCAAATTATATCCCAAATCCCATTCTTCTCTTAATTTCCTCCAAACCACTGTGCATGAATCATTGTCATCTCCTGTTAGCTAGTTGCCTTTCTTTCACTCTGACTTCTCGAAGTAGCTGCATCCAACACCATCCCCAAATACATGATCTATGCAGGAGCCAGTTGTCTTAACCTTACTGGGTATTCTCACTCCCTTTGCAACAAACCCTTTCATGGCTATGGATGCTAGTTAGAATAAAATCTAAATTCTTTACCAATCTTTCAATCCCAATATTATCTATGCCCATATTCTTCTGTCTTCATCTCACATCCTTTTTCCTTTATCTCTTAAACTCCAGCCTTGATGACCTCTTTTCTAGTAGTAGAACATGAAAAGCTTGTGTCTGCCCTGAGGTTTTTCACTGCCTGTTTCTTCCCTGAGATACTTTATCTTCATTTTTGCTTCGCCCTGGAAGGTTCTTCCTTCAGCTGCTTCTTGTCATTAGATCTCGGCTTAATCTTTACCTTTTTAGAAAGACCTTCTCTGACCCCTTGATCTTAAGCAACCCTCTGTCTCAATCCAGTACATCACTCTATTTTGTTTCTCTGCATAACAATCATTACCAACGTATATTTTCTTCTTTACTTCCTGCTTTTTATTTAATTATTGCCTACCTTTCTTCTACTAACTGCCTTCAGGCCTAGAATAGAGTCTAACATATAAAAAGTGCTCAATGACTATTTATTGAATAAATGAATAGTGCACTCTTTCTTCTGGTCTTTAGCCCATTACATCAGAGTTGTTTGTGATATGCCAGAATTTCTTTTTGTTATCCCCTATGGAGCTTCGTCTTTCTCTTCATTTCTAGATAGAAATGCTGATTTGATTTGTAGAATATTTATAATTTCTAATTTAACTATTTTGTTTTTCTTAATTCATTGCAAATTTAATTTACCACATATAGAAATATTAAATACATAATATTAATAAAACCCCTCAAATTCATATATAATAAAAAATTCTAACCAAATTGCATTAATATTTAGTCCATGTGCTTAAAAATCATGCTGATGTTTGCCAACTAATTTTATCTTTTCTTCTGTGTTTATTTACCACTATAGCTTATTGTTGTCCTGTACATCTGTATATATTTATCTGTCACATGAAAACGAAAACTTTGACAATTTGAATTATGTGCATACTTAGTGTTGTAACTACATATTACATTTTTAAAGTTTTATTTATTTTTGTTGTATAGATAATGCAGACAAATCCATTTTGGAATTCTTCCTATTATATGTTGAACACCTGACCTTGGAAGTCTGACAAGCTACAATTTCATCTCCTATAGAGGATATAATTAGAGATAGTCTTACACAAGTACTGTATCTGATGTCCCTCCAGATACCCACCCAATATTTATGAGCTACTGTCCACAGTCTCATCCAAAATTGTTACAATAAATTCTTTAAAAGAGGGATTTTATATATTTTAAACAAATTTGACATCTGAAAATTCCAAAAACACACAATATAAATAAGGACATGATTATATAGTGAATAGGTCCAAACAGAATAAAACAAAGTTTTTGCCTGGGAAATTACCTTAGAAATCATCTCATTTAACTGTTTCATTACATATTTTGGGAACCAGAATTCCAAGAAGAAAAAAAAGGAGGTTGAAATAGTTTGGGGAAATAACAAATATTAGTATCTAAAAACTAGGTCTCCTGATGTTCATTCCTCAAATCTGATAACTATTCAATTGTTTGACATATACTATGTACTCAACAAATGTTTGTTGAGTTACTATTGAAGGAGTATGCTGTCTTCATTCTATGTTAAAACAAATTACAAGTATTTATCATGTAAAGAAATCTTTGAGTGCTTATAGCATTGCATGACTAATATGTATTTTCAAAGAATATTTCTGAGTGAAGCATGCCTAGATTCTCATCCTGATCTGCCAGCATCCCATCTTGAACATGCCACAACTCAGTAATTCAGGATTAGCTTCCCAACTGTAACAGTTAACAAATCTCTTTTTTTAAAGGAATTGATCATAGGTGTGCTTGAGGCTTGACTGAACTGACCAATGGTCTATCCCACATAGGACACAGGAAAGTATTATCCTTGGACTTAGAGCTATAGCACTCTCTGCAGAACCTGGCACAGTTTGCATCTCTGCCTTTTTGAATCATGGTCAATGCCTTTGCTCAAAAAGAACCACTCCATTTCCGGTTGCTCTATGCCAGATTGTTCCCGCTGCTATTGTCTCTCAGCAGGCCAAAGCCATGTAGCATCATTTAACATGGAGGGGTTTGTCGACATTGTCAGTCCTCCATATTTATGAAGCATTGCATTTGTGGGGATGAAATATAGCCAAATTCATGTCGTTTACAGGCTGTCTTTTCCATAGCTGTCATTTATTTGGCTTGAAGTAAGTAATGCTTACTTTCCAGGGAGCAAATCTAGCCTTCTTTCAGAATGGTGTTTGGAAAGGGATTTACATTCTCACACTAAACAGACTTCTTGTTCTAAGAGTAACAAAAACCAGCAAGAATCACAAGAAAGAAAAAGAGGGAAAAAATACTGAAAAATCCAGCAATGTTTTTAAGCCTTTCAAACTCAGTGGGATCAAACCTTTAGACACTAGCAAATATATATGATATTTGCTATATTTGAGATCAATTTTTAAAATAATAATGCATGCTTTGGTACATAAATATAGTACAATTCAGTTCTGCAAAATGTTATGACATTCAGATGCACATATGGTTTTCACAACATGGAATTCAAGAACTACCTGCATAGGATAGAGGAACTGCACAAAATTATAAGAAATACAATTTTTAAAAGATGTATATTCAGCAGCCTAGAACAGGAGCAAGAGAGGTCTTACATTTTCACCCATTAGTAATTCCTGACAATAAATTCTAAATAAATAACTGTCACAGAGAAAATCTGTATCTTTAGATAAGATTCCAAGAATGCTAAATCATAATAAAACCCATGAGCAGTTACAGGGACAAAACACAGTTGACAGCTTTCTGTTTTGGGTTTATCAGGAGTGAAAATGACAAAAAGTCAGCTCACAACCATGATTTTATGAATCAAAGTCTATTTCCCATTTTTTAAAAATATTCCTTTTTTATTTTTAATAATAAAATATAGCTAAGTATGTATAATTGGCTGTTTATTAAGAATGTAATATTATTAACACTTAATGAACTTTTTCATTGGCTTCATAAGAAAACACAGTATTGTGGGTAAGCCAAGTTATTTAGGGAAAGAAAATATGAAGTAGGTTTCTATTATTCCAAAAAGGAAATTCTCCCATTTCAAACAGTCTTTAAATCTAAATTTAGTTTGAACTAAAATATTTTAGAAGTGATCTGCTTGTTTCATAGGCAATATTTGGTAACGATTTTATTGTTCTAGTGTAATTTTTCTTTGAGACCATCTACTTTCCATTTTATATCCAGGTTGTTTTGATCAAGGAAAGAAAAGCTAAAAACATACAGATGATGTAGGACAATAAGAATGCAAACATTATAAGAGCATTAATCATGTAAATAGTTCAGCAAATATTATCTGTACCATCACAGCTCATTTATTTTTTTTTGTTGTGTTTTATATCACTGTATTATGATAAACTATGGTTTCACATCATTCATCAGCAATTGGATTATAGCTGTACTGCAATTTGCTTAATTGGTATCAAAGCAAAAATTATGCTGTACTGGACAGGTTGTTAACAGAATGTAACAAAGGGAGAAAAATGTCATCTCTAGCAAATCTGAACATCACATTATAATGCTATCCCTATCAAGGCAAGTGGATTGGTTTTAAATGTCATGATGAATAATTAGGAACTGTGAGCATGATCTGTGATCATTCAGAAAGTATTCTATTAAGATACTGTACACTTCTGGCTAGAAACTTTGAATTTTTAAATCACCTATTAAGAAAAAATACTAAAGAAAAGAGATAATATTGTGCCATCAAAGGTAGTTTTCCTGTCTTAGAAGCAAAAGGGCATTTTTAAACTGAATCATTCAAAATAAATGCACTTACTCCAGCATGAACAAAAACTACATTTTTCACAATCAAAATTCAAATTTCTATCAACTTTGAAATGTAATTTGAGAAGCTAGTATCTGATTTAAGCATGGACATATTCTAGTTGGATTCTTCACTCTCCTGACATCAAATAATTTTGAAAATAATTTTTAAAATGCATTAGTTGAGTAAAGACACAGATTTTCAAATGTATAGTTTACACACATACACACACACACATCTGTACTTAGATATCTCTACTCTTGTTCATGTAAACACAAAGCCTAAAGCAAACTTTGTAAAATCTACTTGAAAATAGAATGTCAAATCTGAAAATAAAATAATAGATTTCTCATGCATAAATATAATTATTATAATAAGTTTTAACTAATTATATTTTCAAAGCCTAATCTTAAAATAAACTGCATTCTTTCATCAGCGAATAGTGGAAAAAGGAGATATAGCAATCAACTTTGTGACATCTGAAATTCAACTTGTATTTTAAAATGGAAAAGGTAATTTATAAAATGACATGTCTCACATAAAGCCAATATAATTGTGAGATGTGTTATATAACTTATATGATCTTATATACACATTATGTTAGAATATGTCTGTGTACAAGTAGATACCTATAAGTTTGTGGAAGCAAATGTAAGCACCCCTATTCCTTTAATAAGTAATGGCTGGGCATTGCTAACATTGCTGTGTGCTATTTCATTGACAAATCTAAAAAGGGCATCATAGATTCATTGAATATTACGGCCAAAAGGGAATTTTGAGATCTTTTAGTTCAATCTTATGCAGTTCAAAATGTCAATCAAAATATATTTAAATACATTATAGATGAATATTTTCATAAAACTGAAGTTTGTTAAAGGCACAAAATTGAGCAGGTCTTATGATGAGGTACATATACTTTGAGACAGACATTAGCCACTCTCAACTGTGGCTGCATATTAGAAGCATCTGCGAAATTTAAAAATACCAATGCTCAGGCATCTCACCCCCAGAGAGCTTATTTAATTTGTATGGGTGAAGTCTCATCAGCAGTATTATTCTAGCACTTACCATCAGTATATTTCTAAAGCACACAGTAAGGTACAGCCAGGGTTGAGGACCACTGACTCACATGGGTCACTGTTAGGAAAAGATATCAAAATTCAAATACAACATGTCAAAAATGAGCAAAGTCTACTTCAAAGTTAAAACAAATTGTTAATACTGCAAACCAGATTCACACATGTAAATTCATATAAACAGTTATTTCCATGTTTATTAAATGAATCATTATGCATACATATTTTTTAATTTTAAATTAAGGCTATTTTACATTTCTATGACACTGAAGTTGTTAAACAGTACTTTACAAACATTAATTGTGCTTCACAATACCCCTATAAGCTACATATTATTATTTCTGTTTTCCAAATGGGAAAACACAGGCATGAAGAGGCCAAACTAATTGCCCATATTCACACAGCTAATGAATGTTAGAGATGGGAATACAGGGGAGGGCTCTAGTTTTTAATTTCCTTATCTAATAAAGTTTTCCATAGGGGTGTAGAAGACAAAACCTTGCAAAAAATATTTAAATTTAGTGCTTACTTTTTATTAAGGCACTTTGTTATGGTCTACCAACATTTATTATGTAGCTTCTATGCATAGGGTACTATGACAGACACAGAGAACATGGAATAGTATAGCATCAAGAACCTCCATTTCATACTAAACCAAGAACTTTCATTTTAAATATAGGACTGTAAACTAAAATAAAATCTTAAGCCCCCCAGCTGACTGAATAGACCCCCTCTTGGCTAAGGGGGAAAACTTAAATCTGAGTTGCTGGCACTAAATCATTAACAGGCCTAAGGCTGTGGAAGGCAAAACTTAAACCACATCTGCAGGCCACCAATTTACTTAACAGATCACTTGCGTTTCTGTAAGTGTTAAATATCCAGTGTCTTGTCTCTGATTAACAGACATCCTCATCTTAAGTTAAAACATTCCAGGCCTTTAGACAAAACTCCATTTCTTTCACCAACTACAAAATCAAAGAATGTAAGCCTCCCCCTCTTTGAGATGACCACCTTTTCCAGGCCAAACCAATGTATGCCCTCCATGTATTAACTTATGATCTTATGTGCAATTCCTGTCTCTGTGAATGTATAAAACTAATCTGTAACCCAGCTACTGCTCACACATTTTTTCAGGATCTCTTAAGTCCATGTGCTCTGGGCTGGTCACACACATTTGGCTCAGAATAAACCTCTTTAAATTATTTTACATATTTTGAGATTTTTTCTGTTAACAGGACTAAGAAATTTTGTCTGAGGTGGGCACATATGAAGTAAACAAACCATACAAATATCACATCTGCTAAAAGCCAAATTTGCAGCAAAAAAGAAAAGAATAAGAATTTAGGAATAATTTTTTCAAAAGTTTAAAATCAAACTGGTATAAAGATGAAAACATTTGAGGCAGAAATATGTATAAAATGTTTGGAAACAATTGCTTCATGTCTTTTATATATATATATTTTTATTTCAGCATATTATGGGTATTAACGGATCAACACCTAAGTGGACATATAGGAATAACATTTGTCGGGTGTTGTGCAGGTGGGAGGGGGGAGGAGGGGATGGGTATATACAAACATAATGAGTAAGATGTGCAATGTATGGGGGATGGTCATGCTTGAGGCTCTGCCTTGAGGGGGGAGGGGGGCATGGGCAATATACATAACCGTAATATTTGTACCCCCATAATATGCTTCATGTCTTTTGATCTCAGTATCCATGAAGGAGAGTGTGAATAATGAAGTTTGGAAATGGTAAGGGCCAAAGGGTGAGAGGACTGAATAGCAGTCTAAGAAGTCTGGATATCACTCAGTGGGGAAAGGGGAATACCATTGATAATTTTTAAATTGAGGGGTTTCAAAGGCAAAGCACTATATAGGGATATTAGTCTAAAACATAATTTGTAGATTGAAATGGGAGAAACCAGAGGCAAGGAGGCCAGTTAGGACATATCTTGTTAGGTAGGGTGGAAAACGGCCTGGTCAATAACAAATGTGGGAATAGAAAGGTGAGAGTGGATGAGCAAGATGTTTGAAAGGAAACATTAAAGGACTTGGTAATTAAATGAACATGGGAAGCAGTGGAAAAGAATTTGAAGGTGACAGAGATCTGTCAGCATATGAATACTCTTTATGTCTAGGTAGGTATTGAATATATCTGGTGATGCAAAACTCCCTTTAATATGTGGTAGCAGCCTCAGTGGCAGACCATTTTCTATTACAATGACCCTAATTACTAGATAATTTGTTTTATTAGGCACAAATTTCACCCTAATGTAACTTTTATCCATTGGTTTTAGGCTTGTTCTTATCATCACTCTAACTCATAGACTGGTATTTTTTTTTCTCTCTATAGGCCCAAATAGTAAATATTTTAGGTCTTGTAGGCCATATGGTCACTGTCACAATTATCCATCTCTGCTGTAATAACATGAAAGCAGCCATAGGCCATACATAATACGAATGCGTGTGGATGTAATCCAATACAACTTTGCTTACAAAAACAGGTGACAAGCTAGTTTTAGCCCAAGGGACACAGTTTGCTGATCTCTGCTGTAGCTCATTAATGTTTAAAAATATTAAAAAATATTTTATCCTTCACACTGTCTACAAAACATTCTCCTCTCCAACCTAACTAGTTGAGGAACCAGGTCCCTCAATTATTCCTGATATGACATAATTTTGAATCATACTTTCATGCTTTTCAGTAATGTGTCTATATATTTCTTAAACTGTGGCACTCATAGTTTAATAAATCCCTCTCAAAATGATCAAACAGTAGAATGAGGTTATTGACTCCATTTTTTGAACACTGTAGGCTACTAACAAACTTTGAGTTAATAGCTACATTACTCTTCCGACTCCTGTATCAGTTTAAGACCCCTCTTTGCACTTGGAGAAGGTAGCTATGGAGGTGGCTATGGTGGCTATGGAGGCTGTTACTCTTGCTCTCTGTGATTCACACTTTTGCTAATTATGCACTGCAGGGATAAGATTAGCAAAGGCTACTGTGTTCTCAGAGCTCTCGAAAAGCAGATCAAACTACTCAGTGCCTAATGGATTGGCTCCTTACCCTCAAAAACCTGGACCCTTCTCTGGTTTAGATACTTGATTTCTACTTCTGATGATTTCCTCATTGTCCTGTGAGCTGGAAAAAATCTGTGGAGGAATGGTCTGTGTGGCCAGCGCTCAGATCAACCCACATGGGGCCCTGTTCAAACTGGCAGTAGGTAGAGGAGGCGTTTGCTGAGACAGGAGGACTGCCATTTTCATTCCCTAGAGATCATGAACTCCTTGGAGACTTAATTCAATGATGTCTGCTATTGTATCTGTGGCCTTTGGTCAAAAGATGGAATTAGTAACTACCAATGTCCCTTTGTTATACATGCTCTTTATTTTAACTTGTGCTTTAGTAAAGACCATCTGCAGAACAGTTGCTGCTACGAAAACCAGCCACTCTTTCTCAAGTCATCCTTTGCAACTGTCTTCATGGCACTTATCACTATATAAACTATCTTATTTGTTTATTCATTAATATACTTTTTCTCACTGCAATGTCCCAGGAACTGCTTGGTCATAGAGGATCAGTGGTGAATAAGATGTAGGCTTTGCTCTCAAGGATATAACCTTTTACTGGGGAAGTAAGAAAAATATGAATAAAATTACAATATATAATTATTACTAATATTCTTGGCATTAATGTCATGACACTATGCTTTTTTACATGAACTACTACATAATAACTTCTCTATAAATTTAACTCTTTATGTGTCTTCCATTTGTCAGTTGCCATGTTACAAACATCCTAAAACTTGATTAAAACAACTTTTATTTAGCTCCTGAATCTGTAATTTGGACAAGCCTCTGTCTCTGTTCTTTTGGCATCAGCTGGGACAGCTCCAAGGCTGGACTCAAATGAAGGCCTATTTACTCACATGTCTGAGGGTTGAGCTCACTGGGACCTTGTCTGTGGCTCTTTGGCCAGAATGCCTAAATGCGAATGTGGTCTCTCTTACCTTATGACTGATTTCAAAGGAGAACATCCCAAGAGAGAGCTTGGCAGAAACTGTGTGCCATTTTTTAAGCCAGCCTCATGGCAATACAGTCTACTGTCCCACGTTCGGTTCATTAGGAGAAAGTCACTAAAGCCAGCCTATATTCAAGGGGAGAGGAAATACTCTCTACCTGTATTATGTGATGAGTATGGTTATGCTTGAAACCACTATAGTCCTTCCTCTGCATGCCACAAATTAATTATATCTCTTCAACATGAAAAATATCTCATCTCCTCTTAAGGGCTCCCAGAAGTCCTTAAAGCATTGAACTCAAGCTTGAGGACCAAGGTTTTATCACCTGTATCAGGTCCAGGTATAGACAAGATTCCTGGGGTACAGTCACTTGAATATAGCTCCCTGAGTAGTTTCTCTCATTCTGAAGACGTATGAACTAAATAAAATAAAAAATTATCCAACCACTCATACACCCAACATACAGTGATAAGACAAGTGCAGGATAACCACTATAGATATTCTTATTCAAAAAATTAGAAGAATAGGAAGCAGACAGCAGTCAGTGCTCCATAGCAATGCAGAATTTCAACCAGACACATATTGCCATGTCTAATTTCTGGGAACAGTTCTCAAAACTCTTGGTACTGCCCTCTGGACTCTTGGCTCCACCCTTTGAGGTATGTTTCTTTTTATGTGAAACATGGCCAGTGTTTGTATGTAAGTATTTTTCTTAGTCTTTTTACTGCCCATAATAGTTCAGAAGCTCAAAGGACTCTTTTCAGTTTTTAACATCTCTGTCCCTTTTAGTTCAAGCCGATAAAATTTTTTAAAAATTAAATACTTAGACAAAAGCCACCCCCTCAAAAAATCTGAAGATAAGTCCTGTTCCACCTCAGGTCCCCTAGAATGCAGCTGTGGAGACAATTCTCTCAAGATTCTTAGAAGGCCTTTTGTCTGTTTGAAAGGATCTATAAGGCACCCCCTTAAATCCTTCTGAGGTCCTAACAAAGGGTTTTACAGTTACATCCTTGGTTTTATCTTTAGACCATGTTTTTCTAAGAGTGCCCTAGATTTGATCTTTGCCTGGAAACTGCTACTTAATTATAGCATCTTTGCAATCTGGAAAGTCTGGAAATGAGAAACCATTTTATTTTTGAACCCAGTAAGCCCAGGCCCCTTTTTATTTAATGGTTCTTTAACTTTTCTCTCTCCTCTCACATTTTACTATTAAGCAACTGGAAGAAACTGGGCAGCGCTTTACATACTATAGCTGGAAATCTTCTCAGCTAGGTCATTTAATTCCTTATGTACATTTTTTCTTTTTCACCTTTTGATGAGAAGAGTTTCCAAGAAGTTGCAGATATCCATTAAAACTACTACAGTATCCAAGTGCAATGACAAACATGGTATTAAGTAGAGACCACCAACCAGCAGTCTCCAAACAGATTCTAACTCCAACTTTATCATTAAATAACAATATGACCTTATCCAGGTTGAATTTTAGAAAATAGTTTCATAATAAATGAAGGGATATGTGATTATTTGCATAAAAACTAAGCAAATCTATCAGGTAAATAATTTTAATAAAAAGGAAAACAGAATGAGTATTATTCTGAATATATGGTTCATATTGAAGCTATGATGACTTCTGGCAATATTTTAATTTTATCAAATATTCCCCATACATCCAGTAATCATCATTTCTGAATATGCCAGAAATTAACACAAACTCTTTTTTGTTTTTTTAATTCTGAGAAATTGGCCATTTACAGTTTTCCAATAATCTTCTAGGGTGCCAATGTTCTTCAGAGGATAGAGATTGTAGCTTGATATACTTAGTGGAAGCTCCTTAGCACCTGAGATGGAACACATCACATACAGCAATAATGAAGTTATAAAATGTAGCTTAAACTTTAATTATTGTCTCCTCATCAATCCTGATCTTCAATTCTATTCCAAGGAGATAAAATTATATTATTTCAGCATTAGAAAGAACCACTGTGGTCATCTAGCATAGTGATATGCCAATGCCAAAGAACATAAAATAGGAAGTAGGATATGATAAAAGATAGAAAGTAGGATAAAGCAAGCACATTAGCCTTCATTCCACTTTTGCTAAAAGGTTTATGAAAACCTTTCAAAATGAAGAGGAGTTTCAGGCATTATTCTTTAGACAATGGAAAAATCATAGGAGTATTCTGAGCATAAAATTATTAAGGATAAAATAAATAGGCAACTATATGATCATTGAATGATAGGAGTGACAAACTATTATATGTATAAAATATTTAATAAGGTTCAATTCAATTTAAAAATCAGTTCTATATATAATTTAAAATATTTTCAAGGACAAGCCTATGGTAATAATGCCAACATAATTGGTTAAGAAATGTGTAAGGAGCTGTATCTTTGGTGAAATTTGTTAAGAATTTTTAATGACTATAGTGCACAGTTTGCATTTCTTACTAGAAGAAAGGGACTCAACTGTGCCAAAGAGACAAAATAATCTGGAAATTTTTCAGGATCTGCAAAAAAATGGAGAATTTTGTTAAAACACATACTACATTTAATCTAACAATTACTCTTGGTCACCTCACTGGGAATGTTGACCCAATGTCACTGAAGTTGTGACAGGTAGTATAGTGAAGCTGTGAGATGTACTGGACTCAGCAACAGAATATCCTCCTACAGAGACCAAGTCAAGGTCTTTGAGAGGAAATGAAATTCTTTTTGAATTTATGTTAACATACTAAAGTTTGCGGTATGATCTGTCGGTTGCTATTAAGAGTGTTAACAAAGGATCACAAGAAAAGAAACATAACAGTGATTATTTTACTTTAAAAAAAAATTAAATTATTGTTTTCCTAAATTTAGACAAAGTATGTGTATGTAATAGACAACAAAAGTGGCAATCAAAATATATATGGAATTTAGGACCAGAAAATAAAAACATTTGCATGACTATGAAGTAAAAGATTCACATACACAGATCAACACCTAAGTGGACATGTAGGAATAACATTTGTTGGGTGTTGGGCGGGTGGGAGGAGGGAGGAGGGGATGGGTATATACAAACATAATGAGTAAGATGTGCAACGTATGGGGTATGGTCATGCTTGAGGCTCTGCCTCGAGGGGGGAGGGGAGCGTGGGCAATATACATAACCGTAATATTTGTACCCCCATAATATGCTGAAATAAAAAAAATTTAAAAAATTAAAAAAAAAAAAGATTCACATACAAATAAATCGACAACTAATTTCTATAGGACTGTTTTCTAGCCATTACTGATATAGTGTAATTTTGAATGAAAGGATATTTGAACACAATGAGCCATTTTACCCACCCAATAAACCACTAATTTTTGTTTTCTTAAAATATCCCAACATTATAACATTGGAAAAAAAGAGATTAAGAGATAATATATGGAACTACATACTATATTAAGTGTTGAAAATCTTACTATACTTTATGCTTTGTAATATTTTCTGTGGAAATAATTTTAACATGATCTGTAAAATTCATAGTTTATGTTTGAATTCCAGTTGCTACATTACCTGATAGAAAGCTAGTCTAATCTGACATTACTAATACTAGAACACAGATTATATTATAATTCTAATTAAAATAACATAATTATTGCTATTGCCAAAAGTATGTTTAACAGAATAAATATATATTACTTTATTAAGTACCTATATCATAGGTAATATATCTAAGATATAGGTACTATATAATAAGTATATATTACTTAATATATACTTCATAATAAGTATATATTACCTTATTAAGTACTATATCTTAGTAGTATATCTATTTTATACTACTAAATAAAAAGTTGTTGAGCCTTCAACAGAATACCCAGACATGTACAATAATAATGAAATTCAGTGATATTTTGCCAATCTTCAATCAGTTTTGATATCTCTACTAACTTTAATTTAAAAATTATGGCTTTATATGCTTTTATATTTTGTTGCTATGTAGGTATATTTGTCAAAGTAGCAGGGGAACATATTATATTTAACAGTGTTTTAATTTACACACACATATATACACATTATGTGAGCCCCCATTCTTTCTTCTGGTTTTACACATTTTCTAGGCAGAACATTTTTATCTCTTCAGTATGGACCCTTCTTTGCAACTCCAAACCCTAGCTTTCTGCTTGACATCCCACTTAAAAATCTCACAGATATCTTAAACTTAACATATCCAAAATAAAACTTCATTTCCTCCCCCATTTATTATTCCACCCTTCATTTACAGTCATGCACCACATAACAATGTTTTGGTCAATGATGGACCATATATATGCTGGTGTCCTCATGAGATTATAATGGATCTGAAAAATTCCTATTGCCTATTGACATCATAGCCATCGTAACATTGTAGTGCAATTCATAACTCGCATGTTTGTGGTGATGCTGGTCTAAATAAACCTACGGGGCTGCCAGTTGAATGAAAGTACAACACATACTGCACAATTATGTACAGTATCTAATACTAGATAATGATAATAAAGGACTATGTTACTGTTTATGTATTTGTCAAACTTTTTATGATTATTTTAGAAGTATATTCCTACTTATCAAAAAAAAAAAGTTAACTGTAAAGCAATCTCAGGAAGGTCCTTCGGGAGGTATTCCAGAAGAAGGCACTGTTATAAGAGATGACAGTTCCATGTGTGTTGTTGTCCCTGAAAACCTCCCAGTGGGACAAGATGTGGAGGTGGAGACAGTGATATCGATGATCCTGATCCTGTGTGAACCTAGGTGAATGTGTGTGCTTGTGTCTTAATTTTTAACAAAAAGGTTTAAAATAAAATTAAATAAATAAATAATTTTAAAAATAAAAAAGCTTACAGAATAAGGATATAAAGAAAGAAAATATTTTTGTACAGCTGTACAATGTGCTTGTGTTTTAAGTAAGTGTTATTACAAAATAGTCAAGAATTTAAAAAAATTAAGTTTATAAAGTAAAAATGTTACAGTAAACTAATCCTAATTTATTATTGCAGAAAGTATTGGGTTTTTTTGTAAATTTAATATAGCCTAAGTGTACAGTGTTTATAAAGTCTAAAATAGTATAGTAATGGCCTTCACATTCACTCACCACTCACATGCTGACTCACCTAGAGCAACATATAGTCCCGCAAGCTCTATTCATGGTCAGTGCCCTACATAGGTGTGTGTATATGTGTGTGTTTGTGTGTGTGTATTTTTAACTTTAAAAAAATATCAGTGGTCCCCAGTCTTTTTCACACCAGGGACCGATTTTGTGGAAGACGGTTTTTCCATGGGAGGTGAGGTGCTGCGTCCGCCCCACCTCAGATCATCAGATGTTGCATTCTTACTTACGGGAAGCGCAACCTGGATCCCTCGCAAGTGCAGTTTGCAGTGGGGTTAGTGTTCCTGTGAGGGTCTGTTGCTTCTGCTGTTCTCAGGGGAGGGGGCCTCAGGTGGTGATGCAAGAGATGGGGTGTAGGGGACTGATTCTGGTGATTACCTGCCTTATACTAATCATTCACTATAGCCTGTAATGTATGTGTGCTGCATGATGCAGTGGTAACCAGTATTCTCTTCAGACACAGTTACTGCTTTGAGACATGACAAGAGGCCTGAGTTTCTGCACGTAAGCAAATGCTATCCAGCTCCCACACGGTGGGCCCCTGTGATGGGAGTCTGGAGGCCATAAAGATAAGAAGAACATTCCCAAGGTATGGCCCTGTAAGATGGTTGGTGGCCAAAGACAGGTAAGATCTCCCACGGGGGAGACGACCTAAGACAGGCACAACCATGGGGGCCTGCCGCTGACTGAGAGAGAGCACAAGAAGTTCTTCTGATGGCTGCATTGTTTAATGTTGCTTACTTCAGCCTTGATCTTTGAGTCATTTCTGGTGCTGGCGCCTCAAGTAACTGTTTTGAGGTCTGAGATCATGGGAAATTGTTCCCTTGTGATACTATTCCAAGGTTGATGTTATTGCTGCTATGCTCAGATGCTCACATACAAGGAACTAACCCTGGGTCTGAAGGGTATAAATAAAAAACGTCCGGTGCATTGGGCACTCGAGTCATGTGAAGTCTTTATGTGTGTCTATGTCGTTCTTTATGTTCTGTGTTCATCCCCCGTCCTGTAATCAGGCCACGTACAATGGGGAGTGGCTGTAAATACAGATGAAGCTTCTCTTGGTCACCTACCCTCCACTAGCCTCCTGCTGTGGGGCCCAGTTCCTGGCGGGCTTCAGATCAGTGCCAGTCTACAGCCCAGCAGTTGAGGACCACAGTTTTATACCATATCTTTCTGCACCTTTTCTATGTTTAGATATATTTAGATAAACAAATACTTCCCATTGTGTTATAATTGCATATGGTATTCAGTACAGTAACATGCTATACAGGTTTGTAGCCTAGTAGCAATAGGCTATATACCACATAGTCCTAGTGTGTAGTAGGCTATACCATCTAGGTTTGCACAAGTACATTTTATAGTGTTCATACAACAAAACTGCCTAATGATGCATTTCTCAGAGTGTATCCCCAACATTAAGGGATGCATGACTATACATCTCAGCATAAAGCACCTCTACTTACTCAGTTCTTAACACCAGTAAACCTCAACACACCCAGTTCATCATTCATATAGAATCTACATTCAAGATGTATTTTAAAACATTTTTTTCCATTTTTGCTACTATTACTTTAATCCAAGCAATGATCATATCTTTCATGAAATTGCTTCCTATGTGGTCTTTTCATCTGTCCTCATAACACTTCAATCCATTTTCCCCCAAACACTCAAAGAAATCTTTTTATCTAACAAGTCAGTGTCTTGAATAAAACACTTCAGTGTTTTCCCATTGCCCTTAGAATAAAATCTGCCAAGCCCTATTGTTGCTGATCCTTCTTCACCTCCCCAGCCTTATCTTGAAATGTTCTCTCTGCCTCAGTTATAGCGATCCTTCCCCACTGTTCCTTAGGCTTGCCAAGCAGCTTCCCTTTCAAAGCATCACACATTGTATTTCCTCTGCCTGGTACTTGCTGTGGCTAGCTCCTAATCATCAATGTTATGTTCAATGCCCCCTTCTCAGAGGGGTCTTCCTTGACCTCCATCTAATTTAGTTCTCACTCTTCTACATTTTCATAATGACATATAAACATTAAAACTCCATTCATAAAATAAACATCACATTGCTACAGAAGCCAGTATCACTTTATGATTAGTTATTACAATTTGTCTTTGGATAGTAATTTGTGTCATTATTTATTTAATTACTGACTTTTTCACCAAAATAATAGTTCTCATGGTCTTCAGGCTCCTAGGGGTCCCTGAGGCCTTTTGAGGGGATACACAAGGTTAAAAATATTTTCATACTAATGCTAAATGTTACTGGACTTTTCACTTTCATTCTCTCATGAGTGTATTGGGAACTACACTAGAGTATGCAATATTGTTGGTTTATAAATATAAGCTTATTTGTTTCTTTATTTTCTTCTTGAAATATGATGCCACATTAAACACAGAGCAGATATGAGAATTCAGCATCTTCTATTGCATCAGATATTAAAGAGATTTGCCTAACTGCCACTCTTCAATTAAATTTTATAAAACATTGTTATTTCTTACTGATCGATGTTAATTTAATAGGTTTATTATTATTTCAAAATATATTAGTAAATATATATCTTAAATATCTGTTTTAATACCAATTCAACAAATATTGTTAGGTATAATCCACATAAACAAAAGCTCTTTGGAGTCCTCCATATTTAAAACCAAAACATTTGAATGGCTGCCCCGGATTGTAAGCTCCATGAATGTGAAGATCATCTGTTTTACTCACCACTTAGCATTATGTCTGGCACAAGTTATTTGTTGAATGAATAAATGCATGGTTGATGGAACAGTTTCAGTGGAGTTTGGGATGAGAACCAGATTCCTAGGAGTTAGATAAAGAGCAAATAAATAGGAAATGTCATCAACATAAGTAAACAAGTTATTCCAGAAGTTTCTAGACAAATAGGAAAGGTGCTAAGGAAGCAGGCAGGGCCAAGAGATTGTTTCAAGATGGGGCAGGAATTTTTGCCTATTTAATTTGTACATCAACACAGTGATGTGCTCAAGAATGTGATCCTTCCTTGTGCTGTGCTTGAATTCCTTTCATCTCATGTGTCATGATGAGTGTACACTAAATTTAGGATCCTTTGCTAGACCTCTTCCGGATGCCTCCTCTTCCATGTCTCTGACATGCAGTCACAACATGTGGATTAAAAGCATTCTGTAAGTCTGATTGCCTTTGGGAGGACCTCAAATTACAGAATTTGCTTCTGGCTCCCTCTGTATCATGTGATGAACGGAAGGAAGGAAAGAAAAGAAAGGAAAGAAAGGAAGGAAGGAAGGAAGGAAGGAAGGAAGGAAGGAAGGAAGGAAGGAAAGAAGGAAAGATATACCAGCTAGATAAGTTGACATATCAACCACCATTTTGAGATATAGTCATAAATGAAAGAAAATGTCCTTCTTCCAGTTTGGAATGGGAATGAGATAGCACTTACTGATAGCACAGCCCCAGAAAATACCAATGAGAAATGGAACACAGTATGAGACACAAATACTGCCAAGCCAGTATGTGCAAAGCTGAGAAGAGAGCAATCTGGGTGAGCAGCTTCCCGTGGTACAGTGTCATTCGCTCTCTAGAATAAAACTGGACATTTAAACATTATCTTTTCCTTAGGCTATTGTTTATCTGAATTTCTTTCTTTCTTTCTTTTTTAAAAACTCTGATTTTGAACTGTCAGCTCCCATGTATGTGATTTTCTGCTCTCTTAATTCCCTTGAAGGTCAGTCCTGCCTGACCATTCAAAACACATGTGGTTATCCCTCTCTGCTGGTTCCCATCTGGCAACTTAAAAATGGTCCTTCTAGAATCAGAGAAGAAAGAGAAAGGATTTAAAGATGAAAAGTAAAACTCGTTATATAAATTTAATAAGCATACTGAATGTAAAAGAAATGATGGATGTTAAAAAATGACTATGTGGAAATTTTTTAGTGTGATAAGGACTGAAATTTACAGCTTGACAAAATGTATGCCCTTTCCATCAGGATAATCGAATTAATAAGATATAGTGGCCAAATGGTAGCCGCTAAAAAGGTGTGTCCATGCCCTAATCCCTGGAACCAGTGAATATTGCCTTATATGGCAAAAGAAATAATAAAATTAATACTAACACTTTGAGAGGCCAAGGCAGAGTATTGCTTGAACTCAGGAGTTCAAGGCCAGCCTGGGCAATAATAGTGAGACTCAGTCTCTACAAAAAATAGAAAAATTAGCCAGGTATGGTGGTGTGCACCTCTCTCTAGTCCCAGCCACTTAGGGGGCTAAAGCAGGAAGATCACTTGAGTCCAAGAGTTCAATGCTACAGTGGGCTATGACCATGCCACTGTACTATACCCCAGGCAACAGAGAAAGACTCTGTCTCAGGAGAAAAAAAAAAAAAGTTTATCCTGGATTATTCAGTCAGGCTCTAAATGCAATCACATGCCTTCTCATAAGGAGGAGTTTTGAGACAGACACAAAAAAGAGAAGAGAAGGCAACAGGCAACATGATTACAGAGGCAGACACCTGAGTTATGTGACCACAAGCCAAGGAGCACCTGGAGACAGCAGACATGGAAGAAACAAGGAAGGGATTTTCTTCTAGAGTGTTTGGAGGAAGCACAGCCCTGCCCACACCCTTGACTTCAGACTTCTGACCTCCAGAATGATGAGAAAATACATTTCTGTTGTGTTAAGTCACTCAATTTGTGGTAATCTGTTAATGGCAGCTCCAGAAAACTAATAAACAAGATAAACATTGCAGCCACATTACTTTTGTTTTCTTCAGGTTCAATTTACATATGTATAAATTGCTACCCTCTTGTTAAGCAAACAGGAAATTCATTTGAGGAAATGTGAAGCCCAAATCATATGGCATGTGAGTAGGGGCTGAGCAGTGAATCCGTACTACATCTTTCTCCTGCAGACACACACATTTATGGCATGTGAGATGCTCAGGGGCAACAAGTGAATGTTTCTAATGTTGAGGGAACTGGTGATTACACCCATGTAGATGTTAAAACTCCTTTCACAAAATAAATACCCCTTTGCAGCAGAAGACAGCAGCATTCTATGGATGTATAAGTGGCATGTGATCATGATCATTGTACTGTAAACATCTGTTTGCATTTCCCAGGATCTTGCCACAATTCCTACATTTTGTCTGATTTGACACTACACCATCTGTTTAAAGATAGATTGATCACTGGTGGTTGGATTATTGGGTAAGTAGTATTTATGTTTATTATCATGTGCATAACAATACCTTAAAATTATATTTAATGCGAATTAATTTTTAGGTGACAGTGGTTATCCCAGAGGTCCCATTTGTTTACAGCAATGGGAACCATAGTAGAACAAAGATACAATTGTATAATCAGCTAAATATAAACATCCCCAGAAATGAGATTTCAAATTTGATCCTAACCCTTTCTAGATGAAAAAGCTCCATTTGGTACCTTTGATAGGACACACTCCACAAATCTTGTGACCTTGATACTTTGCAATGATAGAATAAGTTGCCGGCTGAGTTAAGTATCCATCTGAACTGTGGCAGAGCCCTGGGCAACCCTGAGGCTGAGGTTCTCAATCCTGAGTTTGGCAAAGAGGTACATTTGTCAGTGGGGACCAGTCTTGTGTCTATAGGACACAGTACTGTGCGTAGAAATCATGAGCTATACCTTGATTTGATCTGTGGAAGCAGTCTTTCAATTTTTCAAAGTATATTTTTAAAATTTTAAATTTTAAATATACCATTAAAATCAAGGAATTAATTTTGATTACTATGCTAAATTTCAGGTTATTTAAATTCAAATATTAAATTTTTATTTAATGACCAAATTAATTCTAATAAGACTGAAATTGCTATGTGATTGTAAAACTTGCTATTATAATGTGCTTAAACTTTTAAGGATTTCTATGCATCCTTTAATCCTACAGTCTTAAAGGCTGTATGTCTTAATGGACATAATTAAAAATTTACCAAAAATAAATTAATTTTGAATAATACCTATTCAACATTACAACACTTAAAGCTAAGATTCTATATGTCACTGCACCACATCATTTATTCATATGGATATATGGTTAAAACTAACATATATTAAGCTGAAATCAAAAGTTTATGCACACCCACACTCACACTTGAGCATTATAACAAATGATTATGTTTAGCTATTGATTTGCCTCATGCAATACCTTCATGCTATCCAACATTAAATTTCCCACCTCCAAATATTCTTCTGAATTTCAAGTGACAGAAATACTTTACACGTATAATTATAAAGTAAAAAGTGATGATTATGAGCAAACATAGGACATATTTATTACAAACACGGGTGAATTAGGTAATAGGTGATTTTTTTTTAACTAGACACAGTAATTTACAACCATACCTTAATTTTTATTCCACATTCTGTTTCATTACTATCAATATCAAAATGGCATTTTTCCTGAAAATGCTACTATCAAATCTAAAATTTGAAAGTTGCCCTCCCCCCATGGATTCAATGAGGATTTGTTCCAATAGCCAGTAATCCCAGTAATCCCATCACCTCCCAGAGCTATGATCAACCCATCCAATACATTTGTGCTCATTCATCTGGGCTCATTACTGAACCAATCTGAGAGTCAATTACCTCATTTGTTTAATAAGGTATGTACGTAAAGTGCCAGACAGTGAGTAGGGGTTCAGCATAGTTTATTTTCCTGTGTCCTTCCTCTCAACTTTGTACTAACACACTAAAAATGAAAAAGTAAGAGCAAGTAACAGAAACTACAACAACAGATCTTAGAATATGAACCTATTTGTGGTTGGACCAATCTACATGCTAAATAGCTACAACTCCTCTTTAGGCTCTGAGTAAATTGTGGTGCCTGGGGGAAGCAGCCTAGGCTACTTAAGGTTAATCACTGGTCCTTAGACTTAATTGTTATCAATTGCATTCAAAGACTTCTCTGTTGGAGTTCCCATATATAACAATCAGTTCCAACAACAGCTCCAGGCCTAAATGAGTTTTGTATTTTTCCTCATAATCGATTATCAAAAATAGATCAAACAGAGTAAAAATGGACTTCATCACTAAACTTGTAATCTAGGTATGTAGTTTTTCAAACATGAGAGTACATCAGAATCACCTGGAGGGATTGTTAAAAGAGATTGCTGGACCTCAAAATTTTTGATTCAGCAAGTCTGTGGTAGAGCCAGAGAACACCAATTCCCTGCTGCTACTCCTGGAAAAGAAAAACAAGTTTATAGGGTTTGGGGCATTTGTAAAAGCTGATGAGCAAATCTCTGCTGAGGGATCTCACTGGACTACAAACTGACAGGGTCCTTAGTCACTGCCAAGCTTTTGCTGGTATCCGTGCATTCCTACCTACACAGCCCAGACTCTTCCACAGCTATGTCAACTCTTTCTCCCTTACCACATCACTTAGGAGGTTGCTTCTTTGCTCATCAAAGGATATGCAGAACATGAAGTCAAAATCATCTCGAAAGCAGAGGTAGATCCCCAGAGGCTGTCTTCTCCCCTGGACTGCTCAATGTCAGAGTTTCATGGGCCCCTCTGCCTTGATCTGAACTTTAAACCTGATTTCCCTTTTCTTCTTTTTTTTATTTCATTATATTATGGGGGTACAAATATTGTTAGGATTACATATATTGCCCCTGCCAACCTTCCCCCCCCCCCCCCCCCGCCCCCCCGCCCGCTGTGCTAGAGCTTCAAGCATGTCAACCCCCTAGAGGTGCATGTCACACCCATTATGTAAGTCATTAGAGAACTTTTTCTTTGCTCCTTTGAATTGTAAATCTGCAAGGTAGGAATGTCTTTCTTAGGACCTAGGAACCATCTCTTTGAAATGTAATCATCAAGAAAGATAGCACCTGCATCTCTAACCCTCTGTGGGAGGGTAGGAGCCTAACTTTGATAAGCACCAATTAGCAAAGATGGCCTAATCACATTGACCAACCTCCCCCCTAAGGCCCACAGATATGTTTTCCCTTAGCTCATCCCAGCATTTAAAAATTCTCCTGCCTTTTATTTCAGCAGAATTGAGTTCATTTTCTTTCCCGGGTCCCAACAGTCTTGTGTATAGTTTCCTTTGCCTCTTAACTCTGTCTGGTGCAATTTTCCTTTGACAGAGAGACTCTCCCTCCCTAACTTCAATGACTGTGTCCCCTCTTTGACATATAAAAAAAAAGCCTGTCTCTTGCTATCAACCTTTTCCCACTTTTCTGTCCAGTTATTCCTGGACTTGAGTCTGAGATGCTCCAGCTTTCAGCCCAGCTACTAAATAAGGAGGGAGTTTCAATGGCACATTGTGGCATTTGTGGCCACAGCTCTGGTCTCCTGAGGGCATAAGGAGATAAAGGCATTTCCCATAAATATTGCATGATTTTCGGGCATCCAATGCCAAGCTCTGGTAACATAAAGACAAATAATGTGCTCTTGATCCTTGCTGTCAAACATGTTTCCTTGGAGCAATGAAGAATAATACCATACCCAAATGCCATATCCAGGTAGATAGACTAGCTATTTGTAAAATAGACTAGCTATTTGTGAGAGGAAAGTGACTAGCTACTCAGATTTGCCTGATGAGCAAAAAGCAAGGAACAACATAAGTAACTAGCTCAAGGCCACTTATTTGGATGGGAAGAATGACTAAGGATTAAGAAAAGATCAACCTTCACTAGAAGCCATTTATTCCATGTGAAGCTATCTACTTATTCTTTAATACTAAGTGAACTTTTAATTTATTGACCAATTGTGGCACTTTTGAGAATGGTGGCATGCTACTAAACTAACTGGGACAACACATACACATATAAACAGGATTGTCCTAGGCCAACTGGAATTTAGGATAACTGACAACAACCATGAAGACATTTGTAGTAATTGGTGATAAGAGGGGAAAAAGTTTAGTTTCCATCCTCTCCATTTCTCACACAAATGCACAGAGCCATGAATAATATGAATTGATGTCTCATTTCAGAGTAAGGTTAGCATTAGGATATCGCATGCAGGCACGGCTAAGGGACTCACAGCCTCAATTCCCCTCCCCCCACAAGACTTCCTTTACCCCTTCTTTGGATGCTAAAGGCGCTCCCTCTTCTTCAATCACAGTCCCTCTGGCATATGCTTTTTCTCTGCTGATGGGGAGAGGTGGTCTGGCCTCAGACAAAATATCTGAAAAAAGAATGAAAAGAAGATGCTAAAAGAATGGCCATCTCATATTGCCAGGTTTAATTGCCTGCTAGTTTATCTTTGAGCATTACTTAAATACAGTCTCCCTTTTTGAAGCCAAGTTACATTATAGAAGTCCCTCTTTTATTACCTCAACCTAGAAAAACCCTAACCTGGAGAAAGAAAGGGGGCTATCACCACCATCCACCCTTCCCACTTTGATCTGTAACTTCCCTCGACTCTCAGAAGAGGTTAAAGCAGCACTAATTCAAGCTCTGCCTCCTTCCCAGGGTGTGTGCAAATACAAATTCATCAATTCTGTCCTCACCACCATTGAGCTATGAAAACAACTTAATATATGCTTTTGCATTCTTATTGAATGAATCAATTATCTTGCCTAGCACAGATCACTAAAAGTAGATGCCACTTCATCCATTTTCCCAGCACTGGTAATGTGCAGAGGTCTCTGGACCTCTGAATAAAAGGCTCATGTTCTTTCCTGAAAAGCTAACGGGACCAGCTCAGTAAGTCGTGATTCATGGATCTGAGATCTGGGGAAAGTGCTTACTTTACAGAAGCCACTATAAGCAGGTGACTGTATGGTGTGGAGCTGAGCAAAAGTACCAATGTCAGAAAGCCAGGGCCAGGGGCCTGAATATAGAGGAGGTCCAGATGCAGCTCTCAGTACTCAGAGCACTGCAGCAGGTAATCTAAAAGCTGCAGAAATATAAGCATGAGTTTGGTAGCCAAGCAAGCCAACAGTTCAGAACAAATGCCAGAGGCCCAGATGTTTCTCATAGTTGACTATATTAGGGCCTCTGCCCAAGCCATGAAAATAAGCTTCTGTTTTCAAATGCTCAGAGGCACAGCAACAACATTATCTGTTAAAGTTGTTGAAAATCTTTCCATTTTTTTCAGGATTAAGGCCACAAATGCCTTATCCCAGCACTTAAGTACATCATGTCCTAACCTATTAATATATCAAACTTTCTTTACACTTGGGCCTTTTCCATGCATTCATTCAATACTCCAGGAATTCATAAGTTTATTCATAAGTTCTTGAAAATACCCTATTTATTTTTTTATTGCTGAATGACTTTGTCTATGCAAAGCCATAGTTAACACTACTGATCTGAAAGCTTGCAATAGCTATTGTACTCTTCTATTTCTCACACCGAAATGTGTTTGGCATGTAGAAGGTACTTGATAGAATTAACTCACTAAATCCAGGAATGATGCTGTTCCTTCCTCCCCTGTGTATGCTCTGAGGCCTGAATGGTCAGATCGGTGCACGCTGCTTCTTTGATCAGGATGTCTGTTATAGTGCCCATTCCCATGATACCATAATTACTATTTACATGGCTATTTTCATTCCTAGACCTGTGGAGGGAAGAGGCCATGGTTGTTCTGCGTGATGGTTAAATTTATGTGTCCACTAAGCCCTGGAATGCCCAAATATCTAGTTAAACACTGTTTATGGGTGTGTCTGTGAGGGATTAGTGTTTGGATTGGTGAACTGAGTAAAGCAGATGGCCTTCCCCAATGTGGGTGGCCATCATCCAATCATTGAAGACCTGAAGAACAAGAAAGCAGAGAAGGTTGAATTCACTCCCTGCCTGACTGATGGAACAGAAACATTAATCTCTTGTCTTTGGTGCTCCTATTTCTCAGGCTTTCAGATTAGGACTAAAATCTATCTCACCAGCTCTCCAGCTCTCAGGCCTTCAACCCACAGCACTGGTTTTATGGTCTTCAACTTGTAGAAGGCAAATAGTTGGACTTCTCAGGCTCCATAATCACATGTCACATATGCCATTTCCTTATAATAAATTATTTTATACATAATGATATTCATATCCTGTTGTAGATACATGTGTGTGTGTATGTGCACTTCTGTTTCTCTGGAGAATACTGACTAATACTGTTGGTAACTCTGATACCTAGCACATTATTCTTCCATAGAAGCCATTGCTCCATCAACATTCACACACAAAGCTCATGTGAGCCCATGTTGCCTAAAAATAAAATAAAATACAATACTATGGCATCCTAATATTCCACTATGTAAATGTACATTTCACTTAATCATTCTCCTTCAACCAACAAAAGTATTAATAGCTCTGTGATTAATATACTTACAGCTACCTATTCTCTTATTTGAAATTGGTCTAATAATGTGTTCTCTGAAGACATTCAAAAAATAAAATAAAATAAAGTATAAAACAGAATATATTAATCTATGAAAGTTAAAAATATAATCTAAAATAAAATTTTAAATATATACATTGATTAAAAATAAAAATATCTAAATAAGGGAGTTATAAGTTATATCTTAAAAAGTCATAAAAGTATTATTTAGTTATTTTCAAATGAATTCCCACTGCAAAAAGTCCTATTAGAAAATAAATTCTAGAATTTTAATGGAGTCTAAGTCTGGCTGTAGAAATATAGAACAATAAATATAGAATTATGGCAAAGGTAAGAAATAATTTAACAAACAAAATTCCAAGAAGAGATCTGTTTTATTGAGAATAGTTGTTAGAATTAAGTAGACGTAGGTCCAAGTTCTGTATTCAACATGCATTAGCTGTATTTTGGAAGAGTTTTCTTGAATTTTCTGAGCTTCAGTGTCTTTGACTGTAAAACTAAATTAACACTACCTGTCTTGATGGATCATTCAGAGAATTAAATAAGGACTCTATAGCACCTGGCACATAAATGGATGTCCAATAAATATTATACCCCATCCACATATCTGATATTAAAATTGACACATATATGAAGATGATAGTATCATTAATAAACAATTAAACAATAAAATGTATTCAATAGATAAAAATTGATGTTACCTTGCAAAGGCAGATAATTACCACATATTTCTTAAAGGAACAGTTTTTTATCCCTAAACTTGATGCCAAATAGTTGATTTCTAATCACAATTCAAAGATTTATTCTGTTTTCAACAAAGCCTATAATCTCTTTCCCCTTATTTTTACTCTTGAAAAATTATACAGTTCAATATCAATCGGCACATACTCTTCCCAAGTTTTAAATTTACCAACACATTATAAATCATAACAAAAAAATTAAATTTTTATTTTTACATCATTAAAAGAGACTTAATATGAGACTTTGGTAAGAAAAGCAGATCAGAAGGCTTAAATATTTGGATATTTTACTTTGTTAATTTGGAACCAACTCCTTCAAAGATGTACCCTCCCCACAAGTGATTTACATTCATTGCAACTCCTCCTTTGCTTCCCTTGCCTCCCTTGCCTTTCTGCTCTGCATACCCAACCTGAAGAAGTGAACATTAAATGGAACATCACATCAGGAGGGCTGGAAACATATCATAGATAATTGTCTTTCTCTTCGAAAGATAAATTCTCATTCTTCTTCTAGGTCACATGTAAATATGACATTTGAGATTTTATAAATAGAAGCAATGATTTTGAAACAATGCAGAAATAAAGCATAATAAGAAGAAGCTGATGGTGAGAAACCAGAAGGGAATTATTATTGTGATTATTTAGTAATCTGAATTTAGACTAGGAATGACACTCAAGATACATCCATTACCATATTTTCCATTAGCTACATGCAACCCTAAGCAATATCACACTGTTCTTCCATTGCTAATATTAGCTTGAGTAATATAAATTATTTCTTATGTTCAATTTAGTTATTTGATCTGACAATTTAAAAGAAAAGTATACCTCTGAAGTTAGTGTGAAAAATGGCATGCAATGTGCCTATTACTGGCAAAAGCAAAGATCTGTTTCAATCCTTCCTGTCACCTCTGAGGTAGTTGTAACAGTTATTGCTTTCCCAGGTTCTACATTTGGCTTCTTGTTTAAACCAGTGCTGCTTTTTTCTGTAAAATTGTTCAGTTCATTCTGTGCATTTTTGGAAAATCAGTGAAAATTAGAGTTACTGTTAAGAAAAAAATAATAATTTTAATAATGCTGACATTATAAAATATATAAAATACCAGCTGTATTGATGTGATTATCTTTTGGCAGGCAATTTCAGTATTTTGGTGAATATTTTTATTTTAGAGTGAAATGAAAAGAAGAATTGTCCACTTTTTAGATAGGTATTGAATTCAGAAACAATAATTGAAACGTTCATTTAAATGGTCTGTGAATAATTTGGGTAATGATTGTATTTATTAGAAACATAATTTGGAAAAACGATTTTGCCATCTTTAATTTGTGAAGTGGAGAATAGTTCAACGACCTTGAATATAATAAAACTTCCTTGATAAATAAGTAGTGATTTAGGAAAGGGGAAAATATGCAGGATCAATCTAACACATTTATCCTGTGACATTAAAAATATTGTCCTAATAATGTTGCTATTTTATTTTAAAATGTAAATTTTCAAAATATTATATAAAAAGAATGTTATTCCCATAAATTAACATTTAGATTTAGCTTAAAAATAGCATGCCTTCAGTTAAATTGCCTTTAAGAAAGAAGCATTTATTACTTCTCTTCTTTATAAATGAAAAACCAATTACAGAGGTAGTATATTCCTTTAACGTCAGCTCAAAATCAAAACTGTTTGGAGAAAAGTTCACAAAATCATAGCAGTTCACATTGTAAGCCATATTCAATTATAGTGGGTTTCATAGATACCATAAAATTGCTGTTTGAAAAAATATTGTTCAACTACAGGTTTCTAAAATCTCAAGGTCTTAAATTAAACCTTATATTTTATAACATTTAATAATGGTTCCTTCTCTTCAAGACCCAAAGGTTAAAAAGCCATTTAAATTTGTTTAAAAAAATGGTATCATGCACTGTAGATTCCCTGAAACATAAACAAAAAACTTACACTAGGGTGTAAGTTCAGTGAAAATAAATTTGTTTTATAATTGGAAGTCTGTACACAATGCCATGAAATAGAAATTAATTTATTTAAAATTGTTAATTAAAAGAAACATTGTTTTAAACATTCTTTTACCATATAACACAAATGAACATGATACTTTGGATTTATTAAAAATTAGCATGTAAAATATTAATAACAATTTTGTTCATAGCTGAATTAGGAGAGTATTAACTAGAATAGGTAAATTCCAAAGATTTGTCTCATATTTTCTTTAGCCATTTTTCATTACTGGAATACTAATACCTACTTTGCAGTAGTACACATTATGTCTAGGCTAACACTAGGTACTCTTCATAGACCAAGGCTAAATTTTGAGTATGCTGTCCTGTTGAGCTCACACCAGAAATCAATACCTCTTTGATTTAAAATGATAAAAGTATTAATAGTATCTTTTATCAATTCTCCAAAGAGATCACAGAATGCCATGTCGATCAAGCAAAGTCTAGTTTTTTACCTACTGTATTGGCGAGAACCCCATCTTGACTGAAGCTTAGTCGTGTCTTAGAAGGGGAACTTAATGGTGATATTTTTAAAGTTCAGGATCTCCTTGCCAGTGGTTTAAGGCAAATCTTTTAATGTGGAATTGAATTTGAGCTGAGCAAAGTTCTTCATGTAATAGCTTAGAATTGGAAGACAGGCAGAAGTAAGGAATAAATCTTGGTAAGTAAACAGTTGTTTGATAAGCAAGTGGGTTTGACCAGTTCAGTGATCTATTGTCTCAAGAAGGGGATTGGCTGAAATACTTATTGGTTCTATAAATGAATTTTTCTGTAGTCCTGGAAGCAAACAATAAAGTTATGTATTATAGCTTTATTTTCCTGGGTAGGGAGTCCCTGGAATAAATTTTAAAAAATTGTAATGTAAACTTCGTCTGGAGAGTTTAACTCTGGGATCTCAGGATTATTAGTTCTCAATATTTGGAAATGATAGCAATCTCACTGGCTATATATACCAAGAGCAGAACAACCCCCCCCCAAAAAAAAAGACAGAGAGAGTCTCTCATGAAAATGTAAAAATAATCATATATTCATATGCTATAAAAATATAAAGACAGTTGCAAGGTAAGCACATTCACACACAATCCCAGAAGCATTCTACCTTGGAAAAAGTATAATATGAATGACCTAAATAATCTCTGTCAAATATATCTCAAATTATTTTGTCTTTATGAATTTTTGAAGACAGACATTTTAAGGATGCACAGTGACATTTATATTGGGCATTATATCTCTGGTCCTCACTTTGTGAAACTGTATATTAGATGAAACTGAAATACATACCTATGAACTCTAAGATATTTCCAAGTATTCAAATGTGTTTGAATAGAAGATCTGAGCATCAATGTGACTGAAAGGCCACATGGGGTCTGCATCAAAGAATCAGCTGAGTATTAAAGTAAGTAGCCATGGCATTAGTGTATTTTTAGAATCCATTGTCTGTGCATAAGCAATATAGATTCGTGAAATAAAATGGCATTTGGCCTCCTAACAATGTGCTTGAAATTATTTACTTCAGAATACTCCATATATTTAATAAACAGATTAGATGTATAAATACTTCCTCTCCCTCTTTTTCTCTTCCCTTTTCTCTTAGTGTTCTACTCTTCCTCCCTTCCTTTTTATCCCTAATTTCCTTTCCTTTTCATCCTACAAATAGATACGTCCTCAGCTTGTGCTAGCCCCTGTACCAGGGCTGTCGAGAGCAATAGGGAGATGAATCAGAATTATGTGTATAAACATATCACTGCTGTTTATAATATATATATATGGGGTATTTTAAATTTTATTAAATACAGGAATGAAAGCAACACCTGTAATTGACAGATAATATTAATACTTTTCAGGTCTTTATGACATCTTTCCAATGGGACCACAGGCATTGACTTGTTTTGAAACAATACAAAGAGTTTGTTTTATGTTTCCTATTCCTATCTTTGGAATCAGTTCAGGCCTATCTATCTATGTAAACTATCCATGCTTCTTGGCATTACAGGTTTCCTTTTGATAAGGAATATCATTTAAATGCTAAAGTAAAATCCTCATCAGAACTTTCATAAATCAGGCCAATCTAATATGTAAATATGTACTTTACATGTCTTGTATAAAATGGTAACGGTTACTTCAGTGTTTTTCATTTGGGCTTTTTTTTATTTATGGTTAGCTATAAAAATTGAATAAAAATGAAATGTGTATAAAAAGAGAAAAGTAAAATCTACAACTATTTAGGATCATTTATCTAAGTATAAATTCATATATGACCTATAATTCAAATGAAGCATCTCAATCATTGGCCTCTCACTTATTCTACTGCTATTAATACCAAATTAGATGTTAGTCCTTGCCACCTAAAGTTTTGTTTGGTAGTTACTTGGGCAGAGAATGAGATTATAATAGTTCATGGGATGTTAAATGCTACCACTATGACCAATTAGTGTTATTCTCTGAAAATACTAGAGTTTCCATAAATACCCATTATTGTCCTCTCATCTTTTATAATAATTCATAAAGTAGAATTATTGACATATCATTTTTCTCTTTCATAAATAAATGCACTAAAGGAGCATATAAATTTGCTATAATAAATATCAATATTTTAGTCTCCCTATTATTTGGTCATATCATCTGGCTGCTGGTTCTTGGATAAAGGAATCAGTTCACCACTATCATAGGGTGAGGCTTTCAAAATCAGTGTGGTGACCTAATATATGGGACATATCAACAGTGTAGTGTCTGATACAACCAAATGATACTGGTACATGAAGTTGTTTTGATTAAAGTTTCAAATGAAAATATGCAAGGCATATCAAAGTCTTATAGATATGACCATATCAGCTTGGACAAATCACAATCAATTTTGAGTAAAAATAAAGTTAATGGCATATTCCCTTCTTTACCACTTCACGGATGTCAAGAAATATAAAGCAAATGCCTCAGAAAAAGACACTTTTAAAACATAGGCTGTCATTATGTTTTAAAATGATTAAAAATCATATTTTCAAAAATAGAGTGAATTTCTAAATATAACTATAAAGTATGTTCAGACTTCAAACATCTGTGATCTACCTATATAATCAAGGAAAGTAATCAGAAAAATGAATATTCCTAGAGGCTGAAGCAAATCACTCTCAAATATGCTATACTTAGCAGTATAAAATGAAATACAGGTCAAGATTCAGGAACCATGGGAAGGCTTACATTTCTATCTGGTTATTATGAGCATTACAGAAAGATAATATCATTGAAAGAAGGCAGAATTACTAATGTTGGGCAGAATTCCTATTTCACATTGTTAAATTTTACACCATTCAGCTGTGTTTTAAAAAGAAAACTAGGATTACATTTTTATCACCAAGGCAATAACATTAAATATAATAATATGAAAATTATGTTTGAAAATTCTAATCAATTTTAGCAGCTTACTAAAAGTATTCAATTTTGCAAGTAGAAAAACATCATAATGAGATTTGAAAAGTATTGGCATGAGAAAGAAAAAATAAAGTAGCAAATTAACGAGCAGTTCTATTACTTAATTGATATATGAATATATATTAATATGTGTGTGTGTGTTTATATATGTATATTTCACAAAGTTTTAGGAGAGGAAATTCAACCTTTGGAAGATAATATATTAGGCCTATAAGTCCACTATAAAAATGGTCATATCAACTTGGGCAAATTGCAATCAATTAATGCAGCTAGTATATTTATTTTAGATTCAGTTCATGAGTGATAAATACAAAAAGATAATAAAACCAGAGTCCAAACCCCCATCATCTAAAAAGGGAACACATTCCATCTTGTTTTTTTATTTTTACAACAAAAATTCAACCCTAGAACGATAGGTCTCGTAATTAGGTTCCCCTCAGTTAAGTGCCAAAAAGAAAAATCTGAAGTCTGTTTCCAGAAAAGTCAGTTTTGATAAACATTTTGACTGTAGGATCAGAGAACCTAACTAATACCAATATGAGAAGAATGCTAAGAAACATTCTTCTAAGACATATCGGTCTTGGAGGCATTGATATTAGACATTAGTACAAGATTTGAATTAGAATTAATAGCATCTATTAAATTTTCCATAGCACAAATTCAAAGGACTAAATACATCAATAAAACTTGGATAGTTAACCATTTAATTCTAAATCCTTCAAAAAAATATGTGGTCCTCAGACAATGTTCTACACCTTCCTTCCATACCTTCTTTCTTTGTAAGTTTGAAAATTTTAACACTGGGCAGAGAATTGTTATACAAGAATCTCAATGCATTCTAAAAACTAAGTAAGTATATTTTGACTTGCTATAACAGAGTTACCCACTATTTAATTAATTTTAAGACCTGTGGTTTACAGTTGGGAGACTCCTTTTATCCTATTCCTCCCTGAAGGCCCATAGACTAATATATATCTCATATTAATGAATCTAAGGTATTCCAGGAAGCTTAGGAATATTCTTATGCTATATTATGGCAAGCCAAAGCCTCAGCGAAATTAGTTTTCACAGCACATATATTTTCCCCTGACATAATATGGAAAATTGTGTAAATGCATACCTTAATTTAATAAAAAACATGAAATGATCTTTCAAACAAATGGCCATATCTTTTTATATCATATTTATGGGTTTTCAGGAGGTGCGCAATAATAGTTAATGCTTAGTAGCTGTGTGCCAGACAGACACTGTTCTAAGTGCTTTAATGTAGCATCTCACATAACCTTGCCTGCAGCTCTATGTGAGACAGGTACCTTTACTGTCCTCACCTTACAAATGAGGAACTAAGGCACACGGAAACTAGGAAAATTGGCAAAGTTTACAGAGCCATAATTGGCAGAACCAAGATTTAAAGTGAGTCAGTCAAACTGTACAACCTGTGCTCTTAACCATGACAGTGTTTTTTCTCACTCTATAAAATATTAAACATTCCTTGGTCCACAATAGAGCACTTGGTTTATCTAAAGAAGTGTTCAAAATAACTACCCATCTCATCTGCATAAAGAGTGTGTGAGGTATTTTGCTTTCACTATTGAGTACACAGAAGCCAGGTTTGCTCTTTGCCCTTGGCAGCTGGACAAGATGTTGTAAAGCAGGCAATGTGGCCATACCTCCCCTTCTCATTCAGCTGCTCTGTAGGCATTAAGACATTCTCCTTAAACTCTAGCTCTTTTTATATCAGTGTTCCTTTGCTCATAGGCCATTATCAACTAATCCTTCTAGATAAAAATTAAAAAAAAATCCTAATATATTCTGTCCTATTTAATTTTCCATCTAATTAAATTGTTCTAAAAAACCTCAACCATTTATAAAAGTAATCACTTTCTTCAAAATCAAGTTATCATTAATCTCTAGTTTTTTAAAAAAAGGTTTAGATTAAAAAGCAAAATAAAATGAACTTTATATGGTCCATTCTCTGCCTGACCTGCAGGGAATAGAGTTTAAGAGGGGAGTGGGAAGAATTAATGTCACACTTCTCAAAATGAGGTATTAATATTCCTACGCTACAGTGATAGTCTGTGAGTGAGGGAATGTGGGTGCTAAAAACCATAGATAAATATAATTTCCAGAGGCATGAATTTTACTAAGTTGTAATTATTTAAAACATTATTTTTCATTTTAAAAAGAGGTGTCATGAAATCCAATGCAACATTTACATGTTTTTTAAGGATAAAACAGAGACTTGAGATAAATTTTATCTTTTCACCTTTTAAAGCCTACATACATAAATGCCTCCCTCCTTTCTGCAGGGCAAAGTCAGGATTTCCTGACATCAGCAACTTTAAGACTACAGACTGAGAATTACTTGACCAGGAATACATGGAAATTGAGAAATACAGATATTCTAAACTCCGATTGAATGAAATATACTTGGATATTGACAGTCTGATAAGTGTCATCTTCTGGTCTCTAAAGTTATTTATCATATTGAATTAATTAGAAAAGGGGGAAACTATCTTATACTATCAATATTGGCTTTTCCAAGAATGATCACATTTGTTAAGAGACACGATATTTTAAAGCTAAAAGAAAAACTAAGGATCAATTGATCCAACTTCGCATCTTTCAAATGGGGGTAAAAGTTAGGTAAAATAACATGATTCAAATGACGGTACACATTATGTTTAATGATGAAGTTAGCACTAAAATCCTGGTACCCCTTCCAATCTCTTTCATTGTATTATGAATTGAATTCTTGTAATCAGGATAATTGAAAACCTTATGTACCCAAAGATGCATGTTTCATTTTATTCTTTTAAAATTATTTGTTTCCAAACAGAAAACGAAGTGGCCAGGAAAAGAAGCTAGTATGTATTGACAACAGAGGGTGTCCACATGGCCCCTTACTAGCCTAAACAACTCTAATAGCAGTAGGGAGTTAGAATAAAATGGAAAGGACAAAATAATAACCCTATAGACTGCTATTAGTGATCTTCAATCAGATGAAATCGTGGGAAGGAGTCTAAAACTAGGAGAATCAGAAGAAAGCTTCCACCTCTGTCAACTCTTGATAGTCAGACATGATGTACTAGATAAAAGAAACTGCTGGAAATAGGCCTTCAGTAATGTGACAGTGGGGTGTGCGGAGAGGGGAAGCGGTCCTATGTCCTATGATTAGGTCTCGCTCATTCTTTTAGTGAGCCTATGCATCTGGACTGCGAACTGCACAGGTGTTTCTAAGTTTTTTCTCCCCCCTTAGATGACACAGGGGGGAAAATACTCCTGTGTCATCTAGTTTAGGTATTTCCCTTCTAGAGTCAGCTAGGTTTGAGTATTTCCCTTCTCTCTCTTAGGTTTGTCTCTGATAAAACAAAACCCCATCTGGTCAAGCTCCGGTTAACTAGTTTCATCTGAGCGCAGACCTTGATAGGAAGAACAGAATGCCTTGGTATATTTCAACATGGTTGCTCTTCCCCTCCCCGTGCCAGAAGTGCGAGGGAATTTTTCTCCATTGTTTACTGTGAGAACCTAGTTGAGCTCCTGGGAGTAAAATACAACAAAAAAAGCATGGAGGCCTTCATAGAACTGGGTCCCCCTGGAGTTTTTAACTCTCAGACTTGTCCACACTCAGCCTCCAGAAGTTCATGATTACAGTTCAAATTTTCCTAAAGTGTCACTGGTTCTGTGGGGGATTCTGCTCTGATATGTGGTGATTGTCTGTGCCCATCTTTCTATTTTTCCAACTTTGGGGGCAGTGGTTTGTTCTGACAGATCTAAGAAGAACTGTTGATGTTTTCAGTTTGTTCAGCTTTATACTTGTTGTTAGAATGTAGTGGCATCTTCCAAACTCCTTACACTTGGAACTGGAAACCAGAAATTCCCACCTCTATCAACCCTATCTAGCTTTTCACTGAGTTCAGCCTCTGTCTGTCTAGACAGACATAAAGCAGTGAATTAAATTCTACATACTTTAATTTGTCCATTTGTAAAATACAGCACCTGGACTTGATATTGCACTTAAAAGCCCAAGAAGCGACAATTGTTTGCCAATCCCTATTATCTTCCTCTTCTTAAGAAACTCCTGTAATGCTGTGATTGTAAATGCCTTCTTATTTCTCTGAACATTTTGATGTTTTAACAGTGTCCTATCATTTAAGAGTTTAAGAAAGGACGTTTGCACAATCCCCTATGATACCTCAAATATAAATATAAAACATACCTAAAAAACATGGTTAAAGTCAGAAATACCTAAATAGTCACCTAAGGACGACTGCACAAATTGAAATAGATGATCTTAAAGAATTAGGTATATTATTCTGTGTTAAGCACTCTTGACAGACCATCCCTCAAATAAGTTTTCCTAATAACAGTTTGAAGTTTGTGCATTAAAAATGAAGACATTTGAAGACCAAAGGCATTTGCAATTATAGCTGTGGAATTTTAGGCATATTGAAAATTTTCAGGAAAAACATTTTTGCTAGGATTCTTTTCTCACTATATAGGTGATAACCCTATCTGTTTACATGCATGTGATGGTTTGGTCAAAGGGCACATGTCTTTTTACAAAGTAGGGACTAATTTTGTCATAACCAGCAAGAGCAGGCAAAGCATAATTTTCTGATTGGCCACTGTTCTTCTTTGGTTAGAAAAATACCAACATGTTCCAGAGGCATCACCCTCTATCCTCAATGCCGAGGTTAGCTAACACTTATTTGGGGGATGTTTTAGTTGTGCCAGATGCAGCCAGAAATACCAATCTTCACATGATTTATATTCCTTCACCTAAAATTTCAGGATATACCAGACCATGAATTAATCACTTAATGGATACACAACCAGATTCTTTTACTAATCAAGTGCATACTCACTGAGTCCCTGTAATATTCTGGGTTCTGTGATGCTGAGCACTAGGGCTACAATAACAAATATGACAGTCCTTGTCTAACTGTTGCTGCCAGACTCATAAACACCATTATATCAGCTAGATCTGTCTTCTCTGGGGATCTGAACAACATGAGTTATGAGACCTCTCCTCCTCATTTCTTCTAAGACTTAGAGTAGTGGTAGGCCCAAAGAATAATCTCATCTGTTCTTTCTCCTCTGTTCTTACCATTTTTCTTATATAGATAAGAAGAAATAGACCATCTCCCTCAAAACTTAAAGCAAAGGTGGTCTTCTATCTTTACATTGTTTTTTTCTCCTCCTGCTCCCGGCATCTCCAAGCAGGAAGTAGCTCTAGTCCCATCATACTACTTCATCTTCATGAGACAGAAACCAGTGGAGAGGAAGAAGCTAACCATAAAGAAGAATACAGATTTACGTTTTATATAATTTTGTCTTCACCATCAAACTTCAGCCACTATTGTCAATTTCTTTAATTTGCTCCCAGTACATGCATGCATGTTTAGGTACCAATGGAGGAGGAGGGAGAATGGGAGAAAGGGAAGGAGTGGGGGGAGCAGTGGCCACTCAGAGGCTCCGGGAGTCTTCCTCCAGCTAAGACTAGTCCATTAGGGCTGCAGTGTGCAGCATGCTCTAGAGGCAGCCTGAAAAATCACGCAGCCAGCTTAAGGAAAGATGCCAGGAAAGTGATGAAGATGATTCTCTTCCCCTTGTATTCTAGACAGCACATTATTCATGCTGTTGCCGGCACCAAAGGATAAATTAGACTGTCTGAATATTCTCAGCAGAACAGAAGTTATAATAGCAAACTGAGTTATACAACATTCTGAACGAAATGCAAGAAGGCATGTAATCGGCCAAATCAACTCCAAAGTTAAGCTTAAGAAAAAGTCCTCTGCTCTTAGTTGTGTGTTTGTGTGGTATAATCCATTTTCTATGCTGGAATAAAGTCAAAGTGAGAGTAGCTTTGACATTACGAATCACCTGCATCACAGTGAGCTCCGCCACACGGACAATTTATATTGAGGAATGTGGTTTCATGGAGGGTTAAAATAAATTATGGAAGGAAACATGTGGTTGGATAATGAATTTATCATGATCACTGTCTTCTTAATTAATATTTGTTGAACAAAGACATAATTATGCTGTTGAGATATTTTAAGTGTCAATTAAATAGCATACAGCTATGGATCAGTAGTCATTTACATCAGCAGTCCTCAACCTTTTTTGGCACCAGAGACTTATTTCATGGAAGACAATTTTTCCATGGAGACGGAGCAGGAGGGATGGTTTTGGGATGACTTAAGCCCATTACTTTTATTGTGCAGTCAGATCTCTCTGCTAATGATAATCTTTATTTGCAGCTGCTCCCCAGCGCTAGCATCACCACCTCAACACCACTTCAGACCATCAGGCATTAGCTTCTCATAAAAAGCATGTGACCTAGACCTCTCACATGCACAGTTTACAGTTGAGTTAACACTCCTATGAGAATGTAATACTGCTGCTGATCTGACAGGGGGTGGAACTCAGGCAGTGATGCGAGTGATGGGGAGCAGCTATAAATATAGGTGAAGTTTCTCTATCTTGCTCACTACTCACCTCCTGATGTGTGTTCCAATCCATTGCTTGGGAGTTGGGGTCTGCAGATTTAGACAAATAAATAAGGTTCTTCTGTTGTGATACTCAGTTTTCTTCACTCTAAACCAAAATACAGCTAATATAAAAATTGATCACCAAGATATTCTCATTCGTTTTAAGTAGTTATCCACATTTGTGATTATTATTTTAATTCAAATTCTACTTGTTACATTATAGAAATGATTTGCTATGCCTACGTACATTTATATGTTTACGAAAACCACACTTAAACCATCATTAAACTTGGATCCTCAATTCATTTTACACATACACAGTGTTCTGTGCTTCATAAATAATGTATCAGTCTCAAAATTGTTAAGAGTTATTCTCAAAAAAGAAATTATAAAAACCTAAAGCAAGGTGAAAAGCCATATTTTGTGGGCATCAGCATCTGATCATTTAAACTTGCCTTTAATCACTAATGGAAACATTGTGTCAGGATGTAGGCAGTTTTGTATAGTTTCTTTTGGTAGAAGGTATTAAAAACAGGGAAAGGAACAGCAAAGTTGATAAGTAAATTCATTTTCAGTGCACAATTTACATTCTATTCTTTAAGTAAGTTTTTGCTTAGGAAAATAGAATAACTCAATAGGATTTCATAGAAATTCTGCTGGAGAGCAATTACCTGAGGCCTGTGTAGGAGGAGCAGGTGTGGAACAGCTCAGGATGATCAACAAATGAGCTGTTTCATTATTCAATCATGACATGACTCGATACTAGAAAGTGGTGGAAATTTTGAAAAAAAATTGTAGTTAGAAGCATTCCAGAGAAGGGATCAGTAAAATCAACAATAAATGGCAAGGGAAATGGTATCTTTATGTATAAAATTCAGCTGCAGACTTGCATGTTTAATTGAACAAGTGCCTCCAACTCACTGTATCCCTAAAATGAATATATTATCTTCCCCAGAACAAAAATACACCTGCCTCCTCTCATAAATTACCTCTCAGTAAACCAATTCCGCTGTCTTCTGTGTTTTCTAGCCCAGAAATTTAAAGGCTACCCTCCCTCTCACCCCCTACATCCAAGCAATCACCAAATCTTAGAAAACAAATTCCCCAAAGCTTTGGACTCTGCCCGGATTTTGTTTTTTGTTTTTGTTTTTTCCTTTTATTTCATCATATAATGGGGGGGTACAAATATTGTTAGGGTTACATACATTGCCCCTACCACCCCTCCCCCCCCACATGCCAGGGCTTCAAGACTCTGCCTGTTTGCCTCAATCCCAACTACCTCTACTCAAATAAAGCCATGGTCTTTTTTTCTTGATTATTGCAGTAATTGCCTTACTGGTTACACTCCCACTGCTCTAGTTTCCTTATGTAGTGAGAAGGATCTTTTTTGAAATGCAAATCTGATATCCTGTCAGTCACCTGCTTAAAACCCTGTGCTCTTTGAATGAAATAATATCCTTCCTAACAGGGTCCTACCTTTTTCTCCAGACTCACCATGCAATACCACCAATGCAAAGCTTCTAGCTTCTTGAATGTACTGTGAGCTCTATTTCACCACTGACAATTGGCCAGGATTCAATCTGTACTTCTAATATTTTAATATCATTTAAATATTTAAAATTTGTCATTTAAAACCTTCATTTTTATATCCTGTCTGAACCTGGCTAAGTTGGGTAGAAGGACTCTAATGCAAACATGGTGAGAAAATTGTTTTCTGTTATTGGGCGACTTTGCTTAAACTTTACTTGTAATTTGCATATGAGCCAGTAAGCTATTTGAGTCAGCCTCACTGTTGAGTTATTAAATTCAAATTTATTTTTTATTCACAGAGTGTGAATCAAAAGTAAAAATAATCTCTATCATTGCTATCCTCTTTCAGAAGGCACATACAGGAGACTCACTATATGACCACCGATTCTACTCCTTTTCTCCCTCCCACTCTTTACCAGAAACCTACAAGCACAATATTTAATATTCTCTTGTTTCCACAATCCCACTCTCTCTAAACTCTGAACTATGTCAGTAAACCCGGTGTCTTGGGGCTTCTCTTAGTTTCACTTGTTTCACCCATTATCCTGATTCTCAACAAAATACATGCCCAAGGATTTGATGGAGCAAGAATGTGAGTTGGAAGTGGAGAAATTCTGAAGACTCACACATTAAAGGCTTTTCTCCATGGCATATTTATATTTTTGTCTTTGTTATATATGTATCACAGTGTTTCAGTGGTGTGATCACAATGTTTTTCTTCAGGAGAAATGTTTATCAAAGCATTGTCTAAAATATCAATGGAATATCAGCAAAACCGACTGAAACTTCAGTTTGCTGAGAAACATGTGGACAACAAAATGGAAGAAGGAGCTGACAAATGCAAAAGAGTAACACCTGACTATAAAAAGATATTATAAAGGAAGTTCAGGATCTGAGTGAGCTGAAGTCTGCCTTAATGTTAAGGCTAACAGCAAGTATTTCTATTATAAACCTTTTTCCCCCCGTCCCTCACCTTAAAAATCATGCTTGTCTATTGCATTATAGCAGATATGGTAGTTAGACTAACTCAATGCCCGTTCTAACCTCCTCGTATGTTTTCCTGTGCGGCAGAATCTGGGGGACTAAAAACTACAATTCCTAGGTGCCCTTGCAGTTAGCGTTCAGGATGATTTAGGTTCTGCCAATCAGAACTCTCTTTTGTGAAGCTTGAATGTGAAACCGAGGACAAGTATTAATATCATAGTATTATTTTTAAAGCCTAGTTTAGCTACATTTTATGTTTCCAGTCTTTTATATTTCTTTAGTTCCCATTGTTCTTTATGCTATTTTTTGTTTGTGTATTTTTATAAGCCACCTTAAGAACTTTCAAGATCATCCAATATTGAGCATATACTTTTAGAGAATTTTGAGCACCCTTATGTTCAATAACATCATTAAAAACTTATCTCCAATACCATTGTGGAATTTTTTCAAAAAGTCTTGGCTGCTCTGATACTCAACAAAAGATATCTTCCAGCTATTCTAATTTATACTTACCTCATTCTTGGATGTGGGAGGTGTTGAATTTTTTTTTTTTTAATGTTTTAAGCCATTTATGGACCTCCCTTAGAAAATCGAAATTTATGTCTGCTATGGTTTGAACATATCCACCAAAGTTTATGTACTGTAAACTTCATTCCCAATGCAACAGAGTTGAGAGATGGGACCTTAAAATGTGACTAGGTCATTAGACTCTGCCCTCATGAATGAATTAATATTTTTATTGCAGGAGTGGATTTGTTATTGTGAGAGTAGGTTTGTTATAAAAGAGAGTCCAGCCCTCTCATGAGTGCTCTCTCACTATCTGATGTCTTCCACCATGGGATGACACAGCACAAAGACCTCACCAGATGCTGGCACCTTGGTATTTAACTTACCAGCCACAGGAACGATGAGAAATAATTTTTTTCTTTATAAATTACACAGTCTGTGCTATTTTGTTATAGCAATACAAAACAAACAATGTCTTGTGTTCATTTATTTATTGGAACTTTATGTTTATATGAAAGCATATTGTCATCATTTGGAAGATATTATCTATTATTTTATTGAATATATCTTTCCAACTTATTTTTCAGATTTTAGTAATAGTTGTTTTTTTTTTTTTAAGTAGTGTTCAAAGGAGTTCTTGTGGAGTCAGGGCAACAGGGTAGGGTATATTGTTAAATACTACAATGAGCTCACATAAAGCAAAATTGTTCAACACTTTAGACATTGTTTAGATATTTCCTGTTTGAAAGATAGAATGAAAACAAAAAAGAGTTAACTGAAGGCTAAAAAAGATGAGGAAGAAAACTTAAAATACATCTGATAATTTTAAATGAATACTAATTTCCCAACCATTAAAAGTTTTGAATCAATTATTACCACATAACTGCTTTTAGTAATGTTTTAAGAGCTGTGACGAAAAAGAGCCAATAAAAGACTAGAAATGGTAAAATACTGCTCTCATATTCAAAGAAGGAGAAAAAGATAGCATGTGAAAACTATATAGTGAGCTTGATATTATGTCCTGGAATAACCCTAGCTTTGCTAACTAAATGGATGATTTATAAATATTTAAGAGTGACCTATAAAAACCATGGCAGTCCTAAATTGGTATATTTTCCTTTATGCTCAGATAACAAACTAGCAAATCAGGAAATTCCACTTTGTTGGGTTTCAGTTGAATACTTGCTAACTTTCTTGTACATCATTGTTGTCAGGAAAAATAAGAATGGACTGCCTGATTCATAGCAGGATAAACAGTATTACTCCCAAAACTTGATCATTTGGTTGAAAGAAGTTGCTTCAAGTGTTAATCATAAAAATTTTTACTTGGAACGTGGAAAAGGATATAGAAAACAATTTTGAGTGTCCACTCTTTATACATATAGAAATTATGTACGTACGTTTTAAAATTTATGTTTAACAAATAAAAATTGTGTATATTTGTCAAGTACAACGTGTTTTGAAACATGTATGCATTATGGAATGGCTCAAGTCAGCAAGTTAACTTATGCATTGCCTCATTCTTTTCTTCTTCATTTTTTTAGTTCTGTGACTTTTTTTTTTTTATTCCAGCATCTTACAAGGATACATATGTTTAGGTTACAAATATTGCACCTTTGCCTTGTCTGAGTCAGAGCTTCAAGCATGTCCATGTCCCAGACGGTGTGCACCATGCCCATTAAGTGCGAATATACCCATCCTCTCCTCCCCCTCCCACCTGCCCAACACATGATGAAAGTTACTACTGTATGTGCACATAACTGTTGATCAGTTAATACCAATTTGATGGCGAGTGCATGTGGTGCTTGTTTTTCCATTCTTTTGATACTTCACTTAGTAGAATGGGCTCCAGCTCTATCCAGGATAATAAAAGAGGTGCTAGATCATTATTGCTTCTTGTGGCTGAGTAGAACTCCATGGTATATAGATACCACATTTTATTAATCCACTGATGGATCTATGGACACTCGGGTTGTTTCCACATCTTTGCAATTGTGAATTATGCTGCTATAAACATTCTAGTGCAGATGTCTTTTTTATAGAATGTCTTTTTTCCCTTTGGGAAGATGCCCAGTAACAAGACTGCTGCATCAAATGGTAGTTCTGGTTGTTTTGTAGATCTTTTGTTCCTTTCTTCCTCTCTTGCTGTCTTCCTGTATGATTAGATGGTTTTCTTAAGTGGTATGTTTTATTTCCTTACATTTTATCTCTCATGTATATACTTTAGGTTTTTGCTTTGTGATTACTATAAGTGTTATGAAATTTAGTTCAGGTATGTGACCTCAAAGTGAGTTGTAGGACAGTGACTAGAGAAAGTATACTGGCACCACAATAACTGCTGCTTGCTCAGAACAATTCCCACCCTCTTGACTAGATTATAGGGAACTCAAACAATCCCTTTAAGCAGAGAGTAAATAGATAAAGAAAGCAACCAGATGGTTACCACACCATCAGTGACTCTTTTTTTTCCTCTTTCCTTTTCCCTTCACTCCTCAATGTATAAAAGGTTAGACAGCCATGCACTGCAAGCATGGAGATGTACCTCATCTTTCTGCCACCCAAAACTGCATCGTATGTAAGTTCTCCCTTAATAAATCTTTTGACTACCTACCAGCCTGGAGCGGTAAACCTCTTTCTTTGGTCTGAGTTTGTCCTCCACTTACAAAGTGTAGTGTTATATTCCAGCAGGGAGTTTTCCAAACCCATGAGGCTCACGTAAAACATCTTATAGTTATAACAGACTATCGTAAACCAATAACGACTTAAATTTGACATCATAAAAACTCAATGTTTTTCTACTCCTCCTCCACATTTTATGATTTTGATGTCACAATTTACGTCATTTTATATTGCATATCACTTAATAAATTAATGTAGTTATTATTTTAATAGTTTGTCTTTTAATCTTCCTACTAAAGATGTAAATGATTTATACACCACCATTACTATATTATTTTGTATTCAACTATGTATTTAGTTTTACCAGTGATATTTATACATTCATACATTTTCCTATTACTAATTAGCATCCTTTTCTTTCAGCTTGAACTTCTTCCTTTAGCAATTTTTGTAAGACATATCTAGTGGTGACAAACTCTCTCAGCTTTTTTGTCTGGAAAAGCCTTTATCTTGCTTTCATTTCTGAAGGACAGATTTGCCAGGTAAAGTATTTTTGATTGGCAGGGTTTTTTTCTTCAGCACTTTGAATATGTCATCCCAATATTTCCTGACCTGTAAAGTTTCTATGGAGAAGTCCGCTGCTGGCCTTATTTGAACTCCATTATCTGTGATATGCTTATTTTCTCTTGATGTTTTCCAGATCTCCTCTTTGTTCTTGACTTCTGACAGTTTGATTATAACATAACTTAGTGTAGTCTTGTTTGGATTGAAATTTATAGGAGACTTTTGACCTCTACCTAGATATTTATATCTTCCCCCAGATTTGGAAGTTTTCTGCTTTTATTTTTTTTGTTTTAAAGTTTCTGGCCCTTTGTCTCTCTCTTCTTCATGAACTCTTCTAATCTGAATATTTGCTCTTTAGATTCTATCCCGTAAGTTTCACAGGTTTTTCTCATTTCCTTTTCATTCTTTTTCTTTTTTTTCCTCTGACCATATATTTTCAAATAATGTGCTTTTGAGTTCCTAGATTCTTTCTTCTGCTGGATCAACCTATTGGATTTTTTCATTTTATTTGTTGTATTCTTTAGCTTCTGAATTTGTTTGATTTTTTAAAATAATTCATTCTCTCTGTTAAAGTTCTCATTTTGGTCACTTATCATTTTCCTGATTTTTTAAAATTCTTTCCATATATTTTCTTGAAGTTTACTGAGATTCCTTTAAATAATTATTTTGAATCTTTTGTCAGGCAGTTTATATATATTTATTTCTTCAGGGTTGGTTACGGGTGCCTTATTTTGTTTCTCTGGTGATCTCACATCTCCTGATTGTTCGTAATCCTTATAGCTGTGAGTTGGTGTCTATGCATTTTAAGAAGTAAGGACTAATTCCAGTCTTTGCAGATTGGCTCTGTCTGGGAAAAACATTCACCGGTCTGTCCAGAAATTCTGGGCAGGACATCTGGTGTGGTCCATGGGCTGGCTCCTTCTGCTAGAATCCTTGAGCAGGCTGGTTTGCTGCCTGGGTCAGCAGGTGTGTGAGCCTGGTACTTGGGTTTATGGAGTTTGGCTTAGAGCCTAGATGCACTGAGGTAGACCTGCTGATTGGGTCCATAAAGCAGGCCTAGAGCCTGTATCCACAAGAGTTGTCACAAAGCCTGGGTCCACAGGGGCTGACCTGGTACTTACATAGGTCTTGAACCTGAGTCTGCTGGAGTGGGCCTGGGACTCTGGTTCCACAGGGACTGGCTTAGACACTGGTTCTGCAAGGGTGGTCCTAGACCCTGGGCCTACTGAATCCTGGGGTCACTGGGAATGGCCTATTGCTAGGGGAGGGCTAGACCCTAGAGCTATGTGGGCCAGCCTGGCTCTGTGCTGGTCTGGAACCTGGGAGGGGCCTGGAGCTTGGGGCTGTAGGGCCTGGTCTGGAGGTTGAGTACATGGATAGCAACTTGATGACTAGGGTTGCATGAGCTGGCCTAGTACTGTGGTGGGCCTGAATCCTGGAGCTACTGGAGCCAGCCTGGGGCTGGTTTGGGCCAGGAGGCCCTAATTGGTGGGGCCATCCTATAGCATGGGGTCACAAATGCTTGCCTGGAGCCAGAGTCTATGGGGGCTGGCATGATGCTGGGTAGACCTGAAACCTAGGAAACTGAGTCTAGTGCTGAGGCCCATGTGGAGCTGGGGCTGCACACTCTGGTGGTGAGGTGGGCAAGCCTGGAGATGGACTGTGGGATCCAGCCTTGTGCTGAGGTGGGCCTAGATTCATTCCGTAGATAACAGAGAGGTCTGTCTGACGTTAGGTTTTACTGGGACAAGCCCAGTGCTGGCTGGAGGCAAAGGCCTGTGCTTACCTCCCCCTCACTCCCCCAAGCAGTGGGTATCTCTTTCCATGCTGTGCTACCTGGGGTTGGAGGAGGGGTGATGCAGGTAATGTAAAACTGTCCTTGCCACTCTCTTCAATGTGCCTTTTCTTATTTCTGTGGTACATTCAGGTGTTATAATCTCTTACCTGTGAAGATATTTTCAAGCATAGATAGTTATTCAAGTTGATATTTCTGTAGGGGAAAGAACACTGAAAATTCCTACTCCATCATCTTGCTGATATATGACTTGCAACTCATTTACATATTTCTGTGTTAAATTTATGTTGATTATAAAAGCTATACAAAAGGTGAAATTGAAAAGAATGAGATAAAGATTAAGTACATAACATTTGCCTCATGAACACACACAAAAATTCTGAAAATATATTATTAACATTCTAAATGCTTGCTCTTTAAATGTCTTGTTATTTGTAATGCTTGCATTTAATTAGTAATATTCTAAGGCATAACATATATTTGTGTTTATATATGTGTTTATATATACATTGTGTTTATATATGCTGTGTTTATCCTCAACAATTCATTATATAAAACTATATTTGGAATGATCTTCTTGATAATTAAAAAATTTTGGGGCTAATTTCTTGCCAAATCTGCTTAGATTCTCATGATGTATAATACGTGTAATTATGAGGCCATACTAGATAGAATGTATCAGTTATGCCATTTTATTCTTCTTTGCTTACAGTTGCAAAATAATATTATTTCTAGTTGTAATTTCTTAGCAGAATTCTTCTAAAATACATTTATTCACTTAAGTAACCAGAAAATCGACTTACAGAACACACACTACAATGCATAGCAAAATACTGACTGTGAACAACAAACCCTTAGATTATCATCATCAAACCCTCTGTGTGAAAGAATTCACATTCACTCTGACATTGAAACCTAGTTGGATTGTGAGTCAATTCATCTCAGAAATATTAGTGAATATTAATATTGTGTCATTGAGTAAGTAAAAAATATATAAGTAAAACTTCTCTAATATTTTTTCCATGCCAATGGCTCTCATCATCCAATCCCAAATAAGAACATTTCACTTTGTAGACCAGCATTTTTCACATGAATGACTTAGCTGAAGACATATGAAGCATGATTGTTAAATTTGCAGGTGACACAAAATAGAAGGGACAATTAACATACTGGATAGTTTTTTTTTTCCATGTTCCTGGAATTTGTGATATAGATAAAGTTCTAATTAAGTCCAAATCCAAGCACAATACTTCTCAAGATGGTAGGAAATGGGAGAGTACAGGTAGAATCCACCAGTTACTAGAGATTCAGACTTTGTTGTGTTGAATATGAGATAAATCTCAAAAAGAGATCCAACTCAGCTGTTGAGTGACAGGTCAAATAAGTAAATACCTGGAATGATAGACATTCCTATTGATACTGGGATATTGAGCATTTGGGAGGTGGATACTATAGTAATGTATATTTAAATAGTTTGTTTTGCTATATAAGTAAGAGCCATTTGCTATGTTTTTGTACATCTAAGCATATTTATTTCATGAAGGCTGTGAGCCTTATGATGTAGTAAAATTTCCTTCAGCTATATCAGGTCTTACCTATTTACATAAGCCTTCTTTCTCAAGGCACAACTTTTCATTCTTTCTACAGACCTGTACAGTAAGTAAAAGAGCTGAATTTCTTTATGCTGAAAAAAATGTGAGAAAACACATTATGTTCTTAAAATATGTGAAAGACTATAGAGTAGAAAAGAGATTATGCATAACATGAAAATTTCCATAGGGTAGAGTTAAAATCAATGAATGAAAATTCATCTTAAGGTAAACATTTTTCTCTTAAAAATGTTTTTCTAAGTCTTACAGTGCTTTCCATAAAAGTAGGGTTGTCTCCTGGCTTGTGAGGTAGAGAGAAGTCTTTAAGCACAGAGAATGGTCACTTGATCATGGGATTTATGTAATCATTTACTCCATAGTGTGTGGGATGAATTTACTCATCATAAAGAGTTTCTTGCTATTAGATGCTGTGATTCTACAAACCAATTTATGCTTGAAAAAACTTTATTTTCATATTAGTCTTCTGGAAGTCCTCATTAACTTATTCTATGTTTAAAAGACAAGCAAAAATTTTTTCAAGCTGTATTACTTTATGCATTAATTACTCTAATACTATGTATATAATTTAAAGCAAAATATTATATTTTGCTGGTTTGACTACATTTTTCTTACCACTCGAATGAACCCATATAAATCTCTTTATTTAATTTCTTTTGGTTTATATTATGATATATACATAAGTGAAATAAATAATGTAAAAAAATTGTACAGGTGATATTTTCATATTAAATACACTTTAAGAACAAGAGTCAGAAATATGAATTTACTTTTCATCTAAAAGCACACCAAAAACAAGTTTTTATACATAGGTGACTATATGTGTATCTTGCTTTGCATCTCTATATAACATGGAAATGAAATTCAGAAAATTTCACTTAACCTATCCTTACTGATGGTAGTTTATTCAAGTACTATTGTAGAATTTTTAGTCTAAAGTTATATAATTATATCCTACATAATTGAAATCAGAAATACATAAAAATGTCTGAAAGGAAAAGTATGATTTCTTAAATAGGTACATTGGATAAATTGTTTTATTTCCCATAATTACTTTTCTCATAATATCTTTTGTCTTAACAGGGCAGAATTTTGATCATTAATGATTTTCACATATGGGTTAAAATAGAGTATTAGTAAATATTTGCTGATTGCAGAGAACTTCCTAGTTATTTCTCAAAATGGACTAACTTGTAGTACTATTTTCATGTACAATCAATGTACATTATCAACATAAACAAGCTTTGTAAGAAATCAAATAGGAATTAAGTTCTGATATGTGAAAATTAGCTAAGAGCTCTTTGTCAACGCATGAGATGCTTATAAACTGAATTTTCCTTAGTATTCAGAAAACAATTTTCCATTAAATTTTTTAAAAACATCTTTTAAAAAGATTTCCTGCACACTGGAAAAACCAAAATTACTAAGTATTAAGTTTCTATTTCAGTGAAAATCTACAAAGTATACATTAAATTTTAATTGTTGGAGAAGAGGCTTAATATTTATTTGGTTTTTTTCAAACATTTTTTTACTTCAGAGATTTAATCTCTGGGTAATCTGAAGAAGACACTATCATAACAAATTCTTCAGACTGTGCTTTCCTCAACTCATAAAATAATCTTTAGAAAGTAACTTGTTAAGTTTGTATAAAGTTCAGCTCCCCTCCCAGTAAGTTCAGTTTTCTGCTAAATATAGAAATGTAGTCTAACTTTTCAAGATATGATTATTAGAATCAACTATTAATGACATCATTACAAATTATACCTTTTAGTATATTCACTTCTGTTCATTCTGGAAGCAAGCAGCAAGTTTTTAAGTAGCAGAGTTTTGTTCTTGTTTTATGAGAATGTTTATCTTCTAGGAATGTTTATATTCTGAGAATGATTATATCTTATTCTAGGTACTGTTTGTTTGGTTGTCCTTAGCTTTTCTTTCTCAATAACTATGCTGCATATTTGACCCTAAAGCCTTGTTGTTTCATCAATTTTTTTTTTCAAATTGGAAAAATTCTAACTCAATAATTAAATTTGACAGATTCATCGTACTGGCAATTTTCTATTTAATTATAATAACATTTTTGTGGGTTTTTTCATGTCATTAATGATCAAATCCTTTAATATACCATGACAGTCATTATTTTGCCAGTACATAGTACTTTATTAAATGACCTGATGTGTCCTTAGTAAGTTTTATCCAAAATAAGAAAAGCCTATTTTGACTTTAACAAATTTTTCACATTCATCTTCAAGAAGACAATGTAAAACTTTAAAAAAATTAGATCTAGGAAAGCTGATAAGAAAAAAAAAACACCTAAACAAATCATACACTTTACATTCAATTTTAATTAAAAATCTTTGAACCTAATTTCAGAGTGGTACTTTCAATTTTCATTAATTTCTTGGAAATTTTTTAAAATGGAAAAGATAAAATAAAATGATGTTTCTGTGGGAAAAATAAATAAATCTAGGGTTAAAAATTAAAGTCAATTTTTCAATACTTTTGCTAGGGACAGTATTACCTCTTTCGTCAAGATGGGAGAAAAGGATGCCAATTTCTGAAGAGTTAGACTGTTTTTCCTCAAATATGGCAGAATTGTTGCCTTTTAGGCTGCAACTGACACTGGAATTTTTAGTAAGCCCTAATCAATCACAACTCTTGAAAGCAGCTATTACAATATGATATGAAAGTCAGACTGTGTGACATGAACTTTCCAAAAACCAGTGCTGACAGCAGCTCTAAGGGCACTCATTTTCTTCCTCTTTGCTTGAAAAAAAAAAGTGAGAGAGAGAGGAAGAACGTGAATGCTTCCAAGTTCCAAAAATGGGATTTGTTTCTATACATAATTTGAATATATAGAATCAGTATTTTATAAATAAAAGCATTTTCAAACTGACTTAATGCACTCAAAACAGAAACATATAGGCTAACAAACACTGACAAATCAAAAATAATTAACATGTCCCTTTCATTTAAAGAAATCCATTTAGACTAATATTAACATAAATGTATGTCAATAAATAAAGTTTCACAGAATCATGTGTAATGAAGTTCACAGATACAGGATCAATTTAAAGCTGATTTTGATTAGGATGGATACAGTATATGTTTATGCATTTTCTATTTCTATTCATTAATCAAGAAAGCTAATCATGCTACTTACATAAAATTTGGATAATGGAGATGGTTCAGCACAGGTGTTTATATGTAACAATAAATAACCAGCTGGAAATGAAAGAAAACAGACTTCCAGCAGACTATCCTTCCATATAAACACATGGCTCAGTAAAAGTGTCCATAAATAGTATCTCAAACATGAGAATTTTTTTCTTTTAGCAATTGTATTAAGAAAACCAGTAGTTGGGTTTTTAAAAAAAATTATTTTCTGTTTTCCTCATTCTCCTTTTATTCTAACCAATCACATTCACAACAGGAGTAGAAGGAAGATGAGATAGATTACTTTACTACTGAAAGGAATCAGAATACACTACCCTAAAAAATACCACTTTGGCATGAGGATTATTTTGAGCTGAAGGTAACTGAGAAACATCAAACACAGGAGGAGCCTTCTGCCCTCCCCCTACCTGCCTAAAAGCAGAGCATACATTTGCCTTTGTAAAGGTGACACATGTTTTTTTTTTCTTTTATTTCATTATATTATGGGGGTACAGATATTGTTAGGGTTACATATATTGCTCCTGACATCCCTCCCCCACCGCTGTGCCAGAGCTTCAAGAGACACATGTTTTCATTTGTAAAGTGTGCCCATCTCCTTTACCAAGAAAAGGAGGATGACTCAGGATGAGGCTCATTACTGAAGACTTGAGTCTGCATAACAAACTTTATTAAACATTTATTTATCATAAACTTCCAATCACCTTCCCATAATTAACCTCACCTAAGAGCTCAAACACTCCTTTCCTTTTGTCTGGTCACTTTTCCACAATTTATTGCACTTTGTTAAAATGACATAGAAGCCCAAAAGTTGATACTACATCTCTGGGTTTTCACTTCTTTTTTGTGATGCCCCGTGTACCTAAAAATGTTAATGTATTTATATGCCTTTTCTCTTAATCTGTCCTTTGTCAGTTTAATTCACAGAATTCAGGAACAAACCAAAAGGGTACAGGAAACAGGGGTTTTTTCCCCTTCCCTTATACTATCATTATTTAACTAATAGGTTACATGGTATTAATGTCATGAGAGGATGAGAACATGTTCGGAGTTCTATAATTTTGAAAAATTTACCTAGTATACTACCTATTAAATATGAGACTTCTTTTTAAGTTTAGATTTGGAAGCATTCATGGAAAAGATTATTTTATCAATGTTTAGTATTTATTCCCCGTGGAGAACGTGACTTAGTAAATCTGATATTTTGACTCATAGAACAATCAAATGGTTTTCTTTATTGCTCATTAACAACAAAAGTATTTTTCTATTAGTACTGAAGGTATAATAAATATAAATAAACATCAAAGACTAAATTTGATTGACATTTTTAAATAATTTTATCTGTTGATTTTGTATTATGTTCACTTTTTAATAAAATAAATGCTGACCTGACCAAATAGTGAAAGTTAATTTTCACATAAATAACTGGATATTTGAAGGAAAATTAAAGTCTTTATGAAATATTCCTACATAATGTATGTGATATATTTCATTTCTTTACTTATAATATGAAACCCTATACATATCAATATATGCAACAAATATAGAGATTTATATTTGAATGATAAATAGTTAAGCACAAATACACCCATGTGCTGCATAATGATGTTTCAGTCAATGCCTGACTGCATATATGTTGGGGGTCCTATAAGATTATAATGAAGCTGAAAAATTCCTATCGCCTAGTGACCTCATACCTGGTCATACCATCATAGACAATTCATTATCTTTTCTATGTTTAGATATATTTAGATACACAAATGCTCACCTTTGTGTTACAATTGCCTACAGTATTCAGTACAGTAACATGCTGTACAAGTTTGTAGCCTGGAAGCAATAGGATATATCATATAGCCTAGGTGCGTAGTAGGCTATATCATCTAGGTTTGTGTAAGTATACACTATGACAGTCAAACAAAGATGAAATTGGATAACAATGCATTTCTCAGAAAGTATCCCTGATGTTAAGTGACACATGACTATAAATGTCCTAAATGTGATATATATTATATGTATTGATAAATATTACATTAAAACATTAAAATATAATTATCTTATTCATAGTTATTTGTTATATATTATACATAGATATGTAATATATACATGTATGTATATACATTGGTATATAAATGTACACACATATATAATATATGGTAACTGTAGTATGTTTTATACTACTTACAGTTTTATTTTACTTTTATTACTAGTTACAATTTTCTTTTAGTGGCATATTTTTCTGAACAAAAACATCAATGACTGAGGGCTAAAATTATTTGTTTCTCTTCTGTCATACTATTTTCAGATATTAGTAGAATAATAATTACATATTTATAAATGGATATTATTTTTTAGTTCCACCTCTTCCTCTCTTTCAATGTTTTAATCATTATACAAAATAAGCAGAAGCACTTAGATGGATGCTAAATAAATGGACTGAAATTAAGAAAAGGTGATTAAATCAAATTGTTAATCTGAACAGTTTAAAATGCAACCATTTGTGTGAGTATGAAGAAAAACAGATAATGTAAGACAGTTGCATCCAGGGTAGGAGGTAGAAGAGTTTAAATCACTGGAAACAAAATAGAGATCTTGAAAATCAAATATTTGCATAAAAAAAAGTTACTGGTTCTAAATTTCTTCCTGGGCGATAACGGCTTTAATATTAATACCATTTTAGCAATTGTGTTTAAACAATGATAATTGTGCTGCCCTGATTTATCATCAGGAATGGTTTTTAAAGTCATTTCTGTATTTCTAAGATTTCTAGGAGAGTAACAGATACATAGCTATAGTTAACAAAGTGTTTGCATCTGAGTGGGGAATTATTAGGATCTTAAACACTCATAGGGATGATTGCATAGAGGTGTGCTGATTTCACTGGACTTGGAGTTCTCCTAATACATGACAGAGCTTATCCTCTAAGAAATGATGCATAGGTTACAACACATTCCCACAACTAAAACACTAGAAATTATCTTCAATGTTTTATTTTATATAATTGAATTTTTGGCCAATTTTTGCCAGTTTCAAAAATTCATTTTTGCTGTGCAAGAATATTTCTTCTTATGGGTGTTCATATTCTTCATAAGAAAATTTTATACAATGAAGATACCATGTCTTTTATATTTGATGAATTCATTGCAATTCTATTTTAATTATTATGGGAAAATTATCATTTTATAGTTGAATATTAGCTTATGAGACTATAAAAACAAACACTACATCAAACTCTTTTATAGCATTACAGTTTTGATTAGACTAGCATTTAAGTCCCAAAATTCTTTATACACACAAAATCAAAATCTATTCTTGATTCTTTATATCAATACAAGCAGGTATAATGCAGATGTCCCCCAAAAGCAAATCTATACCATTACCTTTGAAATAAATCTTTACAAAAATCTATAGTATAGTGCACATATAGTAGAGTATAGTATTAACTATTAGTTGTTTTTTTTTTTCTTCCCATTTTTCACTTCAGCTCATTCTCCTATTAAAATCCAATCTTAGGAAAGGCAAGTCACCTTACCCCATTAACAGGCAAGTCCAATTCAAAATATTTTCAGCAGAGAAGAAGTTAAGGTAATGGCTTATCTTGGGCTATGCCTGCTGTCAAACAGTTGTAGGCACACAGAGAACACACCAACGCACCAACAAAGGAGGCAAATCAGTAGAAAATTAGTTAATTTGAGAATAATGTTTTGTTGGTTTGAAGTAGAAAACCTCCACAAGAGCTAGAGCTTATTTTTGGCTTTTCATTTTATATTTTTGAACATGCTAAGGAAAAGGAAATATAATATTTTAACATCTCAAAATGCAGTTGTTCACATTGATAATTAGAAAAGTATTGTTATAGAATGTCAGACAAGGTTCTAGAGACAGACAGGTTCTTTTTAACTCTGGCTGACTTTGCTCTATGCTTCAGTCTGGTCACAACTGCCTCAAATCTGAGCTGTGAGATCAAGAGCATATTCTGCATGATCTCTGAGTCTCTCTAGTTGCAAAATGTCCTTGATTAATTTACTGAAAGGGTCATCACTGAAAACCTATTAGCATTACTTGAATTGGAAGGTTAGTAATTGAAACTCCAGTTTTTATATTGTGGGGCAATCAAATGATTTGGGGCATCTTTCTGGCTTTTTTTTGAAAAATAATTGTGGTCTGTCATTTGCTGTATAACAGTTTTCATTACACTCACCAAAACTGATTGTTAACAAGAGAAATTCTTCACAAAATGTAAAAGTTGACTATTTTAAGTGAGATACACAGATGGTCAACATGTTTGTCAGAACATCTTACTGTGGTAAAGAAATTATATTTCTCCAAATGCTCATGTGATTAAACTACACATTATGGTAAATGAGCATTATAGAAATAAGACATTCTATTTCTAGAAATGTGTTCGACTCTTTAAAAAATCTGCAAGCAAGAGTCCAACAGCTGTTGCTTATCTGAAGTATTAATAATTAATTATAAAATTTAAAGTAGACTTTTTCAGTTAAGCATACTACAAGGTTTTGCCTATTTTATGTAACTATGTTTTTCCATCAATGTGATATTTTAACTGATATTTTTTCTTGATTCTTCATTTTGTAATCATAACACTAGAGCTTAATTCCTTTTTTCTTTTACTAGAAAAACTTACATAATTACATAGGGATAGTTTTCCCTGGATATACTAAAATTTGACAAATAGGATTCAGATGGATTTTTCCTATCTGAACAGATACATGCTCATAATCAAAGAAAGAGCAATGTAATGGGGTTTCTTCAGCAAAGCTGAAATATGTTCAAGATAATCATACCAATATGTTACAAATTGAATACTCTTCCTGCTTCAGTGAGAAAAAAACCACAAAATATATAAAGTCCTCAGCACTGATGACATTTTGGTTTAAATTATTTTCTTTTGTAGACCATGTGTGTTCCTTCTCCTGACAGATTGCAGATCCCATGAAGGCTGTTATGTCTTTAGATTTGCCTTCTTTGGGGTCAGCGGTATAATTACAAGAGTTTGCACAGTTAAACTAGTAGGTGGCATATTTATTTAATTGTTTACCCTTGACTGTGAGCCAGCTTTGGGAAAACAAAAGTCTGGTATGTGTGGACAGTCATGGTCCATCATAATTTACAGTTGCCTGGATTTACTGCAGCCATATCATCTGGGAGAACCATGTTACAGTGACCCAGGAATGCCTAGGTCTTGGCATATGGCTTGGTCGTGTTGTCTAATAAACAATGACGCTTGCTATTTCATTAACCTCTCAGTGCTTGTTTCCTACACAATTAAGTTATTCTAGTCATCATATGTGTGTATAAACCACAGGAATACTATTTAGTTATGCAAAATCAAATATCAAGTATATATGATATTGTTTCTGAATTAACTTTGTTAATACCTAGAATATATATATATATATATATATATATGAATAAGGGCTTCCTTCTAAAAGAATGTTTGAGACTATGGCAGGCACCACACAATGTTGGGTTTTTTTGTCTATTTCTTTGTTCTTTCACAGATTTACTCATATAACCTGTTAGATTTGAATGACAATCCAGTGGAAATTACAACCTAACAGGAAGAAGACAAAAATGCTCATCATCCCTCTAATAAATTATTTTTCTACACAAATTTTTCTCCTTTAAATGTGCAATACCACACAGCATCCACATCTATAGCAAGGAGTCTTGAGTTTCTGCATTTCTTATATGTAGTCTGTGAATATTTCTGGTTGTGATTTCCTGCAGGGCTGTCCTACTTCTGTTCTTTCCTCACATGTTTAATCTAAGCCCTGATCCTCTTGCAGCGGAATGGCTGGAATCTCGTGAACCTTTCTTCCTCTCCACGTAAATTTCCTATAAGCAATTTCCAGTTTCAGCTTGAGCCATGCTCTCTGCTTAATTTCTCAATTTAAATTTTCTCCTAAAATATTTGTTGAGTTACAGCATAGTGCATAAATTGTACCTATGTAACTATCTCTATTTTTTTTACAATGTTAACACTTGTGAACATGTTCTATATAGAAATAAAACACTATAGGGTGTCCCAAAAGTCATGATACATTGGGAAAAATGGGAAATTGTACCTTTGTTTACAAAATATTCATTATAAAATTTTATAAACATTTTCCTTTTTATGGATATGTATATAATCCATAAGGGAGATATAATATGTCTCCCACATTTTCTTCACCTGTTGATGGACACTTAGATTGATCCCATGTCTTTGCTGTTTCAATTAGTGTTCTGATAAACATACAAGTACAGGTATCTTTTTGATATGATCATGTCTTTTCCTTTGGATAGATACCCAGTAGTGGGATTGCTGAGTCGAATGGTAAGTCTACTTTTAGTTATCTGAGAAACCTCCATACTGTTTTCCATATAGGGTACACTAATTTACATTCTCAACAACAGTAGATAAGCATTCCCTTTTCTCCATATCCTTGATTACATCTGTTATTTTTTTAATAGCCGTTCTGGCTGTTGTAAGATGGTATATTATTGTGGTTTTAATTTGCATGTCACTGATGATTGGTAATGTTGAACATTTTTTTCATATGTTTGCTGGCCATTTCAATATCTTCTTTTTAAAAATGTCTGTTAGTATATTTTGACCACTTTTTAATGGGATTACTAGTTTTTTTGCTGTTGTTATTGAGTTGAGTTCTTAGTAGCTAATATATTTTCCCATTCTATAAGTTGTCTGCTCACTCTGTTGATTATATCTTTTGCTGAGGTAAAGAGAGATATTGGAGTAGAAGATGTATTCAAAGAAATAATAACAGAGAACTTTCCAAATGTAGAGAAAGATATCAATATTCAGGTACAAGTAGGTAATAGAACACCAAGGAGATTTAACCCAAACAAGACTATCTCAAGGCATTTAATAATCAAAATCTCAAAGGTCATGGATAAAGAAAAGGAATGGAAGCAAGAAAAAAGAAACAAATAAAATATAAAGGAAATCCAGTATATCTGGCATCAGACTTCTCAGTGATAATTTTACAGATCAGGAGAGAGTGCATGACATATTCAAAGGACTGAAAAGAAAAACCTTAACCCTAGAATAATATATTTTGCAAAAATATCCTTCAAACATGAAGGAAAAATAAAGACTTTCCAAAACAGAAGCTGAGAGATTTCATCAACACCAGAGCAGTATTACAATAAATGCTTCAGTCCAAAAGTAAAGGACATTAATGAATAATAAGATATAATCTAAATGTATAAAACTCACTGGTAACAGTAAGTACACAAGTAGAGATTACGCTAGTGTTGTAATTGTGTTTTATAAACCACTTATATCCTCAGTAGGAAGACTAAAAGCAAACCTATCAAAAATAATGACTACAACAACTTTTTAAGAGATAGTATAAAAAGATATAAGTGGAAATAACAAAATTTCAAAAAGTGGGATGTAGTTAAAATGTAGAATTTCTTTTAGACTTCTACTTGCTTGTTTGTTTTTTGTAAGCAGAGATATGTTGTCATATGTTTAAAATAAATGGTTATAAAATGTTTCTAGTAAGCAGCATGGTAAATTCAAATCAAGAGACCTACAATAGATAAACAAAAAATAAAGCAAGAAATTAAAACACACTACCAGAGAAAATCAATTTTACACAAATGATGAAAAGAAGGAAAGGAGGAAGAGAGGACCACAAAACAACCAGAAATCAAATAACAACATGGCAGTAGCAAGCCCTTACCTATCAATAGTAACACTGAATATAAATGAATTGAACTCTCCAGTCAAAACATATAGAGTAGCTGAATGCATAAAATACAAGACCTAACTATATATTGTCTACAAGAAACCCACATCACCTATAAAAGACATACATAGACTAAAAATAAAGGGATGGAAAAGAAATTCCATGCAAATGGAAACCAGAAAAGACCAGGAGTAGCTATACTTTTACCACATAAAATAGATTTTAGGAAAAACAATGTAAAAAGAGACAAAGAAGGTCATTATATAATGAGAAAGGAGTCGATTCAGAAAGATGATATAACAATTTAAAATATATATGCATCCAACACTGGAGCACCCAGATATATATAAAGCAAATACTATTCAAGCTAAAGGGAGGAGAGAGATCTCAATAAAATGATAGCTGAAGACCTCAACAGCCCATTATCATTGGACAGATCATTGAGACAGAAAATCAACAATGAAATATTGAACTTAATTTCCACTATAGACCAAATGGACTTATCGATATTTATAGAACATTTCATCCAATAGTTGCAGAATACACATTCTCCTCCTCAGCTCATGGATCATTCTCAAGGATAGACCATATGTTAGGCAACAAAACAAGCCTTAAAAATTAAAAAATATTGATATCAAATCAAGAGTCTTCTCTGACCAGAATGGAGTAAAACTAGAAATAATAACAAAAGGAACATTAGAAACTATACAAACATGTAAATTAAACAGCATTCTGCTGAATGACCAGTGGGCCAATACAGAGATTAAGAAGGAAATTAAAATTTTTTCAAAACAAATGAAAATGCAAACACAACCTATTAAAAGCTATGGAATATAGTAAAAGTAGGAATAATAGGAAAGTTAATGGTAATAAGTGCCTACATCAAAAAAGTAGAAAACTTTCAAATAAACAACCTAACAATGCATATCAAAGAACTAGAAAAACAAGAGCAAGCCCAAACCAAAATTAGTAAAAGAAAATAAATATTAAGATCAAAGCAGAAATAAACAAAATTGAAACCAAAAAATACAAAATGAAAAGTCAACTTTCTGAAAAGATAAACAAAATTGATAAATTTTAAGCCAGAATAACTAAGAAATAGAGAAGATTCCAATGTAAAATCGAAGGTGAAAAAGAAGACATTACAATTGATACTGCAGAAAGTCAAAGGATCTTTACAAATCATTGTGAGCAACTATGTTTCAATAAATTGGAAAACCCAGAAGAAATAGAGGAATTCCTAGACATATACAATCTACCAAGATTGAACAAAGAAGAAATACAAAATCTAGTAACAAGTATTAAGATAGAAACAGTAGGAAAAAGCCACCCATGACACAAAATCCCAGAAACCAATGGTGTCACTGCTGTATCCTACCAAGTATTGAAAGAAGTAATACCAATCCTTCTTAAAGTAATTTTAAAAATAGAGGAGAATGGAATACTCCTAAACTCATTTTGCAAGACCTGTATCCCCATGATGCCCAAACCAGATAGAAAGAAATAAGAGAGAAAGAAAGAAAGAAAGAAAGAAAGAAAGAAAGAAAGAACGAACAAATGAACTGTAGGCCAATAACTCTAGTGAACATAAATGCAGAAATCCTTAACAAAATAATAGCAAACTGAATTCAACAGCACCTTAAAAAGATTATTAATTTATCATGCTCATGTGGGATTCATCCCAGAGACCCAAGATGATTTAACATATATGTATCAATCAATATGATACATCATGTCAACAATAAGAAAGGGCAAAAAGCATATGATCATTTCAATTGATGCTGAGAAAGCATATGTTCAAAAATCAACATCCCTTCATGATAAAAGCTCTCAAAAAACTAGGTATAGAAGAAAAATATCTCAAAACAATAAAGGCAATATATGACAGACCCACAGGTAGTATCATATTGAATAGGGAAAAATTGAAAGACTTTCCTCTAAGATTGGGAACAAGACAAGGATGCCCACTTTCACGGCTATTATTGAATATAATACTGGACATTCGATCTAGAGCGATCACACAAGATAATGAAATAAAAGGCATCCAAATTGAAAAGGAAGAAGTGAAATTGTCATTGTTTGTAGATTATATGGTCTTATATCTAGAGAAACATTAAGACTACACACACACACACACACACACACAATCTATTAGAACCGATAAACAAATTCAGTTAAAGTGGCAGCACACAAAATCAACAACAAAAATCAGTAGAATTTCTATATGCCTACAACAAACTATCTGAAAAAGAAACCAATAAAGTAATCCCACTCAAAATAACTGCAAATAAAATAAAATATCCAGGAATAAACTTGCCCCCAAAAGTGAGATACCTCTACAATGGAAACTATAAAATATTGAGGAAAGAAATTATAGAGGATACACAAAAAATTGAAAGATATCCAAGCGCATGGATTGGAAGATTCAATATTATTACAATGTTCATACTACTCAAAAAAATCTACAGATTCAGTGAATTCTCTATCAAAATACCAATGGCATTCTTCATAGAAATAGAAAAAAATAATTCTAGCATTTATGTGGAACACAAAAGTTCCACAATAATCAAAGCCATCCGGAGCCAAAAGAAGAAAACTTGAGGGATCACATTACCTTACTTCAAATTATACTACAGAGCTACAGTAACCAAAATAGCATGGTATTAGCATAAAAACAGACACAAAGATCAATGAATTAGAGTAGGAGAAGCCAGAAGTAAATCCATACATCTCTATTGAACTTATCTTCAACAAAGTTGCCAAGAACATACAATGGGGAAAGGACAGTCTTTACAATAAATGCTGGTAGGAAAACTGGATATTCAGATGCAGAAGAATCTACCTATACCCTTATCTCCTGTCATATACAAAAATCAAATCAAAATGGATTAAATACTTTCATACAGCAAGAGAAACAATCGACATAGTGAAAAGATAACCCAAAGAATAGGAGAAAATATTTTCAAATTACTCATCTGATAAAGGATTAATAACTAGAATATGTAAGGAGTTCCAACAGCTCAATAGGAATAAATCAAATAATCTGATTCAAAAATGGGCAAAAGATCTGAATAGATATTTCTCAAAACAAGAAATACACATAGACAACAGTTATATAAAAAAACACTCAACATCATTAGTCATCAAGGAAATGCAGATCAAAACTATAATCATATATCATCTCGTTCCAGTTAAAATGGTTTTTATCAAAAATATAGGTAAGAGCAAACACTGGAGAAGATGTGGAGAAAGGGGTACCTCTTGTACACTGTTGGTGACAATATAATTTATTGTAACCATTATGGAGAACAGTTTACAGGTTCCCCAAAAAACTAAAAATAGAACTACCATATGACCCAGAAATTGCACTGCTAGGTATATATACAAAAGAAAGGAAATAAGTATATCAAAAACAGTTCTGCATTGCCATGTTTATTACAGCACTATCCACAGTAGTCAAGATTTGGAATAAACCTAAGAGTCCATGAACAGATGAATAAATAAAACTGTTGTGGCCAATATATACAATGTGATATTATATAGCCATAAAAAAGAATGAAATCCTATCATTTGACACAACATGGATGGAACTGGAGAACATTATGTCAAGTAAAAAAGACCAGCACAGAAAGACAAATCTTGCACATTCTCTTGCATATGTAGGATGTGGGCACTAAATATTAAAACAATCAATCTTATGGAGACAGAGAGTAGAATGGTGGTTACCAGAGGCTAGGAAGGGTAATGAGGAGGAAGGTATAAAGTGGGGAAGGTTAATAGATGCAAAAATGTAGTTATAAATATATATAACAATTATATAGACTAACCAAGAAAAAGAAGGAAAGAATCAAAATAAATACAATCAGAAATGAAAAAGGAAACATTGCCAATGAAACCACAGAAATGTAAAAGGATTATCAGATAACACTATGATTAACTTTATGTTCATAAACTATTAAATAGAAAACATAGAGAAATGAATAGATACCTGGAAAAGTACAACCTCCTAAACCAGGAAGAAATAGAAATCCTAAATGGGCCAATAATGAGTAAGGAGATTGAATAATTAATTTTAAAAAACTCCCCCCTCCTCCAAAAGAAGCTCAGGACTGGAAGGATTCACTGCTAAATTCTACTAAATAAACAAAGAAGAACTGGAAAAATTCCTACTGAAACTTTTCCCAAAAAATTGAATAAGAGGGAATTCTCCCTAACTCATTCTATAAAACCAGTATCACCCTGATACCAAAGCTAGGAAAGGACACAACAAAAAAAGAAAAATTCAAACCAATATCCCTCATGAACATAGAGGCAAAAATAATCAAACAAATTCAGCAAACTGAATACAACAGAACATCAAAAAGATAATAAAGCAGAATCCATTGGGTTTTATTTAAAGAATTCAAGGATGGTTCAACAAATGCAAATCAATAAATGTGATCCATCACATAAACAGTAATAAAAGCAAAAACCACATGATCATCTCAATAGATGCAGACAAGAATTTTATAAAATCCAACATGGCTTCAGGTTAAAAACATTAAATAAACTAGGTATAGAAGGAAAATACCTCAAAATAATAAAATCTATATTACAAACTCACAGGCAGCATCATATTCAATGGGCAAAAATTAAAAGTTTTTCCCCTAAGAACTTGAACAAGACAAGGATCCTCACTTATTTTTTTAAGTTTTTAATTATTATGGGCCTCTTGTATATGGATGTCTAAATCTCTAACAAGCCTAGGTAAGTTTTCCTCAATTATTTACCCAATATGTTTTTGAAACGTTTTTTCTTTTTCTTCTCCCTTAAGAATACCTATAATGCATAGGTTTGGATACTTTGCATAATCTTATAGGTCTCCAAGCCTTTGTCCATTTTATTTTATTCTTTTTTTCTTTACTTTTGTGTGACTGGATTAATTTGAAAGATTTGTCTTAAAATTCTGAGATTCTTCCTTTTGCTTGGCATAGTCTATTTTTGCAGCTTTCAAATGTATTTTGTAATTTCTTCAATGAATTTTTCATTTCCAGAGTTCTGTTTAGTTTTTCTTTAAAATAAATATCTCTTTGGTAAATTTCTCATTCACATCTTGAATTGATTTTCTGTTTTTTCATACTGCCTGAATTGTTACACTGATTTCTTCTCTTCTGGAGAAACTTCACTTCTTATGTTTGAATTTCTTTTGTTTGGATTGGAATTTCCCCCAATCCCTTGAGGATGTGACTGTAATATATTTTGATTAGTGTCATTTAGCTTTGCTTCTGGGTGCTATTAGGAGGCCAAGGCTCTATATTGGTTGGTTATAGATAGCCTTAGTGTGAAGGTTATCTCAATTGCTGGTTGCATTGGTGGTATATTGGGCCTGTGATAGGCTCTCTGCCTCCTGTGAAGACAAAGAGGCAGAGATTTCCAGAAGCTTATCTTGTTCTGAAGCACTGTGCACTTGTGTCAGCAAATTATGGATTGGTTTGTGCAGTTTGACCTCAAGACCAGTAGGTGGCACTTTCAGGTACAAATTGGCAGTAGGAGTAGGCTATATGTTTGATCTTTTTTTTTAATCTGGAGAAGCATTCTGATGCCCCAGGCCATCAACTGGTCTGTGAAATTCACAGTGACCTGGGTTCCATTATAAGCCCTAGATGGGAGAGAAGCTGTGTAGAGCTGGACCAGCCTGGCCCACCCTTGAGTCCCCCAATGGTGAGTAAAAGCACCAGCCCTGATGAGATTTTGGGGGATTGGCATAGACTCTATAAAGTTTCCTTGGTTATAAATAGCCTTAGTGTGGTGGCTTTCTCAAATGCCAACTGTAGTAGTAACATACTGGGCAGGTAAATGAACTCAAGGCCTCCTGAGTAGCCAAGGTGGTGTGGATTGTGGTGGTAGCTGACGTCATGCCAAGCTTTTCTTCTTCCCAAGTGCTATCAATTGTGTCCGCAGATGTTGTAATGGGCTGTGCAGGTTGACCTCCTGCCAGTAGGTTATGCTTGCAGGAGAGAGCCAGCTGTGGTGGTGGCTGTGGAATTTATGCTTCACTTTTGTTAACCAGGAGGGGTACTTGAATGTTCCAGATGATGGGGGGTCTGTGAAACTCCCAGATCTCCCTATCCCATACTCTGCCACTGAGGCAAGTGGCCAGGGGCAAAGCTGGGTGGAGGTTGGGTCAGGCTCCCTAATGGTTGGTGCAAGTGGCAGGCCCAAGTGGGGGTTGACGGGCAGTTCCCTGGTTACTGAGGCAATGTTCCAGAGAGAAGCAGAACCACCTCTGCTGCACCAAAGATTCTGCACATGGAGAAAGGAACAGCCTGGGCTCCACAGTCCAGCAGGGAGTAGTGGGACCAACTCAGCTCCCATTCCCTGACCTGGCAGATCTCCTTCCTATAGCCTACAACTGGCAGCAAGCCAAAACAACCAGCTGAGTCCCGAGCAGTCTGTGTTCAGATCATGAAATTGTCCTAGGCTACAATATTCCCTGC
>VBSM01000361.1:47568104-47587945 GCA_008086735.1 Cheirogaleus medius
GCTGAGGCGTGCTAAACAAAGCCTCCAATCCAGCATTTGGGGGAAAAAAAAAAACCAGGAACAAATCACTTTAGTCCAATTAATGACAGATGTGTCAAGTGTGTGTTTGAGTTTTTATAAGATTTAATTTATTTTGGCTTGTCCTGTCTCCTGAGGCTCAGCTCTTTAGTTCCCCAGGCAGAGAAAAAGTCCCCAACAGCATGTCCAAAGAAGTGACAAAATCCCAGAGGAAAAATTAGATGTGTTCAGACAGCCCCACAAAAGATTTTATGTGTAAAATACAGCATAAAAGTAGCAGAGAATTATGAGTCCTGAGATTATCTTGTCCCATAAAAAGTTATTTGAAAGAATATGTATGCCTTTGGAACCTTTGTAATTTCTCCAGGTTTGCAATTATTACTGTAATCCATATGTTTCTCTGTCATAAATGGCACTTTAAAAATGGGTGGAGGAGAAGCTTCATATCATGGTAGTTTGGGGAGACAATGGGGGACGGTGAAAAGGAAGGGTTCCTTCACATACCCACTCAGTGTTCATGGAGAGGGTAAGTGGGTTGTATTTATCAGGGGCCTAACATTTGCTCCTCAGATGGAGGAGGGTCTACCCTGGGCTCAGAAGGGACCTAGGGTTCAGCAGGCCTCCAGATTTGGAACTTGTACACATGATACAACCCTCAGCAAAGAAGATAAACATTCAAAATGAAGGGTGATGTTTCCTCCTGAGAGATTTGTAATAACAACTTTCTTATGTAGACCTAGGTGTAATCAAGAAAATTCTGAATGTAATAAATTTTAATTTAAATTGCTTAGGAAGGCAAGTCTGCCTAGACAGCTTATTATATATAATATAAATTTATTTTTATTTGTTAGAATCAGTCTAGCATAATGTGTAAGCAGGTGTTCAATAAAATGATTGACATATTTTAGGAATTTTTTCTTACCATAATATCTTCTAATTTATAGTTGAGCTCTATTTTTATGGGCTAATTTGTCAGATGTCTTAGTTCACTTTGTGCTGTGAACAGAATAGTCTGAGACTAGGTAATTCACAATGAACAGAAATATATTGGCTCTCAGTTCTCAAACGTGAGAAGTCCAATATCAAGGCACCGGCAGACTTGTTGTCTGGTGAGGACCCTGTCTCTTCTCCCCAGATGGCACCTCGAATACTGCATTCTCCAGAGGTACACACATGTACACTGTCAGAAATATGGCAGAAGAGCAAAAGAGAGAGGGCCCACTCCCCAAAGTCCTTTTATTAAGGAATTAAACTGACCCATGAGGGTGGAGTCCTCATGTGCTAAATTACCTCGTAAAGGCCCCACCTCCCAATACTGTTACATGACAAGTAAACTTCAACAAGAGTTTGGAAGAGACAAACATTCAAACCATAGCATCAGGTTATGTTATTTTCAAAGCCATTTTTTCCATCTTTTTAATACCTACTAGTTTAGAACTCTTCTTAGTGGGATTATCACAGAAAGTGGAAAAAGTAAAACTTTGGACTAAGTGTCTTGGAAAATACATATGAAATTGCCTCTTTGGAGTTTTATAAGTTATTGTGAGAAATCCTATTAGATGGAAATGCCTCCTCTCTTGGCATCTGCAACTTTACTTTCTATCTGTCAGACTATTTTGCAGTAGTCTTTTTCAAGATGTCAGTCACCCATTAAATGCTTATGCTGCCTTGAGAATTTTCATCTTCCTTGGCTGATCCTTGAATGTTTTTACATCTTTGCTCTGAGGGCAGCCTTGAATAACTAAATGACAATCAGATGACTTTTTTTTTAGAAGTTATGCAAACATATCAAAGTTCGTCTTTCTGAATTAACATTTATCTATGCCTTAAACCTGTTCGTCTACCTATCTACCTATTGCCTATCTATCTATCTATCTCTCTGTCTATCTATGTCTAATCTGTCATGTCTTTTCCCTCTCCTTCCCCATTGCTAATACCTAAATTTAAAAGTCATTACCTGTCATGTGGGATAGTCTTGTAGTTTCCTCAACAACCCTTCTCTCTGCTTTCAGACTGGACCTAACTATAATTTATTCTCTAGAATGCTCCTAAAGTGACCTTTTTAAACACTCAAATCTGACCATATTATTAGGTACTTTAAAATCCTTCAGTGATTCCCTGTAGCTTTCAGGACAATATTGAAATGCTATTGCTTAACATTGGGTATCATTTGTTATTTAGCAATTGCTTACATTTATGCTACTTCTTTTTTTGAATGCTCCAAAAAGCCCACTCTCTTCTACCCTTACTTCATTAAATAATACCTACTAATTTCCCAATACTTAGCACTAGCTTTCCATGGTCACCTATTTGGATTTAGAAGTCTTTGCTCAGAGAAGCTTATAGAAAACTTTATTAGAATAATTACCACAGTCTATCATACCCAGATAAACTTGTCCTTAACAACTCTGAGGACAGTGATTTTTCTTTATTTGACATTGTATCCCAGGAAAATAGCATAATAACTAATAATATGTAATTGATGCCCAGTAAACTTGTGCTGCAAGCATGAATGAATCAATATTTGAATGATACATATTTGACACATACAAAAATAATCAATTTATAATTGAGCAATATAGATATTGAGAAAACAAAATGCTTTCAATACATAGGGTACTTGCAGTATAAATTATGAAGAGTCAACAAATCAAAATGAACTATTTACCAAATGTGACCACAATGTGATGGGTGATGAAGAAAGAAAATTTCTTTTAAAATACTATATTTAATTGTACAATAGAAATGCATAGGGTTATAAAGTTTAATATATGCTTTCTTATTTTAATAACACAAATGCCACTTTTTAAAAAGAGATTTGAATAGAGGTGCTTTTATAAGGTTCCTTTAAATTTGTCTCCTATGTTAGGTCTGTTAATTGATTCAATAAGTTTTGCAAATCCAAAAACAGCCAATGAGAAGTTGAGTTGTCAATTGCCTCTTAATTATAGTGATTTGGAGAAGTCTGGAAGATGACCCTGAGGGCACTTGGAAACAGATTTTCTTTACTGCATTGCTGTGGTTTTGTTAATGTGGCTTGTGGTTATTTTGTTAATTAGGAAGAATAGTTTATATAAACAACAGGCTTTCTTAATAAAATATTTCCTGTCACTCTAAAGGCAAAGATTTATTGCTTTTGGTTTTTACAGTCATAACTGTACATGATAATTAAGTTTTTAGTAACAGTTCTAAAATTCTAGTAGTAGGGTCAAAAGAATCTTACCTTTGGTCAAGTCTAGACATAAAATAGGAAACCTTGATGTCTTATTTTCAAATGATTTCCAGAGGATACGCTTGTGTATGTGTTTATAAGTATGCATTCATAGGTAAAAGATCACAGGTCATGCCTGAGGCTCTGCCTCGAGGGGTGAGGGGGGCATGGGCAATATATGTAACCGTAATATTTGTACCCCCATAATATGCTGAAATAAAAAAAATATATAATATAATAAAGACAAAAAAAAAGATCACAGGGATATATATTTAAGGACAGTGTATCCAACATTTTCTTCCCTTTGTATTATAACCTACCTCTATAAGAATGTTCACAATAAGTTTTCTCTATATTTCTTATTCCCACTTAAGTTTATTTAATATGCATAGTAAATGTGTATATGCATATGCTATTATTTATTATATATAACTTCCATTGTTCCCATTTTACATGCTTTAAAACACCAGGAATTGAAGTCTATTCATTTAAAAAATCTCCCTCCAATAGGATATATTAAAATGTATGTTTATAAATTTCATAGCGGCACTTGTACAAAAGCCTTCAAATTTAAATATGTTAAAGTTATAATTATAGTAAAATGAAGGCAAATGCAAGAATGGCTCTGAGAGGTTTATCCTTTTAAACTGCAAATTTAGCTCTTTTACATAGGCAGGTTTAATTTCAAAGATTTTCACAGTGTAGGAACTAATTAATTAGTTAATAATGCATGAAGCCAGAAGAGCATTATCAGTGCTATATCCCAGATGGAAAACCAGAACAAATGAGGAAACTTACATTTAATTTGACCCTTTTAAACATGAAAAGTCTTGGCTTTCATTGTTGTCTTACTATATTTTCATCAGGTTGTCCTCCATGTCTCTGGTTGCCCCTTGCTCCACCCCACTAACATTATAGAATTCTTAGATTTCTGAGGTAGAAAAGGGAGGTAACAATAGTTTGACAATGGAAAATCATTTAATGGACTTGCTAAAGTTAATTTTAAAAACTAAAGTGATTCTTCACTTTGATAGCACATTATCTTGTATGGGCTGCTAATGCCCATTTGCTAAATGGCCTCCTTTATTATGACAAGTGGAAACCTAGTGGTCAGAGGGAGTTAATGCCCCTAACCCCGCAACCACTACCACCAGCTGCCTATATATAATACATACTGAAAACATCTTGTGTTCTGAGCTCCTCCTCCTTCCAGGTTGTACTTATTATTACCAAAGTGTTATATAAAAGCTAAATAACAATGTGATTTTAATCAGCAAATGAATTTTTTCACATCTATTCTTATCAGGCCATGATGTTGATTGCACAGGTGAAAATTTTCTTAAGGCTATCTCTGTTCTGCCACTTTGTGTGCTTTTATGATTGATTCTCTTTTATAACTCCCCAAATCTACAATTTAAAATCTGTGTTAATTAGTTAATTTTTTTTTTTTTTTGGTTTAGGACATAATTAAAGCCTTTTCAGTTCTGTTTCATTTACCAGTAACAAATAAGGCAATGTGTTTCAATGTGACTATTAATTCTGATTGTTTGTATTAAGGGATATTACTTATCTGAAATATCTAAAATGGATAAATGACAAACTTCTATCCTTAGGAATGGAAGGTTACATTGTGCATCCTTAAAAGTCTCATTCCAAGTAACAGAAATGTTAGGTTTCAGTCTGAAACCATCGGTTCTTGGCAAGCTCATAGTCAATGAATGACCAGACATGTCAAAGTTAGGCAAGCATGAAAATGAGGTTTATTGAGAAGAAAAATATAGGATTATAGGACAAGAGCAAAATATAGGTTTACAGAGCATAGTACATATGCCATGGATGACTGCTGAACCCATTCTTGCAGCAGGGCAGGCAAAAGAAGGGCAGAGAGAGAGCTTGGCTTTGGTTTGGGTTCTATTTTATAGTGTCTGGTTAGAGACCACCCTTGTGGTTCAGAGGTCACCATGGAACCACTTTGATTAGATAGTTTAGAGTCACATGACCTGAGCCTTAACTACCACGTGGGTTCTAGGTCACTTTTCGGACTTTATGATACCCATGAGGCTTGGCCCGTGGGCCAGAGAGTCCTCTGCATTCTTTTGCAGCTAGCATGCCAAGTTCTGGTTGGCAGATTCATAGGTTATTCTCTCCTCCCCCAGATATGGAAAATCAGGGTTGGGCAGGGCCAAGATGGGGACAGCAGCACCCACTTTCATCCCTAGGAGACCGGGAATCCCCCACTATCTACCTAACAGAAACAGAAAACCATAGGTGTTCTTTCTTAAAGGTGCCCATGTTTTAACCTATTAGTTGAATGCTGAGAATTGTGAAAGCACAGTTTCGAAGCACCTTTCTGAAAAGGCATTCTGTAAAATCCTAGATTCTTCACAAGTTCCTTTATCAACAAACAAGGATTTATGGGAAGTCAAGATATTCCATAATTTCAGGAGTTGTATTGAAATTCAGGAATAAATGAAATAACCTAAATTCCAAGTAGCTTTCTCATAACAGTGCAAAAAAAAGAGTTAGTTTACCTCTAATTTATGAAATCAATGAATAGTCCATTTCATATTTGGAAGTACATTCATTACATACATTTACTACTTCATTTAACAATTATTTATGTAATTGCTGCATTAGCTGCTGGAAATACAAGTGTTTAAGTATTACGGACCAAGTTTCCTCCCTCACAGAGCTTCCAATTTAGTGTGTGAATCAGATAATGAAAGAAGCTATTACAATACAGTATAACAAATACAGTTTAATTCAATAGGTCAGAGGGCTTGTAGGAACACAAATCAGAGAAAATAAACCAGTTTTTTTTTTTTTGTGAGAGGGTTGGCAGTTAAGTATTCCTCCAATATAATATGACATCTAAACTATAATCTGAGGAATGAGTCAAGTATTAATTACCGTAGCAGGAAAAAGAAAACTGTGTCAGAAAGACCTTTGAATGGGATATTGACGGTCAAAGAAGAAGCAACTCACATTCAATAAAGAGTTATGATGAGTATGATTGAGACATGAAGATGAACCCTGGGATGAATGGTAAGAGATGGAGTAGATATGATATGGATAATAATATGTCAGTTATTAAACTATCATTTTTTATATTTATTTTGTGGTGATGGCAGAATTGTGTATTGACTATAACTAAGTCTGAATCCTAATTACTCTTGGACTCTGACAAAACGCTAAAGCAGCAAGATCGGATGTAGAAACATTGGAAAAATGCTAAGATAATCTCAGCCAGACCTTGAAGAGATCCTTTCATTTTAACTGTAAAACATCTTTTACTATGAGACTTTCCTCCACCTCTTTCTCTCTTCTCTCAGTCTCTTTGTGTATCTCTGTTCATTTAATACTTGTCAATTAGGTGGAATTTTGAAAGTATGATCAAAAACAATGATAGATTGGTTTTTTTCCCCCAATCACCTAACTTACTACAATTCTTGATTTCCTTTGCAAAGTTTAACTTATTCTAGGCTAATGTTTCATTTTGAAAGTGGAAACTTTGTTTTCAGATGCCTTCTCCATGTCTAAGTGCAAATATTTGATTTTGAATGTTATTTCCCAGTACTTTACTGATAGCTTCTCCCAAGAGCAACAGAAACCACAATCCTTTGGGTTAATAATTGTAAACTAATACAGTGAAAGCAACAACAGAAGTATTTTCTGTACATTCAGCACTTGGCATTCGTAGAATTTTCAAGCAAATCTTATGAAAGAAATGGAACACAGTTTGGCTGTCGTTCTTAAGTGAGGTCTTGTCTTTAACTATTTTGTGTGCTTTATTGTTGTTTTCCTTCCGAGGTTGGAGAATAATAATTTAGCAAAATCAGCAGTTTATAATTTCAAAAATAAACTAAAGCTAGATTTTCTTCTTTATCCAACATTATAATCAAATTTTAGCGTGTGTGAATGACATCTTTCCTGAGTCAGGTCTTCCCATAGATATTTGTGTTGGCTAAAAGCATAGATACACAACCTTAACTCTACTTTAATAGATTTGTGATACTTGAAAAGCTGAAATACATCAAACTTTTTTTTTCACCACATGAACAAGTAGGTAGTTGGCAAAATCAAATGAAGCTAAAGATGTAGAAAGATTTTATTTTATTTATTGGGTCAGGGCCTATTCATCCATATCTGCTATTCATGCAGAAATGTATATTTGAACATATCACCACTTTATTTCTGATATCATCCTCAGTAAAATGAGGCAAAAATTATAATTTCTTCAATAGTCTATAACCATTTCCCTACAGGTGAATAAATACAGTAAAAATAAAAGCTGGTAGTATTTATTAGGTCACTTAGTTTCTCGTCCCTTAAAAAATATTCAACTGTAAAATTCGGATAGAAATTATAATTCTTCACTTTACATAGAAATATTATGTGAAATAAAAATCAAGTCTATGCAAAAATACATCACTATCTTGATCTTGACACAGAAATTATATAAGGAATGAAAAAGAGAAACTATTATCTGTATTTAAAAAGATATTTTAATTCCTCTTCCTCTCTTGTACATGCAAAATATGTCTTATAAGAAGATGGGGAGGATTAGTACCCTGATTTTTCTTGGAAATTCACCACTCCTTCATCCTAAGTCTATGCAGTGGAAGTAAGCTTGAAATAATCAAACAGATTTACAGGTAGGCATGTGCCCAAAGCTAGGTTAATGAAAATTCTAAAACTTGGATGGAAAACCACTGGAAAAGAGAAGTTCTCTTTCCACTTTTGATGCTCAGCTGTGAAAATATATACCTAAATCTGTTCGGGGCTTCTAGAAGGAAAGAGCTTGTCTAAGAATCAAGCCAACAAAGAGGAAATGGCCAACAGATGGAAAGAGATGGTTCTGATAATATTACTTTAGGACTTTGACTTAGCCAAGACTACATTTTTCCATCTTCTTAGGTAAAATTTTCTGTTTTTGGTTAAGGTAAGTTGAGTAGACTTTTTTGTTACATGTAACTAAAAGAGCCTTAATTAATATATCAGTGTCATTCCCATGGACAGGACAATAAACTTCCCAGAAAGGAATGGTCTCTGGCAAATCTGTTGAGTATGTCTTTAAGAAGTGGTTCTAGAAATCAGAAATATAACAATGCATATTTATATGTAGACTAAAATTTAAGAAGCACTGCTCTAGAAAATAAGCTCAACTTACTTCTTACTTATCTTTGTATTCCCAGAGCCTTGTATTTGGTCTACCATATAATTAACACTCAATGGTTACTGAATAAAGTTTCCTCAAAGTTCCATATATTAATTAATCAGGCAATAAAGTGCAAGGAGGTACAAAAACAGGTTATATTCATTTGAGGACAGCAAAAAATCATGTGGTTAAAGACTGATTATATAATAATTAATAATTCACATTTTCTCACTTGTCCATGAGATTTAAAATACAATCTCAAAAATTAAAAGAAAAAAATTATAGGCTGAAGTAAATTTTGTAAGTAATGTATATTATTATTATTTTTCTTTAAAAATATCCCCCAATACATTAATGCATTAAATATACCAAGCAGTCTTGCAACTCCAGGAGTCAAGTTCAGTCAGCCAAATTTGAAAATTAAAAAATTAAAAAAATGAAACACCTATTAAAATCTCACCTGAGCATTCCACGTATCACCATTAGAAAAGCTACAGCATAACATGATAAGGACAATGTATTCGGAATGGATGGCAGGACTGCAGTGAGGTTGTAAGAAGAGGATATTTAATGTGGCTCTTGAGCTATGTTTGAGAGAGTATCAGGAAGAAGAGGTATTTAGGTGTATTAGACACAGAGGGCAAAGTGTGTGCAAAGTTATGGACTTCTGCCAGCACTATAAATACAGAGAAAGGAAAATAACCTGATCAAAAGATGGGCAAAGGACCTGAATAGACATTTCTCCAAAGAAGTCATACAGATGGCCAAGAAGTATATGAAATAACACTCAACATCACTAATGATTAGGGAAATGAAAATTAAAACTACAATGAGCTATCACCACACACCTGTTAGAATGACTGTAATTAAAAAGTAAAAGGATAACAAGTGTTCATGAGGCTGTGGAGAAAAGGAAATGCTGTTGGTGGGAACATAAATTGATACAACCATTATGGAAAAACAGTTGGAGCTTCCTCAAAAGATTAAAAATATCACTACCTCTGATCCAGCCATCCCACTTTTGGATATATATCCAAAGGAAATTAAATCAGTATGTCGACAAGATATATACAACTCACATGTTCATTGCAGTATTATTCACAATAGCCAAGGTATGCGAGCAACCTAAATGTTGGTAGATGCATGAATGAGTAAAGAAATTATATATACACCACAATGTTTATTCAGATCCTTTGCCCATCTAAGATATATATATATATATATATAGGAATATTATTCAGCTTTTAAAAAGAAGGAAGTACTGCCATTTGCAACACCATGTATGAAATTGGAGAACATTATGTTAAATGAAATTAAGCAAACACAGAAAGAAAAATACTGCACAATCTGACTTATAAGTAAAATCTAAAATAATCAGACTCATAGAAGCAGAGAGTAGAATGACAGTTGCAAAGAGCTGGAGGGAGAGGGAAATGGGGAGATGTTGACTCAAGGGTACAAAATTTCAGTTATACAAGATGAATAAGTTCCAGAGGTCTAATTACAGCAATATGACTATAGTTAACAATACATGAAATTTGCAAAGAGGGTATATTCTCAATGTTCTCACTACAAGAGGAAAAAGGAAAAAAGAAAGCAGTAACTATGTAAAATAATAGATATGTTAATTAACTTGATTACAGTGATATTTCACAATATAAATGTATATCAATCCATCAAGTGGTACAATTTTTAGTTGTCAAACATACCTCAATAAAACTGAAAAGAAAAGTCATATCATTGAGTGCTTATGTTTTCCTTAGTAAGTCCTTCCCTACTGCTTGGCATCTTTCCTCCAGGACAGGAGGAAACTCCCATCCCTTTAGAGTAATTAGCATACATTACCCTGACAATGGAATCTTTTCCTAGCTGCCAATTTTAGTACTTCTGGATATACCAAAGTCTCCATAAGCCTGGTTATCTTTGCTGTTTTCCTTATTGAAGGATGTCAGTGACTCACCTAGCCTCCTAATTAGTCCAAGAATACACTCCTACTGGTCATCTATTTTCTTTGCTTCCCTGGGACCAAAAATCACAATAATGATTATTTAATCTCTTTTCCTGTCAAGCATTGCTGAGTATAACACAAACTATCATCAATTAGAGTGGTTTAGCTATCACAGCATTAGGACAGGGAATCATCTTGATACATAACTTTACCTTACGAATTACTGTCTGAAAGCTCCAAATTTGAGTCACATCCATGTTAATGTTAAGTTTATCATTGAAGAATAAGTATTTAACACTTTCCATGTATGCTCCGTCTTCATGATCATATACAAAGCATAGTTGGCAAAATAAAAATCTAGGATAATAGCAACACTGTTTTATGCACATATACAGAACACATACCTTAACCTAGAGTCAAATTCTTCCAGCAGAGCCACACATTCAAAGGAAAATGCCTTTGAATACTTATGGAGTGGTAGGCCATGTGTTAGGCCTGAAAATACATTTTTAAAGAGGTCATTTTTCCCTATTTAAGGGCTACCAGACCAATTTTAAATTTGCTATGACATCATTTTTTTGGTTCCAGAAAGCACATTGTCAATACATAAAAAAAAAGAAACTTAAATTTTTAAGAAGTCCAAAGGAAAAATGAATATGGCAGTTACTTATAAGAAACTTACAGCTTTACTTCAGAAGAATAATTAATATTAAGTTAGAAATGAAATTTCCAAGTAAAAGACTACTTTTTCCTCCCCAAGATCATTGTAAAACACCTCCTGACTTACATTAAATAGGTTCACAATGAATTAGAAGGAATCATGATTGGAGTACTCAAGTAAGGAAAAGTTTATATTGACTTTTTTTTAAATAATGAAATGAATAATGCAATGAATAACAAGGTTAAAATTGGATTGATAGTATCAGAGTATTCAAACTTAATGATTGCTTTAATTCTCACTGAATAGTTTACTTCTTCAAATGTCAGTCATTCTCCAGATTTTATGATACAAAATAAACATATTTGAAAGAAACTTTTAAGGGTTTTAAGAAAAACTACTACTAAAAAAACAGTAAAAAACAAAAAAGCTGAGTAAGAGCCAGTCTAACATTTAAGCCCATGGAAAATACATAAAATCTAGTGAGAGATAGTAGTTAATCTATAAAATGGTGTCAATAGGGTGTGTAAAATAAATACAGATTGGCATAAGATACTAGAGGCATTTTTTCATATTATATAATTTGAGGTGATTTTTATTGAATTAATACCCAATTCTCAAAGAAAACAAACCTATGACTTAAAGCACGGATGTTTAGTCATTTTTCAGCATGACATTTTATAAAGAAAAATAAAACGAATATCCAGGCAAGCACACAAAGCGAATTGAGTAATTTAAGTCAAAATAAATGAAGTATGTAAATAATTTATATTTTCTCATGAAGTACTCTGCAATGTTATCCAATTTACAGAGTACAGAACATCACACATAAATATTTGGAATCTCATTAAAACATAATATGGGTCCACTGATAGAACAGCCAGATTCTAAATTCTAGAACATCTCTCTAATTTTGGACAATGAAAAAATAGACATTAATGTTTACTATTAATACATCATGGCTTACTTGCTTCTCATGGCCCAGGAGTTTATACTGTGTTAAGCACTTTCTACTATGAAGAAAAATGAAAGAGGACCTCTCGAGGGACTTGAAAATCTCTCTAGCCTACTCTGATTTAAATTTTGTGTATTGCTCTTATGAATAAAAATGGGCAAAAGTATATTTTGGAACAAGAAAAGAACTTAGAAATAATCCAGTTCAAGGCTCTCGTTTAATATATGAACAAATTAAGCATCAGATAATCCTCTAATGGATGTTATTAGAAGCATTATGATTTTACTTCTGCGTATAATTAAGGGAGTTTGCAACTGAGTCTAGCCCCAGATAAGAAGATTTGACAATATTGTCTCCTTTTGAGTGACTCTAGAAATTCTAGTTCCTCCTAGAATAATTTTCTGACTGTATTTACCAGCTTGTTTCATGGCATGCTAAAGGGCTATGCTATACTACACTGTCCCGATTTTAATCCAAGCAAACTGAAATTAAAAATAAGAAAATTGTCAGGCAATTGGAGCACTACTACTCTAGACATCCTAGATGATGTGTCTGGAAGATATTTGGTTTCTTACCAAAAACACAGTCCAGGACTCTAATTGTAGTTATTTTCTTTTGAGAAATGGATGGTAAATGACAAGATGATACTAAACCCTCATAACACAAAGTCATGAAATTTATTGATCCTCCTCAAAACTGCTGGAGTTTTCATATGTCAGGGCTTTCAAGTAGTACTGTAATCTCTGTACATCATGCACATTAAGGTTTTATTAAAAATTCAATGAAATATTTATATCTCAGTTATAAATCCCTAATGGGTAGATGAATGCAATCAAGACATAGTGATTTTCCAATGTGAGTTTTATACATAGAACATTTTGTCATGGCAATTGAAATATTTTGTTTTTTTTAAAAGACAATAGTCTTTAAATGTTTTACTTCTTACATGGGAAAGACTTATTTGACTACTGTTTCAACTTTTCTCTTTCCCTACCCCATTCTCCAGGCCCCACCCCAAGTGAGAAATAAAATTGATTTACAAGAGCATTCCCAAAGGACCTATTTCAAATTTCCCTGGGCAATTCAGAAATAATTTCAAATTTCTCTAGATAATTCAGAAATAATTTCATAATAATGCATAATAAAATTCATGCAGATTTTAAAGTAACAACCTTTTCTGATAAAATTCCCAAGATAATATTTCTTACAGTAATTCCATTGTGTAAGTACAAAAGCACTTGTCAGTTATTCCAAATGATGTCGATATTTGAAGATAAGAGATACCTATCTCTCCTGAGTTCCACTAGCAAAACTGCCATCTTGCTCATTTTCAGGGAGCAGAGTCACAGAGAACATAACGTAAATCATACCCAGGGAATAGAGATACTGAGACCCTGGCCAAGGGACTCTCCTTTTGAAAGAGTCACAATTGGATGATTCAGTTATATGTTTAAAATTATTTAAACGACTATATCTTCCTAGAAAATCTCTTAAGAAATTGAGAGTGTTTATGTGGTGACTTAAGTACCAATAAAATCTGAAATAAAAATTATTTCCAAAAGGTCTTTTTTCTTTACAACAAATACCAGTATTTAATTTGGGAATGTTTAGGCTAGGTCTCCTTTAAGTACTTTTAGCAATATTCAGTGGTATGGATACTGAGACAAAACATAACAAAATCAAAACGAAGAGCAGTAAACTCAATATCCTTTCCCAAGTTATTGGATCTTGAGTTTCTTCATAAAACACAAGTTTACAATATCATCACTGAAGCCTGGTTTACGAAGGGCAGGAGTATTGGAGTAACCAAAAAACATCTCTAACTTATTTCTGTCCAATTTCTGAATATCTCTGCTGATAATCTTTGTTCCTTCCTGTTTTAAAAGGTCGATAGTCATCTAACAAAAATAATACCCCTAATTATATCTTTTGTCAAATAATTTCCAGTGCTTTTTAGAAATCTTAGAAATCCACAATTCACACATACAGATTTAAAATATTATTATTATTGCCTATCTTTCATTAGTAGAAACAATAATGTCTTTAAAAATAATAATGTCATGATTTAATATGCCTAATGTTCTCTTCTACAATATGGTTCATTTTCTCAAGTTCATTTCAGTAAGCATTTCTTTGTATTTTTGAAAAACCTTCACCATAATCCCCATATTATCAATCTGTTTTTGCACTTTTATAGGGTAGATACTGAACAACTTTTAGAGACAGTCTAAGTAGACAAGTTAGGCCACTAAGATAGCAATAACTTAATGTACAAATCTGCTTTAAGAAACACATAGAATTTTAATTGATGACATTCCAAGATTCTCACAAGGAATAATTATTTTCCATTGTTTTCTTTATTTAATTCTGTCCTTGAATTTTCTGCATTTGTTTTTTTAGGGAAGAGGAAAATAATGAGGAGAAAAATAATCTCATGTAACTGTTCATCAGTAAAGATAGACACAGTAAGCACATTTGCAGTGTGTGTGGAGGGTGGTGTAAGGGAGGTAGGTGGTCCTGGGGAAAAAAAATTCACATCAGGATCATCTTTATATCACAATTAAAAAAAAAACAGCTTCTAGGAGAAATGGGTGAGGACAATAGGAAATTATAATAGAAATTTTTAATGCAGATAGGAAAACTCACCCTCTCTTAATAGTGCTAGCATCTTTTACTCTTTAAACATCCAAGGAATAGAAGTCTATAAAAGCAAGGCCAAATATTGTGCGTTGGCACTGCCCCTTCAGAACTGTCCCTCGCTTGTCCTACATTACGATAGTGTCATTGCAGAGTAGCAAAGTCTGACACTGACTATTTTTCCTCAAGACCCAAATAATCAACCTCTGTAAATGTTGTTGATGTAACTGGCCTTCCTTGTACTTCTCCCATTTCCCTTCCAACCTGCATTATAAATTAAACTGATTTCATCTCAAGTCTCACTTTTCTAAGCTGACTCTTCACAGATTAATTCTAGACAAAACAGAGTAGTGGTTAAGACCTTGAAATAAAACTTGAAAGTAGTGAGTGAAATGTATTGGAATTCCAGATTTTGCATTTCTCTTTGCTCTTTCTTTTTGTCCTAAAAAAGAGAGAATTCGCAAACTGCCTTCATCCAATACTGGCATTGAATGAGTCTTAGAATTCCTCTGAAAACATGAAATTACAACGTCTATTATAACTCAGATCAGTACTTCTTAAATCTGATTCCCCTTGACATACTTTTCATTTTACGATTGCATAGCTAGATATATCCATTACTCTACTAATTATCTCAAGTCTAGCAGAACTAAAGAAAAGTGTGCTTGCCACCTCATGAATGATTTTTGTGGAGGTCAGAAGAAGGAATTGTATTTTCTGGAAGTGTGCTAGGTTGTCATTTGTTTAGCTTAAAGGATGATGAAGCTTTAGAATATAAAAGCAATTTCTGGATGGGCATGGTGGCTCACACCTGTAATCCTAGCACTTTCGGAGGTCAAGGTGGGAGGATTGCTTGAGGCAAGGAGTTTGAAACCAGCCTGAGCAAGAGTGAGAACCACCCAGTTTCTGCAAAAAATAGAAAATAGCCAGGCGTGGTGGTATGCACCTGTAGTTCCAGCTACTCGGGAGACTGAGGCAGGAGAATCACTTGAGCCCAGGAATTTGAGGTTGCAGTGAGCTATGATGATGCCACTGTACTCTCGCCTAGGCTGCAGAGTGAGACCTTGTCTCCAAAAAAAAAAAAAAAAACAAGCAACTCTTGACCTCATTTCTCAGCATTCACTCTGTTAGAAAATTGGTGGGGAACTTGACTGTTAGGATAGCTGTTATTTTCCTGAACAATTTGCAAAATTTGGATGATCTGTTATTAAAACTAAAGTCTGTCTGGTTTACATAGATATAAATGTTCTGATTATACACCTTGGACAAGAATTGCCAAGAATCCTGTGATGCTTCTGAATATTTTGCTTAGTTTTAGAAATTAGCCCCCTTGTTAGATGCATAATAAAATAACCTTAGTTCTTCTTAAAGTTTCATTTATCTAATATACTACATTAAAACATATGCATGTTTAAACCTGAATGAGAAAGAAAAATAAATTCATAATAGTTGGTAGTATTACCTGGATAAATGAAATTAACTTTCCATTAATTATTCCTTTTTTCTCTGTCTTATGTACCTTAAGTAACTATTTTCAAACAGTGTTCATGTACTAACTCTAAAGCACGGTGCTAGACATTGCAAAGACCAGGAAAACATATAAAGTGCAATGCCTGGCCTCAAGTTTCTTGCATACTGTTAAAGGATAATATAGTTGATGAAAAAGTGATGTAGAATGCAATAAAGGCCACCTGCACAGTAAAAACAAATACTATTAATTCAAAAGATGATTTTCAGTTAGGAGATCCAGGGTGATCAAGGCATATTTTATGACTGAGCCTTAAAGAATATAAAGACCTTAACAGGCAGAAATCTCAGTGGGTAGCGTTCTAGGTAAAGAAAGAAGCATGAACAAGGATTTAAAAAGCAGAAGATGCACATAAAATAGTGAGTAGTCCAGTTCAAACTCCAAAGCCTGACATATGACATTGTTGAGGTTAGCTATTGCTGTGTACTATGTAACAAATCACCTAAAGAGTCAGTAGCTTAGAAAAGCAACCATTTTATTGTCTATGATGGTTTCTGTAGGTCAGGAATTAGGGAAGGGCTTGGCTGGACCATACAGGCTCAGGATCTCACATGAGGTTATAGCCAGAGAGTGGCTGGAGCTGGGAAGTAGGGGCTGGAGCAGCTGAGGGCTGACAGGGCATCTGCCTATCTTCATATAGCGGCAGGTCCTCTCCATGTCGGTCACTCTGTATGGACTAGTTTGGGCTTCCTCAAGTATACTGGCCCTTAGCTAGTCAGATGGCTTACAATGTGACTGAAGGCTCCATAAGAAATTATTCCAGGGCACTGTGTGGAAGTTGCATCTCCTTTTATAACTTAGATCTGAGAAGTCCTGCAGAAATCCTGCAGTGTTACCATGTCACATTCCACCGTTTACCAGGAGGTCACAAATCTTCCTAGTTTGAAAGGGAAAGGAATTAGATTCCCTTTCTTCATGGTGGGTGGGTGGGGAGAGGCAAGGTTTTATTAGGGTATGTGACACATAAAATAGTGTTTTTCCCTTTGGAAAATATAATCTACTGCAAACAACTCATAACCTCTTCCCAGCTAAACATTTCCAGGTTTAATTTCTTCTATTTTCTTGTGTAACCACGTACCTCATATCACAGAGAACTATTTGAAATTCTAAAATATTGAAATATCGTCATGCTTTGCATATCTCCTTGCCATTGCGACTATTGTTATTCTGCATAAATTGCCCATTCGTGCCTATAGAGCCGAATCCTACTCAGCTTCAGCAAACAGCTGTCCTGGCTACACCCTTTCCTGATACCTCCATCACATCAGTGTCCTCCCTCTGTGATCCAGAGAGCTTTTTTTCCTTCTTTTTCCTTTTTGTTTTGTACTTTTGGTTTTTGGATTTATTGGGGTAAGATATACATAACATAAAATTTACCATGTTCACCATTTTCAAGTGCACAATTCGGTGGCATTAAGTATATTCCCTTTGTTGTGCAGCCATTACCACGGTCCATTTCCAGACCTTTTCATCATCTAAAACAGAAACTCAGTACTTATTCAAAAATAACTCCCCATTACTCCTCCCTTCAGCTGCCCCTGGCAACCACTATTTTACTTTCTGTCTCTATGAATTTGAACATTTTAGATACTTCGTATAATTATAATCATACAGTATTTGTCCTTTTGTGCCTCATTTCGCCTAGCATAATATTTTTCAAGGTACATCTATGTTGGAGCATGAATCAAAATTTTGTTCTTTTAAGGCTGAATAATATTTCATTGACTATATATACCACATTTTTTTAATCCATTCACCATTGATGAACATTTGGGTTATTTCCACTTTCTGATGATTGTGAATAATACCGAAATGAACATTGAGGTGCTCCAGTGGTATTTTGCATTAATCCTCTGAGGAAATTTAGCACAGTCTATTGTGAGCATTTTTCCATATGCCTGTTTGACTATCTTTTAAGCCACTCAAACTTCTTAAGTTTTAAGTTTAGAAACTTTTGAATTATTAATTTCCATGTCTCCAGAACCTACAACATAATAAGTGTTCAATAAAATTATATTAGATACAGAACAGTAAACACTGAGAGATGTCCACAGCATAAGACCCATTTGTGGGCTTCAAATTCTCTTTGTCTAAGACTTTCTCACTTTTTTGGTATGAATTTGAAATCTGCATTCTGTAGATAGATCAGAGTGTATCAGATGCTGTAATAAACACAGCTAAAAGAAGGCCTGATTTTCAGGAGTTCACATTTTAAGATTGAGTTTAATACCTTGATAGGTTTTAAGAGAAAAAAGATTCACACAAAGCAAGTGTAGATTTATTTCTTAATAGCTTTAAAATACTATAGCTTTCTTGAAATTGGGTTATGATGGACTAAATTCTCAAGCTATCTGAATGTAATTTGTCTTTCCCCCATAAATATATGTATTACAGTAAGTTGTACTATATTTAACTTGGTCATTTATCACTCTTTAGACTAGAAGAAATTCCATCAAGCATGAACACTTTGAATTGAAAAGTTATACCATAATTGAGTTCTGATATTAAGGACTCCACCCTGTGTAAAAATAAAAAGGCAAAAGTAAGATTCTAAGAATCTGAGGGAAATTATTATGGTGGCTATAGGATATTCTACATAATATACTGGGCCACTAATTAAAAACAACAACTGCAAAACACCACTTTGTAGATTTTTTACTTTCATGGTGTCCAGAGCCAACAATTTCAGGATTTTATTCACATATAAAGTATATGTATAGTGAGGAAAAGTAAGCATATGCTTTTTTTTCTTTTTATTTCATCATATTATGGGGGTACAAATATTGTTTAGGTTACATATATTGCCCTTGCCACCCCTCCCCCACCCCGCCATGTCAGAGCTTCAAGCGTGGCCATCCTCCAGGTGGTGCGCATCGTACTCATTATGTAAGTATACACATCCTCTCCTCCTCCCTCCCACCTACCCATCACCCAATAAAATTTTTTTTTTGACATTTTGGTTACATTTTATATCTTTGCCTCTCCCTAAGAAGGGTTAGAGGTATGCTCTTCCCCTCCACAATGCTCACCACATCCCTAAGATGTGGGTCTCCCCACCACCTCCTGAATCCATGGTGAGCACTACCACCATTTGAGCACCATAGTTTTAATCTGTCAGGACCAATTTGATGGCGAGTAGATGTCGAGCCCATTTTCCTGATCTTGTGTCGCCTCACTTTGGATAGCGGGCTTAAACTTAATCCAGGATAATATAAGCGGTGCTAGCTCGCTGTCATTTCTTAAAATTGAGTAATATTCCATTGTGAGAATAAACCAAATTTTGATTATCCACTCATGAATTGACGGGGCACTTGGGTTGTTTCCACGTCCTTGTAATAGTGAATTGTGCTGCCATAAGCATTCGGGTGCAGATGTCTTTATAATAGAAGGTCTTATGCTCTTTTGGGTAGATGCCTAACAATGCTATTGCTGGTCGAATGGTATTTCTATTTCTAGCTGTTTGAAGTATCTCCAAATTCTTTTCCACAAAAGTTACACTAATTTGCAGTCCCACCAACAGTGTAAGAGTGTTATTGTCTCTCCACATCCTCGCCAGCATTTGTTGTTTTGGGATTTCTTGATATAAGCCATTCTCACTGGGGTTAGGTGGTATCTCATTGTGGTTTTGATTTGCATTTCTCTAATGATTAGAGATGTTGAGCATTTTTCTATAAAAATGTTTGCAGGCCATTATTCTGTCTTCTTTGGAGAAGTTTCTGTTCATTTCC
>VBSM01000361.1:47588045-47602242 GCA_008086735.1 Cheirogaleus medius
TTAGGTTACCATATGCTGATGGTTTCATCTCTGGTATCTCAGTTCTATTCCAAATATCGATATGCTTTTAATTGAATTTACTGAATATGAAAGAGAAAGTATTTTCACGTAAAGGCTCATGATATTAAGTTTATTTTTTATTTGGCTTGTTAAGCTATCAAAGTATTCTGATAAAATATTATATAGAAAATATAAAAATTAAGAGGAAGTGGCATCTAAAAACTTCCTGATCCTCATTCAGATTCATCTTCAAAGCATTTTTATGTATTTTTGTTTGTTTCTGCCCTGTGCTTAATACCTAATAGACTGCCTGACAAATCAAAAGCTTTCACTCAATATACCAATAAATTGATTATTGATTGAATAAATAAATTCTTGTTTAAAAATAGACATTTTATTATTTACAGTAGTGAAAAACCAAAAATATTTAAATACTCAACAATATAAAGTAATCAGGTAAACTATGGTACATGCACAAGCTGAAATATTTTGGAGTCATTCAAATTATGTTATTGAAAAATTTTAATAATGTACAGAATTGTCTAAAAGGTAGTATTAACTGAATATATATATAAATATACATATTGTAATGGCTCTAGCTTTATTATAAAGTGAGTGAATATATACAAACACACACACATGAATATTTTAAATATATGTGTATATGTTCACAAAGATTTCCATATCTGTGTATATGTCTATACAAATATTGTCTACATATATCTGGATATATTTTACGTGTATTGAAAAAATTAAACTTCTAAGTCTTACAGTATTATGCCATGTAACCAATTCTTAGGTATATGTTGTTATTATTATTTTACTTGCCAGTAGAAAGAAGAAACAGCAATGTATTTGTATTGATACAGCTGTTCATCCTCTAAGGGAAATATTTGTGAAAGAGTATCTTTTCAATGAAATTCAGAAAATGAACTCTTCAGGGCTGAAATTGCAAGTATAACTCTCTTTTTACCACTTAAAAAATGCTTAAATCATTTATAAAGGTATTATTTAGTAAGAAAAAACTGTTGTTATATTGAAAATGAAATAACTTGAAATTTAAAAATCAACTCATATCACCTGATTTCAAGCAGATTGTCAGCATAAAGTGAACCTGAATTACTATTAAATATGTGTTTTTACTATGGAAGAAAATGATATTCCTTATCATAAGAAAATATTCTTTTGGACTAAAATATTTTAAATTCTCTGTTATGGGATTCTTATTTAGAATAGTCATAACCCTGAAGAATTATGATTCTTATTTTCTTATAACAATGAAGAAATGAACAAAGCAATATAGCATAAGATTGGAATGAGTCAAAAATGAATATTAGATAACAAAATATTTTACAACATGACAAAACTGATGTGAGCCAAAGATACCCTATGGTGAGTGTGCCCCACACAAGCATATTGTCATTTTATTTGCAGTAGTAACAGAGCAAATACATATAAAATGGTAATATGCTTTTATGAATTGTAGGCCACTAATTTGGTTATGTAAAAAGAACATGATACTTCTGTTTGTGATTGTTTGGTGTGCTATCATACATGAAGCTAATTTTTGCCACTGGAAAAAACTGTACATCCTAAGATCTTAGGTAAAATGTGTTTTATGTGCTCATAAAAATAAATGAAATTAAAAAGATTTTCTAATTAAAGATGTAAACAAGGGAAAATGTCACTCTCATATTTGTAAACACCTTTGAAAAGTTAGGATAAATATAAGAATAGTAAAATAAAGAGTTAATAGATGGTTCTACATTTTTGATTAAAAGTAGTGTAATTATGAAACTATGATCATTTTCTATTATTAAGTTTCCCATAGTGCTACAATAACTTTTTTCTATCCATTTATTAGTATAAAGATTGTAAACACTTTTTAAATAAAAGCTGCTTTTTAGTATAAGATTAAAACTTAGATCACAATTATATTCTCTGAATATAGAATTTCACTATATATACCTGTACTCAAAGCATAGGTATAAAATTTTGAGGTTTATCAAAAGACCATAAAATAGGCTTCTACATTTTGGTATACAAGATCATAAAGCTATTTAGTATTTATCTTCATAATTTTTCATAAACTAATTAAACATCCCTCATAAACTTTTTTGGTGTAATTTCACATATATATCTCATTCATTAGATACTACACCAAGATTTAAATCTTTCTATAGAAAAAGTCACATATTGATTTTTAAAGGATGATGCACACCAACGACTTAATCTGCTATACTGACAACGGCAAAGGAAATCAATACGGCCAAGGTACAAGGTTCAGGAAAAAATTTAAAAAGAACGACACTGCTAAGCTAGTCGTCATCCCTTAAGTTGCACAATTTTTATATGAAAAGAGAGAGGAGGAAAAAGCCAGGGATGTTGATGAACCAGCCTCAAAGCTTTTCACAGCACCACCACCAACAATACTCAAATATGTCAAAGTCTGTGTGAAAAATGAAAACCAGTGACAATGAAAGCATTCAGCTTGAAAGATATATTACCTCTTTCCCATGTCACACTTCAGAAACAATACAAAACACGATTACTAGTCCCAGCGGAAGGAAGGACTCTTTACAAGTGATATTACCATTTCAAAATATCTTTGTATAAAAGCAGAGCCAAATAAAGACTCTGAAACATCAGGACTTCTGAGACAGAGCTAGAATTTCTGTATAAGAGATATATTCTCAGACAGAGGAAGGATGGCAGATGGGAGTGGAAAGGAGTCTGTTTGTACATCAGGCGTTCATGCTTAGTTGGGATACAGTAAGATGAATAAAAATTTGTGATTATAAAGGCTGTACATGTATTTTTACCATGAATACTGTGGATTTTATATAGCATAATATTTAAATCAAATATTTGTATGCCATTGTCAGATGAGTCAGTGCCCCAAAAAGTGGTACCTATTCAGAACCCAAAGAGTGAAATGTCTGCAAATCACTTGAAAATTAACATGGAATTTACTTGGTGATGAGGTTCCATTTCTGATCTGTGCTGGCCATTTTCTAAGACCTCAAGGAGGCTAAATGGGAAAGGATAATATTACATTTTGAGTGCTGTTTCCTTTATTTTTTTTTCTCCAGGCGCTATGCAATATGAACTCAATTCTCTAAAAGTAAGGACTTTCCTATGAACTAAGGAATAAAGTTCACCTTTTTTCGTGAACTGTCTTAGTCTGCTGAGGCTTCCATAATAAAATATTATAGACTAGGTGGCTTAAATAACAGAAATTTATTTTCTCACAGTTCTGGAGGCTGGGAATTCTCAGATCAAGTTCTGGCAGGGTCAGTTTCTAGTGAGAGCACTTTTCCCTGTGTTCTCATTTAGTAGAGAGAGAGTGAGCTCTCTGTTTTTTTTTTTTTTTAATAAGAACACCAATCCTATCAGATCAGGGTCCTATCTATATGACTTCATTTCACCTTGATTAACTCCTAAAGACTCTATCTCCAAATATAGTCACATCAGGGGGTTAGGGCTTCAACACCTGAATTTGGGGGGAGACACAAAATTTAGTTTATAGAATGAACTATGACAAAAGGCTATATAATCTAACCTAATAAAGCTAAAATAAGGTGGGGGAGATTCACCACTTTTAAATTCTTATTAATAATTTTCGGGCCTTAAAAACAATTGATGATAAAAATGAATAGACATATTAAGTCTTTCTCAAAAAAATGCTTTGTGACAGAAAATATGACAGGCCTTCAATGGGAGGAACCATACAGACTGGTGTTTAATTCCCTCACATAATTTTGTTTATAGTCTGCAAATTCAGCCATTAGACTTCTATTCATCAGTGGTGACGACTTTGGATTTAAACACAGGTTTACAACCATATTTTTATTTATTTATTCAGAAACAGTTTCACTCTGTTGCCCAGGCTGGATAAGTAATGCTATCATAACTCACTGTAGCCTCGAACTTGGGGCTCAAGTGATCCTCCTGCCTCAGCATCCTGAGTAGCTGGCACTATAGCCACCAGCCAGTGTGCCTGGCTAATTTTTCTTATCTTTTTAGAGACAGAGTGTCACTGTGTTGCCCAGGATGGTTTGGAACTCCTGGACTTACATAATCCCCCACTTTAGCCTCTCATGTTGCTGAGATTACAGGCGTGAGCCACTGAGCCTGGCTATATCATTTTTATAGATTTAGAGGATACACGTGCAGTTTTGTTACATTGATATATTGTGTAGTGGTGAAATCTTGGTTTTTTGTATAACCATCACCTGAATAGTGTACACTATACCCATTAGGTAATTTCTCATCCCTCATCCCTCTCCCACCTTCCCACCTCTCAGAGCCTCCAAATGTCTATTTTTCCACTCTCCATGCCCATGTGTTCACATTATTTAGCTTCCACTTATAATGAGAACATGGAGTATATGACTGTTTCTAAGTTATTTCACTTAGGATAATGGTCTCCAGTTCCATTCATACTGATGTGGAAGACATTATTCCATTCTTTTTTATGGCTGAGTAGAATTTCATGGTGTGTGTATGTGTATGTGTGTGTCTGTCACATTTTCTTTATCTAATCATCCATTGATAGACATTTAGGTTGATTCTATGTCTTTGCTATTGTGAATAGTGCTGTTGTAAACATACAAGTGCAGGTGCTTTTTATATAGTGATTTCTTTTCCTTTGGATAGATATCCAGTAGTGGAATAGCTGGATAAATGGTAGTTCTCTATTTATAGAAATCTCCATACTGTTTTCCATAGAATGTGTACTAATTTACATGCCCATCAGCAGTATATAAGTGTTGTCTTTTCTCTGCATCCTCATCAACATCTGTTGTTTTTTGACTTTTTAAAAATAGCCATTCTGACAGGAGTAAGGTGACATCTCATTTTGGTTTTAATTTACATTTCTCTGATGATTAGTGACTTTTTCAAATGCTTGTTTGCCATTTGTGTGTCTACTTTTGAAAAACGTCTTTTATAACCACTTTTTAAAAACTCTTTTATAGCATCTACTAAAGCTGAATAGGTGCTTACAACACTACCCAGAAGAAAATAAGTACTAAGATGTTTATTGTAACATAATGCTCAATAGGTCCAAACTGGTAACTTCCGACATCCGTTTTTTGCCCATTAGCAGTAGAATGCATAATTACACTGGCATATTCATAGAATGACGAAATATATAGCAATGAGAATGAATGATCTAAAAATACATAAAAAATTATGATGACTCTTACAGGCATGATATTGAGCAGGAAAAAAGGAGGTTGAACCAACACTTCAGACTGTATGATTCTATTCATGTAATGCTCAAAAATTAACAAAGCAATCTATAGTTTTAGAAGCCAATATAGTGGCTACTTTTGAATGTGATAGTTGACATGAAGGGAAATGAGGGAAGCTTTTGAGTGTTGATAATACTTTTTCATCTTAGTGCTAAACAGTTCCCTTCAGCTGGAGAAAATTCAATGAACTGTAGAGTTATTTATGTGCTCTTTTACATGTTACGATATAGTTTGATAAAAAGTAAATACAAAACGAACAAATTAAATACATAATACTTTCAAGGATGATTATGTGTAGGGGTGGTTAAGATAGCTTGAAATGTTATAAGCTCAGCTTAAGATGTATAAACAGTAAAGCTTTTAAGCATCTGGTTTATATTTCTTATAGATGCAATTTTTAAAAATCTGAAATTTTTATAACAACTAATTGGGTCATCTTATATATATCTAGATTTATATAACTATCTTACTAGATAGTTTTGCCAATTAATTATTTTATCTTTCCAAGAAATACAGTAGTAATATTCTATATGAAATGACTGATTTTCTCCTCTTCGTGATTTCTGTCCTATGTTTATTCACCCTCCCACTCCTGTTTCTTTTGTTTCAGTTTCAGATTTCCAGATGTTGAATTCCTTGACTTTGGCTTCTTCAAAAATTCCTTTAAAATATATTTGCTATGGACTGAATGTTTGTCTCCTCTCAAAATTCATATGTTGAAGCCTAATCCCCAGTGTGATGGTATTTGGAGGAAGGGCCTTTGGGAGGTGACTAGTTTATGAGGATGGAGCCCTCATGAATGGGATTAGTACCCTTGTATTAAGAAACACATGAGTGCTTGCTTCCTCTCTCTTCCCCCACTGCCATGTAAGGGTACAACCAGGACGCATGCATCTGCAAAGCACAGAAAGGATCCTCACCAGGAATCCAATTAGCCAGTACCTTGATATTGGACTTCCCAACCTCTTAAGAAATAAATTTCTGTTTTATCCAGCCTATGCTATTTTTGTTATAGCAGCCCCAACTCAATATGACAGTATTCTTATATAGATCAGAAAAATACATAGCATATGGCTCAAATTCAAAATCCTAAGAAAACACCAAAATCATTGATTACCATTGCTTACCCATTGGTACAACATAGAAAACAGATGCCCTTCATCCATTAGCTCTATGCATATTCTATCAAATTTATATTTCTAAACTTAAAAATGATTCATAAAAATTCCAAAAATGAAGGTGACATAAATAGTTCTTAAATTAAATTAGGGTATTATAATCCAAAGGAGCCAGTGTGGTCTGCCAAATAATTCAGAGATGGTTTTGCTGGCTAATATAAACCCCACATGAAACAATCTCAAAGGACTCCATCTGGCTTCTTTGAGCCTCAGTGAATAAGGATGAATGTAATGAAAATAGATGCAAGTTCTAGAACATGCTACTTCTTCTATCATGGTGCAGTAAAATGCTCATGACAGTGCTAAATAGAGAGTGAAGGAGCTGTTCAACATTCATAAAATAAATTTCCTAGATACATTTTGGACTATTTTTCTAGGCTTCATGTATAATGGAGACTGGAAAAAGTTATGAGTTTCGGTCAGCCCTCAAGTCAATATTATTTTCTCTTTCTTCTTCACCTATGTATTTCTACAGCCCAGCATAATGCTTATTGCATAGATAGGCAATGCAACATTTTTAGACTATATGCATGCATAACATGAAGAATGAATGGAGCAAAAGGGATTTGAGAGTAGGTCATTTGCTCTGGGCCTAATGAGCAGAACCGTGAATGGCCTATAAGAGGTAGAGGCATGTGGGTGTGCATTAACAGATACTTAATGAGCAGTTTAATTACCATGCTGAGTCTGGCCTATATTACAATGCATTATTGTAAGGCTATAAATTATTTATATGGCTTAAACATGTGTATCTGCTTTCATCCTCTTTTTTCTAAATATTTTATATTAAACAGCATCTTGACAAAAAATACAATTATATGTATTTCCTCAAGATAAGGGAGAAAATATATCTAGGATGGAAAAATCAATTCATTAAATCTATATTTTTCATGTTATAAAGTATTTTCACTTTGAGAATTACCAGAATTAATTGCCCTCGTTTGTTCTCCATGTGGCAGTATTCAGACCTTCCAATAGATGTATTCCCCCTTCCCCCAACGAGTGCACAATAATTTCTTACAGCTCCTTTTGGAAACATTCCCAGATGTAAGTAAATATGCTGAAAATAATAGAACTGAGAAAATAGTGTTTTTCAAAGGGAAATTTCATAAAGGTAACTTTTAGGTGGAAACTAATTTTTGTTGAATTAAAGAAGAATGTGTTAGCAGGGGCCTGTGAAATACCAGCACAATAGTGAGTGGTGAATGAATATGTGGCTCGTGAAGACTTCAGGAGGAACTTCAAACATACTTTGAAGATGGAAGTGGGTATAATTCCACACAGTTTTTAAAATAAACATACTTAAGTTCATTGTATGGGCCTGAGCAGCATTGCCCTTAGTAAAAACATAGATGAACTGGGATTCATCAACTTATAGCCACAATTGAAAGAAAACCAATTTTGTTAATGGACATATGTTCCCAGGAAGATTACAAGATATCATAATTAACTACTTAAGAAATACAGGCAGGATGTTAGTAAGTGTGCTAGGTTCAATTCTAAAGTTGTGACAGAAGCAATAAGCAGTCAAAATAGCAAATTACTCTGACTTGTTTTTTTTTTTTTTTAATTTGGGGGAAATGGTTTTCCTGCACTGCTGAAAGTCAAAGAAAAACATTAGGATAAAGTCTACATTTCTTACAGCAAACTCATTGGCATGAAGTAGAAAAAATGGTCCAATATGTGTCCAGGAAATTTCTTTTATGCATACTGAATGGGTACTTCACTCTCTAGCAATTTCATGACATTTTGAATGTACCATGCTATGAAGACCAAAGAAGCAATCTCAGTTTGAGTCACTCAGCTCCAGATTCTTATATAGTCACAAACTGAGCACCTCTAAATGTTTAATAATTGTTACAAGAGATGAGGGATGGATAATAGTAGGGAAACAACTGAAAGTATGTGGCTATTGATGGTGCGCCAACCATAGTAGATATATGTGCATGCAAATGTAAGAACTTAATCACTCACCCAACGTCCATTTGTTGAGCAATCACTATGTTAGGCATATGGAAAATGTCTAAAGTGAAAACAAAAAAAAAAAATGATTGACTCTGAACTCAATAATCTCAGAGATAATATTATAGTAAGGCCATAGACCAGTCACTTAATGTGCAGGAAATCATACATACCTTTGAGAATCAAATAAAGATGATGAGACCTTTTCTTTAGAAAGAAAAAAAAACCCCACTTACACAGCTATCCATTTAATTCTACATGCAATTTTAGGCTGGTGGGGAACCTGAAGCCACATGTGGCCTTCTGGATTCTTGAGAGCAGTCTTTTGACTGAATCCAAATTTTACAGATTCTTTTTTTTAAAAAGGGATTGATTCTGTGAAGTTTGGATTCAGTTGAGGGACTTCACTTGGGGATCTGGAGGGCCACATGTGGCCTTGAGGAAGCAGGTTCTCAACCCCTGCCTGGTTCTCATGTCTCTAATGCTCAGCCATTGGCATAGGATTCCATGGCTTATAGGACAAAATCCCTGCTCAGATGGTCTTCCAATACCTAATAATCTACCATAATTCCTCATTCAATAGCTGCCTGACATACTGAAGAAAATTTTTACTGTGACATTGTATTAGTTTATATTGTTGCATAAGCCCTAAGTACACCAAAACCTAGCAGCAAAAAACACAAAAATGTAATATCTCTCATAGTTTCAAAGATTTGATCAGGAATCTTAGAGGGGCTTAGCTCAGTGGTTCTGGCTCAGGGTCTCGTATGAGGTTTCAGGCAAGTTGTTGGCTGTTATTGCAGTCATCCTGAGCTTTGACTGGGTCAGAAATATTTGCTTCTAAGCTCACTCACATGGCTGACGTCAGGAGGTATCAGTTCTCCGCTGGATGTTGGCAGTAGTCGTCTGTTCATCATTACCTAGACCTCTAAATAGAGTTGCCCAGACATGGCAGCTGGCTTCTCCCAGGAAAAGCAAGATGAGTGAAGAGAAATCCACAATTATGACCTAGCCTTAAAAGTGAAACATTCTTTTATAATCTACTGGTCGTACACAAGAACCTTGATAGAACATGGGAGAAGATTTCTGAAGGGTGTGAGTTTCAGGTGGTGAAGATCCTTGGGGACCATTTTAGAAGCTGGCTACCACAATATTCAAACTAGAATAATGAAAATTATGATTGAACTATGGGACTTGGAGTGGTCAAGGAACTTGGAGCACAGTCCCGTTTCTGAATTTAGTTAATAGTATGATATTGACCAAGTCAATTACCTTCATATGCAAAATGAGAGACTTTGATTAAATAAATTCTCAAGTCTCTTCCAGCTTGAATACTGAGTGATTAGATGATCTTCCCATTAAAATTTCAATGTATAGCAAATATATGGCTATCAGGGAGGGAATCCTAAGATTCAGTTAAACCCAGTATAGAGTAAAGCAATAAATGCTTCCAATTTCTGTACCCAGGGAGACACAATTCATTTTACCTTATTATGAAATATAATCATTATTGATAATAAATCTGCTAACCACAAGTTGTTTCCACTATGAATTTTCTTATCTAGCTGGTGATTATTAGGAAACTAACAAAGGAACAAAATGTCAGCTATGTTTTCTAAAAATTTGATGTTGTTGAAACTGTTTTAATAATTTTGTTAGTAAAACCTGGCATGTTTTAAGACATCTCCAGCTTATAGGAAACTCCTAACACAGGCCTACAAAGTTTTCTGAAATCCATTTTGGGTCATGTTGCGCATGTTGTCATCAGGAAGCAGTAGTTCATGAACAACTGCCTCAAGGACTTTTGAGGAGGATTGCAAGTTATTGAAGTGGAAAAGCCTTTTAGGGGATCAAAATATATCCTAATATCAACCCTGAGGTCTCTTGTTGCATAGTCAAGCATGGCTGCATAAAATAGATTGAATAAAACTGGAACCATTAGATATCCCTGCTTCCCAGGATTAGTGATGGATGGCTCCAGCCAGATGCCATCAACACTAAGTTGACCAGTCATTTCATCATGAAAGTTTCAAGCTGCTGGTAAACTTCTCTGGAAAGCCAACTTTATTGTAGTTGTCAGAGCAGAGATTCTCTGCTGTCAGCAAAAGTTGTGGTAGATTAATAATCACAACATTGACAGCTGAAGGGATAGAATATTCCTTTTTGTGTAAAATAGTATCATTGGAACTAAGTGACATATCCCTAAAAAATCTTCAGGTGAGCAATTCTTGATTTTTCAAAAAAATTAAAATTAATAAAATATAATTCAATGTGATTCAACAAATATTTAATGAGGATATTTCAATGAGTAAGATCAGTAGGATCTTTGTCCTTAGGTAGCTTACAATCTCACCTATGAAGGGAAATAGAATGTAAACGATTACAAGGTTGATGAATAGAAGTTCCCATAAGTTTTCACAATTCTAAAGTCACTCCTAGTGCTCAAAATTAAAAATCTGACAATTAGAGAATAAAATTCCTGTCATCATGCATTCTCTCTATCTCTCTCTCGGGCACATGCTTTCTCCCCCTCCCATATCCCTCTCTTTCTCCCTTCCTCCATCCCTCTCTCTCTCTTTTTTTCACCTCCTCTCTCTTACCAATAGGCTCCTCTGCCTTCTGGCTTTCATTAGGGTTTGGCTATGGAGAACCACACCAAGAGCAAAAAGAAAGAAGCAGATTGAGTTCAGGGTATTTATTCCCCTGCTCTTTACCTAGCTGGGTTACCTCTACTTGGCTGAGTACCTTGACCAATGAGTCACAAAGTCTATTCCTTCATCTCTTTTATCCTAGCATGGTAACAGCCCCAGAACATTGCACTATCCTTGTGTTTTCTCTACACATGGAAATTACACTCTTTTAATGAATATATTAAAATGTCCTTACAACCCCATTAAAAAGTGGACAAAGACGTGAACAGATATTGTTCAAAAGAAGATAGGCAAATGGCCAATAAGTATATGAAAAAATGCTCAATATCACTAATCATCAGGGAAACACAAATTAAAACCACAGTGAGATATCACCTAACCCCTGTTTAATGGCTTTTATTAAAAAGTCCAAAAATAATAGATGCTGGTGTGGATGCAGAGAAAAAGGAATGCTTATACACCATTGGTGGGACTGCAAATTAGTACAATCTCTTTGGAAAACAGTATGAAGATACCTCAAAGAACTAAAAGTAGACCTACCATTCGATCCAGCAATCCCACTACTGGGTATCTACCCAAAGGAAAAAAGTCATTTTATCAAAAAGGTACCTGCACTTAAATGTTTATTGCCACACAAATCACAATTGCAAAGATTTGGAATCAATCCAAGTGTTCATCAATTTATGAGTGGATTAACAAAATGTATATGTGCTATGGAGTACTACTCAGCCATAAAAAGGATGAATTTTACAACACTTTGGGTGGACCCAGAGACCATTATCCTAAGTGAAGTACCCCAAGAATGGAAAAACAAACACCTCATGTATTTGCTATTTAACTGGAACTAACTGATGAGCACAAATGTGCACAGAGAAAAGTAAAACTTAGTGAAAATCAAGCAGCAGGGGGGAGAAGAGAAGGGAAGGAACAAAAACCTAAACCCAATAGTTACAATGAACACTATTTGGGTGATGGGCACATTTATAGCCATGACTCAAGCATTACAAAAGCAATCCATGTAACCAAAATCATTTGTATACCCTTAATAATTTGAAATTTAAAAAAATAGTAAAATCTTCTTACATTATTCTAATTTGAGTATTCTGTTTTCTGCTGATATTGATATATAGAAAATGTTAGCAAATTTCTCCTCCCCTTATAAGAACTCCTGGCCCTTAAGTCCTCTTTTCCCCTTATATTAGTTTTGTCACTGAGTCATTTGTCATTTCTCCTCTCCAGGCCAGATCATATCTAATATCAGAGATAAACAAAGCAAAACAAAACAAAGCAAACAAACAACAAAATGAGCTCTGCAAGCAAACATCTACCTGAGACACATCATTTATCTCATTGTCCAGTGGTTCTTTAGTATTTTTACTTCCACCCTGTTGTTTCTGCTTTGATGAAGACTAGGAGAGAGAACCAGAGTAGCATTGAGAGGAAAGAGAACAAGATAAATACAGAGTAAACAAGATAAGTGCTAGAAATGTAATTTGGCCATAGTTAATTTAGCTTATACGTCATTGGTGAGGATTCCTATGCTGAGGTAACTCAAACTTGGGACAAGGGAGAAGAGAAAAAGGAGGGCTTGTGAGAGGACAAGTAAATTCTAAGAATGCAACATTGAAATTACATTCTCATTTTCACACTTGAAATGAGAAAATAAGGGCTTATTTATCTTTAATCAAGCAATTAATCATTGGATTCATTTTGAGATAAAACTAAAGAATAATTACAATAATCTTTTAAAATAATTTATAACATTTCTATTTGAATTTACTTTCAATAAGACATTATTGTATAAAGTGAGGAACATTATGCCATTGAAATGTTGAATGATAAATGTTTATAAGGAAAGAGAGATTTTAAATTCTATTAAAGCTACACACAGACAGACACACAGGAAGATAATGCAATTTCATGTCAGGCTATTTAATCATTGTGCCTGTCATTAGTGCCTATTAGTAAATAAAAATATATATGCATTTCATGTACATGAAATTTCTAGAATTTCTCATCTGGACTGGATCTCTTTGCAGAGAATGAAACTTATTCAAAACTTTTTTGTGTGTAGGTTACAGTAATCATATTTCATTATAAACATAGAAACAGGCTCTTGTGAAACTAACAGACAGAGATGGCAGTTGGGCAAACCAGTACTTCATGACAGAATAAAACTTAATACCTCTTTTTTATTATTCTTATTAAAACAAATTAATGTTTATTATAAAACAGTTATATAGTAAAGTATGTTGAATTAAATATGGCCACAATTTGTTACAGCTCCTCCCACTAAGACATGGAGATTATTTTCTCATTCTTTGAATCGGGCTTTGTTATTTGCTTTGACCAATAAAATAGAGCAGAAGTGACACTGAGTGAGACCACCAAGACTTGGCCTCAAGAGGGCTTGTGATTTTTACTTTTTGCCCTTTTGGACCACTGCTGTTCTGTGAACAGACTTAGATAGAGACCATGAAGAGAGCGGCCATCTCAGCCATCCCCACACAGGCCCCAGACAGGTGAGTGAGGCTATTTGGGACTCGTCAGTGCCTAACTAACCCAACAACTGTTTGTAGACACAGGAGTGAACATCACATAGAACTAAGACAAGACTTTCAAATTGAACCTTGCCAAAATTGCAAACTACACAGAATCATGAGCAAATAAATGGTTGTTTGAAGTTTCTGGGTGCTTTTGTTAAACAGTAATAGACAACTAATACATATAGAAAAGCATAAAACAATAGGCAAAATTCTCCCTACCCAGATTCTCCTAACTTTATTTGTCAGGAATTATGATGCATTATCATGGTTAACATTTTTTTCTTATCCTTCTCTCCTTTATGTGCCTTGGTGAATACATAGATAGATAGAAAGATAAATAGGTAGGTCAGTGGAAGAAAAGAAAGAAAGAAAGAAAGAAAGAAAGAAAGAAAGAAAGAAAGAAAGGAAGGAAAAGAAAGAGGAAAGAAAGGAAAGAAAAAGAAAGTGAGAAAGAGAGGGAGAGAGGGAGAAAGGGAGAGAGGGAGGCAGAGAAATGTCTCAACTGGTATACTGTAACGTAGCCTTATAGCTTTCACTTTAAGAATACATTTTAAGCCGGGCGTGGTGGCTCACGCCTGTAATCCTAGCACTCTGGGAGGCTG
>VBSM01000361.1:47602342-47634069 GCA_008086735.1 Cheirogaleus medius
GCCTCCCAGAGTGCTAGGATTACAGGCGTGAGCCACCGCGCCCGGCCCACCTTTTTAACTTTTGATAGCAAGTTCCAAATTACAATCCTAACAACTGGTATCCATTTAGGGGATTTTTTTCCTGGATTTGGGGGCTGTTTTTGCCGCTGTTGATCAACTTGTATGGAGATGTACACGCTTGTTTCCATCACATTTATATTTCAAACCATGCTGATTATCGTGGTGATGTTGCCTTTCTATAATGCTTGAGCACAACTTCAACTTTCAGCGGTTTGTACGTTCGCTTTTCCTGTATTTGGAACAATCAGTTTATCCAGTGCACATAATCTATTTAAAACTGCATTCAGAGCAAATGCAATTCACCTAAGTGCATACAGTGAAATCTGCTGATGGCCAGGAAAAAGTTGAGTGCTCTGCCAAATCCATTGAGCTTGAAGTCACTCAGCCTGTAGTCATTTTCAATGAGTTCTAATGAGATAGTACGTTATGGAAAATGATAAGAAAGGATGTAGAGATTTGTAGGAATGTCTGGGTAAGATAAATAAATAAACAAAGTTCATGGTTAGTAGAGAACTATGAAACCTGACACAAACAAAAATCTTAAACTTTTCAGAAGAAAAAAAGACCCATGCTATTCACATATATACTGAAATTTAGAACATAACAAAGAAAAACACAGTAAACTTTCTTAGATTTAAACTGCAGGTGTGTGGTTCCTGCTGCTTTCCTTCCAGATGTGTTATCCATCACAGAGCTACCCTATTAATTCTGGTGGATAAGTCAATTCTATGAAACGGGGAGTAGTCATTTCCTTAGTTATACAGGGATGTCTGGTAGTCAGGCTTAATGCAGAGCTTTGAGGCCTGCCAGTGGCTGAATTGAAATGTTCCTCACCAGGCAAACTGGGCCTCACGTGCTCTATGAACTCACCAGATCATAAGCCTCAGAAGGCAACTAAAAAGAAAAGATGATTCTCTCCCTCTGGCTTCAGATGTTGAACCCCTTCCTTGAACCTCCTTTACTTCCTGTAGCTCCAGAAGGGGCACAGCATAATTCTTGTCCAGGTGTTATTGTGGGCTACCTGCAGCTAGGGAGTAATCCCACCATTTAGTTAAGCTTATATTACTAGCTCATAAATCCAGTTCCAACTACAGATGCTCCTTGACTTATGATGGAGTTGCCTCCTGATAAACTCATTATAAACTGAAAATACCCTAAGTCAAAAAAGCATTTAATGCACCGAACTTACCAAACATTATAGCTTAGTCTAACCTACCTTAAATGTGCTCAGAACACTTACATTAGCCTAGAGTTGGGCAAAATCATCTAACACAAAGCCTATTTTATAATAAAGTGTTGAATATCTCATTTAATTTATTGAATACTGTACCGAAAGTGAAAAACAGAATAATTGTATGGATACTTGAAATGTGGCTTCTACTGAATGGTTATTGCTTTTGCACCATCATAAAGTTGAAAAATCAAAAATTGAACCATCCTAAGTTGGAAACCATATGTATAACACTTTTACTTGTGTTTTAGTTTATCTGATACATATTCTTGCCTTGGTACATGGTCCAAGCTTGTGAGAAACCATGACTACCTTGTTCAGTGGCAAACTATTTATCTGTATCGCTGACACACACAAGCAAAATAGTAAATAACTCCTTGGAAAGGGTTTTGTTTAATATCAATAACTAAAAGTTGGGTTTTGTTTAAATTGGAGAATACTAAGATTTATATTAATCAGTGAATATTTAAGTTAATCTGAAATGCAAAAGACCATAAAGTTCAAATAACTTCATCTTCTTTAGACATTGCTTCATAGGATGGAATCAAGGAAGTAGCTAAAGGTCTTAATTTTTTTTCTTCAAAACAAACATATTCTAAAAATGTGTCAACAAAACAGCACAGGTTTAAATGAAATTCCTAATTTAATACTTGTAGGTGTACAGTTCCAAGTATTTCAGTTTAGCATAAATATTGCTTTATTGATAAGCATTTTTAAAATGGTGTAATAACAAAGACAGTAAGTGCTCCATAAAGGTAAGCAATTTATTATTAATTTTAACACAATTCTATGAATTTTAAAATATTATTTTTACTTGAGGAAATTTTAGTACAAAGGGATAAGATAACTAACTCCAGGTCAAAGCACTAGTAGGTGTCAGAGTCAGAATATAAATGTGCATAATTGATTAATTTATAAATGATGACTTGTTACAGATATTTTTTTAAAAAACCATATATAGTTCTTTAGGGCAGTTACAGTAAACTTCCACATTCATTATTTAGTTTGCTTTTCAAATAATCTCATCGGTTAAATTCAGAGCTAATATCTCTACCACTATGTAAATGAAATAGCTGAGGCTCTAACAATTGACTTTATCAAGGTTATCCAGTTAGTATATAGAGGTACATACATTTGGCAACCAAATCTAGTTCTTCTGAAATGATTTTTTCCTAACCATCTCAAATGTTAATCTAAGTGACGTTTGATAGAAAATAAATTATAACTAATGTTATGGAGGAGATGAAAATTAAAACATTGTGACCAATTGATAGGCAGTAAATTTTAACTGCAAATGGTGAATGAAGACTATATATTATTAGTAGGAAGTTTATTTTGTACATGATTTTATTCTTAGCTCCAAGAATATGTTCTAATAGGTAACAGTTCTCAAATACTTGTTGAGAGAGTGAATGAATAAATAAATGAATTAATCTATTATAAGACTTCACTGTACTAGAATCTTTTACTTGCTATTGTTTTTATTTAAACCACTAAGAAGTTATATACTTGTGAATTTAAATTTTGCATATATAAAATGTAGTTCAACTTTGTTCAAAGTTAAGGAAAATATTTTTCTGAAATAATCTAAAATTAATATAGGTTTATATATTATGAATTCTTGTGAAGATAAAGTGTTAGACACATTAGCAGGTGTTACGCTATTATAAATTATCAGTACTCAATTTAGACATTTATGTGTTTTTCAAAATTAACCAATATTGTCATTTTGACCAAATCTCAAAAAAGATATATTAATATAAATGACAACCAGGATTCTGATCAATCTAATATGTAATAATTCTGCCCAAACATTATAATTTTAAAAGTTTATACAGTAGTTCACAAACTTTAACATGCGCTATAATTACTTGTAGGGCTTGTTAAAATGCAGTTTAGTAGGCCTTATTGGTAGTGTCAGGTATGGGGAACAGATGTCAGGTCCGTGTTCCCTGATTCTTGGTTCCCAGTACTGAAGAATGGTTACTGCTACAGAGATGACCGAGCAAGTGAACAGACCAAGCACATGCAAACCAGCAAAGTGTGAAAGTTTATTAAAGCATAGTACATTCCAGAGAAGGAATGGGTCAACCCCCACGAGTGGAGAACCTAAGTTTAAAAAGATTTTCTCTTTTTTGCTGATCCCCTAATTTTATGTTAAGTGGGGATAGAATATTCATGTGGTTTTTTTTGAAAAAGGTGGCGAATTCCTGGAATAGTGAATCCTCCCCACTATTTTTATTTCAGCATATTACAGGAGTACAAATGTTTAGGTTACATATACTGCCTTTGCCCCACCCGAGTCAGAGCTTCAAGCGTGTTCGTCCACCAGACAGTGCACATCACACTCATTATGTACGTACAGACCCATCCTTTCCTTCCCCCTCCTATCTGCCCGACACCCGATAAATGTCACTATTATATGTGCACTTAAGTGTTGATCAGTTAATACCAATTTGGTGGTGAGTACACGTGGTGCTTGTTTATCCATTCTTGTGATACCTCACTTAGTGGAATGGGCTTTCCCCATTTTTAACCTTGTAAGGCAATTTCCAGGGGTTGTCATGGTAGTTGTAAACTGTCATGGTGCAGGTGGGTGTGATTTTTACTACATTAATGAGGGTAGGTCACTTGAAGATATGGTCACCTTACTTGTATGCATGCTCCAGAGATCCTCATTTGTGGCCTTGGTCATGTCTCCACTTTGGTCTTTCCACCTCTTTCTGGTTGGTCGGGCCTTGGAGACCCCCTATCAGACCAAATATCTGGTCAGTCCTTGACACATCATCTGTTCCTTCTTGGAAGCCCCCCTTCTGGTCAATTTTTTCCTCCTACTAGACAAAGCAACTCCTAAATTCATCTATTTCTCAATAGAAACCAACCCCCAAGACAAAGCATCTCTTCCCCTTCCTCCTTTCCCCAAACTAATAGGTTTGGCACAGTCTGAGAATTTGCATTTCTCACCAGTTTCCACATGATGCTGATACTACTCATCTCAGGGCCACAGTTTCTGATTCACTGTCATAATAGGAAGCTCTAAGTTTATCTTCCAGTTCTGGTTTAAACATTAAAAATGGAAGATACCAGAGTGTTAAAGGTTCACAGCTCTTCCCCATCCTCCCTTTCCACATTAATCTCCAGATTTGGTACACCTGATTTATCCATGTGCCATGTATAATCTGTGTTTGCAAGAATCAATAGCTGCAAGGTTTTAGATAGAATGTAAAATAAATTCAGCTTATAGTAAAATATCCAATGATTATAAAAAGAGTTTAAGGAGCCCAAATGCTAAATCACTACAATTGGTCTTTCTGTCTGTTTTATGCCTATTTTATGAAAGGTACATAAAACTAAAAGTGTAATATTTTACCATTACCCAGAAAAGGTGCATTAGTATTGCCAGTGCTGCTGAGTCAATCTAACAGAAGATATCAGCTATTTCAATTTCATTATATCCACAGAGGCGTCATGTCTAAACATCCACTGCCACTTACATCACTTACTGGAAGTAATTAATATGACCTTGAATATTTTACTTCATTTCAAATGGCTTGCTTTTGTTGTAATCAAAATGATTCTGGCCATAACACCATAAAATCTGTGAAACATATGCTATGTGACTACATGTGACTACAGAGGGAGGAATGTGCTCAATTCAGGATTTAAATGACACTTAGTTTAAGAAAACTTAACAAGGGAAAAAACTAAATTATGTAGAACATTGTTAAAAAGTCAGGATTAGTGAAAAATAATGAAGATTTCAAAAATCTATGTTTGGAAAATAAAGAGATACAAGGTAGGGATTGCTATTTGATTAAGGAAGTAATAAATAAATGCCAGAATTACTAATAATAATGGGCAACATACATGCATTTATTGTATTAACATTGATTCTTGTAACGACCCAGTTTTCAAATGAAGAAACTGAGACCAAAGTATTTGGCTTGTTTAAGTCCAGTCAGCCAGTGTTCCAAATAATCGCTAAATACTTCCAATGCAGAGTTAGGCTGCATATGTTACAATAACCTGGATTACTAAACAAGCCTGTAGAATTGGAAAAATAAGTTATATATTGGTCAGTTTCAAATATAAGCTTTTTAGGTTTAACATCAAAATAGTTACCAGGGGGTCATCTTTTACTATGTTCTTTCCTCTATTTTTTTCTTGACTATAGATTGGTATCCCTAGAGTAGAATTTTTGTACTAAATTGATTAATGCACATTATTTATCTACCTCCTTTATTTAATAAAGCAATAACAATAAGAACTACTTGGAAACATTATAAAATTATAACACATCTATTTAATGACTAATAACTCAAAATTATCTTTCCCTTTAAGAAAATGTTTGCAGTTGAAATTTAATCTTTTTTCTCCAGTGGCAATTAAAGAATAATGTTTTTTATCTAATCAAAGGAATATATTAAGCATTATGAGGTTAACTCATGCAAAGCCTATGTTGTTTTCCTGAAATCCATGCAAAATAAATTATTTCAGTGTACTTTACCCACCTTAGCCAATTTTCTCAAGTGTACATTACCTGCTTTTGTAAGTTTTTACTTTTGTGAGGTTTGTATCGTGTCCTAATTACCCATATTACTTTTTTTCATCTCTCTTGTCAAAGTAGTTTAGTATCTCAGTCATTTGAGGTTATTACTGATTTCTTTAATTTCATACCTCTTCTAATTTATTAGCGAGCCTATTTTCTATCTCTTCCTTTTACTGATATGATTATAAAACCTCATCTTTTCTCCTCAATTCCTTTTGCTTTCCTTATCTCAGGCTCCTTTCTGCATGTTATTAACTTTTCCTCAAGACGTATTCAATGAAATATAGTCTTTCTTGGTTCATATCCTACTTCTCTGATAGTCTTTTAAGAGAGCGTGCGTGCACGCGCGCGCACGTGTGTGTGTGTACACACACTTTGTCCTTGTAGAAAGGAGACTTTTTAAATTAATTCAATTCATATGATATAATTACAGAGACTCATCATTCTAGTCTTCTATCTTGGGCTATTATTCTCTATCTATCTTCCTATATTTATTACTGTTTTTCATATCATGATGTTCATTTTATTTTTGCTCACATATTTCTTTAATATTACATTCAATCTCCTTCAATATTAAATGGTCAAATGGAGTAATGAATTGGACCCTAATTATTTTTATGTACTTTGGGAAAACAAGAGTTAACACTGTAAAAATAATAAGACTATAGCTTATAAAAATTAATGTAATCTTTATATTAAAAAAAAAGATGTTTAGAGATAAGTTTGAGCTTTGAAGGTCCATAAACCACTGTAATAAAAGCTAAGGTTTCTTTGCTTCCTAAGAATCATTTTTCACCTTACTGGGGACAATATTGATCATGTTGAGAATGTACTAGCTATAGCTACAAAACTCACAGCCTTGCCAATAAAAACTGAGTCAAACTGCTCACTGGCTATATGACTGGTTCTTGGGTATGCCACCATTACCTCAGAGCAGGAACTCAAACAGACAATTTAAAGCCTGATTATAGATTAGTGTTCTGAAAAAAGATGTGGGTGGCAACTGCAAAAATTCTGGACAGAGAGGCAAATGGGAAGAGATGGAAGAAAGAGAGATAAATTAAAAGTTAAAACATCTTATGCAAAATTACTGGTAAATCAAAATGCAAAACACCAAAAATTGGTTGGTAAGAAAGCCAACAAAATTAGCAATCATGAATTCACTCTGAAAAATTAATTTCATACAACAACCTGACAAACACTTTAAATTATAAACATTGGGCAATTATAAAAAAGAGAGATGATGCAGCACAAGCTCTATTAAAAAAGAATCTTTTTTTCAACAAAAATAGGTAAAAATGAAATAAGAATAGATGGATATTTAAAAGAAACAATTAGAAATTTTGGTAACAAAATATATTGATTGAATTAAAAAATATAATTAACAAGATTAGATTACTCTCCCTTCTAGGTGGGAGGGAGGGATGGATAGATAGATAAATTTATATAGTAGTGACAAAACATGGAAGATAGATTCCAACATTTTAATGAATAGGAGCTCCAGAAGAAGAAACTTAATGAATGATAAGGAAGCAATATTGAAGGAAATCATTGCTAATATTTTTTTCAGAATTAAAGAGGAAAAATTTGATGCATCATCATATCACTATAACCCAAATACTAAAAGAATAAACACAAATAAAACCAAATGTGAATACACTAAAGCGAAACTGTAGAAATCAATGATAAAAAAAGTCTTAAAACCTATCAAAGAGAAAGGACAAATAATCTAAAACAGAGTAACAAAAGTCCTGACAGCAGATTCCTTTGCAGCATCAGACGTCAGATGTCATTGAAATATCTTAAAAGTGCAGAGAAGAGGTCATCTAAAATATTAACACAAGGAGAAAATGGGTCAGGAGTATACAAAAACTATATTCTCTTTTCAACTTTTCTATAAATCTCAAAGACTTCCACAAAATTTTTTTAAATGTGCAGAGAAGGGAAAAAATACTAAGCTGGAATTTTATAGCCAGCTAAACCATCTGCCAAAGACATGAAAATATTTATTAAAAGATATACAGCAAGAACACAGAGAAACACATAGAAAAGTTGTAGGATTAAAAAAAAAATGATGAGCCTAGAAATTGATACATTTCCTTCTTTTTTCCCTCCCTCCTTCCCTCCCTTCCTTTCTTCCTTCTTTTCCTTATTCCTTCCTTCTTTCATGAATAATTCAGTCCAAAACCCATTAGGTGAGGGCAGGCAAGGATCCCGAGTGCCGTGAGGAGAGAAGTAGAAGCAGTTCAGCATGGGGTGTTGATGCTTGAGCAAAATGGGGAGATATTCTGTGTGGCCCAGCTGAAGGAAGAAGCATGTCACTTGGGAGAGAAGTGGTAATAGCCCAGCACACAGTGGGAAAGCCAAGGAGAGAGAGGAAATCATGTGAGTGGAAAAACCATGTTGGTGGAGAAAGATTAGTTATAAAAAGTAAATATATTGATAATAATAGAAGCTATATTTTTCACTGTCAGAGAAGAGAATTGCAAATAGAGTTACAAATAAAAAGAGAAACCTAGAATGAAAAAGAATTAATGTAAACTTTAAAATGGCAAACTTCTCCATAGAGAGTAACTTAAACCTTAGCTTATCATTTTGAAAATGTAAATACTCTATCATTAGAAACTCAGATATAAGATTTTAAAAAATAAGCTTTTTTTTAATCCTTAAGTAACATTTCACAAGAAATGTATATGACATTGAGTTAGTTAAGATATTAGACCGTACTTAAAGTCACTTCTGTGGGAGACTTCTCCACCTGCAGTGTCATCTGAGGTACCATCACCTGTAGATCGTATGAATGCTCCTTCCCTACTCTTGACCAAAGAGCAGCCAAATCTTAGCTTGGCTAGTTACCTATGGAGTGGCTGGCCCAGTTTCAAAGTTCTGCCCCGAGTTCATTGAGCCAATCAATCCTTATTCTTTAATCTGGAAATCCAAAGAGAATTAAACCATTAGCTGTAAAATCTGAAATGCAAGCAATGCATTTAGAGAGGCAAGGCGAGTTGAAATTTTAAAAAATTAGGTAGAAACCAGAAAAATGAAATATTAAAAGAGTACATATAACAGTGGTCAATGGACAGGAGTGTGGTGTATACTTTCTGAGAAAGAAGTTTCTCAGGGCAAAGGTGGAATAAGCTCGAAAATGTCTTGTAAGAGATTCAGAGTAGACAGAGAGCCCAAGATATGTAGACCCTTTGGAAAGTTGGCAAGAAGCAGTTAATAGTGTGAGGTATTAAAGTCAGGATTCATGAATTCCTCCTGCTGAAATTTCGAGAACTGCCTTAGACCTTCTTCTAATGTCTCTAAGTCCACATCTAATATAGTTTGCAATCTAAGATTTTAATCACATTTATTTTTATTTTAAATTATCACCAACTTGAGCTATCTTCAGTGAGTATCTTTTCCTTATAATAAGTAGAAGCCCAGCAAAAAAAAACCAAACCCTTACCTTTATTTCATTCTATAAATACTTTTTGATCACCTGGAATGTACAATGCCCTGTGGTGATGATATGGAAGGCACACATTTATATTCAAAGATGAATTGTGTACAAGTGCTCTTCTTAAGGAGCTTATCATTTAATAGAAAAAAAGCCTTACAGAAATAATTTTGAATTTAGTTAATATTAATTTATAAGACACACCTAAAAAGGAATGATCTTTATTTTTTCCTGTATTTTGTTCTGTTGAGTGTTCTGCATTATACCTCACATGTGATAGCTAGAAGTAATGTTTGATCTCAAACGCCAAACTTAAGCATACAGAAAAAGTTTTAAAGAAGAAAAACTTAGTTCTTCACTCTTATCCAGTAACTGAGAATAATAGAAAACTGACTATATAGCTTTATAGCATGATTTTATTTTCCAGAAAATAAATGCGATCACTGTGACAATTCTATTAATGGTAAACATATCTAAGTTTTACACATTAAAATTCTAACATTTTATTATTACATCCATATTTTAAAAATAACATCGCTTAAAAAAACCAGTCTTCACAAAAGTCTCTTTAACAAGAGGGGGCTCTTTTGTTCAAGACGACAGTTGTTCAGAGTTTGATATCATCTATCTGAGGACACTGCAGGAATTTTCTGAAGTCGTCACAGTCATGAGTAATTACGAGTGAGCACTATTCTTATTGCACTGACAAGACAAGGAGAAGTAGGTTAAAAGAGGAGCAGATGGGATTCAGATTAAAAAATTACAATGACATTTCAACTCCAACTGAAATATGTTTTTTTGGCAACAAGAAAGAATTCTTTATTCCAGAAATTACTGAGGACAATGAAGACTATATTCTAGTGTTTTTCAGAAGCAGAAAGATGGATTTAGGGTTTCTATATGAATTAACTTCTGATTCTGATTCTAAATGTATATTTTTTAAATAAAAGTCACTCATACACTGGAGCAAATAAGACTACACTTTGCAGCAAAAATTAAATATATTTGCATAGATCCACATCTATAACTATGTATCCAGGTTTTCAAAATATTTTTATATTTATTTTCTGAAAGTACAGTATTTGCTTTAAATGTTCATTAATTCATTCATAAAATATTCATCAAATTCCAGTTATATGCTATATATCAAGACAGTTGGTGTGAGGATACAAAAGTAACCTGTGCTATATTACAGGAAAAGATTATCAACTAAACTTAATGCACTGAGATATTCTGCTTTTATATATCACATCTGGCAGTGAATGAAGGACCGTTTTTTTAAAATTACCTCCAGTTTTTTTTTTTCCTTGTTGTTTTTAAATTATGGCATTCAACAAACAGTCCTATCTATGTACATAGAAGAGAAAACAAACATATATTCTTTTTTTTTTTTTTTTTGAGACAGAGTCTCGCTCTGTTGCCCTGGCTAGAGTGCCGTAGCGTCAGCTCACAGCAACCTCAAACTCCTGGGCTCAAGCAATCCTTTTGCCTCAGCCTCCCGAGTAGCTGGGACTACAGGCATCCACCACCATACCTGGCTAATTTTTTTCTACATATTTTTAGTTGGCCAATTAATTTCTTTTTATTTTTAGTAGAGGCGGGGTCTGGCTTTTGCTCAGGCTGGTTTCAAACTCCTGACCTCGAGCAATCCACCCGTCTCAGCCTCCCAGAGTGCTAGGATTACAGGCAAACATATATTCTTTATTGCATAAAATCTCAGGATGTTTCACAATGAGGAACCCCTACAAGCAAAACAAATTGATTCAAACTAAGTTAGAATATTGATTATACTTGTTTATTTTTATACAATCAATATTTCTTTAACTCTAGAGTCAAGCTAGTGAAATAACTAATTAAAATATTATTAAATTGGGTCAAAAATGGAATGCTACATAGATCTAAATTGGCTTTTAATAATCTTGGAATTTTGCTTTATTTTCTTAAGCAATAAAAAGTGAAAAATGTGAATTTAACTATATTCAACCACTGCACAATGCAGAGTTGGAGTTAGAAAGCAATCTAACTTTATATAAATAAAAACAGTGATGATGATGAGTTCCTTAAAAAGAATGAATCAGACAGATAATCACAATTTAGTATTCAGAAACGTAAACCATAAAAAGAATCAACTGGATAAAATAGTCTCCCCACTGAGCATCATATTTTGTATTATCTTGTACAGGAGATGAAATTTACAGAAGAAACATTTTACCTTTAATGAACTCTAATTTTGATAATCGAATTGCCAATTAACAGAGTAATTGCAAGGGTAGATTAATGTCACAATTCTCATTCAGTTATCTTACAGCCATTCTCTATATATGTGGTAAATAGAGTACATTTTTTTCTTAATATTTCCTCAACCCTGATTTTACCTTAACATAATTGACAAATTTGGAGGGCACATTTTACTACAAGAGCCTGAGGACCTGATCCTATCATTAAAAGCACCCCAGGAAAAAAATCCAAATGCAAATTTCAACTGACCTTTGCAGAAACAACTCATATTATTTTGCATCAGTAGCCACTAGAGATTTGTCTGGCTATATATGGATTTCCACATCTGTCAGCTATAAGTGCACTTCATCTGTCTGCTAAATCAGAGAGCCAGAAATAGATGACAGTGATCAAGCCTTCGAGCTTCTCTTAAATTAGCCACGTCGTTAGGTGAAGTTAGTTTCTCCACTGGGCTTTCACTCTAAAGGTTTACTCCTAAGAAACTTAGAGAAAAGAACACATCAAAAAAGCAAATGGAGTCTTACTTCTTCCTTTCTGTAATTTTTTTCCTTGGAATGGAATGCTGACCAGACAGCCTGTCTAGGGGTAGGTCCTGCTGGGAGAACTGAGCATAAATTACTCTTGTTTGCAGCAACCTATGCTCTGCTACCAAAACACAACATCAGCAAGAGAGCTATAATGAACTTCACCTGTGCCCAGGTTCCTACAGATCCCTGTTACTAACCCCCTACTGTTTCCTTTCTTTGTGAACCGATTTTGAAAAAACTAAATAAATAAATAAAACGTTACTCACCCTTGGACTTGAGTGTAGGTTGATGCGCACACAAGCTGCTAGTGTGGAAAATGCATTGAGTTCTTTCCCTTACTCTTTTCCATCTCCACTCTTCATTAAATGAAGGGTAAATACGATAAGATAGGGAAGCACAACCACCTGTATAAGACAGCACACCTCTGTCTAACATTTGGCTTCCCGTTTGACCACTAGACTTTAGAATATATCTTCCAAACTAAGGTTAAGGAAAAGCCAGTTATCTCCAAGTCATTGTGTGCATCATCTGTTTATTATATTCCAAAGTGCTGTCAGGTGGAAAGAAAGAGATGATAGGAAGAAACATGTGGAGAGAAATATCTTTCTGCAGAAAGTTCAAGAAAAAAATGTTTTCCACTTAGTGTGATAACTAGAAATATTCCCTCGCCCCTTTAGGACAAAAGTAGAAATTACATTATTAAAGCACAAAAGAGAACAAAATAAGTTTAAAACCTGTATCCATGATTCAAAACTCCATTCCTACCAATGTGTTCAGTGCTTTCTGGGAACAGGAACATTATCCCAATGGTAAGACTGTGTCTCTTATATCATCTGACACTTAGAGGTGCTGAGTGTTGAATATCACTTGGGCAATTACAAACCAGGTACCTTAGCAAGAAGCCCCACATTTCATCCTATATGTATGAAAGTGAACCACTACAGTATAAAATCTTCACTCTCCCAGAGATGTTCAACTTATTCTTAATGGCCTTAATTTTATGTTAGGTTTAGGGAGTTTCAAGGAAAAATATGGGTATGTAGTACATAACCAGCTCATTATAGTGCATTATATAGGTGTTAACATTGTACCTCTTGGCAAGCCAAGGAATTCTTGATGCATGCCAAATGTCATTTTCTAGCCAAAAACTCTTAAGTTAAAATCATCAATTCCTTCTATGTTAAGGTTAATAATTAAGTTGGGCTTTCAATTCATGGTAATGTATTTAATATGATTACTCAGAGCAATTTTATATGAACTACAACCCAGTACCTATTGCCCTTACAAAGTTAATATCTACATTAATAATCTTTCTGTCCTTTTTCTAGCTGTAAAATAAACTAACATTATTATTTTCTGTTATTAATAAGAATCTTCAAATATCCACTTTTTAAGCCAGCTGGAATTTAACTTGGGTAAAATAGAAAGAAGGAAGAAAAAAAGGAGAAGTAGAAGAAAAATCACCTTACAATAACACAAATACCTTTGTGAAGTGCATCCAGTTTTACTTCCCTAAGGATGTTTTCTCTAACATCCATTCCTATTCATCTGATATTTGCTTTCAAAAACAGATAAGACGTTTCTGAGAGAGTTCAAGAGCTACTCTTCAGTTTCTCAGAGGAAGTATGTCTTCATCCGGGAGGGCTGGCAACAGATGATTAGTGTTGCTAGGATAACCAGAAAGGACTTGGAAATTATATTTACTTTAGGTACATGAGTCAGAAAAAGCACACGTAAACCCACAATCCCATTTAACACATGCGTTGCATTTATATTTATATAATAATATATATGCTTTATAACTTTATTATATATTCAATAAATAATATTTCCCAAATTAAAGTAATGTTACCAAATAGGAGGTGCCAGGCTGACTGTAGAAGAACACATAGTCTGCTGCTCCAGAACATGAAAGACGGGAAATGAAGGCAGCTCTGTGTCTTTAGGCAAATTATTTAAACTGTGTGTTTCTTGCATTTCTCACCTATATGAGGGAGAAATTAAAACCCATTTTATAATATTATTGTGCAAATTAAATGAAAGTCTTATAAGCTTTTAGTCCATTATAGTCAATCAGTATAAAATCTTTTTCTATCCTTGTTTACACCAAATATTTTTAAAAAACAAAGACATAAAACCTGGTGATTAATCACCTCTCTTATTTCTCCTTTTCCTAATTATTTGCTTTCTTCTAAAGATTTTTGCAGACTAAATTCTTGAACTATGTTCCCACCATTTCCAATTTGTGTTGTTATTATTGATACAGGTATTAACTACTTTTCATTGCCACTCACTCTGCCTGCTAAAAGCAAAAAAAGCAGCTTGTTAATATCCCCTCTTCCCAATGGTATCTCTCTCTCTCTCTCTCTCTCTCTCTCTCTCTCTCTCTCTCTCTCTCCCCTCTCTCTCTCCCTGTGTCTCTCTCGCCCCAGGAGTCTTATGCTTTGAAGCTTCTCTTTATTTTTCTAAGATTAAATCAGAATTTCCTTTTAAAATAGACTTAGATTCTCAGTTTTGAATGGTATCTCTGTAGGAGGGTACAAGACAGCATCTCCTAACAGTACATGAAAAACAAAATACTCCCCCTGCCAAAAAAATAAAAAATAAAAAAAACAACTTACAATAAAAAAAAATATGAGAACTCATAAAAGACGGTAAAAGCCATTCCCTTTATGTTATGCTAACTTTTATGTTACGAAGAGATGGATGGAAAACCTAATGCCAGAATCAGGGGCAAGTGTGCAAGCCAACCTCTACTCATCATCTCAGAGTCTCTGGGAGAATGAGGCAATCAAGTGAAGGAACCAGAGCATCCCTGGAAAATGCAGTGAATTTTGGGAGAACAAGAGCTGTTCACATCACGCTCTCTTCCAGCTCTTTATCTGAAACATTTGACAGCCACCCAAGTTGGCAATTCATATAAATAAAATCTGTACACCATTATCTGATTCAAATACCAAGTCTGCATAGAAATTATTTCCCCATTTACCCGCTTAATTAATATTTTGATATAAAAAAACAATTATTCACCCAATAATATATAAAGAGAAAAATAAAGTGACACAAATGTTAACACAGAAGGAAAAATAACTTTTATTAATATAGTTAAGGCCACAGAAAATGGAGTATTCATATACATCTCATTAAAACAATTTATTGAAATAGAATCTAACCTAATAAGACGTAAAGCAAAATTAATAGCTCAAAAATGAAGAACATATGCTCACTGGTGATGAACACTGAAACCAAATTTAAAATTTTAATACTAAATAGGAATTAGATTAGGAAAAGAGCCCGTAAAAAGAGATGGAAATATAAAAGATACCATTTCCCCAAATCGCTCCTAACAATTCAAAAATGAATATTATTGACTGTTTCTGAAAACTGGAAAAGCAAGCTATTCCTTATAGAATTTAAAATGCATCCATGAACTTCCAAAACATTCTAACAAAAGCAAAAAAGGGGAAAAGCATAATTAAGAAAAATAAAAGAATAATAAATAATAGAAATAAACAAACCAAAGCAAAACCTAGAAGAAAAAGCAATGTAAACTAAAAAAAACCAGGGATTACTATTAGAGACAATATTATTAAACAGGCAAAAAAGGATAATTTCACACCAAAGGTAAAACAATCCTGAACAAATTTAATATATCCAATAACATGGCATTGGAACAAATAAAAGAAAAAATGGTGGAAAGAAACATGAGAAAAAGATCAGAAGTAGAATAAGAGGGGGAGATTTTAATAAATACTGTCAGCCTTAAACAAGTTAAAGTATTAATAGCAAAAGCAATTAAGGATATGCAGAATTTGGAGAATAGTTGTATTAGATTCGATTATAATAGTTACAAATTAAATATATTCATTCCTAAACCTAAAAAGAATCTATTTAAAATAGACAGACCATTTTTTCTGAAAGCATAAACTCATAATAAAAAGTCCACAAAAGGAAAATAATGTTCAATGTCTCACAGTGGACACCCATGTAACCATTATAAGGTCAAAAAATAAAAGCTTTTCAGTACTCTGAAAGTTCACTTCATAGTGCTCTGGAGTCATTACTTCCTCCTTCCTCCCCAAAAAGAAATATTCTTGCCAGTTTTTAATACTGTCAGTCTTTTGATTTGAGACTCTCAAGTAGGAGCATAATACTATTTCCTTTAGTAGCAACGTTGTGATTCTTTGACAACTAATGAAATCGAATACCTTGTCGCATTATTTTATCAAGTGTCTGTTTATGCCTTGTATCCAATTTCCTATGGGGTGACTATCTTTTTCTTATTGATTTTTGAAGTTCTATGTATAACCTGTGTACAAGCCTTCTGTCACTTGTACACATTGCAAATGTCTTGCTCCACAGGGTGCCTTCTTACTCTCGTAATTTTTCATGCAATATGTTTTTAGTTTTAATACAGTCCAACTTAACAATCATTTCCTATAAGATTAGTGCTTTTTTCATTATGTACAATAGAGTGCAATAGAGCACACAAGATCTGTGTGTACTATTTATTGAAAGGGCTATTCTTTCCTCATTGCTATGTAAGACAACCTTTGTTATAAATCAAGTATCCTCATATGTGTGGGTCTAAGCTATCTATTCATTTCATTGATAAGTTTCTCTTCCCTTATACCAGTACCATGTCTGAGTACTTATAACTATAATGTTTTGATATATAGTTGTGTAAACCTTCTCCTTTTCATTGTTTTTCTATTACAAAGGGTCTTGCTTCTTCTTGGCTCATTGGTATTTTTATATTAATTTTACATTCAGAATGTCAATGCACACACACACACATGCTGGCATTTGTATTGGGATTTCATTGATACTATAAAGCTATTTAGAGAGTGAAATTTTTTCAATACTCAGTCTTCTGTTTCATGAACATAATATATCTTCACATTTATTTGGGTCTTTTAAAATATATCTTAATAAATATTTTATTATACTCTTCAGAGAACAGATATATCATTTATTAGATTTATTCTTAATATTTTAAATTTTTTATATTTATTCTTAATATTTTTAATTTTTGGCATTAAAAAAAGCAACATTTTAAATTGTATTTTACTGTTCTTTTTTCTAGCAAAGTGCAATACATTTTTGTATATTGACCTTGAATCAGCAATCTTCCTGAACTCAATTATTCATTTTATAATTTATAAGATTTTGGATTTGCTATTAGGTTGGTGCAAAAGTAATTGTGGATCTAGCATTATTGAAATTTGCCTTTGATATTAGAATGCGTTCTTAAATAAATGTGGTTATGTTATACATCATTTTAATGCACATTTCTCGCTTTTATTTTTGCTAATGGCTTATTACTTGCTGTTTGTTTTATATTTATTTTAGACTATGGAAATGATGTTAGACAAAAAGCAAATTCTAGCGATTTTCTTATTCTAGTTCAAAATGGGTCATAAAGCAGCAGGGACAACTCGTAACATCAACAATACATTTGGCCCAGGAACTGCTAATGAACATACAGTGCAGTGGTAGTTGAGAAGTTTGGCAAAGGAGACAAGAGCCTTGGAGATGAGGAGCACAGTGGCAGTGGAAGTTGACAACGACCAATGGAGAGCAATCCTAGAAGCTGATCCTCTTATAACTACATTAGACATTGCCGAAGAACTCAATGTCGACCATTCTACGTTCATTGAGCATTTGAAGCAAATTGGAAGGGTGAAAAAGCTCAATAAGTGAGTGCCTCATTAGCCGACTGCAAGTCAGAAAAATCGTCATTTTGAAGTGTCCTCTTCTCTTATTGTATGCAACAACAAAACATTTCTCAACCAGATTGTAACGTGCAATGGAAAATGGATTTTATATGACAATCAGCGACGACCAGCTCAGTGGTTGGACAGAGAAGGTCCAAAGTACTTCCCAAAGCCAAACTGGCACCAAAAAAGGTCATGATCACTGTTTGGTGGTCTGCTGCCAATCTGGTCCACTACAGCTTTCTGAATCCCAGTGAAACCATTGCATCTGGGAAGTATGCACAGCAAATTGATGAGATGCACTGAGAACTGCAATGCCTGAAGCTGGCACTGGTCAACAGAAAGGGCCTAATTCTTCTCCACAAGGTCTGATTGCATGTCGCACAACCAATGCTTCAAAAGTTGAATGAATTGGGCTACAAACTTTTGCTTCATCCACCATATTCACCTGACCTCTCGACAACTGACTACCCCTTCTTCAAGCATCTTAACAACTTTTTGCAAGGAAAATGCTTCCACAACCAGCAGGATGCAGAAAATGCTTTCCAAGAGTTCCTCGAATCCCAAAGCATGGACTTTTATGCTACAGGAATAAACAAGCTTATTTCTTATTGGCAAAAGTGTGTTGATTGTAGAGGTTCCTACTTTGATTAATAAAGATGTGTTTGAGCCTAGTTATAATGATTTACAATTCATGATCTAAAACTATACTTTTGCACCAACCTAAATACATACGCAAATATACCATCAGCAGATAATGAATGCTTTAATATTTATTTGCCAATTTATGCATCCTTTTTCCTCTTGTTCAATTGCACTGGACAGAACAGAACAGTGGTTCTCAACCAGCGGTGATTACCCTCCTCTCACAAAGGACATTAGCAAGGTCTAGGAACATTCTTGATTGTCATAACTGAGTGAGGGCAAAGTAATACTGGCTTCCAGAAGCAAAGGCCAGACATGCTGCTAAACATCCTATAATGCACAAGACAGCCCCTCAGCAAAGAATTATCTGCTCCAAAATAATGATGAGGTTGAGAGATTCTGGATATGAAATTCATGAAATACTGAAAGTTGGAAAGACAGAAGTCCTGTTTCTTTTCCAATCTCAGAAGAAAAGATGTAAATTTTTCAGCATTAAAAAGGACATTTACATTAAGTTCTTGTAGATGCCATTTATAAGATTGAAAAAAATCCTTTCTAGTTTGCAAAGTTTTTGTTTTTAATAGTTATTAAGAGTTATCAAAGCCAGATATGGTGGCTCACACCGGTAATCCTAGCACTCTGGGAGGCCGAAGAAAGAGGATCGTTTGAGCTCAGGAGTTTGAAACCAGCCTGAGCAAGAGCAAGACCCCGTCTCCATTAAAAATAGAAAGAAATTAGCTGGGCAACTAAAAATATATAGAAAAAATTAGCCAGGCATGGTGGCACGTGCCTGTAGTCCCTGATACTCATGAAGCTGAGGCAGAAGGATAGCGTGAGCCCAGGAGTTTGAGGCTGCAGTGAGCTCTGATGCCACCACTGCATTCTAGCCCAGGCAACAGAGCAAGAGCCTGTCTCAAAAAAAAAAAAAAGTAAGAAAACAAAATCCTAGTAGTCAAGGGTTAGTGAAGTGCAGCAGACCTATGTGTAGGAGTTGTGTGGCTGATGAGGCAAAGGAAAATAAAATCCCAGCAAGCTTCCCTTCTCCTGTCACTTCTCACTGTGTCCTACAACACTACAGAAAATGGATTTAAAGCAATACCTATCCCCCAACAATCACACAAATACTTTATTATTGTCATTGTCCCTAGGACCCAAACAAGTAGTGATGGATGTCAAAGAACATTCACACATATTTTTATGGAAAATTAAGCAATTGGCATATCTGCCTATTAAGCAAGAAATAAATTGAAAAAACAAGATATTGCAGTTATGTAAACACATTATAGGATATATAATAAAGTATTTTAGAAAGGATAATAAAAATAACATAAAATAAGCCTATATAACTTTCATGCTAAGAAGAGTCCAATAAAAATATTAATTAAATAAAATAGGGAGATTATGAAGAAACTAATTTAGTTGAAAAATAAAAATAAAACAATGTAATTATTAAACTAATTGATAATTGGATACAACAAGGCCTAGAATAGAAACAGTTAAATATCAAATTATAGGCATAGGCAGAAGGCTTGAGGTAATCACAATGAACATAGGAGAAAAATACAAGTATTGAAGTATTAACATATGGTTGTTGACACACATATTTTCATATGTATGTATATGTATATATTTATGAACATTTGCATATACATAAACGTGTGTGTGTGAGTGTGAAGAGAGACAGAGATGCTATGATAAAAGATAGAAAACTCAGCGTTTTGAACAGAACATATATGTAGGGATATAATACAGTGACATTTCCTATAAATAAAGAAGGAATGACACATGTCAAATTTGAATATTTACAGAATAACTTATGTTCAAACATAAATAAAAATTTTTTAAAAAAACAATTGTTTAAAAAAATACAGAGATATATCCTGATTTTTATTCAATGAAGAAGAAAATTGTTTAGACAGAAAGAGAAAATATCTACAAGAAGGGAAAAATAGGGTTATTTTCATATTATACTTTGGCATAGCAACTCTCAACACCAAAGAAAATTGAACAATATCTCTAGGTTTGAGGAAAAAACAATTTGATCCATGAGAATTACACTTAGTCAAATTGTCATTCAAGGTATAAATCAATAGACAAACATTCTAAATATGAAATAACTCAAGGAAATACCACCATATTTGAAAACCACTTGGCAATGAAGTCAGCAAAATAAATAAATCAAAATATTTCATGTATAACTCAGAAAATAAAACCAATATCCCTTTAAATAGAGAACTTAAATAAAACAACAGATGTTGTTTTGCAGAACAAAATCTAGGTGTGGTACATTTTGACAAATCATTCTATATCTGGAGTAGGGAAGGAGCGATGGAAGAAAGTACCCAAGAACTAGAGATCAATCTAGTGCGCAAGAGGTCACTTGACGCTGACTCAAAAGGATACGTACAATGAATGGAAAAACAGAATGCTCTCCAACTCTTTTATGTTCTTAATATTTGAGACAGTAATATTTTTTCTTGTTTAAACATTTTTTAGATTCTTTCAGTTTCACAACTTTTTCTTCTATTAAATGCAAATGAAACTGTTGTAATATTTTCATTAAAAATCCATATAAACATGTACCTACTTTTATATTATTACTTGGACCTTCATATCTGCCTGTTTGTACTTCAATGTGTAAGTTTGTGGAGATACACATCTGAAACGTTGCTTACCTAATGTTAAGAGTGGTGAGTATTTGTGGTAAGATAATAGTGTCTGTTTATTTTTTAATACTTTTTTGTATTGTTTAATTTTTAATAATAAGAATTTGTCACTTTGTAAAAACAATGTCCTTAGGAGAATATAACCAAAAATATTTGTTCACAGAGAAAGGATAATACAAAATTCCTTGCAATATGAAAGCATGTTAAACATACACACACGCACACACACCAGCATTGTACTATAGGACAAAACAAAAAGAAGCATATCATTTTAGCAAATGAGAAGTTTTAATAGCATCAAAAGTTAATTTTTCATAATTTATAATTTAAATGTGATCTCAGTCTAATCTGTTTGACAGTTTGGAAATTATTCTTCCTCTTTCTTGGAACAGAAAGATAAGAGAAGCCAATATATTTGAAAAAGAAGATTGGAGTGGGAGAAAATACTCAGAACTATTTTTACCAACAACACACACATACAGACAAAAATTATTATAAAGAAACAATATTTAGCAGACTATAGTATTGCTACAGTTAGGCAGATCAATGGATAGTAGTTATGTCTAGAATTTTTTTTAATTGCAATTTTTCTCTTTGTTAGGAAACATTTATTTAGTGCTCAGATATGATATTTAAGGCTTTTGGAAAGATATAACCAAGTTATTTCTCAACGTACAGGCAACATGTAATTAAAATTAATTAAATAATTTTAAAAATTTAAATGAAATCAGGCCGGGCGCGGTGGCTCACGCCTGTAATCCTAGCACTCTGGGAGGCCGAGGCGGGTGGATAGCTCAAGGTCAGGAGTTCGAAACCAGCCTGACCAAGAGCGAGACCCCGTCTCTAAAAAAAAAAAAAAAAAAAAAAAAAAAAAAAAAATTTAAATGAAATCATTGAAGAATTATAAACAATCTGTCTGACTTGGGTATGATTTCATTGTGGGAAAAATCATTCCCAAACAATAGTAGCAATTGTAAACAAAAATGCATTTTTCTGTTTTCCAAGAAATAATGGAGGACTTTGTGCCAGGAAGGCTTTGAATTTCTCCCTCAGCTTTAAACATAGTAATAATAGATGACATTGTTAGAATTAGAATATTAAAAAATAAATATCCTTATTCAAAGAGTGAGGTTAACATTTCTAGAATATAATAGAAACACATAGTGTTATATGAATGCCCAAGCCAAGAGCATGTAGCATTCTAGGATCATTTATGGAAGCATCAGGAAGTTTGATCCCCTGTGTAAAGGAAAAGTAGAGGCAGGTTTACTGTTTGATACCTAGGCCTGAGATGGGGCTAATGAACCCTTGAAAGAAGCCCCAAATCATCATGAATGTTGCTGTGGAGGAAGAACCAAAGAAATCACCTCAGACAGTACCTGAGACAAGCCATCCTCTAATTCTGCTCTCAGGATTTCTAGGTCCAGGTGAAGATAAGCAAAACTACTGTCAGAGAAGAAGTTAATGAAAAGAAAAAGAGAATTAGTCACCCAAATGAGCTCAAGTATACCAAAGCACTAGAGGAAAAACTTCACTAGGAAGGATATCCATCAAATTTAACAATCAAAATATACATTTATTTTGAATGAAATGTAAGCAATAGAAAAGTCTCAAAATAATTCTTGAAATATATATTGAGTTATATTCATTAGAAAGTCAAGAAAAATGCAAAATACTTAAAAACAGGTAGTATGTATTAAAAAGACATACAGATTATATAAAAAGTAACCAATTAAAATTCTTCAACCTAAAAACCATCCCCCAAATTTATTACAATTACCAAAATATTGAATAAATGGGATACATTCTAAATTCAAAAAAAGCTGCAGAGAAAATTAGTGAACTGGGAAAACACATCTAAAGATTTTATTATTAAAAGCAGCACAAAAATATATTGAGTAAATGTAAGTGAGAGAAGCTGAGATACAGAACAGAGATATAAAGTTTCAATACAAACCAAATTGTAGAAAAGTAATATTTGAAGATAATAGTTAAAATATTTTCCATTGTAGATGAGAGATATATCATCAAATAGGCTCTCTAATTCAGTCCGGCATATGCCAGTGATGTCTTCCTATTTCAAAGTTGAGTTGTCTTCAGATATTATTTGTCTAATGAAATAAAAATTACAAGGGACACAATAAGTTATTCACAGAAGACAGAGTAGCCAGTAAACATATGAAAAGTATGTCCAACATTACTAGTAATCAGGAAAATGAAAAATAACATATAAAATGAGCTACCATTTTACAACTGATTACATTGAGACTTCAAGGAGGAATCTATACATGTGGTGGTAGAGATCTCTGACCAGAAGAGAGTAAGATGATTTATCATTGACAGACATTTGTGCTTTCCCCAACCTTTCCACTGTAATAACTGAAACTAAAGATCACTCTATTCTCTGAGAAAAAAAGTATTTATTGAAACACCAGCAAATAATTAAATACCAAATTTTGTGGAACATCTGTAGTTAAAGAAGGACAGAGGCTAGAAAGAGACAAACAGGGTAGAGACAGAAATGTGGAAGGAAAGGAATGGAAATATAATGGCTTAGAGTTTCTAGAAAGATTTAGTGATCAATTTTATCATATTCCTAGATGACAATGAGGATGAGCATTGAGGAAACATCACTTAATGTGATAACTAGGGAAGGACTTTGGAAATCTGAAGGACAGTTTGACCAGTTTTCAGAAGTCAGATTCAAGAAGCCTGAGGAATAATTAATGAAGAAGTAGTAAAGGTCACTCATTTCAGTAATTTGACCAGATTGTGAGTTAATTAGGGAGAGAGATTATTCTTTATTCACCTATAAATTCTCAATTTTTAGCCATTTCCTGGCTTATTGTAAATGCTCAATAATATTTTATGAATTAATCAGTTATAAATAAAATATAACATGGGATTGTCTGTACTCACTCTCTTTTTCCTCACCACTCATTCCTCAGCCTCCTCCAACAGAGCTTCCTGCCCAACCACCTCTCTATAAAAAGCTATTGTCTAATCACTTTCAGGTCACTAAATCCAATGTATTTTTTGATCATTATCTTGACTTTTCAGCAGCTTGTAATCTTTTGAACACTCACTCCTTGATACAACCCTCTTTCATTGGTTTTCAAAGTAAAACAATCTCCTTGTTTTCTTCTTCTGATCATTCTCCTCATTCCTTCATAAGTTCAAACTCTCCTTCTAAGCTGTTAAATTTGGGATTCTCCAAGAACCTGGGTTATAAATAAACAATTGAATCCAAAATTTATGACTATGGTGAAAAGCTTTACTCTGAGCTCCAAATCCATATTTTAATGCTTTGATATCTCTTTTTGGATTTTTTAAAGAAACTTCAAACACAACATATTTAAACTTTGAATTTTACCTCAATCCCAAGTGTGTCTCTTTCGGTAGTCCTTATTCCAATAAAAGGTATACTCATATCTATGCAGTTCTGTAAGACAGAAACCTGGATACATTCATGGTTGTCCCTCTCTGTTACCACCAGTATCAAATCCATCCTCAATCCTTTTGATTTTACCTCTAAATATCACTCTATTTCTTTTGTTTCACTCCAACTTTACCACCCCCTTCTAGGTCCAAGTTAATATCATCTCTAAACCCAAGTGCTGCATAGACCCTCCTAATTGTTCTGTTTTTGTCTCATCTACCCACCTTCCAATCCATTTCTCACATTGTAATTGTAGTTATTTTTTTCTCAAAATATAAATCTAATCATCTCATCTACATAAAATGTTCCAATGACTTTCCATTCATCTAGAGGTAAATTCCTTTTAAAAATTGAGTTTTCAGGGGACCTAAATGACCTGACTCATGCTTACCTTTGTGACAGCTCTCTGTCCCAGTCTTCCGTATTTTCTGTCTTTTTTTACATTCTCCACACTCACCCACATATGTTCATGTGTGAAAGAGTTCTTCCTGAGAGAGCTCTCTTTTCCTTTCTTCAATCATTAAAGTCATCTCTCTTTCACGTCTCACCTTAACTTTCATTTCCTCAGGAAAGCTTTTCCTCGGTCCCCCGATCATGTCATACTTTATTTTATAGGTGCGCACAGCTCCAAACTCCTGATCAAGGTGAGTACTATTGTAGCGTTGCATCAGTTCATGTAATTATTTAGTTAATTTCTGTTTCTTCAATTAGGCTATAAACTCTGTGAGGGCAGAAACAGCATCTGTCTGCTCCCCATTGGATCTCTAGTACCTGGCACATAGTATATACTCAGAAAATATTCATTAAATGAGCATGAAATGAAATTTGCTAAATGAAATTAACAGTGCTAAAAAATCAGCAGGACACATGAAGGATCAACCATATGTGAAAAACGTTCACAAGTTGGAAAAAAGACAAAGACATTATGAGAAAAGGAGATGTTAAAGATGGCAGAGAATAGGAACATGGAAAGAAGGAATGGATAAAGATAAACCACAGAAGGGAAGCCCATTACATTAGCTTAATGCCTATTTGATGATTGAATGAATGGTAGCATCGAGGACTAGAAATGATTGGTTTTTACTTGGAGATAAAGATGGGAGAATAATTATAAAAACAAATTCTACTTGAAGTTCAACTCATTTTCTTATTATAACTTTTGTCCTTAGAAGTAAAAAGTTCTTTGCTGTCTGGATTCCCAAGACATCCATCCACTTCTAGTCAAAACCCACTGTCCTTGCAGCTACTCGCATTGTATTTGGTAACAACTAATCAAATGTTCCAAAAAGAACACTATAAATTAACTTTCTTGTTCTGGGCCATCAGCAACATGCTCCACTCTCATGAATGAAGTATTTCATTATTTACCATATTCTAGCTATTCTCTATTGTAATTCCTTTAACTTCTATTACATCAAACCAACTGACAGCTCTGACTCCCCAACTTGACTAGCAGAGACTCTTAGTCTCCCATTTGTGATTGACACCCCCCCCACATCCACCCATCTTATTTCTATGTTCTTTCTCTTTAGTGGTAGTAAACCCAATAGCTGCTCTGCATCTTAATTATAGTACTGTTTCCTTAGTCTCATCAGACTGGATACCTTCCTTAATCTAAAATTACTTTAAGGAAGGAAATTCGTATCTCCTTCAAGTGCATACTCTCTTGGTTGTCCTCAAGGCAAACTAATAGAGCTAGGTCAGGATACACATGCTGCCCTTCTTGATACCAAAGGACTTGTATAAACGGCACACATCCTCTGGCTAGTTCCTAGCAGCATTCCTTAGGGCTAAGCTACATTAAAAATTAAAATACTTCCATATTCACATAAATTGACAAAAACAACATGATGAGAGAAGTAACTGGAAAGCATCTTTTCCTTCATATCAATACTATTTCCTGAATTCTTTTCTTTTTTTCTTGGAATAACTGGCATATATGTCTCTGGAAATAAAATGCTTTGAAACAGAAAAAATCCACAAATTTTCATAGCCAGCTGCCAAGGACATTGAGAAAAGTGGACAGGTTTCACCCCATCAATAATCCTAAACATACAGACACCAGCCTGAAATACCAATGAAATTCTTTAAGTGCACACAGGGAGATATTCATATTATAAGGCTTCCTTTCCTAATAACATCCCCATAAATGTGGAATTGAGATTTCACTTCTGTTCATCAGATCACTATGACTTTCTAGCTTTCTGATAGCATATGATTTTCATTTCCTCCAAAAATAATCCACTTAAATGTTAATTTTTCAAGTTTATTATGTGTAGAGTGATTCTACATCTTTGTTTGCTCAGGACAGTACTAGTTTAAGATTCTTGTTTCTGTGTAGTTATTAATGGCACCTACTTCTACCCTCATGAGGTTGCATTATAAATTATATGGTCACCTAATTATAAGGCTTAATTAGGCTTTGATGACTAGCACTAAGTATTCCAAAGTAACTTGCATGAATAGTGCTCTATGAAATATATATTTAAGAGTGTAATATTTACCTATCTAAAATCATACAAGGTGTTTGTCTATTCAAAGAGCACTTTTTCAAAGAGAGAGAGAGAAAAAAATCTCTCAGTAAAGCCCTGGGTGTGACTATTTAGAATCCATGATTAGATTTCTTTGAAAATGTCACATTAGTTATTACCATTGCACTGTGCAAATTGCATTCATCTCCCTGGTGGTCATGAGACAAGAGGAACAATAGTTTATCATCCACTTCACAAATAGATGTGGTGCACAGATAACAATTTCCTAGGGAATTGTCTCACATACTTGGTGCAGAAAGGACCAACCCATGTCAAACCTTGTAACCTTTCTGTGTTTGAGTACAAAGTGTGGCAAACTAAATCTTTGTTTTTTCTGGGGATAAATAAATATTAAATTGGTGAATTAATGGAAAGACATTTAACTTTCAGTTTTTAAGACAAAAATATATCTATAACAAATTTTACTGCAAAGGTATTCAAACCATATGTTAATGACTCCAAACATCTGTAATACTGTAATGTGCTCTAAAAATCCTCTGGTTTTAAGCAGTGATGGGAAACAGCATGTAAGCTCAAGAGAAAACTGCTCTTTGACAAATATCACCCCCCCTCGAACTAGTTCACCCTCTCCTTACTTCAGTATACCCATACTATCCACAAAGTGTTGTTAGATAGGAAATTCTAATTCCTCTGAGTTTGCCAATCTATAAAGAAGCTAATTCGGACAAGCCACCCTCTAAAGCTAAGAAAAAATTCTAACACAAGAAATAAAAGTAAAATCTGAAATACTCTCAAGATTTGAAACACCTGATAGTCTTTGCCTACATGTTTGTGAATTAATCATTACTTCATAATAAGTTATGATTTCAAAGTAAGGTCTTCTCTGATAGGAAATGAGTTATAATAAATAAGTTGGTCTAGGCAGAAAAGTCACACTTAAATATTGAGAACTTAGAAACTTAGAACATAGAGAATTGTGAAAGTATGACTAGTATATACTATATTTGTTTTATATGAAAGAAAAAAAGAAAAAAAAAGATGATTTATTTAGGAAACCGAGCAGGAATTCTTAACTAAATTTTCTATGTATGGACTAGAAGGATACGTGAGGTTTATACATATATAATCTAGATATTAGCAACATAAAAAAAGAAAGCAAAAACAAGATAGGCAATAAAGTCATAAAAGGGTTGTTTGGATACTTAAATAATTTTATGGTATCAGGCCCACCCACATTTTTTTCCAGGGACCTTGAAGAATCTGTGACTAAAAGGCTACAAAATGGAGACATGCAAGAGGACTAGAAGCATTCATGTGTGCCCTGGTCTTTAAATGACAGTAGAGGATCAGTTCTGGAAATTGCCAAAAAGGGCTTGATTAAAGATCCTGCCAAAAGCCTTCATTGAATTATTTCACACGTACAACATTAGAAAACCAAAAGTATAAATGTTAAGAATGTGCTGAAGTCCTGGCCTTTATGTGTTCAAAACAATCTTGAACCCCACAAAGTAAAATTGGGCTGCTGAAAACTGTATGCTTATATTTATGAGGTATCTCTTAATTCCACGCATGGTTGAAATTGCATTTTCCTTACCTTCTTGTGATACAGAACACAAGAAGGAAATGATGCAGAAGGGAAGAAGAGATTCTGTAATATGCCAAGCCCAGAAGCTTCCCAACTTGTATATATGGTTTCCAATATGTCTCTCTCCTGAGTGCATCTCCCACAAAAGGAGGAGAAGGCATTGTTCTCCTTGCTTCAAGAAAAGGCTCTGAGCCCTCCTCCCTGAGTGTTAGTTTTTGGAATGATCAATCACAGCCTGGCTGTTAGCCAACTGATAAATCCCTGATATACCCAAGATCAGCTGTGCGCTTATCAGCAATTCCAACTTAGCTTTTCAGATCAAAAATTTTCCATTCTCTTTTTAGTTCCAGAGGTTATGAAGCCTTTGATAGTGGATTTCTTGTAGGCCTCAGCCTCAAATCCCAGCTTCTTTATTGGATGATATGCAGCAGTCCACACTTTTTTGGCACCAGGGACTGATTTCATGGAAGACAAATTTTTCCTTGCAGCAGGGGTCAGGGGATGGAGGAGAGGGGGAGGCAGAGCTCAGGCAGTGATGTGAGCAGTGGGGAGCAGCTGAAATACAGATGAACCTTTGCTCCCCGCCATGGCTGCTCACCGCCTGCTCTGTGCCTCCCCATTTCATGGAAGAAAATTTTTCCATGGAGTGGCGAGGACAGCGGAGCTCTGAGGCCCAGTCCCTAACAGGCCCTAGACCGCTACTGGTCTGCAGCCTGAGGTTTGGAGGCCACAGCTCTAGAGGCCTTGGAGCCTTTATTTCCTGTGTGTGTCTGGTGCTAGAATTTCCACAGAAGTCTTCTATGTTGCCCATTTCTATGTTGCCCAGTTATGCTGGTCCTTCTATATTTGAAGTGAGTAAAATCCAGATAGAGATTCTTATTTTTTTAATCTTTCTCTGTCCCTCTCTTTCTCTTTTTCTTTCTCTCTCTCATTTGGGAAGGAAGAAAATTTCCTCCCAAAGTATCCTTCACTCAACAAACAGATAGTGACCACTTACAACGTTCTGGATACTGTGCCTTTGATCTTCTAGCTACAATAGATGTGTCCAAAGTGTGAGATGGCTACCACTAGTGTGGAGGCATAAAGAACTCTGAGGTAAAGATATTACCTGGGAAGTCAATGGAGAATTTTCCAGTAATTATTTCTTAAAGTTGAAGCCATGGTAGAAAATCTGTGAGCTAAATGATTGTGTAAAAACTATGCCATGACCATATGGAATGTTTGATAATGAAATAATGAGAAATTAGGGATTATGAGTAAGATGAAGAAGTAGGAGTTCTGAACAAGAAGGAGCTCAGAAGTAGAGACCAGCTGTACAGACTTAAGAGAGAGAGCAAAGTATCCAGGAGTGATAGGAGAGTAGACAACAAAGAAACTTCATGACAGGTTTGTGAGTACTAAGGATGACAGTGTTTGGAGCTTTCATGGGTTCTACTCCCCCTGAGACCTGTTACAGTCTAACCATTTTTAAATATTATTTTTTTTATTTTCATGCATATGTATCCTCAAAATTAAAACTTTACTGAAACAAAACCTTCCAATATTTATTGAGCAATCAAAATGAACCAGGTGGGAGCTTTGTGCATTATATATATTATTTATTTTACATTTACAATATAAAATAAATATTGTCACTGCCATTTTTATAGTGGGAAACTGAGAGTCAAATTGACTAAAAAAAGTACAGTGCTTAAATGGAAGAATATCTTACTAGTGATTAATTTTATTCTTTAATGAGAAAATTGCCAGTTCATTTCAATTTTGGTTAAGACACAAAATCAAATTTAAACCTCTGAGGATAGTCTTTAGAAAAGAGACAGTAACACAACCTTTTAATTTTAGTTTTTATTTTATAAAAAAGAAATTTTCTTATATCTGAAATGAATTGATTTCCAGGAAGCAAAGGGACTAACTTTTGTGTCTTTAGGGTGCAGGATGCTGGAACTTGTTCAAAACTTGCACTCCTATGGCTGGTGAGTTTCCTGATAGATGAAATGTATTAATATGTGAACTGAGGGATTTGTAAGCTTATCATCCAAGTGGTGTCCCTTTTGATCAAACTTACTCCTGAGGGTTTGATAACATCATCTCTTGATAAACCAGTGAGTTCTGAAAAGGTCTCTCAATTAGCAATCATGCCTTCAAAATCATGGAAATGCATCACCTATAGGATATCTTAAAAATAAACTTCAAGGGTGATTTTAATGTTCAGAAGCTTAGTAGAGTCTAGTTTCCTGTAAGACTAGTATGGAAAAATCTTTAGACTGAGTAAACTCCTGGGGAAAGTGGGAAGGCGTGACTCAAAGCTAATGTCCTGATAAGAATGTGAGGAGATCTAAATGATTAATTAGAAAAATAAAATAGATTTCATGAGATTCTTATCCTTTCCTGCAACTCCAGTTTGTATACTGGTTCATAGTGGTTTCACAAATAATTTGCCAAAATTTGCCCAAAGTACAAAGCCAGTAAAAACAGAAGCTAGAATTTATTTCTATGTCGCTATGATTACATATCCAAACATTTGAATCATTTGCATCATTCTGCATCATCTCTCATTAATTTAAAAGTGATATAAATAGTTTGCATACAAACATTTATAAAATTATAAATGCCCATTTTGGCTTTGGTTGTAGAAGTGGGAAAATAGGATATTAATAGCATAAATTGATTGCACTTGAAAGGGTACTATGAAATGAAATGAGCTCAGACTGTCCAAAGACTCGGACAGACTACAAACCTATTTGTAGGACAATTGAGAAAGTTCTGGAGTTCCAGGGTGTATAGGGCTAGAAGATGCAAGTGATTCTTATTTCCAATAAGTAAAGGATGTAGCCAAGAACCTTTGATAAACAATCACTGATCACAACTCAGTGTCCCTACAAATAGGGAACAAATCAACATACACTTATAACTTTATTAAAAACGACAAAGGAAAAATATTTTAAAGCCCCTCTAAATCTTGGAGTGAATCTTTTCAATTGGTTAAAATGAATCAAGAAAGAAACTAAAAATATAGTTATCCTAAGAAGACTGATAGACTCAAATCACCAGCAAATACATTGAGGGAGAAAGTGAGAATGGGGAACAGAGAGAGAGATTTGTTTTGTTTTATTAAAAATGTATATACCCACTCCCC
>VBSM01000361.1:47644451-47664287 GCA_008086735.1 Cheirogaleus medius
GTAATATTTGTACCCCCATAATATGCTGAAATAAAAAAAAAGAAGAAAAAAAAAGAAACCATTGTATATTTAAAGCTTATTGAATGTGTGCTTAGTTTAAATATAACTTCAGAATTGACGTTAATCCTGAATAAAGAAGAGTAGAATATTTGAAAATTATAGCATTTTTACATTTTTCTTATATGTATAATTTGTGATGAATGTTTATTTACCAGACAGAATTTTATCACTTCTAAATACCCCCAGAAATATCAATTACATGAGGAAAACATAAAATGAACTATTACAGTTTTACTGTTAATTATTTTCAACAATGTTTGAAGAGTTTAAGTTCAAATCTCATAGTCATCTTCAACTCTTAGATACATTTCTAGATGCAGATCTGTTTCTCCAGCTGGCTGGCTGGAGAAACTAGCTGGATAAATGTTGACATTTTAATATTCTTAAATATTATCAGTTCAATATCTAGTTCTATATTATTTCTTCATGAAATTCAAGTAGGTATGCTTTATTTTGGGTTTTTTATAATTTAATTTTCTTGCCAATGACCTCCAAGTAAATCAGAAAACATTTTTTATTGAATCTTAAGAAAACTAATTACTCCTTAAGAATCCAATTATCTCCTATATATGTGGCCAGAAAATTAGTAAAATATCATAAGGAAAAAATTAATATAAAGGATAACAAGAATTGACATTGGGCTTATATAGGCATGGATTTTGAGATATAACAAAAATCTTATCTGGATGCTCAATACTTAGCTTCAATTTAAATGTTATAAATAGCTCCAGAGCTAAAGATAATTTATTGGATAAAATAATCATAAAATTCTGACATATTATATGCAGTAATGGGGAAAAATGTTATATAGAATTATCTTTCCCTATGTATATATACTATATATAATATAAAACTTAAATATAGAATAAAATTATTATATATAGAATGATTATATTAAAGAATACAGGAAAAATATTCTATATTAATACACAGAATAAATATATATAATAAATCCTATTATACATAAAAATAGGGAAAACTATTATATATATAATGAATTTTTAGTTATATATATAAAAGAAATGAACTACTTCTGCTCTTACTTAATAAACTTCAGCTAACAGAGTGTTCTTAGACATTTCTATGCTTGTTTTATATTCACTAACTTACTTATGTCTCCATTAGCATCATAGACTAACTTACAAGAATATTCTGGCAGTTTATTTTAGTTATACTCAAGAAAATTAAGTTTTCTCTTCCTAGTTTAGAAGCATATTTTATTGTTATTATTATGCCAACAGCATCAGTTGGTGTGTTTCTTGAAATGAAGCCAGAAAAGATATTTCACAATTATTATATAGATATCATCTCAGAATGGAAAACAATAATTAAGAATATCTATGAAGAAAAGAATCCTATTACAAAGTCAAAGGAAAGCAGTGCCAAAAGTATACAACTAATACAAGTGTTTTCTTTTCAATGATTATTAAATTTAGTGTATGTACACATGCAAGAAAAAAAATTGTTTTCTAATAGTAAAGCACAGCTTTGACTATAATTTATAAATTGTTTTTTGAGGATTTTTCCATTATTTGTCACACTGGTAAATTTTTATTCAATTCAGATAAATGTGAGCATGATTTAACTAATAAGAAAGAGAATCATAAAAGATTAAAATAAAGCATAATTGTCATATCATTGTTTCAATAATTACCAAGATTTCATAATTCTTTTCTATCACCTCAGGAGAGTGAGCATCAATAGCTTTCCAATGTAGAGCATCTGTGCTATGGAGTGTATTTTATGTGTTTCCCCCAATCTGATTTCTTTCCAAAGCAAATTATTATATTTTAAATCTAGTTCAAGAAATGCAATCTTTAAATAGAAAATATAAAGTGTTCAGGTTTCCACAATAATATTGGAAATCATTAGACCCATTTATGAATGAATGATTAATCCCAATGATACAATAATTGGAGAGTACTTTAGCAGTCAGGCTGGCCTGCTCTCCACTTGTGAGAGAGGTCGTGAAGACACGTTTCATAGGGTGTGAGGGCAGCACACTCCAAAGTGAAACTGGCAAGCATTTGATTCACTAATTTTAAAACTAAAAGTGGCATCTGGAAATAACTTACAAAGTAAACTGTGTTTTTGGTATGGGGAAGGCTTTAATTCAAACTGATTTCAAGTTGAAATGGACAGATAGAATGCAGTTGTTTTGTTGCAATACCACTTCCTACTGATGATGACACTGTCTTAGTATGTAAATTCAGGGCACAGAGGCAGCATTGTTCTAACAGAGAGTTTGCAATATGTTTGCCATTTGTCACATGTAGCACATCTGCTACAGTCAAACTATGGCAAATTGATACTCTCCACTTCATTAGGGACCAAGGTATAGTAAGGTAATTGGTGTATTCTCATGAGCAGCAGTAGCATTGTATTTCATGGCTTCCAATCAGGAAACAAAGAAAATGTTCTCAGGATCACTCCTTTATCTACCTCACAGCCGATGAAAAATCCTAATAGATATCAATGGATTGGGTTATACTATAGCATTGCCATTTTTATAAGTCAAATATTGGGAATTTCACGTAATTCAAATTTAAGATGAATCACATTAAATTCTAAATGGGATTCTGTTTTGAGAATGAATAACTCAGATCATAGCTGAGAACAAGTAGCAAGAGGAATACTACAGTCCAAGTTTTGAGGGTGACCTGTCCTTGTTGAGAGGTGCTCACCCACCATTAGGGGACTAACACTGCCACAGGTCACCACACTCCTTGGACAGCACAGGAGGACTAGGAAAAAGAAGACCAAAGAGCAAAATCACATTTTAGTGTTTTTGAAAAGAGAATATCCACTCCCCTCACATCCTTGCTGAAGATGGAAAAATCGGCATATCTCCTCCATATAATAGTATCAGGTATGGAGTCCACAAAAAAAATCAACTTTCTCATAAAATTAGAGAGTAGAGCTACTGACCTTGTATTGCCCCACTGTACATCTCTATGGTGCCCAACTTTCTGAGGGCTTCTGGCAGAGCAAGGGAGATTTGAAAAGAAATGATGAGATGGGGTGGGCAGGGCATGGCAAAGAGAGATCAGAGCCATTTCCTCAATATTTCAGTTTCCAAATACTATGAAATATAGATCCTATTTGTGTCCATTGTACATAAATTTTGGGACCACAGAAGGTGGGTAATATTGGAGGCTACAGTCTTGCTTGGATTCACACAACACAATGAGACCACCAATAATGAGGGCCCCAGCTGAGTTTCAGTCAGTAAATGTAGCCATAGGACCACCAATGATGGACCACAGCTCTCATCAAGAAGTATACTGGAGTAAACAAAAATTAAATACACAATAATTCTGGATGATGAAAACACAGGGAAAAGGATGTGTCTAAGAACAGATAAAGCTCTACAGCATGCTCAAGCTGTTGAAGGCACAAGTCAGGTGCGACTCAAATGTTAGATGGATGATTTTAAAGCAACAGAACTAAGTTTTTAAAATGAAATTATACTGTTCTAATAAACAAACAAATAAAAAAGAATGAAAAATTAGAGAATCAGAGTGATTGATTTATTATTAATGAAGCCTGCTACCCTGAACCAAAGGGTGTGGCCACATGCAGTTGTTGACAATTATTGGGAAAAATAACATTGCTCCAAAATTAGTACCTTAACAATTTGAAGTCCTTTTCTAAAGCATTTACTACTGTTTGGAGCATAATTACATTCTGACACTATGGATATATCTAGGAACATTCATTATTTATCATTCTTTTTATGTGTAGTATGCTAAATTACCACAGAGTCTTTTCTCAGGGGATTTATACTGGACTTATAAAGACAAGTGTGAATATTTTGTATCAAAAAATGTCATTTAGTCAGTTCTTGTGACCAACAAACATTAATTGAGTACTTATTGTGAGCTGAAGTTTCAAATAAGAAAATCATATAGTCCCTGACATTAATAAGCCCAAGGTCTACTAGGAAAGACCAATAATCATTCAAACAATTAATTTCAACAATTGAAGATTTATAATATAACTTTTATTTACTTTCTGATTAAATACATTTTTGTTATCATCCAATTAGAATTATATAATTCTATTACATTTTTATTTAAATTATTTATGCAAGCATGCTAATGACACATATATTCCAGAAGAGAAATTATATTCCATTTAATTCATTATTTTAGAAAACCAATGCTTTACACACATATAACAAATCTTGATTTAATATCCCACTACAAATAGTTTCTAAATGAAATTACAGGAGTGATTAGGCACAGAATCCATGGTCAAGATTTTTATAATTATTTATTCTCACTTCTATTTGGTCTATTTTTCCTGTTTATTTCACTACAAATAGTTTGTAAATGATTGATAACAACTCAAAATTTTTGAGCGACAATTTGTGATATTCATTTGTGAGGTTTATGCCTTTCTTAAATTAAGCTAATAATTTCCCTGAATTTATTCTACTGTCTATATACAAGATGATTTGTATAAATATTCCTAAATTTCCAGGGGCTTTTAAATTCACATATATTCAGTTAATGATTTTTCTCTGTTACCTAATGCAGTTAATTTTATTAACATACACATCCAGTCAACACAATAAGAGGTTATAGAGGTTATTTCTTGTTTCATATCTTTCCCGTGTCCTATAAATTTAACTAAACATTATATTCCTTCAATACTTTGAAGCCTTACTAATTCTTCCCCTCCTATTTCCCTTCACATTCTAATATCTTTTGTTATTGTCTATTGCAAGATTTTCTTTTCTACCACCAGCTACACATCATTCCTCATAAATCCACTATGCCAACTATCTTCACTAAAATGCATAAAATAAATTTGATGTTTTTATGTTGCATATAAGAAAAAAGTCCATACTCTTCATAATGATATTCTGGGTTTTTCATGGCATTGACAGTTTCATTCCCAGATTTTCAACAAATCTCTTTACCTTATATTCTAACCACAGTTACTCCTCAAATATGTCATGAATGAGGCTGTATCAGGCAGGATTGAATAGAATACACTGTGGTAACAAGCAACCTCTTAATCTCAGTGACTTAAAAAAGAAGATTTATTTCATAATCATCAAAACTTGACTGAGGACTCTATTTCATATCCTCCTTACTCAAGGATGCAGGCTGACAGTACCTCTAGAAAATTTATGGGGGGAATGAACATAGAACATTTATACTGGCTTTTATATGCTTCTATTCAGAAATGACACCTATAAGTTCTGCTCACTTTCTATTTTCAGAGTAAGTCATATGGTCACAATTAAGTAGAGAAGCCAGAGTATATGCAAAGTTACATGTTTTTATAACTCTGTTTATTTCAGCCATTCTTCTCCTCCCCCACCCCCAATTGTACCCTTTTTCATATAATAAAATTATTTTTATCTTCATATACCAAGCATTATGCTAGGTACTTTACAAATATTATGTTATTTGAGCCAGGCAAAAACTTTGCTATATAGGTAATATTTATTTATTTATTTATTTGCAGAGAAGCAAGCATTGGGTCATGAAGGCTAAAAGACTTCACTGTATCTACACAGATGATAAATGGACTATTCAAGATTTTATTCCTAGTTTACATGGCTACAAAGACTTGCTCAACATTCTACAACCCCTAACTTGCAAAATTGCACTCTTGAGTTGTTAAATTAAAATTGGCCTGAGGCTGTCTTTTTACTTTGAGCCCCTTCTTAACAAACTGCAACTTAGTAACTAAACAAACCAAAACCTAATTTATGAATATATTTTTGTAACAAATACTGGATTTCAGCCAATTACAAGCAGCCAAGCTTCAGCCAATCACAGAAGACAACTATCAGACCATGTTCAAACAAGGCAAACACCTAGCTGTAACCAATCAAGCTAGTTCTGTACTTTATTTTCCTGTTCTGTCTATAAATAATCACTGCCCACATGCTGAGAGGAGCTCTTTGAATCTCTTCTGGTTCTGAGTACTGCCTTACTCATGAATTGTTCTTTGGTCAAATATACTCTGTTAACTTTATTTTGTCTAAAGTTTTTCTTTTTACAGGGTTCTTTATGTTCATGGCTATCTTTGTGTTCCTTCCATGTGTGAAGCACTCAGTAAATATTTGGTGAATTATTTAGCATCATTAATATATTTTAATGACTCCATAGTTTCTCCTATATGGAGTGGCAATATCAGTGCTATGTTTCTCCTCCTGTATGTTTAGACAGTCCTTTAAACAAATGGTTTTGTTCACCTATGGGCAATAGACTCCAGGAAGCCCAAATTTATATTTACTCCATAAATCTTGTTAACTTTTGCTTGCCATTAAACTATGGATGAATCCATTGGCAGAACTACCTCTGAATTTCAGTTGTACCATCCTGAAAATGCAAAAGAACAATAGTAATTCCAAATGGATTCTGAAACAGCCTTGGAGGGCCATTTTAGAGTTGAATGCACAGTACAATTCTGCCTCTAAGAGGCAAGTTGGCTGCAATATTTGAAATATATCAAGTTTCACTGTATTTTAGCAGCCCATTTACATGTTATGAACTCTGACTACATTAATTATAGCTGCCACTTTCTATAAATAAATATCAGTAGCAAATAAAACTAGTATTCAATATTGTTTTGTATTTCTTCAGGCATAGCCTGTCAGTAAATGGGTTAGAGTCTTTGATAGTCATTTTACACTGAGCTTGGTTAGCACCAATATAATTGGTGTGAAAGTAATGAAATTACATCATAATTTTAGAAGCAATATAGCTACCATATGCTTGCATTATAATATGACTGTTGGTTTTGTTTGCAGATTACACATGCTCCAGGCATCCTTTAGAGTTATTTCAATTTATTTAGAGAAATTTCTACATGCAATATATTGAAATGGTGCTCAGTGTAAAATTTAAAGAAAAATAATTGCTTAATTAAAAAAGATATCTATGTTTATTTTTGCAGCTAATAATTGGGAAAAGCAATGTCCCTTAAGTTTTTGTAGTGAAATTATGGATAAGCAAACAGAAGATTCTCAGCTTTGAATCTAATACGATTGAACAAAGCAGAAAATATGTTTCCCCCTGTGATGGCCATTTATATGATAACAGAAATCAATTTTAAAATTATAGCAATTCAAAATATTATGAGAATGATCTTTCGATCTTTTCTCTTTATGATATTAGGCTTCTTGTGGTGTCTGACCATAATTGAATATGAAGACTAAAATTTAAAATAAGTGGAATTAAATGTTCATAATGACAAAAAACAATTCTATGGATTAAAATTTTGACAAATGGGTTGACCTGGCTCCCTGAATCTTTGTAGTTATCTTACCACTGAATGCATCATAGCAAATATTGTGACATAAAAGGAGAGTAAGGTTTTTCTGGTAAATTACTAGATTTTTAGTCTTTTAAGATTGTTATTTTAAAAAATTTAGTATCCATAGCCATATACTTTAAATGCACTGAGCAGAGTTTATTAAATATTCAATAATTTGGGAGATAGTTTGTTGCCTTATTATCTCACAACCCTGCAGGAGTCAGTTATCATGAGCCCAGAGTTAAATATGGGCTGCCTTCTAGTGTGATTTCAGAGGCATATCTCCTAGACTAAACTTGTTCAAAATGATTTTTACCAGGCGACAAAATATTTAAATGCACTAATAGAGATAAGGCTGAAAATGCAAATATTCATGGCTGGAATTTATTAAATAATATTCTTAACAAGGTGCACATGATGGCTTTTAGGTTTTACCTAGGTGTAAACCCAAGAGTAGGTTTTTACAGTTAAAGAGAGCAGCAGTGGATTTGAAATTGACACCAGAAGCACTTGGGACCTCTTTAACTCTATTGTGATATATTTCCCACTCACCTGGGTGGAAGCTGGGTGGTGACAAAATGGAGCCCTGTGGACGTAACACTAGGGAAGAAGAAAGGATGATGGACATTGGAATATAAAAATAAACATGCACATAAAAATTTACCTACTTTCTTGGCTTTGAATTTTGGTCATTCCCAAATTAGAGTCACCTCCCAGATAGTGAGATATTACTCACTATCATTTACATGTATTCTAGTTCTATTGGACATATATACCATCATCTCAAACTCAATAGACTTTAAGGGGCATTTTGGTCCTAAAATCATTATGAAGAAATAATATTTATCCAACTCTTGGAAAACCACCTTGACCTCAAAAGAAAAAGATCCATCACCTCATTTCAATCCAATTCAGAATTCTTTCCACTCAGGCTTTAAACCTTGAAATACAAGTTATTCCCCAACCCATGCCATAATCATTCATATGTAAGGATATGAAGTGTTGCATTTCTTTCTCTAAAATTTTATATTTCATTTTCCTTCTCCATATTCATTCCCATCATGTTGTCCCAGTCTTTATCACCCCATGTCCAGATCAGTTGGTCGCCTCATGTTTATTCTTCTTGTCTTCAGTATCCTGCAGTTGACTAGTTGAAGTCATGTATTTTTCAACTTCAAACTGAGGCAAACTTTTTAGAAACATTCTTTTTATTGGATCAGCAACTTTCTCAAGAATGTGTAATAGCCTTCCATCTTCCTTTTCTTCCACAAATAGTATTATTTTTCATTATTACTCAATATGCAGATTATATTCTTACTATGTGCTATAATGCACTATAAATTTAATTTCATACACACACACACATACCCATTCCATTCCATCCATTAATTTGGTTATAAAGATTACTTTCTCTCACCCTTTATCTAACAAACGTTTTCAATCCTTACAGGTCCAGTTTATATCTTTCTTTTTCCATGATATTCTACCCACTTAAACCTTCTTTTGTAGTTCTGTTCCATTGGCTGCCCATACTACACACTGTAAGTTAGCTCTTTCTCTAATGGCTTCAAATGTCATAGTTTCCTTTTGTTTTTCTTGAAAACAAGGGTCATGTCTATATTACTTTTGTGTTACTAACAGTGGATAGTCAATAATGGCAATGTATCACATGCTGATATTTATTATCTCGTATACAGATTTCCATTGAGTTTAGGGCTAAGTTATTTGTCTAGATTGAAATAAATTGTTAAGTAGCTTAATATTTTTTTTAACTTCCATATAGTTGTTCAATTCAAATTGATTGATAGGTCTTGTCATTTATTTATAATTTATATCTTTGCTTCCCCTTTTCTTCTCCAAAAGATAGTGGGTTGTACTAAGTGATTACTAAATTCCCTTCCATTCCTGAGATTTTGTTATTTTTAAACCAGATGACTCATATGAAAAAGCAAAATTGAAGTCAAACAGCTTGTGTGAGGCTAATGTGATCCATATAGGTAAAATTCTGAGGCAGGTTGCTGGTAAATTTGCAAAACAAACAACAAAAGCAACATACACACACACATTTGAAATAAAAATAAAATGATATGTTAGCATGATTGCTAACAAGAATGATTGTCATGAGCTAGATTTATGGTGCTATATGAGTCAAAAATTAAAGGTAAAGCATAATTACTGTGATTACACATTTGTGTCCTTTCAGAATTATGTGTGCTCTAATCAATACTATTGCTTTAGAAGTTATAGGAAGTATATTTGAGTAGGAGTTCACTTCACTGCTAAAGGATGCACATGAAAAGGCATGTAATTTATTAAAGTTCTGGGCTAGTCCAATCTAGAAAGAATTGTGGAAACATTTTCCCCAGAATCTTTGAGGATTTGGGGATAACTGGTAAATCCCAGCTGAAGCTTTTAGGACCCAGCCTAAGCATGTGTTTGGGTAACTACACCTGGAGGCTTCCCTCGTTCTGGGAACATGGAGTAGGCTGAAGAACTTCTCCAGGGTGCTTCTCTAAGGTCAGGGTTTCTAAGAAACCAGTCTGTACCTGACTGGCCTCATTCTGTAGCTGTACAATTAAGCTGGCTACTAGAGATGTGTAGACATTAGAACGCCAGAGAATAGAATATCAATCTGTCCCTTTTCTATTTAATGTCTTCTTTCTCCCATGTACGTGCTACTACTGGGTCATGTCTTACCTTCTTCCTCTCCATCACCCATGCTACTCTGACTCATCCGTCTCATTTCCTACAAAGAAAAAGATTTATAACATTGTCTGTATAAATCTTAAATTTGTGAGGGAAAGTTAAAATATTGAAAGAAATGGATATTTTCCTATCTAAAATTGATTCAAACTCATCTGGGGTCAGCAGGAGGTCAGATCAAACCACATTCTTGTATATCTCCATCCAATACATGACTCCTAAAAAGTACTGTTGGAATAATTAACATAGGAAATTCATGGGTAAGATTTTAGAGATGGAAGTTCAGTGAGAAAAAAAACTACTATTTGGTAAAAGAAGTACTTAAAAAAAGCCAAAATGATTGAATAAAATATTCTACAAAGCACTTTAACAGAGGACAATGTTACAGATTAAAGTTTTATTAATTTTTAAGGCCCTGTGGTATTTTTTATAAGATCCTTTGTATTACTTTCAAGGAGGAATGATCTCACGCCAAATTCTGAACCTGAATGTCTAGGGCAGTTTGGTTAAAATAAGCCTCTGTTTCAGAGAGAAACAGATCCATGCATATGGATGTGGGATTACTTTCTTTGTGGCTGGATTTATTTTTCCCCAGTGATAGGTGTTAGGGACATTTTCTGTTAACTAGATTGTAGGCTAGGAGTGAGACCAGGCAGTTTCTGATTGATATGTTCACCATGTAATTACTTACATAGCTAATGAAAAGGCCACCAATGGAGGAATCATTGTATTCTACTGCAAATGAATCCTTAGAAAGAAAGGATACAATGAACAGCAGGATTTATTTTAAGATCAAACGTGAAATTAAAGAATGTAAAATATTCAATAAACATATAAAATGCCTAGCTTTTTCTGGTTCCATCTCTCTTTTCTTTCCTATTACAAATTGTGAGGGATTATTATCAAATTCATAGAGTCATCGGAGCTTCCAACAGGAGTTTCAATTTGAAGAAGTTCTAAACTGAAAGCAACTTCATTAGAGTAGATGGGAGCCAGTTGTCACGAGTGCTTAGTGTGTTGTTTATGATCATCAGTAACATCTGCTGATTTGCATAGCATGTTAAGAGGCTTTGTGCAGAAACAACTACGTGGTGGTGAACTGAAGTAGGTAGGTATTATTGCATTCTGATATTAAATTATACCTTACAGTGTATCTGTATCTGTAGGGTTGCATCTAATCCAACAATATAACATTTGCTAAGCAAAAGTACTTTAATGTCTTTTCGAGGCAAGTAAATGGCAAAGCAAGTGCACATTATTCTCAACAGGGAAATTCAAGTACATTTAGCTGCTGCCGACAAAGAGATTAAATAAAGAAAATCCAATTTAATATATCAATGTTCCTGCACTAACATGTAGTGAAAACAGAATTCTGAAATAAGATATTAGTCACTGTCTTCAGGAATATGGAATTGAACAATTTAAGGTAGTCAAAACATCATGTCCTCTTTCATTTTTAAAAAAAAATTATTTGCACTAAATTATTTATCAAACGACTACACTTTAACCCATAGACAATAGATATGGAAAGAAAGATGGTGGTCTTAGCTTAATAAATTCTCTGTAATATTTTACCATTGATTTAGCTGTTTCAATGACAATAAAACAAGGATGCGGCAGAAATCAAGAAAGAAATATAGCTACTTTCTATTTTATCTTATAAGATTATTAGTAATACTGCAATATTTTCTTATTTAAACACATATTTACATGTACATACACATATTTGAATTGGAGTTAATAATTAGACTAATCTAAACATTTTAATAATTACTTTGTAGTTGAGAAGGCTACATATTAGAATGAAAAAATTAAATCTAGATTATCTTTCAATTGCTAAAGTAATCATTTTAAATTAATTTCTTCTATTAAATATCATACAGATAAACTAACTTAGAAATGATTTAGAAATGCACTTGCTCATCTCCAGCTACTAGTTTTGCAAACTGTATAGCTGCCCTAGATATGTAAGGACATATTAAATTAGATGACTAATTTCCTGGCAAATGAGTACAACCCAACTTAACCCCCTAAAAAAACAAAAACGACAAAAAAACTTCATTGAAAAAAATCTCTGTGATAAGGCTGCTAATTTGTTTCTTTAATAACGTATTAGCTCTTTCTCACTTTGTAGGAAATCAAATGCAGTCAATTTGTGGTAAGTGCTATTCCAAAGACAGCAAAAATAGAATTCATATGAACATTTTATTGCAATTTCCCTCATAGACTATGTAACATTTCTGTCTGGACAATTAAGTACTCAACTTACCTAAACCTTGTGGAGGCCTCGGTAAATGTTTCTCTCACCAATCTCTTACACAAAGCTGGAAGCTCAAGCTTAAGTCAGGAGGTTGATTTCTACTACATAAGAAACAGTATGCTTCTTTTCACACCCCTGCCAGAAGCAATTATGGGTGTATTTAATTCCTGAATATACAGTTCTTTGAACTTTTATTCACAATCTCCAAGGGGAAAAATAAATGCTTTATGTCAAAATACAGTGTCTATTTTATAGGATAGTCTTTCTTTGGCTTCCTTTCATACTTTCTATTCAAAAATATACATTGTATAATGGTGTGTAATGATCTTCCCGTTGATACTTTTAACTTCAAATATATATGGAATAGATTAGTATTCCAAGGTTGTATAATAATAAGCTAGAAGAGGCATATTGTGGCTATAAGATTAATTATAACCATAAGGCTTACTCCAAATTTCGCAGGGTCTACACTACACTATGTGTCACTTAGCAGTATGATGTAACACATGGCTCAGGGATTTCCAACCCTGGCCCAGGGACTACTGGGTCTCTATGACAACAGGCCCAAAAAACCTAGTTGCCCTAGAGACAAAAACACCTCAGTACAGACACAACTTTCATGAGCCTTAAAACAAAGCTTACCCTTACAAGAATAGTTTAAACACCCTTTATGAAAGAAACACCTTGGAACTGATCTGGAATGAATAAAAGTAGAATAATCCCTTAAACTCTGAGAATGGTCTCTGGATGGAGACCCTTCTGGTTAGGTGATCATCTGACCCTTGACTATATATGGCCCATAACCCCAGTCTGCTCTCATTATCCATCTTGTAAAAGTGCTGCCAGAATAAACTGCCTGAGTATCAGAAGATGCCTAAGGTTCACCTTTATTTTTATTATTTCAAAATATTAAGGAGGTACAAATGTTTTTGTTATATAGAGATCTTTTATAATGCTTAAGTCAGGGCTTTTAGTACGCCAATCATGAAAATAGTGTTCACTGTACCCAGTAGGTAAGTTTTTATTCTTCCCCTCGTCTCCCACCTTTTTGATTTCAGTGTCCTTTACATCCCTTTGTGTCTGTGTGGGTCCATTAATTAGTTTCCAACTGGCTGGGCATGGTGGCTCATGCCTGTAATCCTACCACTCTGGGAGGCCAAGGCAGGAAGATCGCTCAAGGTCAGGAGTTCAAGACCAGCCTGAGCAAGAGCGAGACCCGGTCTCTACTAAAAATAGAAACAAATTAGCTGGACAACTAAAAATATATAGAAAAAATTACCCAGGCATGGTGGCGCATGCCTGTAGTCCCAGCTACTCGGGAGGATGAGGCAGAAGGATTGCTTGAGCCCAGGAGTTTGAGGTTGCTGTGAGGTAGGCTGACGCCACAGCACTCTAGCCTGGGCAACAGAGCCAGACTCTGTCTCAAAAATATATATATATATATATATAGTTCCCAATTATTAGAGAGTACATGTGATGTTTGTTTTTCCATTCCCGAGATTCTTCAGTAAGGATAATGGACTTATGGTTCCATCCAGGTTGCTGCAAAATATATCATTTCATTTGTTTTTATGGCTGAGTAGAACTCTATGGTATATATACACTGCATTTTCTTAGTCCATTCATGAATTGATGGGCAGTTAGGTTGATTCCACATCTTTATGATTGTGAATTGTGCTGCAATAAATATTTGAGTGCAGGTGTCTTTTTGATAAAATGACTTCTTTTCCTTTGGGTAGATACCCAGTAATGGGATTGTTCAGTTGAATGGTTAGTCTACACTTATTTCTTTGAGGAATTTCCATACTGTTTTCCATAGAGTTTGTACTAATTTGCAGTCCTACCAACAGTGTATAAGCATTTCTTTCTCTCTGCATCCATACCAGCTTCCATTGTTTTTTGACTTTTTATATAATGACCATTTTATATAATGACCATTTTTTATAATGACCATTCTGACAGGGTTAAGGGGATATCTCATTGTCATTGTAATTTGCATTTCCCTGATGATTAGTAATGTTGAGCATTTCTTCATATGTTTCTTGGCTATTTGTCTATCTTCTTTTGAAAAATTTCTGTTCATGTCTTTGCCCACTATTTAATAGGGTTAGTTTTTTTCTTGTTGATTTGTTTGAATTCTTTGTAGATTCTAACCTACAAAATGGGAGAAAATATTCACAAACTATACATCTGACAAAGGGCTGAGACTAACCTTTGATGTGAATAGGATCAAAGGGGAAAAGTAGTCCCTGGAAAACCAGTTAACTCAGACCATCCGAGACCCCAAAATGAGAAGGTTTTATTTCATTTTAACTTTCTTAGCATTCTTATGTTAAAAAGTAATGTTTCTTAAAATTAAAGGTATCATTTTAATCATTTGTTTTGCATTTCACAAATATAGAAAAGTATAAAGGCTTATTTATATTTATTTTTCATAATTGTTATCTTTAATATTACCAAATTGGAGAAATGTGAAAAAAATTTTATACCAAGGCAATTTTTGGCTCATTTTACTACATAGTTGCACTTAGTTGGCACGAACCATAAGATCTTGTCACTCATTTCCATGTGTCTGTAAAGAATAATAGGAAATGCTTTCTCCTTCTTCATCTATATCTGGAATTAGGTGGTACCTCCCCTCAAATAGTTCCTTGTGTTTGATTTTATCCTTTAGATATATATTTATCTATAATATTTATTACAAATTATGTATACTCAAATAGGTTCAATAATTTAGTGTGAAGAAATCTTTTACATCATAAGTAAATCTTTCAAAACCCACAAATACCTCATTTCTAAAGCAGTGCACAGTATTGCCAAGTGTTTTTTTCCCCTACCCAAAGGTTTGTTGCTTTCTTAATCTCTTACCTAAATTCTATCTCAGTTTTACATTTTGTTGATGCAATGCCTTAACAGAATCTTTGCCACTCGATCTGTTGTTACACAAAGGAATTGCCACATGAATCTGTGATTAAGGTCATTTCTTATAAGTTGCGAGCGAAAGAGGTATTCCTCTGCTTGGTACCAGAGAAAATGCCCAAGAGATTATAGTCACAACACAGGGGTTTGCAACAGTGAAACTGAACATTATATTCATGGCTAGGAAAAGGATAAGTTCTTTGACATTTAATATATTTGCTTGTTTTCTTTTTCATAGAAGTGAAAGTTAAACATATTTACACTCTATCTGTGAAATAGATGTACAGTTTAAAGAAAAAGTGTTAAGGAAGCAAGCAAAATTCTGCTTAATGGTACAATGGTAGAAACCAATAGCAAATAATATAGTTCTTGACCAGTGTTTAAATCATTGGCTATGTTTCCAAACATAAGTTTAATCCATGAATATGCTTTTCTGTTGTTTGCGTCCTAAAATTCTAAAGACTCTAAATTGGGCATAAATTGATTTAATGGTAACATTCTACATCATCGTGAAGCTGCAGAATATATCAGTCCAGAACATGATCCCTGGAGCCAGAACACTGAGATTTACTTATCTATGAAAGAAAAACAATCATAGTACTTACCTGGCAAGGAGATTGTGGGGATTAAATGTGTTTATACTGTTGAAGTGTGCTGGATAGTGCATTGGAAATACATATTAAATACTTTGCAAATGTTGGCTCTCCTTTTGACTGCTGCAGATGGGATGGGTTAGAAAGTAAGAAAGATAGAATCAATAATACCATACATGATGCTGTGCAATATGGGTTTGTTCAAACTAAGCTTCATACAACAGTGCTTTTTCCTGTTAATAGCAAATAAAATTATTGTCATAGAGAAAAGTTGCCAATTGCTATAGAGAGAAAACTAATCTCAAGCAAGCAAAATAAGTCATTTTACCAAAAAGACACCTGCACCCAAGCATTTATTGCAGCACAATTGAATCAATATAAATGCCTATCAATTCATGAGTGGATTAAGAAAATGTGGTGTCTATATACCATGGAGTACTACTCAGCCATAAAAATGAATAAAATATCTTTTGCAGCAACTGACAGCCACTGAGAATTCATCCTGTATTCTTTTGACACCAGGTAAAGCAGGGAATTATGAATTTGTGAAGCATATTTAAAGGACATTTTACATAGAAATAATAATGATTCAATCCTAAAAGTTTATGTATTGGGAAAGTACAAAATAAGGTAAACTTTCTGCAATTAATAAGAGATATGAAATGAAAGGGAAATGCTAACACCATTGGTGTGGTAGGCAGAACCATGGTCCCCAAAGATGTCCACATCCTAATCCCTGAAATCTGCAAATATGTTGCCTTATGTGGAAAAGGGGATTTTGCACATGTGGTTAAATCAAGCATATTGAGATGAAGAGATCATCTGAATTATCCAGGTTAACACTGACCCAATGCAGTCAAAAGAATCCTCATAAGAGGGAAGAGTCAGAGTGAGCAAAATGTATGTGGTGATAAAGACACAATCAGAGACAGGGAACAATTTGAAGTTGCTACAACTGGCTTTGAAAATGGAAGAAATGATCACAGGCCATGGGATGCAGGCTGCCTTTAGAAGTTAGATAAGTCAAGGAAATGTATTCTTTCCTAGAGCTTTCAAAAGAAACACAAATCTTCTGACACCTTCTGACCTCCAGAACTGTAAAATAATAGATTTTTTTGTTTTGATCCACTAAACTTGTGATAATTTGTTACAACAGTAAGAGGAAACTAACACAATTGGCCATCCAAGAAAAATAGCTTAGGTATACACATTCCCACAGACATACACACACACACACACACTACACACTCTGTTATACTGTGATTATTACATCACTGCATAATGCTAGTCATAAACTCTTTCGTGAGAAACATCTAAGAGAGTAGCCACTATTTTGTATTCTTTTTATGTCATTGTGTGTAGAATAAAATTTAAAAATATGCTTCATTTTCATCAATAAAGCATTCTGTTCTGTTTATCTTCATCTGATCGCTAGTTTGAAAAATCAATGAACAATAATGATAACTTGTAGTGGGTGTAATTCCTGAGCAATGAATCAAGTTTCTCGTTTTCTAAGTGAGCATTAGATGTTAAGGTTCACAGAGCTAGAATTCATGCATGACTATTCTTTCTAGCCCTAAAAACCTAGCACGGATTATGGCACTGAGTAAGGTCTCATTGAAAATTTGTGGAACTCAATTGAGCAAAGTAATAAAGCCTAAGTGAACAGGAGTTCTCATACAGTTTTTTGTTCAATTATTCTCTCTATAGCAATTGGCAACTTTTCTCTATGACAATAATTTTATTTGCTATTAACAGGAAAAGGCACTGTTGTATGAAGCTTAGTTTGAACAAACCCATATTGCACAGCATCATGTATGGTATTATTGTTACTAAAGTGTCTATGTGCAAAGAGTCAAAGCCTAAATGCATTTGCAAATAAAAAAATCACATGGACTAAAAAAAAGGATTGATTCCACACTGAACCTATAAGCACAAATGCCTGAGTTATTAAAGACACAGGGCAGTGAACTATGTACATGATTATTGTCTGGTAATCTGGCTGTCCAAATAGCTCTAAAATAAAATATAACAAAAGAGATCAGCATTCTCATCTGAGTGATAAATATCTCATTGCAATACATAGCAGCCAAGGAAGCCTCAAGGTCTTCCTTTTACTGGGAACTGAGGGAGGTAGACTAAATTTGAAACATTTACATTTTCAGTGCATCAATTCTCTGCTATTAAGAACTGTCCAACTGCCTTTTCATTTCCTCCACTAAAATCACAGTTCTGGTCACTCTATTCTGTCTTCAGCAATAAGCAAGAAATTAATCAAACCCTAAGGAATAATTAAAAGGAGTCTCTTTATAAGTCTTTGCCTGTAGGATAATTATAGGTCTTCCCTATCCTGCCATTTTTCTCAGGCCCTGCGTACTCACATATGTGCAGGGACACTAACTGCCCTCCTGAAGAAGCTGGGACACGCGTCTGAAAGGATTCCAAGACATATGTCCTCCCAGACCTCTTCTAGCTCTGCTGCCCTTTTTGAAATTCTGTTTTGTTGCTCTTTATATTCTTTCATCTTGTCTTTTAGAATATAGCATAATAAAACATTCTTTAGATGGTATAGCCTCTTCTGGGCCACAGTACTCTGGAGCAAAAATTCTAAGGAAGGAAAGGATTGGGGCTGGTATGCTATTTTTTATTTGCATTTAAATCACTTTTACAATTATCTAAATAGCTTGAATACAAATCTATAAGCCATGAAAAATAGTGAAAAGTAAGAATAAAGCTTATTTTCGAAGAGACCAAAATAAAGCACAACACAAAATAAGAGAAAGTAAAGTGAAAGTCAAACATTAAAAAAATTTGTATTTTGCCACTGTAATCCAGATTGAGAATTATTTAAACCAGCACATATGTTGGGGTAGGAGGTAGAGGGAGAGAGGAAGGAAGAGAGAGAGAGAGAGAGAGAGAGAGAGAGAGAGAGAGAGAGAACATAATACTTCATTCAGTCTAAACACTACATGTGGGTTTGGCTGATGACCCTTACCAACAGACTTGCAATCAAAGGCTGCAAGAACAGACTAACCACGGCCAGGCTGGTGGCTTAGGTCACATCAGTCCCCACCTCAATCTCTGGCTCACACCTTTATGTGCCAGTTTAGGCTTTTTCTTCATTTACTTAACCTACTTATTGTAATTCGCAACACAATGCAAGTGAAATTAACTCACCAAATCTTTTATTCACAAAATCCAAAGCACATTTTATGTAGTACCCCTTGGAGAGCTAAAATACTAAACTTTTGCTACAATTTATATGTTAAAATGACCACCATGCATATTTAGAAGGAAAGACATTCTCAAAAATTCAATTAAAAAATATTTCCTTCTTTGAAAGTGGTACTTATTTCTTAATACAGTTATATATGCATGCATGAGAAATATATAATTCACATATACTCAATACTTTTCAAAGTTATGAAAGAAATCAAATTTTAGGCCTGCTCTCAGCCCACATCCTTCTGCAATCCATTCCACTCCACAATTGTATATCCCAATATCAGTGGGAATAGCTTGCCATTCTGAATATGAAACTAATATTTTAAAATACCTGTTTTCCTAAAGCATAGCCCCAACACTCCATTTAACTGCTCATTTTGGTATTCAGATAATGAATAGGTGATTGATTTTCCAGTAGGACTTTCAGAAGAATTGTCAAGAGGGCAAAGTGGTTCCTAGCATTGTCGGGATCCCCTGAGATCCAGTGGACCCAACCAACAAGGCTCCTGCACCGACTCTGTTCCTATAGTTTCCTGAATGTGCCCATGTTCCCACAGAGCCACTTAAAACAATTTCTGATGATGCTAGAGAACCACTAAGAAGCAGCTGGTGCTACAAAAGTGCAAAGCAAATTGGACGGCCTGGCTGGGCTGAAGCAGCTTCCCATTTCACACTGCAGTCCAGGTTTAAACAGTAGAGAAAGCCCCTTTCTAATGCTGCAAAACAAAGGGACAGCAGTAGGACACTGGGTAAGGGATATCTCTCTTCCTGAAGACTGAAGATGTTTGTCAAGCT
>VBSM01000361.1:47664387-47714263 GCA_008086735.1 Cheirogaleus medius
AAAAAAAAAAAGTTGGCATTCATTTATTCCAGTAATAGAGCTGAGGAGAAACTGTCAAGTGATTTCTTCTGTGAAGGCCTTTTGGTAACTGCCTGATCACTGCCTCTTCCAAGCCTGGTTCTTCAGCCTTCTTTTCCAGCCATATCCTTCAAAAAATGCTCCATTTGCTTAAGTTTACAGTTCCACAGAGTTTATTTCAGTTGCTTATGACAAAAGAACCCTAGCCACTACACTCCCAGGGTAATCAACAGAGCAGTGGAGAAAAGGAGGGCACTTCACCTAGAATTCTGTTGACTTTGGTAGGCATGTTCTTAGATGCTTATAACTATGGTCTCCAGCACCTTCTAAAAGGATACTGCTGTGAAATTCCTGCCTTATATTTTCATTAGGGATGACCTTCCTGAACATATTCAAATTAGTCTTTATCAAAGCATTTCACACAGAACAACTCTCTAGCCAGGGCTTGTAAAACTAAGCAATAAAAGAGATGCAAGGAGGATCAGTAAGATAACGTAGCAAGAGAACATCTCATATCCTGTCCATTTCTGCTTTTCCTCCTCATGGGTCCCCGTGGTCTCTGCATGACTCAGCATCAACTAGCCAGGGAGCCTCAGGGACAGTATGCACAACAGTGATTAAAATCATGGCTTTACAGAAAGATTTACTTGAGTTTAAATTCTGGGTCTGCCACTTACTAACGTTGAACCACAGGGTGAGTTATTTTATGTCCGAAGCCATTTTTCTCATCTGTAAAGGAGAAAAATAATGACTACCTCACTGAGCTCTTCTGAGAACTGAATGACATGCTGTCCATAAAGTGCTTAGCACAGAGTCCAAAACATGGTATGAAATAATGAACTAATTTGCAGTGGTATATAAGCTTCAGGATACTCATAACCTATGTAAAGTAGTCAAGTACCAGGCTAAAAGCTAAGGGTTCAAAGAAAATTATAGCCCCTTTTATGGGCTCAGTCTAGTAGGATCATCTCAACTTTCATGGAGAAAGTGGTTATGCTAATAAAAATAAAGTTTTTCTGGAGCAAGAACAGACACTGCTTGGTATGTAAATATGTATTTTTCTGACTTTATTCACAGTGTATTATTTTATGTTGATCTTACAATCATTTTTAATAAAGCACAACAATAATTAAAATACCATGACTCATTGATAATTTTAGTTAAAGAGAATATATTATAATAGTATTTCTAGAATTTAGCTACATATTAATATTACCTAGAGACCTCTTAAAAATATTGATGCCCAGGCATTGCCCCAAATCAATCAAACCAAAATCTAGAGGAGGGATCCAGGCATTAGGATTTTTTTGAAAAAGGTCCCCAGGTGATTCCAATATAATCCTAAATTGAGAACCTCTATAGTACAATGGAAATAGAATAAAACATTCCCCAAATGTTGCAGAAGAAATGGAAACTTTCAGAATCAATGAGAAATAAGAGTAATTTCAAAAAATAACTTGATTTTGGACTACTTTAGGTAGTTCTGCAAAAAGTAGGACAAACAATAGAAAAGCTGTTAAAAATGGAAAGCATCATTGTCATGTGACAGTCATGGATATTCTGTAACCATCTGTGCTAGACAGGTTGTAATGAAAAGAGACAAGGCTGAAATGCCATGAAACTTGTCTACAAAACACAAGGATGACTTTGATTCCATAAGTGATTTATAGTTCCACCTTTGTTTGAAAATCAAATCTGCCTAAATATTCATAATAGCAGTCTTTTCCCTTCACTTTACTCAGGGTTTCTAAACTCCAGCACTATGGACAGGTTGGGGTGGATGATTCTTTGTTGAAGGGGTGGCTGTCCTGTGCATTGCAGGATGTTTAGCAACATTTCTGGCCTCTACTAATGCCAGCACCACCGTCACTCGCAGTTGTGACAACTCAAAATGACCGTTTGTCTCCTGAGAGAAGAATAGCCCTGGCTGAGAATCCCTGTGTTAAATGGACTACACACATGCAGCTCCTATCAGTGTTTGTCCTGTCTTTATTTAAACATATTTCCTAGACTCAAAATGAGAAGTAAAGAAACAAAGACTGATTTCAATTTAAAAATGTTGGCTTTAGGGGAAAAAATTATAAAGGAATTTAAAAAAAATGCTAGCACCAAGCTTTTCCAAGGAATAAGAATGCACACTGCAGAAAATGCTTGGCATTGAGTTTCTCTGAAAGAATTGCGTATTCTAGGAAAAAGAGAAAGGTTTTAGGACATGTATACATGTCACATGCACACACACACACACACATATGTGTATTTGTTTATGTCCATCCATACACACACATACATATTAGAAATCAGGAGTCCACACCAATACCTCCAATTCCTTCCCAACCCCACAGATTGTTCTGTGCCTTCCTCCATTCTTTATTTGAATGCCCCTTCTTCCATCGCAAGAACTCTGACTTCCAATTCTTTTGCTTAATCCTATAAAACGATCTTAAATAGTTTCAGAATTGCTTTGCCTGCATAATTTTAAAAACTATTAAAAAAGAGTTCAGGATTTGTTTGCAGTTTTCCCTACCATCAGGTCACTGAAGATTGAAATGTATTTATAAATGACATGGATTAGATTTTTTCCTCTTCCCTTTCCCTCCAGTTTGGTTAAGATTTATTTGAAACACAGTATGCTGGTTTCAGTTTTCTTTCAATTTTACTTAATTCTTTTCCCAAAAACAGAAACAACTAATATCTAATATAAAATTACTTTTACTATAAATAACCTTTTATAATATAAATAAACATATTGTTATTATAAAACCATTGTCTCTCATTTTTTTAAATTTGATAAAATAATATCATCTTTCACATTAAATATGTAGTCTTTAGTTTTAAAAATGAGAAGTGACTTTCCTTCTTGCCATTGAAGGTTTTGACTTCATGGATCAGGAAGATATTTAATTGACTAAATATTCAATTAAATCGAGTCTTCTGAGGCCCCCTCTCTCTAAATGAAAGTATTTTGCACAAACTGTGGTTTTTAATCAGGACACATGGGTGTCTGACCCGGGAATGTTTGCTGACAAGCTCAGGTTCTCGTTGGCCCCACTGGTTCTCCTAATTCAGAAACTATTGATAGTGCAAAATTAATTAAACTGGTGGCATATTATAAATGCAGCTGTTGTGATTTCTGGGTCAGTCTGGGATGTCAATATGTTATATTGTAAAAAAAAGTCCCAGATCTGGCATTTGAAAACATTGGATTAAATTTTTATCTCTAGATTTTAGGAAATGGCCATTTCCTAATCTATATAATTGGGGTTATTGTAAATATAAGAGAAAAATGTGTATCCTTTTGTATTCTTACTAATATGAATATACATGTACTTATGAGACATTTGTTGGTTCTGTCTTCTTCCTTCTCATCATCAGCTTTACAACAATCTTAATCTCTCTTGGCCACATTTTTAAGCCAAGAAAATCAAACCTTGGTAAATCTATCTCCAAATGTAAGTAATTATTTCTGTTATATCCTGTAGTTGTAAACCATGGACAGAAATTTTATTATCACTACAACTTTCATTTTCTAGATCTCACATAATTAGGACTAAGAAAGCTCACCTAGTTTTCTCCTTGGGCCTTCCAAGCCCCATGGTGATTAACTGTAGAGACATCATTTTTCTTCAGGGCCAGTTGCAAGTTTTATCAATAAGAATATGGACAATTCCCCAAATGCTGCCTGAGATTAATACAATATTTTTAAAAACTGGTATTATTTTCTCTCTGGCACGAACCTGATAAACCCTGAGTGGGCCACCCAGTCTGCTGATGCTGGGGCCAACCTGACTGGGAACATAATCCTGACGCTGTCATGTCAGCAGATTCCAGAATCCTCAGATGGAGACCTTACATACAAAGCAGAAGTCCCTGGACACCATAATCTCAAATTGAGCACCGCACATACACTGCAGATCATTTCCAGCTAACTCAGAGCTTAAATAACAAACAAACTCAGATGCCGTTGGCCCCTCAGAAACACTGAGAGACTTTGCTTTCCTGATATGGGTCAAAGAGAGTTTGAAGTCCTTTGGATCTAAAAGACCCAAAGGAGATACTTTTGGTCTAAAAGACCCAAAGGAGATACTTCTCCTACCCCTTTTCGTCATCTTCAAGAACTTGCCTAAACTCCGTGTTAGATGTTTTACTTGGCAGTAAATTTTTTTTTCTTATTCAGAATTCAGTCTTTGTCTCTATAGCTTTTATCTTTTCTTTAATATACGTCTATATCTATATACTAAAGGCTGCTTACTGTGAACACTGTGATCCTCTTGGCCTGAAGGTTTTTTCTTGGTCTTCTTGTTCATCTCCACCGAAGGTAAAACAGAAGTGCCAAGAATGAATATTCCTCAAAATCTACCCTCAACCAATAATGGACAAGCTGTTAATAATAAATACTTCAGCCTCTCCCGCCTCCAGTAGCTCTGATGTATGTTCTATAAGGTCTCCAACATTTTGCCAACAGGATTGAGCTTCAGTTGTCCTCTAAATTGACTCCATCATGCACTCTTGATAGATTTTTTTTTTATTTGCTTCATTTCCCAAATAAACTATTTACTTGCATTTAAGACTTTTTCTTCAAGGTCTCTTTCAAAGGGAACCCAAACCAAGACAATTGTCTTCTTACAGTTTTCTAAATGACGAGATTAAAAACAAACAAACGAACAAAATCCCCAGTTCAACCCTCATTTGCATGTCCGATTTTAACTTCCAATCTTTGCAATAATGAATGACAAAAAAGTTACAAGTATATTCTAAGAAAAATTAGTCACTTTCAGGCATTTGGGAAATCAAATGACAAATATTAGAAAGGGAAATCATTCTACATCTTCAGAAGCACTCAATTTACCTCATGAAATTGAACATACAACTTATTTTTTACCATCTATATTTTGGAAGAATCTTAGAAAAAATGAATAGGTATTTGCTTTATTTGCTTTGCAGCTAAATGAGTAAAAGGGCTCAACACTTTTGTTTATCTTGCAGAAAGGGCTCTGGCCCAAAGTTAAATACCAGTCTCCATTACCAGACAGAAAATTGCTGCAGCTTTTTTCATAATCCTCCGGTAGCATACTTTCCTCTTGACACTACTGTTTTAAACATGTTTACAGATAGGGATTACAACTGACCCATCTTTATTCTTCTAGCATCTTCCAGGCTCTGGCCTGTTCAAGAAACATGTGTCAAGCATAAGCAAATTGAATTGAAATAGCTTCTCTAGAAAGCCTGTAGTTACAATTTGTTCTACTAGCCAGTACAACAATGGGGTCCTTAAGGTAAAATAACAGCTGGGTTTTGTTTGATTAATTTTGAAGCCAATCAATAATTAATAAATGAATTGGCCTCAGATTTAAAATCAAATATATAAATGTTAATAATGCAATTGAACAGTGCAGTGATTGGTAAAGTAATGTAAATAAGGATTGTATAAAGTGTAGTTGTAAAAATCAGATTCCAAATGTATGCAAAGATGATTTTACCAGATCTCATTTTAGTTGAATTAGTTGGTTAGTAGAGTTAATTATGTAGTTTTGAAAGTGATTACAATAAATGAGAAACTCAGTAGAGTTCTGCATAAATACACAATTAATGTCTATTTGCAAATAATTACTATGTACATTATTGCTTTATTTATAAAACCTAAATGAACTTGTTATAAACTCATAGTAGGCATACGCGTGAGTGTGTGTATTTGTGTCTGTGTATACACACAACACTAGTCTATTTTGGGAAGAAAAATGTTGTGATGAGATGATAAAGGTCTAAATATATCGTAAATATTACTCATAATTAGGGTTCTAGTTCTTTAGGGTATTAGTGTGTGACACACATTCTATTTAAAACTGTAAATGTGTTTTCCCTAATTATGTCTAAGTTTTGTTTTAGCTACTTTCCCAGAAATGCAAACTTTTTTGTTTATATGCAGATCTTCACAAAGTATATGTTTTAACTTCAGTAGTTTCCCTGGTTTATTAATTTTATCAAATAGAAGAATGCTTGGTTAGATAGAAAAAATTTATTGATCTTTTACTATAGCTACAACCTGGCATATTTCATTTCACTTGGCTTTACAAATATCACTAATGTTTATAAATTATTTTCAGAATATATGGAAATTAAAGACAGATTATTCTCCTACGAAAGCATAAGAGCTATCTAGGTGTGTGTCTAATTCAGCATTTTAGAAAGGCTCATCATCTCCAACATTATCAAGAGTGTATTCAAAGAATATATGACCTTTAAAAAATAAGTATAAAGGAGAGAATATTACACTTTGGAAAATATAAATCAGGATCAAAGATGAGTGATTCTTATGAAATATGTCAATACTGCAAGACTGTTAAATAAATATATTTTAATTGGAATTCTGTAAAGAATAGAATAGACTTCTCAATGGAAAAGAAAAAATTACAAATCAGTGGTAAATTATGAGGAAAGATAAGAAATACAGATATTGAAATGAAAAATATTTTCATGTACATGGTTAATTGTTGGGAAGTTAGGAAAGGTGTAGAACATACTGTAAGGACACTCAGAGCTGTGCTTTCAATAAAGACAGGCATTTGAAGACAAGTGTCTCTCCTTTTTCCCCTGCCTCTCCCAAGACTCTACACATAGGTCCTGCTCAGATCTCCTCATTATTTGCTCAGAAGAGCTTTCTCACTAGCCTGTAAGCCCACAGGGGCAGCACTGAGGCAGTCACGTCTGTATCCTCAGTCCTGGGAGCATAGGCTGCGCTCAGGCTTTCTTGAGGGATTAAAGTTGGATCGAAGTTACTTTTCCCAGGACTTTTAAAATACCTGTTTTCGTAATTCTTGATGTGCACTCTGATGTTAGTATATCACAAATGGATGCACACTTATACATACGAACAAAAAAACGCATGGAAATTAATTTTGAAAAGAAAACTGCAGCAATTCTAATATTTGAAAACCATAATGTACCAAAGGTTACTAATACCATTGCCTTAAAATCTGTATTTTTCTTCTTACTTGCAAAATAATATACAAAACTACATCATACTATGCTATTTTCTGTTCATTCAGAAGTCCATTCAGTGGCACAAGAAGGGGAGGAGAAATGGGAAGAAAGAAGGGAAGAAAATGCATTCCTATATATTGACCTTATATGACCTTGTATTGACAGTATAAAACTTACAGCTTTTCTTCAGTAAGTATATTTGGTTCCAGCTTTGTCTTATGAGGACTAAATGGGTCAGAGGCATGGGAACAATTCCTGGCTTGGTTCCTATGAGAAAGATAACATTGTTTATTAACCAACTAATATAATGACATTCTTATTTTTGGTCCCATATCATTTTTCTTTATCTTCTTAATTATCATTTTCAAAAAATTTTAGCCTCACATTTTTCATTACTTATTCAAGTTGATGCAAGTAAAGCACTTATGATAATGACTATAACCTCCCTGAGATCCAGCTTTCTTTCAAAAGGAGGACATACACATCTATATTTTATCTTTGATTTCTTGACATCTTCTAAAAGTTACAGCATAAAATGAGTATTAGTGGGCCGGGCACGGTGGCTCACGCCTGTAATCCTAGCACTCTGGGAGGCCGAGGCAGACAGATCATTTCAGTGCAGAAGTTCGAGACCAGCCTGAGCAAGAGCAAGACCCTGTCTCTACTAAAAATAGAAAGAAATTAATTGGACAACTGAAAATATATAGAAAAAATTAGCTGGCACGGTGGCACATGCCTGTAGTCCCAGCTACCCTGGAGGCTGAGGCAGAAGGATCACTTGAGCCCAGAATAAGAATGTTAGTGAATAATTATTTTAATTCTTATTCCAATTTCTATCTTCAAGAGAATGTAAGTGCAATGGAAGCTTGGAAATTACTTCCAATGGAAGTGCATCTATTGATGTACTCAGTAGACATTTTTGTCCTATGATGCCATTTACCATTAGATTTTTTAAACTTAGCAGTCGTGATTTAATATAAAAAAATAGTTTTATACATGTTAACTGAATTTCTCATTCTTAGTACTGAAGAGCCACACCAATCTTTCCATTAGTGAAAGGGAGTTATATTTTAGAATATCAAATTTGTTTTGAAGACACTGTAAGCAGAATTAAGTGTATTGTTAAGTATTCTTTCTTCAATATAAGTGTAAATTGTTGACATGTGTAGAGAAGAGATGCCAGACTACAGATCATTCTTGTTGGATGAAGCATGTACTGAAGTATCACTTTCTAACAATTAAGAAATTAGCACTAACAATTATGTGTCATCTTGTCTCTAGAGCTCACAGCATGATTAGTTTATGCCTAATTAAGGGCCTAAATCAGCAAAGAATGTCTGGCTTCAGCCTTAGGGGGAATTCCTGGAGGCTACTTTCTAAGCTTTCTCTATTTAAATTAGAATGTAATTCAATTTTAACTGATAATCTGAAAAAACTTCCTTAACTGTTTCACAATTTTCTCATTTCAAACAAATCTTTGATTTTCATCCCCTATCTTTTTTACATGTTGTACTTTTAACTTATAAACAACAACAACAAAAAAGAAAACTTGAAAGAAGTTTGTATAGACTTTCTTCTCTATTCCAACAGGACATAATTCTCTATAATTTCAAATTCCTTAGAAAATCTTTTAAAACTGAAATCTCTAACTCAGCACCAAAGCCACTCTCTCCCAATAAAGAAAAAAATAAACATTTTCTCTGATATATTTGAAGTGTTTTATTGATTATTTAATTCAAACACTTTATTAAAATAATATTAAAAGGAAAGGAACGGAGGCAAGATTACCAGAAATATAAATGAACCAATAAATGACATGTATGCACATTTACACTATATATGTTTGTGTATATACACACACATACACTGTATACATGCATTTATATGTATACATATGTATAAGTGCATTTTATATATGCATATGTGTATACATACACACATACACTATATATATGCATTTACTGTGTATGTGCTGTATATATGGCAGTCACACATACACATATGGAATTTATTATGCTTTATATTTCTTACATGCATTATATCATATTAATAATATCATCTCTATTTTACAGCTGAGGTAACTGGAAACTGAAGCTTAGAAGTGTTTATTAACTTTCACGCAGTCATACAGCTAGTAAAATGGCTGAGACACAAAGTAAAGAAAACAGGACAGACTAATATAAAGCAAAGGTCAAAGGAGTGCAAATAAAATTCCTAATTTAATGTTGCCTTTATGATTAGTTACGCCCTTTCAAAACTAATTTAACCCTAAAGGAATGTCTTATTCAAAAATATAAAACAAATGGCTCTAACAGTTTATCAAAACTAAGAAAAAGGTTCTTAATGCAATTTTTCTTTTTCTTTTGGCATTTCTGTGCATGACAAATTTAGAAAATATGACTAAGAGAAAGCTGTTTTCTCTAAAAGAGAAAAGTAAAAAAAAAAATTAAAAAACCTCTTAGGATATCAATATGGTAAAAGAAAGAAACTAGGAAACCTCGATCTTGTGGACATACAAACAGCAATGAATAGATATTAGAAACTGCTCACAAAAAATTTTCCATGTTTAGCTAAAACTAGTTTTATCCTCCTCCAGTTTCCAAAGTGGAAATCAACAACTTCAAAGGAATAAAAACAAAAGAAAACTAGAAGAGGAAACAAAAAAGAAGCAAATTATATTTCTTTAATTAGAAGGCAAACTTGGAAGAGGAAAATGTCTTTATATATACACCACACTTTAATCCTATAGGCTCCCCTTCACTTTAAATTTATGTATTTGGTTTGCCAGAGTATGCTTGGATTAGATGATCCTCTACCCATGTGCATAAGTGCGCAAGAAAGTACTTCATTTCTTTTTTCTCTGAGAAAATAGAAAACTAAAATGGACCAGGCTAAAATCTGAAGATATACTTATCTCTTCTAGTTGCACAATTTACCTCCAAACTGTTTTCATAAACTTTTGAAAGATTGGCTACTGCTGCTGGAATAGGGTCACAGGGACACAGCATTACCGATGACAGCTGATGAATTGTTTTAATTTTGTTAAGTATTTCAAATACATTTATTATTGGGGGAACATTGTTAGAAATTGTTGCAATAGCTTTGGAAGATTGATGTGAGGAAGCACATGAATACATATACACATATATACATGTATATATTTATATGTAATATTTACACACACATATATATATGTAATCTAAAATACATCCGTTGTTGGTAGTCAGATTTTGTCATGAGCAATGCTTTGATCTTGGGGGCCCTGAAGATCCAAATGGTATACAGTATAAAACACCTTCACATAAAACCATGACAAATAATCAAACAACTAGGGTAAAAAAAAATCAGAATGGATCTAAGAAAATCAGAGATTTTACATAAAACTATTTATATAGTGTTATATTTTATTTATCTCCCCTTAAAGTAGAATTTTACCTGGGAACGTAAAGTCTGGATTAGTTTTTATAGACATCACCTCCATACATGCAAAAAATATATGTAGCAACAATGTAGTACAATATATATTTTATCAGCCTCTGACTACTTTCATGCCAAGAAAAAAACAGGTTCTTCCAATTTAATGTATGTAACAGATCATTATAATCGAATGTACATTCTATTATCATTTTAAAATTGGTAATGGTACTCATGAAAATGCCAATTTATTGTTATTCATTTTTAAAAACTTACAGGGCAATTTCTACCTTATATTTATAATCATAAAATAAATGGATTCTTATATCTGAGAAATAGACAAAAAATATCACATATCAGCTTATTCATACTTACCAGTTATGGTTAAAAAATATTTCTACAATGTTTTGCCATTTTTATGTCTCCTTCAGAAAGTAGCCTCTATTTTTAAACCAGTGAAACAAAGCTTATCTTTGTTCCTCACAAGGGCTGTAATTTTAACCTTCTTTGTTTCCACTTTCACAATACCTGTATTTCCATCAAGTTTTGAAGAAAGGGGTTGGGAGAAACAATGGCTTATTTATTTTACTCAGAGCCTTTTACCTATTAAAAAGCCCCATACGATTGACCCTGAGGATCAGGTTTTAGCAAAACTTCAGTGGACCTTTTGTTTTTAAGCAGAAGTTTTAAAATGCAAATGATTACTAAAACTATATTTTGTTTTTTAACAGAAATATACCACTTTAGGTCATAATACTACTGAATGAAAGGAAGGGAGAAAAGAAACAAGGATAAAATACTTATTTGAGGAATATGGGATTAAAGTGCAGGATAAATAACTACCTTTGCTGCATTTTTAATTGTTATTTTTGTCCCACCTTTTCTCAGTTTGATTTAGAAAGCAGTTTATAGTAAGGCATTACCGATTACATGCATCCAAACAAAAGGCTTCTTAATGACAAGTTTCTATTCTATGGTAGTATCCAATATTCATTTGATTTAAGAGCATTATCCAGTGAACATGACTACTTTCTAATGGGTGAATCAATGATTTATGTTGGACCAAAATATTCATCAATTAATAATAAAGAATACTATCTGCTCTCTCTGAAACTAAACGAACAACAAATAAACATACACTGACACAAACATAAACCATCAAAATCTGGACGTTTTCATTTGTCTCTGTCATGGGCATTTTATTCTAAGATATTAAAGGGTAATATTAATCCTTAATGAGGAGAATGAGATGTTTGTAAAATATGAAAATAGAGAAAATAGTCCCTGGCTTTTCCTACTGATCTGTCCGTACTATTGGAAAAGATGGTTGTCTCTTCAAATATTATTCTAAGTAAAATTATAGTTACCCAAATAAATGGCTAATCACTTTTCTCAAACTGTGTATTAATAATTTATAGAACAGGCATTAATAGAAACAGAATACAAAGTTTTCTCTGGTCACTTCCAAGTATTATAATTTGAGGAAATAATTGGGTAAATTATTTTATGGTCAATATATATCTTTAGGACAAATGACTAAAAATCCTAGGCAAAATAGGAAATCCCACGAAATATGCAAAAATGTAGTTTAATTAATGATCAATACATAAACATCTTCTACTAAGTGAGTTATGGTTGCTTAAAGGGCCACATCCTAAGAATCAGACATGTATCACAGTTCTGTAAGGAAGTATAAAAGTAACATAAGCATTTGGCTCCCTGATTTTGGCCCCATACGTAGAAGGAATTGGTTTGAATACAGGTGTAATGACCTTGACCTGCATCATAAATGGAAGCTCCATGAGATCAGGAAACTCTTCTTTCATGTTTGTTGTTTCCTGGTACCTAGCGCTGTATCTAGCACAAAGTTGATAGAATCAAAGGTCTGTGATCATCAATAAGAACCTTAAATTAAGAATTAAGCATCTAATACACATTAGACTATGTGGGTTCAGTGCTCCACCAATGACATAAAAAAGGTTCAAGAGAAGATCGCACAGAGGGTCTCAGAGTCCCACTAAATACCTTCCAGTTCTAGAACATACAAGTTTGGAATATCAAACTCATATCAAAATTGAATGTCAACTATTTGAATAGATAATAAATGCATAGGTAATGCAAATAAATGTTAGCTTTTAAATTGTGGTGTCAGACAATAATTCCCAACAAATCCTTGCATCTTTTTCAGAATGTCCAGAGGTAAAAGAACAAAGGTATTGTTATCGGTGAAGGTAGATCCACCTAAGGAGAAATATCAAACTTTGTGTTTTTGAGCAATTTACTTCTATGGATCTCAATTTCCTCATCAGTAAAATGTGCAAGTATAAAGCTTGTTGGTAGTGTTATGAGTATTAAATGCATTAATAACTTAAGGCTTCATTTGAGAATAATGATTACCATATATTATGTAACAATATATGTTAGATATCTGTTATTTAAAGCTTGAGACATTAAGGTAGAGCTCTAAAGATAGCTCAAGGGTGGGCACATAGATTTAAGATACTAAGATTTAATATTCTTCGACAGTTGCTGAATCCATGAGAATATATGGATTATATGAGAAAAGCAATACAATGAGAGAAGCACATAGGTCAAGTCTAAGCTGTCAGATACATTAACATTTAGTAAGGAAGAAGAAAGATCTGTGGAAAAGTAAGAGTGTGGTAAGGGACAGAACACTAGCAATGCAGTTGGAGAGGATCTGAATTCAAATTCTAGTTCTTATTTACTAGCTGAACTTTAGCAAATAATTTATTCTATCTGACTTTCACTTTCCTAACCTGTAAACTGGGGGTGATATCAAAATGTCAGACTTAAAATGGCACACAGCAAATAAAGAATAAGTATTTATATATGTAGTTATTATTACAGCTTTTAAAAGTAGACAAAGAGTGAGGAAGGGAGGAAGGAAGGAAGGAAGGAAGGAAGGAAGGAAGGAAGGAAGGAAGGAAGGAAAGAAGAAGGGAGATAGGAAAGACAAATATAGAAAGAAGGAAGAAAAAGAAAAAAGAGGGAAACAAGAGATGGAAGGGGAAAAGAAAAGAAGAAGGAATAGAAGGGGGAAAAGTGAAAAAGAAAGAAGAAGAAAGAGGGGGGAAAAAGAAGAAATAAGTAAAAGAAAAAAAGAGACATAGCCAGGAAATATTAGTTTTGAGAAAACCATGGCAGTGTTTCAAAATTGTGGTCATTATTCCTGGGGGAAGGTGAGGGGATGAAAGGAACAAAATAGTCCTAAGGATCATTTTATTACATTGACCCTTGTTTCCTCTACTATTTTCAACATAACTCAGAAAATGCATTTTTTTAAAATATTGCAATTTATGTGTTTAAACAAACACAAACACTGATGAAATCAGCAAGTTTTGTGACAATTACTATATTTTATTTTTGTTTTTTGTTTACCAAAGTGATGTTTCTCATTGCAAAAACATTAAAAATATTACATAAAATACCATATCCTAGAGACAAAAAATTTACTATTTTCTACATATACTTTTGATATCTTTCTAAACATATTGGTGCTTGTGTTTTCGTATGGCATCTCATAAAACATATTTTATTGCACTATTTTTTATTTAGCAATATACTTTCCCCTTTCATTCTAAATGATTTCATAGGATGTGCTATGCTTTTTTAAAAAAATTATTTTTAATTATTATGTGTACCTAACAGTTGTATATCTTTATAAGATACATGTGATGTTTTGGTACAGGCATACAATGTGAATTAATACCCCAATTACACTGATTTGATTAATCCGCATTGTATGTTTGTGCCATGATTTATAAACTAAGTTCTTATTGTTGGATAATTTGCTTATTTCCTTAGGTTGCTACTGAAAATAAAACTGCAATGAGGATCCAAATGCATAAATTATTTCCACAGAATATGTTTTTAAACATGAAATATTTGCATCAAGGCATTTTTAAAGTCTTCGTAATTCATAAGTAATCATTGAAATTGCATCACTTTAAAGTGAATTGTAAGCAAAATTAATACTGGTAAAGTAATGAGTGTCAATATAAAATACAGTCATCATCACGTAATGACAGGGATACATTCTGAGAAATGCACTGTTAGGCAATTTACTCATTGTTCCAACACTATAGAGTATACTTACACAAACCTAGATGAAAAAGCCTGTTACATACGGAGGCTATATGGTACAGCCTGCTGCTCTTAGGCTACAAATCTGTACAGCATGTTACTGTACTGACTATCATAGGTGATTGTCACACAGTTGTAAGTATGTGTATCTCTAAACATGTCGAAACATAGAAAAGATATAGTAAAAATACACTATAAAAGATTTAAAAAGGGTACACCTGTAAAGGGCACTTACCATGAGTGGAGTTTTTGGGTCTGGAAGTTGCTGTAGATAAGTCAGTGAGTGAGTGGTGGGTAAATGTGAAGGCCTACTATGATAGACTTTATAAATGCTGTACACTAGCTATACTTGTAAAAATATTTTTCTTTCTTCAGTAATAAATTAACCTTAGCTTATTGTAACTTTTTGAATTTATAAACTTTTGATTTTTTTTAACTTTTTGACATTTTTGTAAAGCTACTTAGCTTAAAGCACACATTGTACAGCTATACAAAAATATTTTTAGATTCTTATTCTATGACATTTTCTCTATTTTTATTTATTTATTTATTTTATTTTTTAAACTTTTGTATTATAAACCAAGATACAAATACACATTAGCCTAGGCTACACAGGGTCAGGATTGTCAATATCACTGTCTTCCACTTCCATACCTTTTGCTACTGGAAGGTCTTCAGGGGCAGTAACATACCTGGAGCTCTCATCTCCCATGGTAACAATACTTTCTTCTAGAATACCTACTGAAGGACCTGCCTGAGGCTGTTTTAGAATTAACTTTATATATAGAGAAGGGGCCAGGCAAGGTAGCTCACACCTATAATCCTAGCACTTGGAGAGGCCAAGCTGAAAGGATCATTTGAGGCCAGGTGTTCAAAATCAGCCCAAGCAAAAGCAAGACCCCCATCTCTACAAAAAAAATAGAAAAATTAGTCGGGCGTGGTGGCGTTTGCCTATAGTACCACCTACTTGGGAGGCTGAGGCAGGAGGGTCACTTGAGCTTAGGAGTTAAAGGCTGCAGTCAGCTATGACGACAACACTGCACTCTATAGCTCGGGTGACAGAGTGAGACACTGTCTCAAAAATAAATAAATAAAATGTAAAAATAAATAAATTAAAATAAGTAGAAGGAACACACTCTAAAATAATGAGAAGTATAGTAAAATACATAAGCAAGTAACAGGCTTATTATCAGCATCAAGTATTATGTAGTATACATAATTGCATGTGCTATATTTTTATAGCATAAAAATATTTAAAACATATAAATAAAAAATTTAATTTTTAATTTAATTTTAAAAATGTATAACTTTTTAAATAATAAAATAGTCAATTTTTGTTGACACCAGCATCACCACAAACTTGTTAGTAATGCATTGCACCATGATGTTGGACAGCTATGATGTCACTAGGTGGCAGGAATTTTTCAGCTTCATTATAATCTTAGGGGACCACCATCACACATGCACTCTGTTGCTGACCGAAATGTCCTTATGTGGTGCATGACTGTACTATAAATTAGGGCAAAAAATTTGAAGATTGCCATGTAATGGGCAGTTAAACATATACAATTAATGCTTAAAGAGCAATTAATTTTGCTTTCTTCAGTAGACTCTCAGGAAGGCAAGCAAACAGGAACACAACATCACTTGTCCACTTTGTTTCTGATTGTTTTACCTAGTCCTTCCCAGCAGAAGTGGAGAAGAAAAAATGTCATTAGCTCAAAACAGTGACGCCTCTTCCCCTCTTGCCCCTCTACTGTGAGTTCTAGCTTTGGAGTCAAGTGGAGAGAACTTGAATTGTGAAGGACGGAAGGAGAAGAAATGTGACAGGCGAGCAAACAAGAGGAGAATCCAAAAAGAGGGCAGGGCAGGAAGCTGTTAGGAAAAATCTGAAGTGGCTTGCACATGCTCAGAAGTGGAGAGCAGAACTAAGGCTGCCAAGAGCTCCACTTCTGAAGGCATTCACAGGAGTCTTTCAAAAGTTTAGGCATGTTCTCCCCTACATACTTTGATCCTTCTTGACGAGAGAAAGAAACTATTTACCTGTTTGAAAAGTCTTTTTAGAGTATTTCTAATCCTCTTGAGATGTCAGTACTATAGTTCTAAGGAGACAAAATAGCTTCCTTGCTGGCCAAAAGATATTCTTGAAAACAGGCAACATTTTAGTTTAAATGAATTTATAAATTTTTCTAATTTGAATTTATATGTAGTTTAATTCCACATATTATATAAAGTGGGAGAACAAAAACATATTTCATATTTATTGGATGTATAATAGGGAAATTTCCAGATAGTAGCTGCTCTAACAGTTGGGTCCAAGCACGATAACCCACAAGGACATGCAGCAGGAATGAAAAAATAAATCAGAGCAAAAACCTTTGTCATTGAAAGCTACTGCAGCAAAACTTAGGTTAGGCTGAATGATGCACATCACAAGAGAAAACAAAGAAACAACCAGGAAAATCACATAAGTGAAATATAGATGAAATATGTACAAATGAAAAAGCTTTACCCTCGCAAGTAATAAAAAAGTTAGATAAATGATTGTGTACGTGTGTATTACATATTTTTTAAATAAAGACCAATACAATGCTAGTAAGGATGTGGTGAGCTAGCCAATGACTTATCTTTCTAGTAAATATTCAAGAGCCTTAAAGAAATAATTAGAGCTGTATTCAACTGTTCCTTCACAGCGTTATTTAGTACTGTGAAAACACACAAAAACATGCACATAAGTCATCGTTTCACTATTACAAACAATAAGAGAATGGCCTAATATAATTTTGTACATTGCTATTATGACTATTATGTAGATATTAAAAGTATATGTTTGAAGATGAGAATGAAGAAGTATGGGTTTTTATATGAAGCATAAACAGCTGTATAATTTCCCACACTCTGTGAGCCTCTGGTGTGTAAAAACAAATGTGTTTGAGCAGATGTGTGTGTGTGTGTATGAATACCTTCTGTGGGCAATGGTTTGTGACTCCAGGTTCTAGATATTAAGAAAGAAGAGGGCTCGAGGAGCAACCTGGGACGAGGGACTCTACTGCGAATGTACTGAGTGCTGTGCTCTGCCCTGGGCACTCTGGCCCATCCAGGCAAGGCCCTGCCTCTTCAGTCAGGTTCCAAAGATTCTCATGAAGACATTTTCTGTAAATTTTCTAAAAATTTTCACTGTAACCATATGCTCCTTAAGTTTGAAATATGGGGGATGTTTTCTAATGTACTGAATTGATATCAAGATTAGAAGAACACTGAAAAGTCGCTCATGAAGTTAATAAAAATCTGGGTAGGATAATACAGATTTCATGGAGCTATTAGGAGCAAAATTACAAGAAGTGAATACATCTAAATATTCACAGTGAAATCTCTGGATGGTATGATTTTAAGGGATTCTTTTTTATTCTTTATCATAGTTTCTAAATATTCTATATGGTGGGCCTATATAATTTTATAATCAGCAAATGAATTTAACTTTTTGAAGAAAGTTTTTTAAAAGCAATCCTATTGAATTTTCAATATACTCTGAATGTTTTTATTATAGAAATTGATTATTATGTTAAACAACTACAAATAAAGATTTGACCATAAATTCTTTGAATTTAGTATTGGTGAAATGCTAGACTCCTCTAATGAATTAATTAATTGCATTATGTTGAAGAAATATCAGCTCGTTTTCCTCTTTTGTTTTTAATTTTTGCTGCCAGAAAACTCAGAACTAAGTCTTTTGCATATTTTCAGCAAATTCCTTTTTCTTGGATTTTCTATTCATCTCTTATTTAAAACATATTTTAACATTTTTATTCTTATTTTAATAGTTTATTGCACACATCATATTGTAAGCTGCCTTCACTTATTTTGAAAGTGCCTAATTTTGTAATTCTTCTCTTTGCATTGTAGTAAGTGAATAGACAGCTCTTTAAATGGTATGTAACTCCATTCCTATGCATATATTGTTCTCTCTACCTAACATCTATTTTCCTTTATGGCTGGACTGCTGAAATCCTTCTGATTCCTTAAGATTTAGACTGATTATTAGTTCCAATGAGTCCAGCAAGAATTTGTATAGTACTCCCACAACAGTTTGTATAATAAATTGTAATGAATTTTATTCTTTCACCAGGCTTTGAGTTTCTTGTGAACTGGAGCTACCTTATTCATCTTCTGAGCATCACTGCACACCACATGGTGGATGCTCAATAAACAAATAAATAAGGTTAAAATATAAAACAAATAAGTGAAACTAATGAGCTCAACCCACTACTCAAACAATTGCATTCAGCTTCCTATTTTAGGAATTTATTTGCAATTTCTTAGGAATTACAGATAATAATGAAAACCATGTTGCCTTTTATGAAAATCTGGTTTCTATTTCTGTGGTTTGATAGCCATGTTCTGTTCCATTTATCATGTTTTCATTGATCAAATGCTTAATGGGCTCCTAAGCTGTGCCTAGTATTGAGCTAGGAACTAGGGAATAGAAGGAAAATAACATAGGCATAATCAATGTCCTCATGAAATTTCATTAGTGCAGCAGAGACAGATATTAAACAATTTATTACAAATTTTCTTTTTTTATTCATGGCTATGAAAATTGCCAGGAGAAAATTCACTATGGAGGTTGAGGATGCTGGATTCTGAATAATGAGTAGGAAATTAGTTTGTAAAGGTTGGAATGTGGGAAAGTAGAGGGCTGATGGGGCTGTAGGAGTATAGCTGTGAGTTCCCGATTACTTTTAAAGTCTTGAAACAAAGTGGTAGCCAAGAGATAAATAAAACATTTTAACACTATGACTATGAAAACATGTAAATCTAATGCTTGAACTGTATGTAAAAACTAGTTGCACAATAAAATTCCTCTTCATTGGACACCTAGATGAGAAGAAATACTTTCCTGTCTTTGTGTGCTTAATACCTTGCACAGTACTGGGCACATAGCAGACACATAAGTATTTCTTGAGCTAGTTAATCTATTGTGAATGAGAAATTAATTCTTTTTTCTAGACTAAACTAAGGAAAATTTTATTCATTTTTTGAAGTGTTAATAAAGAACTCTAATATAACACAATGATGAACATTTGACAACAAACACTTAAAAGCAAAGAACTAACTCAAAAAAATGTGCAGAAACAGTTATTTAAGAAGTAAAGGAGCAAAATCATATTAATGACATATGAGGGGAAAACTAAGTTTTGATGTAACATGCATTTCCTTCCTACTATAAAATTTATTATATTTGTATGTGGTTTCTGTTCAAAGCTCCTTAGCATAAATTATCTCTTTTGATGGTTACAGTAACCCTTATATAAAACATGTTCAAGATTTTCTTGTAAACTCCTGGTAGAATATGATTTATATTTTTTCAAGTTTGTCAATACTAAGCAAAGATCATAGATACTTTATTACATTATACCCTGATTATTTTTGCTGCTTTCTGTTTTGACTCCAATTCTAGAAATTATATCTATCAGTGAGTAACAATACTTGCTTACATGGAATTGTCAATCAATAAAAATTTTCTGATTGATTCATTGATCTTGGTTATATTTTATTTCTGTTGCTATCTTGATCTTATAAAGCTCAATTAGTATATTTCCAAGTTTAAATTCAATTTAGCAGAAAGTTATTTTTTTTCTTCTCACGTCTTTCCATAAGCCTATATAGCCTATTGACAGGTCAAGTTTCAGTAAACATAGTAATACATACCAAATTATCTAGGACTAAAGCATATTGCTAGCCATCCAAATTTATGTGATTTTGCATACTGTGCCTATTTTTAAATACATTAATTATTCAATAGACCATAATAACTTCAAAGTCACTACAGTCTATCATCTAAATATATATGCTTATACAAGAACTGATTTTGACAACAGATTATTTATCCATTAGACTGAAAAAACTCAACTGCAGCTGTTACTCTCTAATTGTAGAGTCCCATATTTTGACACATTTTATAAGGCTTTTGACCCAAACAGTGCAATGGCTTTTTTTGTTATTTAGATAGGGAAATATTGACATAATACTTCTGTGAGTAGTGTGAAAGCTTACAATATGTTAACTAATAACAACAATAAGCAATCTGCTTTCTGCTTCAGTGGAAAAAAATTCTCTAGAGAAGTAAAAGGTTGAGCCAAAAGAAAAAAAAATGGAGGGAAGTAAAATTTCTAATGTAACTCAGTAAAAGATCAGATTTAATTACAAAAATAATGTCAACCTAAAGTTTTACATATACATACACAATTTTTATTTAGAAGTTTAGAAATAACTGCAAATAAATCAAGGAAATACTCATAACTTCATTAAAAGTTATTTGGTGTTACAGAATATTTAGTTTGCACCAGCAGTCAAGTCCTGTATTCTGAAAATTCTGTTGCAATTAATATTGCTTAGACATAATGCCTTCCATCAAGAAATTTGTGAGCCAATGTTTTCTGCATTGTACATGGGAGTTTTTTTAGCAGATTGTCCATATTATGTTATGGCATTTATTAACAGTAGCAATAATAAAATTATTATAATCATCACTAAGGAGAGGGGAAAGCATTGAGCAGACCATGCAATATATCTCAGTTTTAATATGCCTTGGCATCATGTGTAAATCATTCATTAATTAAAATTAATTTTTAAGCCTCACTTGAACGTCTCCATATCCACTAAATCAACCCCCATGTTCTTCTCCACACTCTCACTTGTGATTTCCATTCTCCATACTCCATTTGGGGTGATTTTTCAAGATACAGACATTGTTATATCACTTCCCCTTTCAAAATCCATTGCCTTCAAATATTCTCAAATTACCAAGATATTTACCTTTGCCTGCTTACTTTTTCTTTCTGAAATATTTTCTTTTCTACCCCCTTTTCACTATTAACATATCAGCTTACACATCCCTTCGTATGCACCCTGCAGCTGCCACCCTTGGGTCCAGTCTCTTACCTATATCATGAGGCATGCATATACCTTTTCTTCATTATACTTATTACATTTATCTTTTTAATTTTATTTTTGCTCTCTACTTCCTTTAGTAGATTCATGAGGATAGGAGTGGAGTCTGGTTTTGTTTAGAATTATAGACTGGTGCCTAGCTCAGTTCCTGGCACATAGTTACACACTGCTCATTAACCCAGGCTACATTTGAATGAGGACTGAACAACAAATTCGAATCTCTGCTCTCTATTTCTACTTTACTACCTACTAGCACTGTGAACTTGGACTAGTGTGTGTGTCCTACCCTAGACCACGGAAGGGGCACTTCTGTGACTCTCAGGACTGTAGATAATTATACCTGAATAGTACATTTCCCATGTTTGTTGGCTTATCTAAAGGTCATAGCTTTTCATACCTTAATTAGAATCAAAGGCTTTATTCAAATGATGCTAGTCCCTAGTCATATGGAGGCCATCAAATCCCCGTTTGGAACCATAACAAAGCAAATATACCAGGAAGCCAAAGTTATTGAGAAATAGCAACCCAAAGAAAACAGAGAGAGTTGTTCTACAGAAAGAATAGATGGAGTATCATAAATAATAAGAGAGATATAGCCAGAGAAAGAGAGAAAGAGAGGGAGAGATGGATAAAGAGAGACAGAGAGAGAGATAGAGATAGAGAGACAAGGAGGACAGAGAATGTGTCATTAACTATCTTATGACTTTACAGTTTTCCCAGGATCTCTATTCTCAGTTTTTCTCTTCCTTGAAATTTCATTGTATACTCAGGAAAACTTCCATTTTTGTTTGAGCTAGATTGCATGAGTTGCTGCTAAGACATTGAGAAATTCCTAAGACATTGGTTTCTTAAGCTTTTTAACTCAGAGTTGTCTCATTTACCAAATGGATTTAATAATAGGTCTACTGCCTACATTATAATGGTACTATTAGAGTAAAATGAAATAATACATGTGAAAGCACATGCATTTATACAATTTTTAATTTATTTGTTCGTACAGTCATTTAATAAGCATTAATTACATGCCTACTATGGGCTAGATATTGTACTTATTAGGAGATTCAAAGATGAGTAAGTCCCTATAATACCTTTGAGAAGCTCAACATTTAATGAAAAGCTCTAAAGACAATTACTTATTATTGTGATTTGAAACTATTCAGGAACATTTTGCTTTCCACTTTTTTTGCAGCAAATTACCTAAAACTTTTTGTGTCATTTACTACCTAATCAGTCAAGGGCAAGAAATGCATTATTTCACTAAGAACTATTTTGTCCAAACCCTAAAACTTACTGGCATTACTGTATAGAATATTGTGTTACTTAAGTAAATAAGTCGTTAATTACTCAAAAAGATCCAGTTAATCACTAATACGTCAAGCTGGTTAAATTTTTTTCCAATGTAAAGCACATATGGCAAATATTATCTTTATTCAAAGACAATATAGACTTAATCCTTCAGAAAGCATTACAGTTATGTTCACTATGTGAGCATACACTTTCAGATTCAATTCAGTGTTGCTAAAATTCTGCTACTAAGACCTTAACATTTTGTAAGGTATTATGTAAAAAACTGTTCTGAGGTAAACAACTAAATCTCATTCTCTCATGTACACACAGACACACACACACACACACACACACACATACACACATGCACACCCCTAGGAATATTATATCCCCAGACCAAAATTTGGAAAATACTAGTCTAAAGAGTATCTTTTATTTTTCTCATTCACTCTTACCACAACAGGGAGCCAGTAAACAGCAAGAGTAAGGTAATCATTCTTTTAACCAATTAAGCTTGGTGCTAGGCATTGGAGACAAATATACTGGCAAACAAAACAATGTTACTCATGCCCTGTTCCTTAAAAGGCAAAGAGATCAACAGAAAATGAGGAACATAAGAGCAAAAAGATAGTAAATAAGAAAAAAAAACCCATATATATATAGTAACAAAGTAATAAGAACTATAAATGAGAATAACAGGGTATCATGTAAAAACATTTCTGTAGGGAGGGTTGCAGTCTATGTTAGGATGGAGAATAGGAAAGTTCCATCATGGGGAGTAACATTTAAACTAAGAGGTGAAGCCATTGTCACAGATTGCTTCTTCTGGGAAGTAGACTTTGGGATGGAGATTAGCCTCCAAAAAGTTAACATCTGTACAAGGGAAAGAAGACTGCCAGATTGGGCTGATACTGTCTCAATGAATCCCTCTGTTGTCTCCAAAGAGATCTCCGAATTTGGAGTGGCCCGATAGAACTGTCCACTGTTGGAAGAAAAAGAGAAGTTAAGTAAGGTGGTCAGGAAAAGTGTCCATTAGATTTTCAGTGACATGAAATTCAATTAGGTGTTAAGAAGAAAAATGAAAAGTGTAACTGCTGAGTACACTATTAAGGTCTATTTGAGATTAGAGATTATGAAATGATATCCATATGTGTATTTCCTCTAGTAGTGTTAACTGTATCCATAGCAGATAAAGGTTGGAAAGATACAGAACTGGGATTTTTTTTTTCCAATTAAGTATAATAGAGAGGAAAAAGGATAAGGGAGACCAGTGTATTTTATATAAAAGAATTATAATGATGAACTGTGGATCTAAGAGTGGTGAGGAGAGAATTAAAGGCAAGAAGAGGCTGAAGAGTAGTGAGGAAGTAGAGCAAGTTAATTAAAATACTCAATAATGAGTTCTAAGAATGTAACAATCAGTACTTTAACTGAAGAGACTGGAGAGTAAAATATTTAGAGGAATTATATTCCCACTTGCTTAGCATAATTTTGTTGTTCAGGCATATGATTAGTGGAAATAGGAATAGCAAGTCTTTTCATCAAAGGTTTCCCAATTTGGATAAATTATATGACTACCCTAAGAATATTTTAATTCATGATTTTTAGGGCAGTATGTATTCTGGGGTTGACAATCCACTGAATGAGACCATGATGTGTTGATAATGCTGGAAGGAGCAAAGAGTCATTGGCAATGAAGAGGCAAGGAACTAGAAAGCCATAATATTACTCACGTGGATGTTGAATTATCAAGAATCAAGGGTAAAAAGGAAATTGCTTAGATGTCAATGAATGGGAAAATTTAAGGAATTTTAAAGCTGCACTAAAACTTAATCTTCAAAATACATTTCAAGATATGCATTGTGGTGATCATTCATCTCAATTATTTGGAAGTATATTTTACATCTTATATAACAGAAGCACATGAAAAAGATATTTTCTTCTAAATTATCTCATTAGTAATTATCATTAGTGGTGATTGGCCTCTTGGAATGAGAAAGTTTACTCCTTATTATTCTTTTCTATATAGATAATAAAAAGACTAACATGGAATCATGATCTTAAGATATGTTAAATAATGGGGAGCAAAGGAAAAAGAAACATCTTGCCTCAGTAGAGGAATTTACTATTCCCCAAATATTTATATGCTGCCCCACAATTCCCCATCTGTTTCAGTTAGATAGAGTTATGTGATCTTTTCTGTAACAGAAAACATGTATCATTTATGAGGCAAGGCATTTAAGTGAAGATACGAGTTCCTTACTCTGTCTTTTTTTCCAGCTGTGGTGACCTGGAAGCCACATATTGAGATCATGGAGTGGAGCCAAAAACAGAAATAACCTGGATCCCTGAGTCATCACTGGGGAGCTACCCCAAAAAGCCTTTGGATACATGGCAGAGTTTGCATGAGCTCCTGTCTGCTAATTCAGTGAGACTTCAGTTATGCAATATAATCTAGCCTATCTTGACAAATATAACATGGGGATAAGAAAGGAAAGTCCTTGATACACTCTTCTTTCTAGACAAGGAGTACTGGTGAACCACACACCTAAAGTAGTCCAACAAGACTCTTTTAAATATTTGCCTAATGCACTCTGACATTTTTCTTCAAAACATTTATTATGCTACATCCTTCTGCCCTTTACCAGACAGGTCTGCCTTTGTAAACAGTGAAATGTCCTGGTTATAGTCTGAAGAGATTATGGAAACAGTGACTTATTGTTCTCCTGGACTTTGTGTTTCTTGGATAAATGGTGCAATCTCATCTCCTTAGCACCTCCTTATATTCTCATGCCTATTTGAGAAGCTGCTGCTTGGGTGGGAGGCAACTGATCACAGACTCTTTATGCTTCTAAAGTCCAGAAAACAATGTTCTTTTTTTGCCCTAATTCTCACAAGTTGTCGATTTGAAGAATGACTGCAGTGCATACCTAGAGAAGTAAGTGATAGTGGTGGGGAAGGGGGAAGGGAAAGCAGTAGGGCAAGGACGATTGGGATTTGGAGACTCCAGAGAGATCCTCTGGGCCTTGCCAGAATCATGAATTAGATCTACATGTCACCTGCCACTGAGCCCTCTGATTGCCCTTCCTAGAAATTCTGTGAAGAGATGGCAGAGGCAGGACCACAGTGCGATGGAAACCCAAGAGTGACCCCTCCAGAAGGCCAGATGGCCAGTCAAACAACATCTGGAATCTCTTTGCCTGCAGTTAACCACATATTTTTATCCCCACTACTTGGTATCCTTTCTGAAAAATCTAATAAATATCTTGTTTTAGGGCAATAAATCTAATAAATTTTTTATTTAGGAGAGATTGTTACTTTGTTTTGGCAGACTCTAAAGGGGTAAATATACCCACATGCTGTGAAAGGGGATAAAAGGTCAAGTATCAGGATGGGAAATCCTAACTCCGTGGCTGCCAGGAAGGAGTAAAGAAAGAGGGTCCATTATCCGACATAGGTTTACATATGGGCCCTACATAGACTCAATGTAGGACAATTGTGAATTGGGCTAAGTCTTTATTTAATATAATTCTTGAAACTATCATAAGTCCATGCTATATCTCCTTTGCTCATTTCACTCCAGATTTTCAGCTCTTTTTATTTTTTCAGAAAATTCAGTGCCTTCAGGCTTCCTTAGATCCCTACTGACATAAAGAAAGATAATTAAATGACAAATCAATTAGCATTAACCTGTGATTACTAAATGACTCAACATTTCATTAAATATTTACATTTTATAAAGAACACTGTGAGCATGCAGTGGCAAGGCCTAACAAAATGGCATAAACTCATCGTCATAGATATCTAAATGTACTATGGGACCATATTTTAGGAAAGGGGGGGTATTTCCAGTTTTCCTCATGTGACACTGGACTGCTTATCACATACTGTTTATGGGAATAAACGGCAGACTTAGAAATGAAATCTGGTATCCTTTGCAAACAGGATTTTAATTAACATCAACGAGAATACATATTATAGTACTTCACCCTTCCAGAACTTATTAATAGAATAGTACCTAAAACACAATGGTCATTCACTAAATATTATCAGAATGATTCTAATATTTAGAAACTAGCTTTTGTCAATTGACACCCAGGTTTTGACCTGTATCTATGCAGCTATTCTTGTTCTTTTCAATGATTCAGTCATAAGTATTTTAAAAAGAATTAAACACTGTTTTCTGTATAACAACATACATCTGGGAGTTTAATAAATCTTAAATTCATAAATGGGAGAGCTTTCCCTATTTATCAATCTGACCAAAACCCACCTTTTTATACTACCTTATGCTATTTTTAATCCACATAAATGTACTCTAAAAAAGTGAATAACCTCAATTGAGCATCAAATACAGTCTATGTAATGTTACAACTTTTATATTTGTTATATCTTTTCATATTTCCACAAAATATTGACTAATTACTATTATAACCACATTTTACAGGTAAGAAAACAGATCCAGAAAATTTAAGTAACTTACTCAGATTCTCAAAGCTAGAGATATAAAGATATAGAATGATTTAAGATTTCAGAATCAATAGTTCCTTTCAATTCTAAAGACTGGAGATTACCTACCATTTTATATATTAAATTCTGCTTTGACACTTAATTATATTAGAAAACTAATTCTTAAATTATGTTCACATTCTGATCCACTAAACTACCTTCAAATGATATTTTAACTTAATAGATAATAATGAAGCACATTTTTTATTGTAAAAATAATAGAACTTTTAAATAAACATGCTCAGGTAGCCATGAACCCTCTAAAAGTTGCAAAAACCCAGAACACCCATTATCAGTTTCTGCCACCACAAACATGCCTGTGCTTTCTCCTGGCCAATAAGGTAAGCTCCCACACTATAACTTATATTCAAAAACAGGCAAGAATTCTTTTACAGACCCAATCCTAGCAGACAAGTAAACACCACAAAACATTTGAGGAAAACCAGCATCATGATAAAGGAGTATAAAACCTTTGTAAAAATACTAAGGAAATAAACTTACGAAGAAAAAAAGAATAATTGCTATCCTCAGAGATATTCAAAGAGATACTGCATTTATAAATAAGATAGATAGATTGTAAAAGAAATAATTAGTGATAATGGAAATTAAATTATTTGATTAGCAAAATAACTAAAAAAAATGAAAGGTTTAAGGAATAGATTGAGCACAATAGAACCAATTAGTGAAGTGCAAGATAATCCTTCACAATGAATCATAAAAAGATAAAAGGGTTAAAAAATGGGAGAAAATTCAAAAGATTCAGAGGAAAAATCCAGAAGATTTAACATATCTATAATAGAATTTCAAGAAAGAGAGCATAGAGAAATAGCAAAAAAGAAAATAAAAATTATTTAAAAGAGCAAATAAAGAAATGCTGTACTAATGAAAATATGTTGGATTCAAAGAAATATCAAAGATCAGAAGGGCCTACCAATTTCTATGCAAAATGAAAACAACACATATAGAAATATGAGCGGGATTTTAAAACATCAATAATATACCAAAAGATTAGCAAACAGATAAAAAAATTTAAAAGGCTATCTTCAAAAGATAAAAATCAGACTAATATTAACTTTCTCATTGACTGGAGGCTAAAAGGAAAAAAAAATAGGTTACTGTTGAAAATGATTTTGAATCCCAAATTCCATATAAAGTCAAATTGGCATTCAAATGTGAGGATAAATTGTAGACATTTTTTAAAACAAAGGAACTTAATTTCTTACAAATAGACAATTTTGAAAGCGTAACAAAACAAAACAAATTAAAATTTAAAGATGAATTCAAAGAAAAGGAAGGGGTCAACTACAAGAAACAATGATGAGGAAAATATTAACATCAAATAAAATTTACATACTTTTCTCCTATAAATCTGGTTTTTGTCAGTTTAATATTCAGGCTCAGCCATACAACTAAGAGAGTAGAAAAAAAGGCTTTCCTCTCCTACACAGACTTTGTGATAATTACATATAAACACTAAAATAATCCCCTGTATTTTTTAAATTACTTTTCCATGAGAATTTATGAATAGTTTTTGCCTTTTTTAAGTTAAAACTTAAAAAAAAATAGCCCCAGAGTTCTCATACAAAAACCTCTTCCATTTAATGCAAAACTCTCCATTAGCTGACTTTATAACTGAATCTGTGTGTTTTGCTTTAAGTAGTGAGCAATTAAAGAAAGAAAAAGAAAACTCACTGATAAAATAAGATAAATGTTTTCATACCTATAATACAATCCTACAGGATTAAGGCAATTGAAAATCATTTCTAAGATGCCATTATTCCTTTATCTTGAGGAGATTCAGTTCACCGACCTTAGGGGTGTGTAAAATGTACGGAACTCTAAGATACTAAATTGCAGCCTGAGAAAATGGCTTAATTATTATGATACTGAAATAGCTCTATATTCATAAAAGACCTAAAGCAGTTGCCATATTCTTCTTGCCCATTACTCTGCATGCTTAAGCTTTACATATTTCCACTCTGAAGACAAAGCTTATTAAATGTTTATCTTGTTATCCTCAAGCTTCTTAATCTTTAATCTCATCCTAGATTCAAATGCTTAATCCAGTTTAGTAGTTACAAGGATTCTGTGGATAAAACTGAAAGATTATAAGGCTGAAGAAGAAATTACATTTAAGGGAAAAAAATCTCCTAAGAATTGAAATTCTGCAATTAAAAAAATGAAGAAGGTACTGTACACTACCAAGAAAAGGTTAATAAAATACAATTCTTAGCATATGGGGAGGTAAAATAGGCTTGTGAATAAAAGTGTAGACGATGGTACCAGATTTGGACTCTTTAGATACTCTTGAATTCTAACTGGCTATTTGACATTATTCATTTTATGTAACCTCTCTGAATTGGAGGCTTTATTTTCTATAAGTTAGGGTAAATAACACCTCAAAGCATTGCTGAGAATTTTTAATGGCACTTGGTTTCTGATTTATGATAAGCAATGTAGGTAATAAATAGCAGAATTTCCCCATCTCAACACTGCACAAAACGAAGTATGTGTCACAGTGTATCACAAGAGGTAAGATACATTTTTTTTAAACTGCCTTTGATTTAAAATCAAAATGTTATGTGTCCTCTGTGAGGTGACAAAGCTAAATCAAAATTAACTTTACCCACTTAGCGTAGGTATTGAGCTTAAATTATGTATGCTGGATTGCATCATTAAAAGGAAATATGTTTAAGAATACAAAGCATTTAGTGGTATTCCATAATATATTATAAACTACGTTTTTCATGTAAACCATTAATCTGCATATGATAAATGCATTTTCAAGAAAGAATGAAACATGTAGAGTTAAAATTTTAAAGTAACCCCTAGTCTTCCATTAAATTTGGTAATGGAACAAATGGGAGGGATCCCAAATTGCTGTGTCATGACTGCTTTGTGCCTGATTTTATTCTACTTTTTTCGTAGTAATCTTAGAAAAGTTTGTTTTGTATTATTACCTTTATTTTTTCAGGAAATATTCTTATCATTTTACACAGTTACATCCTTGTGAACAGATCTTGTGTCACACTACTCAAACAATTGTCTTTGACATATTCTAGAAAAGAAACAAGGCATGTATAAACTCCTGCATCCTGCCACTCTATGTTTTCCCATGGCCTAAAAAAAATCCATCCATGAGACAGCATTCATGAAATCTTTAACTTTCACGAAACTAGAAGAAATGGGTCTTGAGAAATTATGTGAATATCTATGCTTTTATCAAAAGAAACTGACCTCCCTCTGCAGTAACTTATATTAAGCAAATGAAAATAATTTTTTTTGAGAAAATAACATCCCAAGTGTGTAAGAAATCCCAGCTGCAATCATGATACATATTAATTTCATTGGCAATGCAATCCAAATGTCAGCATGGTTTAGGGTTCAGTGTCTGGGCTTTGGACTCAGACCAACCTGGGATTGAATGCTTCTTAATCAATTACTACATTTGTGACTACAAGAGCAATTGCTTAAACTTTCTAAGCCTTAGATGCTTCATCTGAAAAATGAATGAAGAACTGTTCTAATTAGTGAAACAATGCACCTACGAAATTAGCTTATTGTTCTGAACACATGGTCAGAACTCAGTAAATATTAATTAATTAATGCTAATATTATATGGATGGGTGTTGGGTAAAGGAGGAAAGAGAAGAGATGAGGTGGGGATGGTAGTGGTATTAGAATATTCTAGTACGTTTTTCTGGTTTTTAGCCTTACTTTAAAGATATATATAACACTGGAGATTTGGGGGCCCCAATAATAATACTTTTGCTTTACACCTGGACTTCGAGCAAATTGAAAAAGAGAATGGGAAAATAAGGAAAATAGCAAAAAGGAAAACAACCAATAAATCCCTATTATTACCAATAAAGCTGAGATTAGAGAGACACAACTTATATATGTAGATGGAGCATTATTGAGCCTTCTAACTTTATCAGAGTTAGGCTTGCTTTCCCTGTCCCTGAACACAACCTCCTTCTCCCAACCACAGGCAGCCCTGTGAGTGTTAGCCTGGAGCCCACTGCCCACTGCCCACTGAAGGGGCTGAGTTAGCCAAGCATGTGTTTTGTAGGCAGCTCACTCCCAAAGAAAGGAAAGGGGAGAGACCTGGCCATTTTCTTCGAGCTTACCAGTTAGGTCTAGTTAAGTTCCTCTTTTCTCTAGAGAAGGAATGAGAAATGGGGTAGAGAGAGACCAGTAGTGTTATGCTAATATATGTCTTTATAGATGTTAAGGAATTTTTAGGAAAAGAAATTAAATGTATCTCACTAGGATTCTCCAATTTAACCCACTGATTGGATTATTATATCATTTTAGCCTACTATCTCCTGGGAGTGTCTATTGCCATAGGGAATAGGATGGAGAAAAATAGGCTATCAGGACAGCTCCTCTCTCCTTCCTGGGTCCATGTTTGTAATGTCAATCACTACTCTTCCGAGTGTTCTCTTGGGGAACATATAATGGAAAATATAGACTTTTGTCCCCCAAAGTGCTTTAAATGGCTTAAAATGCCCCATTTGACCACTCTGTACCCAAAGGTAAAGTATACTGTCTACTCTATTTCCTATCCTATGTCTGTTTACGTTTTCCAGAGATAGATATCTATGTTCTCACCAGAGATTATGCAACATGAAGTCTAATAACATCAGAGATATTTCAATAATTATATGTATAAACATATTGTAATAATATGTTAGAAACAGAAAAAAATCCTGACATTTTAATAAAACACCTTTCTTTATCATATTTCCAGAGAGATCAAGTTTAAAAACTACGTGTTAGATCAAGTTCAAAGACCAAAGGGAATTAAGATACAAAATAAAATAACTTTATCTTAGGAGCTGAAAGTACAAGATACTATATATTTCTCCACTCCACCCACCTTTATCCTATCCTATTCTATGTTTTAACCATAGGGATTCTTCTTTTTTTATTCGTGATAAAATATACATGTATAATTTACCATCTTTACCATTTGTAAATGTACATCAGTGGTAGTAAACACATTTATATCCCTTTTTTCCTTACTCTTCCCTTCCCACCCCTCAGCCTCCAGTAACCACCAATTTACTCACTATTTTCATAAGATCCACTTTTTCTTTAACTCCCACATATGAGTGAGAAAATGAGATACTTGTCTTTCTGTAGTTGGCTTATTTCACTTAGCGTAATAGTCACCAGGTTCTTCCATACTGTCTCAATTGACAGTTTTATTATTTTTTGTGGCTGAATAACATTCACTGTGTGTGTATGTGTGTGTGTGTGTGTGTGTATACACACCACATTTTCTTCATCCATTCATCCATTGATGGACACTTAGGTTGATTCCATATTTTGGCTATTGCATATAGTGCTGCAATAAACATGGGAGTGCAGATGTCTGTTTAATATATTGATTTCCTTTCTTTTAAATATTTCTCCAGTAGTGGGATTGCTGGATTATATGCAAGTTAGCCTTAGGGATTCTTGATGCCTAGGTGGAGTTGAAGTTTCTTCAGCCAGCTACACCATCTTCTACAGGAATATGTGTTTCCTTAAAGATTTCAGAAATTGAATTAGCTTACTGTCAAATCTCTAACATCCCACATGTTTTAGAGACTGCAATAAATTAATATAATTTGCAAAATGATCATATCTCTGACCTCAAAGCAAGCCAGCTTCCACAGTGCTTATCTGCAATGTAATCTTATTTCTAGAAGATAATATATAGGACCCTAAAGATGAATCAAAGACTCAGAAGTGTTTGAGTGAAGTGGGACAGATGTAAAATTTTCCTGGTGATAGCCTCGTGAGGATGCCATTCAGTCTATTCTAATTGTCTGTGAATTTATTTAACTGGGAAAATTCTCTGAACATAATGTTAATTTTTGTACCATTATTGTTACTCAGCCTGGAGAAAATTTTACCTGGGCATGTCTCCTCTCTCTGAAAGTAGTATTTCAGATATTGATGATCTCTTATAATATTAATAAATTTGCAAAGACAAGACCTCTTTGAGGTGTCTTCTTTTCTCCACCAGTATCTTGAGAAGCCCTTGATTTCCATTGCCACTTTGTACTGCCTACCTGTGTCTGACACTAAAAGTTTAATTCTAGAACTTCATCTGTGCTCTGTATCAAACATGGAACTCAACATCTGTATTAGTTTGCTTGGGCAGCCATAACAAAATACCATAGACTGGTATTGTGTAGACATTTATTTCCCCAAATTCTGGAGCTTAGATGTCTAAGATCAAGATGCAGGCAGATTTAGTTCCTAGTGAGGGCTCTCCTTGGTGTGCACACATCCACGTTCTCATGGTATCCTCACATGGCAGAGAATAGAAGATCTCTGTTCTCTTTTCCTTTTCTTATATGGACATAAATGCCATTGTGGGGCTCCACTCTCATAACTTTATCTAAATCTCATTATCTCCAAAACACTCCATCTCCAAATGTTATCATATTATATGGTTTAGGGTTTCAAAATATGAATGGTGGTGGGAGGGAAGCATTCAGTTTAAAACAGCATTTTTGGAATTTAAAAACAATAGATTCTATATCCCACCCACTAAGGCCTATAGGACCTGTTTCAAGAAACTGATCCTTCATAGAAGACTTTTCTTCTATGAAATTCTTACCTCCATAATTTATTGAGGCCTCTGCAGCAAGCCTGGGTCTGCACGCAGTTTCCTGAGGAGCCTGAGCACATGTGTTAGGAAGCCAGCATCCATGAGGTTCAAGATCAAGCCATAGAAATCTGTGTGATAAAGTCCTCAATGTGGGCATTAGCTCTTTTTCTGTGACCAGTGTAGCTCATCCCAGTTTACTGAGTCCCACAATAACTTGCCTACCTCTTGCAGGTGAGGGGGAGGTGAGCCACCATAAGCATTCTACTAATAGATGGAAGAAATTATTAGGATCAAGGAAGAATCATTCTCTTTCCCTTTCTTATAAGGTATATTTTTTAAAAAAATAGAGAAATCACTGTAATTATAAATTTACCTATAGGGTTTATTCACATACAAAATAAAAACGCTTCATTCAGAAGTAAAATGGGCAATATACATAACCGTAATATTTGTACCCCCATAATATGCTGAAATAAAAAAAGAAGTAAAACTAATTAATAACTTTATTATCATGAAAAACATTTTATTACATTTCAATACTAGAGTGTTGAATTTAAAAACTAAGTTAAGTTTGAAGTTTATTGAGCTAAACAAAAAATGTAAAATGAAAAACTGTAAAACTTTTATTTTGAGAGTTTTATTAGCCTACCTTTATTTTAACTTGCCATATTTGAACTTAATGATAATAAGTCTTTCTTTTAATATATTTAATTAATGTTTAAATCCTGTGTTCAGCAATGTCACAATGGACAGTAACAGGTTAGTAATAATGCTGGAGGATAATCACACAACAAAGGTTGCGTAGATTGCTAAAATCAATAAATGATTTAAAAAATGCCTTCTGTCTTTAATTCTAAATGATGTGAGATTCATTTGTATAAAGAAATCCGTGTTGTTCCACAAAAATAATAAAACCGACCAAAAATGACAACAGTTTCCCTTATTCTTTCTCACTTTGATGCAGGAGGCAGGAGTTTTGTCGATGTGCTCACATTTTACCCAGTGTTGGCCATACTTATTTTACCTCTTTGAAGCTAAACATTAAGGGTCCTTTAGCCTCAGACACCTATTAATGATTTAAGCACATAGAGTTTTCCTTTTTTAGCCAACATGCCACTTTTTTTTTTAGTTAAAATCACTTTATCCTGCAACCCAAAAATGTTGTGGAGGAGGTAGTTAACTAAATGTTGAAGAGTGTGTTATTATGGTTATCATCATCATTATTAACACTCATTAGAGTTTTTCATCTTCAAAGTGCCTTGTATGCATGAGTAACCCCCTCCTTCTCACCTCCTGTCCACCTTTCCACCCTTTTTCAAGAACTGTGATGGATCTTTAACTCCATATGACCTTTGGATTTTTAGAAAATGCAGTCATTGATGATGACTTAAGGGTCAGTCTTATCTGGTGGCAAGGAGGAACATGTGCCTTGAGGTTCAATATTAATAAGAATAAAATGCTTTCCAAGTGGAATTCAAGAACTCCTTTGAAACACATCTTGCTTTGCTCACCTCTCCATGTACTCCCACTTCAGGTCTTTAAAGTTATGCAAACATGCCCACCCTGCTCCGAGATGTGGGGCTGTACACAGAGATAAGTGAGCTACTATGCCTTAGTTCAAAAGACTCATTACCAGGAGACAATCTAAAAACCAATGTATGTGTTTAAATTTAAAAACCAATGTAAAATTTTAAGACTAGGACAAAAAATTCAGCCAAACATGCAAGAGGGTGTAGAATAGGTTATTGCCAGAAAATATTATTTGTGAAGAAAACATGTTTAAAAGAAATGGAGCATAAACTCAATCTGTAGAAGGTCTCCTTGCTGTTCTTCATCAATGTCTTTCTCTAAAGGATTATTCATAAAGGAGAAGCAATTTTAAATGGCCACACAGGGAAGATCAACCTTAGACATATATACATAATCAACTGGCTATCTGAACATGTAGAGGCTGAAAACAGGCATGGATATAAGAAAATGCTAAAGAGGCATTCCTGAAATACAAGTAGGTTTTGTTTTTGTTATGAAAAGTCACCTGTACAGATTCCCACCTGTTAATCACTAAAGCAGGGCAGAGACCTTGTCAGCAAAGCAAAGGACTCAAAAGGAAAGGTATGACAAAGATTTTTTTATGTGGAATGTTTTAACATAAATGATGACTTCAGAGTTAGACTGAAAGAGTACTGCTGTTTATGGGTGTGACTGATGCTCTCTTGATATTTGGAATGGTAACTGTGATTGCAAGGGTCTAAAGAGAGGAACATTTTAAAGGTCCTTTCTGAATTATCTGGATTTTTGCATTCTCTTGGCCCTCTTCCCTTAATTCTGAGAAGATCACTCTGCAGTAGTGCAAGAATGTGGTTCTCCTTTTTGAAAGAGAGGGATGGGCCTTATGTTTTCTTTTTTAACTGTTTTAATCTGGGGTAGGTTAGACAGGGATGTAAAGTGTTTGCCTTGGGCAAAAAAAGAAAAAAAAATCCTCAAATATTCAACGTTCACATTGTTTGTAAAACTTCTCAGCAATGATTTAATGTTTAGCAAATGGCAGTTCTAACTAAAAGTTAACTTTTGATGAAGTATTACAGTGTTTCAAAGAACACTCACAATTAATAGATTTTTGTATCCTTTGTTTTGTTTCCAGTGCCTTTTTTTCTTCAATTTTCCATTCAAGAGAAAATATTAAACCTTTGTTAAAGTCTCTTTGATAAAAACCTATTGCAAGTTAATCAGTTCCACATTTTTAATTGTTTTCTTAAAGAAGCGAAGGGTTATTAATTTGGTGAAAGTTGTAAATGTTTGGCACTGGAGTTTCTGGGGAAATACTTTGGTAAGATTTGTTGGAACCATATGTTATAAACTATGTTCTACATTCTAAATTGATAGAATAACAAGATCCAACATTTTTAAGCCTAATTGCTCTTTAGGGATCAAAGACATGTTACTTACTCATCTTACGCTAGGTCTTGGGATCAGAAAGAAAAGTAGCTTGATTCCCCCCAAAAAGCTGTTATGAGGCAAAATGGAGTGCAATAACCCATATTTGAGCCAGGAAAAAGGAGAAAGCATAGATTTCTAGTCAGTTTTATGCAATGGATAATATAGAAAATATATGATCAGTAGAAAAAAATAATTGTAACACATAGTTAACTTGGCAATTATAATCAATGGGTATACGATGACATGTTGAAAAGTTGTTTTATTTGTTTATTTGTTTGTTTAAATGACACTTATAGTAACTGAGTTTTAGATTAAGCTTCTTTTCCCAAAGTTGATCATTACACTTAAATCTAGATAATAATAGCTGGCATTTATTGAGCACTTGGCAAGTGATGCTGACTTCAAAATTTCACATACGTAATTGCCTTTTAGCCTCAGAATAAGTCAAAGAGGTAGAATTATAATTATCTCTGCATTACAGACGAGGAAACCGAATCACAGAGGGTTCAAATGATTTACTCAAAATTAGAAAAGCAGTCAGAAAAAAAAAAAGTAAAGCAGTCAGACTTCAGAATTCATGCTCTTGATCTTGTCCTCCAGTTATATAAAATCAGAAGTGCCATCTCTTTCATTTATATCAATTATGATTCATATATGGACCGAACTTCACCTAAATTGTTTCTACTTTCTTTCAATTTTCTTATTTGCATATTTGGTAGGTTCCTCTACCTCATACCTATAAAACATCCATTTAATATCTTGGTACCCCCATGAAATACAAAACATTTGCAAGCACAAATCAGATATTGTATGTGAAACTTATTTTGTATACTAAAAAGCACTGTAAAATCCATTCTTTTCAAAAGATTCTCTGATATTCTATCTAATAGGTTAAAAAAATGCCAAGCTTCTTTAACAAGTAAGAGACTGTTCTTCTCATATTCTTCCAAATATGCAACTTCTATTGTGGTCTTTTTCTTCTTCTTTTTATTCTTCACATTTATCCACTAAATTCCTTTGCTAGCCCCACATTATCAAAAGAAGTAATTGTCCAACTTTATGGTAATTTACAATTGTAGACCAGTTAACAGAAATAATCACTTAAGATATAATTGATATTAATAATATTTCACTGAAAAATACTTAACATACTAAAATAAACTTTGTCTATCATGCTCATCTACTCATAAACATAGAGACAATAACAGTCTAATTTAAAAGTAACCAAACTAAAGAAAATTCCAACATACCATTACAGTATCTTTGTTAACAGAGTTTGAGTTTTGATTTGTATTTGAAATAAAATCCATGCCTGTTAAAAACTCAGAGTTTTAATTTAATTCCAACTGGCAATTTGATCTCATCTCACTAGGCTTTCTTGGTTGTGTTTTCACTATCCTGTGGGAAATTTTCCTTAGTAATTTTCCATTTCTTCTTATGCCTTTAATATATTTAGTGAATCAATTTAACATCTGTTTAATTGTAAATATTCAAGACAGGGATTTCCCCTTAAACTTGCTAGACTAGGATAAGGTATGCCTAAATGTTTAATAAAATGCTTTTGATGATGATTATAGGGATAACAAAAATGACAATGATAATCTATGTTTAAAGTTTTAAATCTCTGGGTTTGTATTTTAAATTTTAAAAAGATTCTGAAGACTTAAAAGCAGAACAGAATGTAAAAAAAAAAAAAGAAATTTTCAACACTCTCATTTTTACCTTTCCAATTTATTAATAGTAAGTATTTATGTTTGAAGTATTCTGATTATATATGTAGTCAGCTATTTTCAAGTCCCCTTTCCCCTAGTTTTTTAGCTTAAAATAACTCTTTTTCCATGGTTTAAAAATAGAGTACACATTTCCTTAAGCTTACTTGGGATAGGAACCACTTCACAAGGACTGTATGGCCATTGGAACTATCCCTATTCAAGTCTTGATATCGCTAAAACAATATCTATCCTGCATCCACATCATTTCCAACAGGCAGCATGTATTTGGAAAGCATTAATGATTTTAAAAGGCTGTGGCTCTTAGAATTTTTCTTCTTAAGATCCTTTGCATTTTTCTTTTCAAAGGGCTTCAATATGGGGAGCTGATAAAGAAGGATCAATGTAGTTTAACAAAGTGAAAAACTAATTGAATCATTAACTCACTATTCAGATTCAAATATCTTCATTCCAAACCACATTCACTATTTACACTTCTGCTTTACTCCTCTGCCTGACTCTTTTCTTCTCCCTTATTGGTAAAACTTCTTAGTCTTAGTCCTAACCCTGAAAAGGTCATGTGAAAATGCACATCGAGCATGTCAGCGAAAGTCAGGGCTGCTGGAGTGAATGCGCACAAGAATTTTGCTCTACAAGTTTAAAATCTTACTTTTCAATGCTTCTCTAAATATCTTAGAACCCTATTAATTTACTTGAATTGACACAAAACCAAGAATGGTTATCACAACTTTTAAAAATTAGTATTTGGTAATTTTGAGTCACTTTATACATGTTGTTGAAACATCTTCCTACTTAATAAAACAGAATTTGTATGCAAAGTTACAATTCAATTTCTCTGAAATTTTGCATTTGACAGTAGTTTCTTCACATAATAACACTACTGGAGATTTGATATCACAATTTAAAAACTAGAGTAATTTAAAACGTGCCTAAGGTACAGTGTGAACAAGTAACCATTTCATATATATAGAGAGAGGGAGAAATTTTGGTGGGGAAGGGTATCCTTGCAGGAGGCTATTTAACAAGCTCATTATTAACGAGACTGTCTCAGTAGTTATTCTCCATATCTCATCCCTATCCCCCCAAATTTTATTAGACTACTGGCAAATTTTAATCTTAAATACTAAACCATCAATAATAACATAACCATCCTAAATGATATGTTCCATATATTACAAAAATTATTATGTTTTTGTTAGTCTGATTTATTTTAGGTTCACTGATTCTTCTAGACTTAGACACAGACCATCACTAATTTATATTAGTGACACAATGCAGAATTTAGTTGAATAGAAATAAATTATTATCTAAGAAAGCAGTTCATGGACTTTTATAAATAAGCAATTTTCTCCTTGATCACTGGTAGACTCAAGTCTATTTCAGTTAATTCATCTTCATACTTGATAGTTATAAAACAAACATTATGAGCAATTACTCAGATTTGTTTTAATCCCATAAATGGAAATGGTTAGTCCTGAACTTAAATTTAAGATAAAACTCACTCTAAGCAATGTTTAATCATTTGAAGGAAAAAAAAAACTGCTTTCTTAAATAAGATCGTGGCAGATAAAAATTAAGTCTTAATTAAATGCCTTCCATTTGTGGAAGCACATAACACAGTGCCTGGTATATAGTGGGTGCTCATTTGGTGATAATTACAGTTATTAGCAGGATTGGAACTAGGCCAAATGCTTCACAACTCCCAGTCCCTTTTCCCCATATCCTGTTTCCTCCTAAACACCTCTAGCACCTTGTTCCATGCAATTTATCATTCTTGCACTAATCACACTCAAACTGCAGTTTCCAAGAGCAGGAGATGAACAAATCCAAAGGCTTTTGTGTAGTGTTATCATAGAATCAAGACTCTTCTTAAAAAAAAAAGAAGTTCTTGGTTTCACATCATTAGCATATAAACTATAAATAGTCAATATTTTCTTCTTTCACTGACTCTCCAGAGGCCAAATTTATAGCTGAAAATCAGCACGAAAATAGCAATTTAAAACATTAAAGTATTTTTATGTTTGATGAAGTAAAGCTTCAAATCAGCCTAGAATTTTGGGAATCAAAGATAATGAAATTCACTGCCTTTTTGTATAACTGGGCGAAAAGACAAACGGTCCAGACCTACAATGGTTCTCTTCTTCATACACCTCAAACCCAAGGAGATGATAGAAGACAGACAAGAATAAGATAAAAAAAAAAAAAGAAAAATCAAGGAAAAAACAATGATGCATTATGAGTTTTCCAACATAGTATTTTTTCTCCAAATTCTTTTTCCTAATTCAATATCCTTCACTAAACAAAAACCAAAGGAACTTTGACACAGCAGCAAAACCTCAGAGGAGAATTTTCCTGCTCTCCCTATGCTGTGTTGAACTGCTCCAAGCCCAGAGCTGCTGCTGAAATCAGTGACATGAGGCTAGTCCAGGAAGGGGCCCCAACAAAGTGCTCAAGAGTTGCATGTAAAGTTTTACAATTTTCTTTTCTCCACAACCAAGACTGAGAGTGGGGATCTGAGGCATATGCGTCACCTTGATGCTACACAAAGGAAATGGAATAAACTGCTCCCTGTGCTTTCTCAGGCTTGGCTTCTTGATCTAAACAAAAGGAGGACACAATTTGGATTTACCTCATTCTCGCCCTCCTTGCCGAGGCAGATGTCTTAAGCACTCTATTTTAAGGATTCAAAGCCCATAATATTACTAATAACTCCACATACTTGTTTGCATTTCCCATGTTACATATAAATGTCAGAAGCAATGACTTGCAGCCCCCTTTAATCTCGTGACAGCTTTATTATCATTGGTTGGCTGAACTTCAAGAAAAGTTATGACAGTGGCGAAGTTCTGCAAACTGCAGCACATATTTCGGTAATTAGGTAAAGGAGGGAGAGCTACATTTAGAACGCACCGCTGAAATTATTTGCTAAACACATAAGATGCTGAGGTATATCACATTCCTCCCAGGACAGCTTTTGAAGAGTGATTTATAAAGCATTTCTTTTTACTGTTATACCATTTTTTTTCCCCTCCAGTTAGGCTGTTTTAGCAGCAGCTCTGACTTGAAAATGGATCTTCTGATAATGGAAATATTGTATTTGCAATATGAGAAGGTGGAAGGAGGGAGTGGTCTGAAAGGCTGTGTTTTTCATTTTCTTCTATTTTGAACTCGGTTTTCTCGAATGGCTGCATCTCTCCCATGAATGCTTTAGCGTTGAATATTGAAGCTAATTTTTTTTTTTTTTTTGTAGTTCTGGAATCAGGCCCAGGTTTTCGAATCCTGGAAAAAAATAATATGAACTGCTTGAAATACATTTTTGATTCCACACAAACAAAACCACTTGTCTTTTTACAAACTTAGCTATCAGTAAAGTTCATGCTAACAATTACCAGTAATAAAGTTGCTGTTTTATTATAGCTTGCTAAAAGGTCATATATTTTAACTATTACTTTAAGAGATTTATTTTCCAGTATAGTAATGGATTTCAACAACACACTTCTTCATTCAGTTTCCTTTATAACCAAAACCATGAAGAATATGAGAGGGTAAAATCTGTGACTAAAAATAATCCAGATTTTGCTTAAGTACATAATTTAAATCTAATTAACACCCAATTTTAATTCCTAAAGTTACCTTGCCCAGACTCATAGTTAAATAAACTATTTAACTATCTATTAAAACCCTATGATAAAAGCCTACCTATCAGCTGCTAAAAAACCTCCATTTTTTTTCTTTTTTTGCTTTGAGACAGAGTCTCTCTCTGTTGCCCTGGCTAGAGTGCCGTGGCATCAGCCTAGCTCATAGCAACCTCAAACTCCTGGCTCAAGAGATCCTCTACCTCAACCTTCCTAGTAATTGGAATTACAGGCACTTGCCACCATGCCTGGTTTAATTTTTTGTTTCTATTTTTAGTTGTTCAGCTATTTTTTTCTATTTTTTGTAGAGACGGGGTCTCGCTCTTGCTCAGGCTGGTCTCAAACTCCTGACCTCAAGTGATCTTCCCACCTTGGCCTCCCAGAGTACTAAGATTACAGGAGTGAGCCACTGTGCCTGGCCCCTCTAATTTTTGTTTTGATTTGAAATTCATACTATTTTGATCCAATCCCAAAGATTTCTTGAAAGTTAATCTGAGTATAATTCAATAAATTGACAGAAATTCCTTAAGTTTTCACAGGAAAAAAAACATGAAGGAGAAATCACCAATTTTATTTCTAGTATCCCCTTGGTTGCAAAGTACTATGATTCATGTTATGAGGAATGCAAAACAGAATTCTTGCATTTTCACTCCCTTTATTCCCCTTTCCTATTTTCCCTTCCTTTTCTTTCTTTCTCTCTCTCTTTCTGCCCTAAACTATGTATCTTAAGCCTTGATCCAAAATAGATTGAAAGAAACTTAAAATATTTGTGAGGAAAAAACAAAAGAAAATAATTTATAAGTAAATAAAAGATTAAGTCAAGCAAAAAATAAAGAGCTAGAAATGGTAACCTTATAAAATGTATACTATTATCCAATATAATTGCTGAAAGTGGGCTGCATACTGACTTTAAACAGAATGAAGAGTTTGGCTAATGATATGATTGGATTATCAATGTTTTTAAGCAAAAGGAAAACCAAATACTTAGGGAAGCATAGATATCTCTGATCATAGAAAGAGAAAGAAATTTCTTTCAAAGATACTTATGAAAAGGACACTGTGTAATATCATGCAATAAACAGTGTTATCTTTATCTACCACACCCTCATAATAAGTAGCACAGAGAACTTCATAAATTTATTTGTGATATTTTCTTCTCTTTAGTCCCATAGCATCCTACCAAGACCCAGTTGGGTAAATGCCATCCTACAAGTGGGCTAGCATGCTTTTGGATGCTTGGCTAAATTCAGGAGTATAGTTTTCTATCTAAAATAATAGGTGCACTGTATATCTTTTAAGTAATATTGCATCAATATTATTTCTTCCAGAAGAGCTCTTGTTAGATATTGGGAAACACTGAATGCAATATTATAGTTTGACAAGAATCTAGACATTAGCTAGTCTATATTGCCGCATAGTACAGATTCTTATGGTTTAACATTCAGAAAATTCTAAGAGATTTGATCCTACTCTTGTTTCATCCTAATTAGAGACTTTCTAAAAAAACTAAGGGTTTACTCATTGCCCATATTCAAATTTACCATTTTCAAGATTACCAGAAAGAGTGAGAAAGTCCAAATATGACATGTTTTTCATAAAAAGAGATCACCAGAATTTAACAACTATTAATTTTTCTCCAGCTATTACATGAACATCATAAATTTGAATACAATTTTTGGTTATATCTTAATGTTTTAGATAAAAATTTTCTCATAAATTTATACATGGAAAGTTACAATTTTGCTTTTCATTTTCTGAAACGTCTTAAACAATTATCTACTCACCACATTTTATTTAAGCGAAATGTGCTTTTGTCAACTATTTTTAGTTTTGATTACTTGGCTTTTAAAATAAAGATTATCATAATCTAAATGTAATAAATATTGATTTAAAATTTATATCAAAAGCAAATATGTTAGAAGGCTACACAGATAAGTATTTGATTTCTCTGAAATTCATTTATCTAAAGCTTAATCCAGTATTTGTTTTGTTATTAAAATTCATTAGCTATCAAATATTTTTAAATTAGAAGTCAGAACTAATGTGAAAACCCTCCCTGAAAGTTATAGGGTCCTGAAAAATTACAAAAATAAGTGTGGTCAATAATTTAAATGCTCCAATATAACCTTGACAAAAGAGTATTTGTTGATGAAGTCTTGTTTCTCTAGTCTTTTTAAAAAGGGAGGGATATTAGGGGGAAAAATATAAGACAAAAAGGGATTAAAGTAGACCCATGAATTTGTGTAAGAAAAGAGAAGCAAAAAAAAAATAGACTTATTATTTATAAGTCTATCACTTAAGTCACTTGGAGCAAGTAAATGTTGGCAACATCACTTTAATTTCAAAATCAGGAATTGTGTGTTTTATTAAAATGTTATGTTCCATTTTACAAAAGACACTATTTTATTATGTGTGATATCATTGCCTTTTAACAGAACACTAGAAAGTGAATTATTTGACTTGCAACCTTTTTTACAGCATCAATTTCTATAGTTAAAAACAATTAAAGGCCAACTTTCCCTCTGTATTCAACTGACTAATGAATCAATCACCCAGCCATGGCATAACCTCATAAAGAATCGACTGAAAGCACGCCACATTTACCTTTCTACGTTTACCCCAGTATACACTGGGGAGAAAGCTGCTAGACACCTGAAGAGAGCTTTTGTCACAATGGGTTAGAGAAAAATGGTATATAGCAAAATTGTTGAGGATTGTATTTATAAACTAAGGTTCATTTGCACTGTATTCTTCAAGTACTAAATGCAGGGAATATATAAGTGACAAAAAAGAACCCAGCAACTGTTAACACTGAGCTTTCAATTTACTAGGAACACAGGCACTCAAGCAAACCAGCCTTAGTGGAGTAGATACAATGGAGATTTTGTAGACAATGTTGGTTGCCTGCTCTATAGTCATTGTTTCTTTGTATTGCCTTGTTTCTTACTTGAGCACTCTGATTTTGTTCAGATATTAGGTAGCTTTCTGTTTCATTGTTCCCTCACCAACTCCGGGGGTAGAATGTTGATTAGTCTAAACTAATCAGGTTACTACATTCCACTTGACAATATTATCATAGGATGATATGTGATATAAACCAGCCTAATGAGATGATGGGACCACAAGATAGGAAAATTTTTCTCCCAAAAATATATCCAAATTGAGTAGTCATCTTATTCTGAATGTTCTCTCATGAGTTTGAGATGCCTGAACTTACTTCAGCTATCTCAAACTCGTGAGAGAACATTCAGAATAGGATGACTAGGACAGATAGGATAGCTATCTGTCCTCCTAAGACTTTCCTCCCAGAAACACTTCATGGCAGAGATATTCCCAGTCTCATTTACCTTACATGACAAATCAATGTGATAAAAATAAATTGCTCTTAATGACCTCATTCAAGGTAAATTTGCATGTATGGATTCAAAAATCTATGAAATGATTCTTATAGTGGAAAATTAAGAGATTGTGGCAGGCAATGAAGGAGATAGTTAAGTGATTCTATAATACCAGCATGTAGATGACCTCCTTATGGAGTTGAGTCTAACTATCTTTTTGTTTGTTTGTTTTATTTTTAGTAATTTTGCCTAAATCCTCTTCATTTCTTTCCTTGCATGGACTTTTTTAATACCTTGAATTGAATCTTTCTGTGCCTTTTTCCAAGTTCATATGAGGACATTATTTGTACACATAAAGAGATTATGGATAGAAGGCTCTTTTTTTTTTTGTAATCATTGTGATTAAAATGGGATTACGTATTTGATTCTGTGCAACTTGCTCTTCTAAATTAACAAGTTGTACATACCTATAAATCATCAGATATAAATATAAAGAGCTGAAAAAATATTATATAGTGGGTATCAACAATTTCATGATTTCACTAATGAAGAATATTGAGAATGTTCTCTTTTCCCCACTTGTAAATACTGCTACAGTAAAAACCTTTGTTCAAATATACTTATGTGTCACATATAATTCTATCAAGAACAGATCCTAAAAGTAGAATTGCTGGGTCAGAGGTACAAGATACACATACACACACACACACACACACACAGATTAGTTGACCATGGAATATATTTGATGGAACTACTTATAAAAGAGACTATTACCTTCCTGAGATTACCCTTTTGAATTTCATTTTACTACTTCATTAGCAGAGTCAAATAAAAAATAGAAAAACTGAGTTTACAATATTGTGCTTCAAGTTCCTCAATTCTGGGATTGCATTGTGTTACATTTCTCAATATTAAACTATTTTGCAACCACTACTTTGTTATAGTGAACTTACAACTCATAGTTCAAGCTTCTTATTGCCATTTTATTTTAAAAACAAGCTGACCTCTTCTTGATATTTAATCATTTTTTCCAGGTTACAAAAGGGGCAAAATAAAGTACTCTCTGAATGATAAACAGTATGGTTTCTTTTTTCCTCTCTTCCATTTAAAAGTAAGCACTCAGAATGAACACTATACTTTTAGGAGGTATCTATTTTTCTTAAGAGACAGGTGTGTAACATCAGCAGCCAGATCTGCAGTGGAACTGGCAGTGTTTCTGAAATAGGTTGCTTCGGTAAAACAGAAGGACATAAAGATAGACTGGAGCCCAAGGAAACTTTTTATTAGTTTATTCCTTCTGTATTAGTTCTGGAGCGTGAGACTAGCAGACACATAATTACAGCTGGCATTCAACAAGATACTACTGGCAAACAGGCTTCGGATGGAACATCTCTCCTTCTTTGCCAGAAGCAGCCATGCTGGCAGGCTACTGCGTAGAGGGTTGCCTGCCTCTTCTATTCACTCCTCAGACAGAGATTAGTTTCATCTGTCAGTCTGGCACCTTTCACAAGCACAAAAATCCACATGAAAATCAGAGATTGAGAAGGATCTTCATCAGAAAGTGACTGTGTGTAGCAGTAACCTGGGAAGATGAGACTTCTGGAAGATACAGGACATAGCACAGTGTGGAAAACTGAAGTGATAGGGCTGTTGAAAGTGTTCATGACTAATGCTGAAGTGACTTATTATACATTAAAAGGAAATACAAGACTAAGGCATATGAACAAAGTTAGAAAAAAATGGAATAAGCACTTTAGTTCTAACACTGTGCTGTCCAGTCTGAGGTTATCTTTACAGGAGATACATTTTAATGAAATTGTGGCTAAAATTGAATCTGTCTGACATCTGAATATCTTGGAGCATGAAAGTAGAATCATTCACTACATAATGCCCTGTTGAGCATAACAGGCAAAGGAATATTAACCCTAACATTTTTAATATTGACTTAGCTGTCAGAGAGCCCCGAATTATAGGACGAACTTTGCAGTTATCTGCTCAAAACCCAGGGAATTGACACTTTTGTCTTTTTAAAAAAATCAACCTGTAAAATTCAAATATTCTTTAAAATTACAAAGATAAAATATAATGATCCAAATACTCTCCAGTAGGTATTTATGGGTAATCTAAATTCATTCTGACATCTCTATTCACTGAATTACACAGAATATTAAAAGCCACAGCTTTTAACAGGAGGTCTAGGTCAAGGCAAAACTGTATGTTATATGAAGAAGACAGTGGAGATTAGCAGTTCAGATTTCAGAGTTTGGAGTGAGTCAATCTCAGTTAAATTTCTAGTTTCATTATTTGCTGTGGAACTTTAAACAAACACCCTTTCTGTGCCTTTATTTCCTCATCTGCAAAACGTAATTGAGAATAATTATAACACCTGCATTAGAGATTGTTATGAAGCTATAAGACTTAATCAAGGTTAAATCTTAGAAGAAAGTCTGGGGCATAACCGGTATCTAGTAAATATTAGCAGGTATCGGTGGACAATTTGTCTTCCTTGTGTGTTGTTTAAATACTTGATTACCCTGTATCGCCATCAACATCTGTAAGGAAAAAACATCAAGTAAGATTCCATTCTTCTCTTAGAATTTAAGTCAGTGTGTTAACTCTCAGAGTGCTATCTAATCTTGAAGATTGTCTTTTTCTTTCTTTCTTTCTCTAATTGTGTAATCTTTGGGCTTTACCATCTGTCACAAATATGGCGGCAGAGCTGAGTGAGTTAGGAAGGTAATTCAGGCCAAGAGATATGATTTCATATCCCAGAGTAGATAGCCCCAATCTACCATGTCCACCTACACATACAGCCTGCCTTGTACAAATACTCATGAGAGTGTAAAGAAGATATAAAAGCATTAATATAAGGATTGGTATGTGTGTTTCTGGAAAAAAAAATCAGAAATATTTGACAATAGAAAATTTTTATTTGTGTCCCTTTTTAAAAACTTTTTATATCATTTTTATTCTAAATAAATAGAAGTTTTCAATAAGTTCTACTTCCCCTTTTCTTCAGCTTTCTAAGAGATCCAGAGAAAATAAAACACAAATAGTTCACAGAAATATTACCAAAAGTGGCAAGATTTTTTCAAAATATAATTGAACTCCTTTTTTTTTTTCAATTTTGATTAAATCTACTCCTTCTTGTCTGTCTAGATCTGCATGTTCAGATAAAGTAGCCACTTAACCACATGTGACTACTGAGCACTTGAAATATAGGTAGTCCAAATTGAGATATAGCAAAGTGTAAGTTGCATACCACATTTTATAGATTTAGTTTGAAAGGACAAATGTAAAAATATATCATTGATTTTCATATCGATAACCTGTTGAATGATAATATTTGAGATGGTTTTAGTTAAAAAAATATATTATAAAATTAATTTCACTTTTATTTTTTAAAATGTGGCTACTAGAAAATTGAAGTTTACATGTGCCTTGCATCTGTGGCTTCCATTTGTTTCTATTGAATAGTACTGCTCTAGGTTTATAGAAGGGAAACATTACAGTTACCAAAAAAAAAATAATACAATTTTAGAAATAAAAATTCAGTATAGAAATGTAAACCCAGAATTCCATTTCTGAATGTAATGGAGTATTGTTCTTGCTAAGAACAATATTTATTATGGGAGAAAAAAAACAAAAATGTCTGAAGGCATCAGAAATCTACTGAGGCAACCAGCACTTTAGATATGAAAATGCCAGTAGGAAGGCCAATGCAGAGATACGAGCTGAAATAAAAGAGAGAACCTAGAGGGCTCTGTTAGGAGGCAAGTATGACAAGAGAGCTTCTGGTAATATTAAAGTGGTGGACAGATGAAAATTGGACTGTAGGACTTCCAAACATCTAGGACTTGAGGTCCAAGATCTTCAGAAGTGGGAATGACAAGAAAATGAATTCAATACTAGTGAATTTCCACTTCAGAAGTTAGTCAAATTCTTAAACTGTTCAAAGGCAAAAGACTATGAAGTTAAACAGAAAGTCTCTGAAATATAGTATAATAAAGACTCCAGGTTCCCTATTGGGATCCTTGGAGGACCACACCTTACTGAGGAGAACCAAGTTTGATGGAGTCTTGGTAGATAAAGCCCCCACTGTGTATATCTGCCAGAGGTGAGCCAACTCTCTAGAGGAAGATAGTACCATTCAGAGCCTCTACATTTTTTCATGCAAAATCTTAATTATTTGATTAAAAATTACTAAGCATTTGAAGAAACAGAACCCAAAGAAAAATTATATAATCAACATATGTACAAATGACCCAGTCACTAAAGTTATCAGATATATGGACTCTGATTAACATGTGGACTCGCTTGAAGTTCTGGCATGTGGGGGAGAGGGGTGGTGGGGGCAATGTA
>VBSM01000361.1:47714363-47730652 GCA_008086735.1 Cheirogaleus medius
AAAAAAAAAAAAAAAAGAAAAGAAATGACATACAGAAATAAAGAATCAAATAAAACCTAAAGACCTAAAAATGCAATTACAGAAATTAAAAACTCACTATATGGGTTTAATAGCAGGAGATAGTATTAGTGAATTATAAAATAGCTCAGTGGAAAATAATGGGATTACTCAGAGAGAAAAAAATGATGGAAAATATGCAAAAGACATATGGGTGTGAGTAAAATATTCTGATAAGAAATATCGCTGGAGTCCTGGAAGGGGAGGAGAGAGACAACAGGCAGTAATCACATTGGAACAGACACTGGCTGAACATTTTCCAAAACTGTCAAAAGATATCAGACTTTGGAGTCAAGAAGCTCTACAAACCTGACTAGGATAAATATAATGGAAATCACACTAGGTACATCATAGTAAAACTTCTGAAAAACAAAGACCAAGGGATAATCTTAAAAGCATGGGAGTTCAGGGTTGGGAGGCAAGAACTAGCAGACTTCTCACTTGCAAGAAGAAAAGAATACAACTTGGCAAATTGTGAAGCTGGATGAAATTAGGCATCAAAAGAATCTTGCAAAGCTCATAATTCAACATCATTGGAAAGGCTGATGCAGATTAACATGTGCCACATGCAATCCCCAAACTAATCCACAGAGCGAAATGGTCAGTTAGCTGTAACAAATTATAGTAATTACATGGGTCCACAAGATTGTTAGCTCTTTGTTAACTATGGGGACAATATCTAACAGGAGAAAAGAGCAATAATAAATGGAAATTAAGAAAGATGATTCATTTAAAAAATTATTTCATTAGTCCTTAAAATTGTCCATAATTTTGGCTTAATTTACCAACAGATAATGTAAAATTCCTTTGAGAGTTGTAAGACTAGGATAGCTATTGTAGTGTTACAACTCTTCTTCTGCTTACATGAGAGCAGTAAGATAGATAGATAAGCCTTACAAACAATATTATAACCTAAGTCATTTATAAACGGCAAAATTATGCCAGATTTACTTCTTCTGTTGATATTTGTTCACATCTCTCTCCTATTTTTTTTAAAATCACCAATAATAAAGGTGAGAAGAGTCCCTATTTCCTGAAGTAAATAAATGCAAGCAAAAACAGATCAAAACAGAAAGTTGCCTCTATCAAATATCACTGAGAAATACTAATGATAGAGAATAAAAAGAAAAGGCAGGATTTTTATACCCATATATGTATATGCCTGCCATTGCACACTGTGAGACCATTGGTTCCATCACTGCCTGATGTGCCTTGATGCCTAGACCAGGTGGTCCACTGTGAGGTGAATTTACTGCTTTAGGGGAATTACCCCTTATGATGTTGACAGTCTTTAACACCTCTTCCTCAGCCATATATTCATTCATTCAGCTATTTTTTTCTGCAGATATTTATTAAGCACCCATGTGTGACAGGCACTATTCTAGGTATGGTGCCTACATGGAAGAGACAAGGTAATTAAGTAACTAATTAGTGCTAATGAGCAAACATAGGCAGGGAGGAGGTCAGAAATTGATAGGATGCAATTTTAGATAGAGTAGCCAAGAAAGATAACAATATAGACATAAAGTTCAAGATCTGACAGAAGAGAAGGGGTGGAGAAGTTGGGGGTGAGCATTACAGGCAACCAGCGATTCCAACCAACACAAAGGCCATGGGTCGGGAGCAGGGCTGATACATTCAAGAACAAGGAGGCCTGAGCAAGTGGAATAGGGCAGGGAGGATAATAGGGGATGTGATCAGCAAGGGAACTGGGGCAAATTCATAAAGGGTCTTATTAGAACATTTAGAACTGTAGCTTTTACACTGAATGTGATGGGATGCCACCAGATGATACTGAGCAGAGGATTATATGACTGAAGTTAGATTTTAAAGGAACACTTTGGCTGTGCGTGGAGGACACATATTGAAAGAGGCCAAGAGTAGGAGCAGGGAGACCTGTGAAGAGGCTGTTACAATAACCCAGGAATAAGACAATGGTACTTTAGTTTAGAGTGGTACTGAAGCAGGTGGTGAGAGATCACTAGATTCTGAATATATTTCACCCATGACTATGTTCTGAATGTCTGTGTCTCCCCTAAATTCATATGCTGAAATTCTAACTCCCAATGTGATGGTATTAGGATGTGGGCCTTTTGGGAGGTGATTGGGTCATGATGCCAAAGCCCTCATGAATAGAATTGGTTCCCTTATAACACAGACCTGAAGGAGCTCATTCACCTCTTTCACCATGAGAGATCACTGTAAGAAGATGCCGTCTATGAACCAGAAAGCAAGCCCTCACCAGACACTGAGTTTGTCAATGCCTTGATCATGGACCTCTCAGTATCCAGAACTGTGAGGAATAAATTTCTATTGTTTATAAGCTATCCAGTTTATAGTATTTTATTATACCAGCCCAAAGGGCCTAAGACACCCACAAAGCCAATAGATTTTGCTAATGGATTAGCCTCCAGGAAAGAATAGAGTTAAGGATGACCATAATGTTTTTTTTTTTCTAAATAGCTGGGGAAAATGCAGTAGGTATCTGTTAAAATGAAGATTGTGAGAAAATTAGGTTTGGAGAATCTTAGTTTGGGACATGATGTGTTTGAAATGCTAAAACCCTATCTGAGTAGTGAATCTTATTCTGTGTGCCCTGTGGCAAAGAAGAGTTCAAAAGGTAAAGCAATTTGTAAGTGAATACTCTGTAATTTCCCACAATTCTTTAGATTAACAATGTGATTGGAAAATACTTTCTTCGCTCAACACACTATTTCCCACCTTCTTAGTGTTAAAAACAGTGTTAGAACAGCTTACAGTGTTAAGTTCTATGTTAGAAAAGAAGTCCATTTGATTCAATGTTGATTAATCATAAAACCTCATGCTCTTGGACAACATGATGTGGACTAATCAAACTGCTTCCAGCTATGGATATACAGGTACTGATATATTGGGTTAAGAGAAATAAATTATCTTTCTCCAAAGTTAGAAATTTGGGATTATATAAATCTTCAGCTGCTATTAACCATCATCCCTGATTGCATTCCATTCTATGGTACAAGATCATGAGGACAATATACAACCAGAAAGGCTGCTGAGAGATAGAAGGCAGGGTTTGTTGTCCTATACCGGCCTCAACTAAAGCAAGCTTCAACCTTGGACTTCATAGTTATCTGAGTCAATAATTTTTTTTTCAGATTAGACAATTTTGAATTGGACTTCTCTCATATAAAACAAATAAGAGTTGGTTTTTTTAAATGAGTCTTTAGGGATGAATTCATTTCTATATGTAAAAACTGAGGCACATCAAACTAATAACATTTCTTTCAGTGCTTCTTTTCAGAATTTCTTTGGGGAGTAATTAAGATTTTACTTTATAAAAATAGGCACTCATTTTGAAATCAAAATTTATTAATAAGTTTATCCTGTTAATTCTTAGAGCCAAACTTTAACCATCCGTGTAAATGAAAGACAAAACTACTAAAAATAAAATCTATATCCCCTAATTCCTAATGTACATTGAAATCAACTATTTTCATTCTCAATCCTAAATATCATTTATAGAAATTTTAAGTTATGCATGAGTTGTATTTTCCTAATTTTACTATAGTCATTCCTCCTTTGTTGAAAATATCAAATCTAAAATAGAAATGACAATATAGAGAAAACATAACCCATAGTTCACTTAACATGTAGATTCTATAATTTCCTTGCACAACTAAGAATGTAATTTATTAACAATCAGGAGTTCAGGAAATACTCCAAGAAAAATTGAGTTAAAATTAAACCAGTAATAGAATCTTGGACAAACTTTGGATTTCTATTCTCAATCTCCAGTGTTGTTCAGTTTATAATTATGTATAATTTACTGTGTTAGCTGGTGGATAACTTATCTTCTAAATTCATCCATTAAGCATACACTTGAAGTTTCCTTATATATGTGCTGGTTTTTTAAATAAATGTAACGATGGCTTTAAATTAGTCCAAAAATCTACGAACTTTATTTCATGCTCTTCACAAGCTACCAAAAGAGGTGTATTTATTTCTATCAGTAAATTCAGTATTCACTAATAAAAATTTTAAAAATCAAATATATAAGAAGAAATTTCCTTGGAAATATAATCTCATCTTTTGCTGGGGCAAAACCCTAATTTTTTAGTTTTAAAAATAAACTTGCCTCATCCCCAAAGAGAACTGTTGCCAGATGAGAGTAAATTAAAATTAAAAAACATTTAGATAATATCTGACAGAGAAAATATCATCAAGAGGAGGTGACTCCTGCCCAGAATTCAGAGTAAAGATCATTCACAGTCTCTCTACTGAAGATGCTCAGCACAAGTGTAGTTAGCATCTGGAGGAGAAAAAAACAAGATACCTGTATGTTAGCATTCCATGACTTAGAGACATCAGCATTTTCTCCTAATTTGGTTTATTTAATTATTGGGTAACTCTAATCCTAAGGATTAAAATGCCAAAAAGAAAATGAGAGGAGGTTTTAAGATAGAGTGAGCTATCTTCTAAACAAGGAGAGAGGCCATGTGCTTTATCCTCCTGTGAATGGAGATGCCTTGGATAATGCCTATAGATCGGATGGGGAAAAGGGCTTTGCACACAGCCACTCATTGTTCAATCTTTGTTAGAATCAAAATAAGTAGAGACTTGCTTTTCAGGCCCACTCTGTGGGGACTAAAGAGAGGAATGCCATTGGATCTCCACAGAGTGTTTGATGTCTTCATTTTCCAAGACTCCTCTGAGAGAGACCTGGCAGGCAAGGGTGGCTGACATAGAGAAAAAGCAAATTCTAAACCAAGTCACTGCCCCAGTAATGAGCACTAGAGCATTTCTATTATGATAGTGTGCTTTTATTATCATGGTAGGGTTAATAGAGCTGTGATGACATCACATGTTCTGTAATGAAAAAAAAAATAGAAAAAAGAAAAGAGAAAAAAAAAGCCCTCAGAAATTATGAATTTCCCCAGAAGCCATAATTAATATTTGTAAGAGTATAACAGATAGATACATGATCAACAGTGATACACTACATTAGGATAAGAAGGAAGAAATTACTAATAAATCATCATCTCCAACTTCTCTCCAACTGGCCCATCTCCAGGTGAGTAGGAAAAGAGAAATAAATACAGGAAAATTAAATATTATAAATTTTCTGGGGTTGCTATTCATCAGGATTAGCAGTTAGTTCCCTTGGATGTAGGTTTTCAGTATGCTTTATCCTTTATATGACTATTTATATATATTCAGATTTTTTTTTTAGTTTTAGAAATATAAACGTATTGAAATTTAAAACATATTCTGAGGACACACTTCTAAAAGCCCCCAAATTGTGTCAAATAGCCATTTTACAGCTCTCTAGATTTCCACTAATCAGCAAAAGTTACTGGCCTTAGAAAAAGCCAAGTTCATTTTCTTGTAAAATACTGTGGGTATTTATATCACAGCGTGATAAATCTCAGAGAGAAAAGAAAGCGGGGTAAGAGATTTTTAGATCTATTACACCATTTAACTCAAAGCATGTTTATATGACCCACTGCACAAAGTTTAAATACATGAGGCAATTTTGATTGTTAACTCCCTGAACTTGCTGGCGGAGCAAAGTGAGACAAGACATTTCTAAACAGTGTGCTCTGGTATTGTTATCTACTATGAGGCATTTTCTGTCTTGTCAGCTGCTTCAGACATCTGCTCAGCTCCATAAAACCTGTACATAAGCAGGGATCAGTTTTGTTTGTTTGGATTGAGGAGTATTAACTATTAGCTGGTTATTAGTTAAGTCTGTTACTCAAAGCAGATAACAGAATTTTAATGATAAAGTCAGTTTTCAAGAAAAAGTTTTGCTTAACCCATTCAGCCTGTTTCCTAGTTATATTTGTATTTAAAAATATATTGTGTCTATTTATTATAGCAACATGAACAGTAACAAAAACATTTCAACCTTAATTTTCCACATAACATTACTACTAAATTTTTTAGAGTATTCCTTTCCAGATTTTTAAATGGAAACTTATACATAATTTAAGGATATAGCAATAGAAAAACTTGCATTATTTTACTTTCTCTTATTATGTTATTTTCCATGTTGCTTTATTCATTCATAAAGCATCATTTCAAATTGCTATGGCATAAGGATATAAGCATATTCACTTAATTATTATCCTGTGGTTGATTATTTCAGTTATGCACTATTTCTCTGGGCCCAGTTGTGGAGTTAATCCTATGCTTTTTTCTTATGTTTTTGGTGTTCGTTCCCACATTGCATACAAAACCCAAGCAAGTTTCTCTTCATTTTATTGAAAAAAAGCCTAACTTACATAATAGCATTTGGCTAAATTGGTGTGTTTATTTTTCATTAGCGTAAAAAATATATAAATGATCAAATGAACCCAAGATATATGTTAGGGTTTCATTGCTGCAATTGTGGTACAATTCTGTCCTCGGGGCCCACATACACACCAAGATCCACTCAATATGTTCATTCTATCAGCATGAGTCCTTCTAGACAGAGAAATAAATTCTTCTTGGGGGGATGAGACAGGATTATTATAAACAGGGTCTTCTTCCCAGGCTTAGGAGGAAAAGGACTAATCAAGCTATAGTTCTAGAGAAAACTTGCAAATGTTAAGAATCTAAATTTAGAAGAAACACACCATTAGTCTTTTAAGGCTGTAAGGACAAGCTAACATTTATCTTTTGACCTCTTCCAACCATCTCCCTCCATTCCTTCCTTTTTTATCCTCTTCACTGGCCACTTTCCATCTGTTGATTCCTTAGCCCGGCTATTAATATTCTTAGGAAAATCGAAGACTTGGCAGAGGTGAGTTCCCACTCAGTCATGATCCTACTACTGCCAGGCCTGCCTCAAGCCTTCTCTCCTTTGAGTCAGGTCTAAATTTAGCTCACTGATGCTCTCGCTATTTGTTCAGAAGTGACTAACCACTAGGAATCTTGGGGGTAGGGCCAGGATAGAGCTAGGGTGTTATTCCAGAGACTGATAGCAAATGCATGTCTCCAGCTTATCAGAATCCAGTCGTGAGGACACCCGATATGTCCCCAGACCACATAGAAATAGTGTTGAGCTCACATATTTTAAGCTAAGACCAAGACTATAGCCTTAGAAGCGTTTTATTAACCAACTAAGATAATTTTGATTTTAAAAGATATTTTATTCAATAAAAATACTTTAAAATGAAAAACTGCTTTAACATAATGCCTTAATTGTGTAGGAATGCAAGAAATTCCCTACTATTTGCAACCTGGTAATCTGTCCAGCCTAAAGCTCTGCCTCTGATACTGTTATCTCATGAACACTGGGTGTCCACACTGAAGAGCTTCAGTAAGACAGACTCTCAAAACTTGTAAAGAAAAAAGAAAAAAAGAGACAAAAACAAACAAACAACAAAAAAAACAAAGTGTGTTAACATTCACATCTTATAGAAAAGAATAATCTTTTGACCAATTGCAATCTCTTGATCTACTTTCTCCTGCAGTCACTAAACCAATTCTTCGCTCCCCTTTTTAGCAAAACTTCTCACTGCAGTTGTTCATACTTGCTTTCTTCAATTCCTTTCCTCTCATTCTATCTTATACACACTTTAGCCATCCTTTTAATCCCACCACTCCCCTAAAACTGCTTTTGTCAAGGCTACCCATGACATCCAGATTGACAAATCTCATGCCACTTCTCAACCGTTTTCTTAAAAGTCTAGCAGCTGCATTTGGTTCCCTTTTCCACACTTTTGTCGTGAAATATTTCTTCAGTTGTTTTCCAGGACACAATATTTTTCTGGTTTCCTTCCTGCCTGACAATATTGCTGGTTCCTCTTCATCTCTCAGACTCCATCTCTAACATGAGAGTGCCACAAGATTTATTTCCTAACCCCCGAGCCTTGTTTATCTATACTCTCTCCCTTTACTCATCTCAGTCAGTCCAAGAGCCTTACATAGCATCCGTGCATTGATGACTCCTAATTTCATACCTCCAGTCCAATCCTCTCTTGTTTTCCAGGGTCAACCACTCCACTTGATAGAATAAAACATAAATCAAAATGAACATATCCAAAGCCAAACTCCAAATTCCCCTCAAAACTTCCTCCTCCTCTCACAGTCTTTATTGTTTTAGTAAGTGACAACTTTTTCCTTGCAGTAGTTCAGCCAAAACACTAGAAGTCATCCTTGATTTCTTCATTTCTCCATTCACTAAATCCAAATCTGTCAGCAAATTATTTATTTTTATTGTCAAAATTTATTCAGAAATACCACTACCATCATAACCACTACCATTACTACTTGGTTCCAGCCAACAACAAACATACCCCACCTAGATTACTATATTCCTGTGGCAGGAATGGTCCATGTGAAATAATTCAGATAAGTAAGATAATGTAAGTTAATCATACATTATCACACATATGTTCAAAACCCACAATGCTTTCCCCTTCTTACTCCAAGTCCAGATTCCTTACAATGGTTTAAAAGACCATTTTCTACTTTCTTGCACTTGCCCTATTCCTTGCAAGACTCATTACTATTCATAGAACTCCCCTGATGCAGAATTTTATCCTTATTGTTTTCCTAGCCTGGAATATTCTCGCAGAGATCCACATGGCTCCCTCCTTCCCTTCCTTCGGGGGCTTTATTCAAATGTCACTTCTCAGGAAACCCCTTTGATCACTATTTAAAATGTACACCTTCCAGCAACATACCCATTTTGTCCTTGCTTTATTTTTCACCATCTGCCATACCATATATTTTACTTACCTATCTCCCCCCACTTAAAAATACTCTCCATGAGTACAAAGGCTCTCCTTTCATTCATTACTGTATCCTCGCAGCACAACATGATGCCAAACATTTAGAAAGCACTTGATATTTATTAACTGAGTATATAAATAAACAAAAGATATAGACAAAGAGTTCAGAGACTATTTCAACAGGCCAAAGTGAGAAATTAGTAGCTGAACCAGGGGCAGTAGCAGTGGACATATTGATAGATTGAAGTGAACACTAGTATTGGTATTCTCGGTATTGCTATTTTTCTCATCATATAAGAAACAAATCTGCATTGTAACTGAACACACCAATATTGAGGATTCATTAATCCCTCCAAGGATTTGATCTTTTCTCAACGTGCCAATACAGTTCTGCTTCTAAACCTAGAGAACTGTTGACCAGATCCTGGACTGGGGATGACACATAGAATACAAGACACTCAGACAAATTTGAACTTAAGATAAACAACGAATAAAATAAAAAGTGTGTCCTAAATGTTTCATGAGACATACTAAATACTAAATATACTAACTATATGTGCGTGTATTTGTTATTTATTTTAAATTTGAACTAAGTGTATAGTATTAACTGATCAACACTTAAGTGCACATATAGTAGTAACATTCATCAGGTTTCAGGCAGTTGGGAGGGGGGAGGAGGGGATGGGTATATTCACACCTAATGGGTGTGGTGCACACCGTCTAGAGGATGGACAGGCCTGAAGCTCTTACTCGGGTGGCACAAAGGCAACACATGTAACCTAAACATTTGTACCCCCGCGATGTGGTGAAATAAAAAAATAAATAAAAGTAAATTGATGTTATAAACAAAAAAACTAAAACAAACAAACAAAAAACCAAGTGTGTGCTTTTTTGTTTGTTTTCTTTTTTGGCTAAAGATGGCAACCCTAACCTGAACTACTGTCGGTTTTCTGAACTAATGAACATTACTTTGAGGTTCCTTAGGGGAAAGCATGCTAGCTTTCTACCGGTAAGAATAAACCAGTGGACCTTATTTTTTCCCTATAACTTCATTTTACTTTGCAGTGATAGGGGCTATGAAAAGTCAGAACCATAGTTCAATTGTCATTAAATTCACTTACTATCCTTTTCTTACTGAAGAATATTTTTCAGCCAATAAAAATATCAAAATAGAAAAATAACTACATCTGTAATCTAGTTAATTACTACTACTTTGCACCTAGTAAAATTCAGTTTATTTTGCAATTACTTTCTGCCATATGATTAAATATCATGTAACATGTAGTATTCAATAAAAGTGTTTGTCTAACAGAGTCCCCTAATACCAAGTCCGCTTAGGCTGAACTTTTCAGCAAAGAGTGGTCGGACCTAAGCTCTGCCTTTCCCACGACTCTCTTAAGTTGATGTGATGTACAAATCATGTACTGCATCATGATTAGGTAATAGTGGATAGAGACAGTGGAAAGAGACACTTTCCCTTTACCAGAGTGTGACTGGTAACCCCTGGAACAGGCTGTACCTGTTCCTTTAACTCCTCCATTATGACAAAGCACAGGAATAGTCAGCAGGTGAAGAAAAGTTACAGAGGAAGGAGAGAAGAGCAGTCTTGATAACAGCATAAACAAGAAGAAAAAGGAGAATTCAAAACAGAATGCTAGAATAAAACTAACATCTCCCTATGACTACATTTATATAATCCTTATAGAGTAAAGATGCTTGTCTCAAATGTTATGTCATTCACATACCTATTTTGTTACAAATACATACGTTGAGTCCTACATTTGGGAATAGTAAATGACCAGGTCGCTCTCACATTGCAGAAATATGGTCAGTGGTCTACATTCATGTCTAAAGTGCTGCCCTTTCTCCATCATCTCTGAGCCCTCTGGCAACTGGTACTGAGTGACAAGGAGAGAAACTCTAAAAAACAATGTCTCCTCACCAAAAGGAATTCTAGACAAAATGAAAACATAACTTAAAATCCATCAATGTATTGAACTTTTAGAGATAATGGTTGTCTCTCTTAGACAAACGTTTCTAGAAAAAAAAAGAAGGAAAAAAAGGAATAATATTAACTTAAACTAATGACTTAAATCTATACTTAAGAACTATTACAATTTCATACACAATCACACTAAGAGAGTAGTAGACAGTATATATTTTGGAACCAGCAGATCTTACAATCTAGTCCTACCCTGTATATTTAGGCAAATATTTTCTCTCCAACTTTAATTTTCATTAGTTGTTTAGTCAGTTTTTCCTATGCTAGAATATTACCTCCATCCCAGTATCTCAAGAACATCACACACAACCTTGTTCATAATAGTTGCTCAAGATGACTTTCTTTGTTGATGAATAAATTAGAGAAATTACTATGCCCCATGAGAAATGTCCTCTGAAGACAAGCTATATAGACATCCTATGCTGATGTCTACTCTTTTTCAACTCTTTTAAATTGCTATGTTGGCTCCATTTGATATGCACTCTCAATTCTTTTCTTCCTAACCAATTTCTACTTATCCTTCAAATTATTACTCACATTCCATTGGCTCTATGAAACCTTCACTGATGTTTTTAATGTATGCTGTTCACTCCTATTAATAAACTTTTAATTATGCACCATCTCTTTTTTGTTTCTTATCTCCTCAACAAGATTAATGACCTCTTGAAATCAGAGCATCTGATTCATTCACTTCCACCTATCGCAAATATCTCTAATCAAAATACTTATAGATTTAGTGATGAGATAAACTGAAAAAATGGAGGTGTAATTTACTAAATGTACAGAGAGGAGTGAGACCAGTAAAAAGCACAGGAATTCAGAGACTAGCGATGTAAAGCTAATGGCACTGCTGGGTCAGTGGCAACCCTAGGCTACAATAACAAGAGTCAGATAATAGCCTAGTGCTGTGCATGAAGTAAGAGTTCAATAAATATTTATGGAATGCATATATTAATAAATTAAACCTAAACTTATGTCCATGCTTAATTAAGTCCATGCTCACTAACACCAACAAAATACATTTTGGAGCCATTCAAAAAGTGAAATCACTCGTTTTATTTTCCAGTCTCTTGCATATAAAGAAGCTTCATCAAAAAGAGTTGAAAAATGTATGTGATCCCTGTTAGGCTTGGTATCAGCAGTACATCAGAAGCTATTAGTAGAAAGAAGGCAAGATGGCTGACTACAGACATCGCTTGCCAGACCATCTTGCAGGGAAGGAAGGGTTTCAGATAAAGGAGAGGGGAGAGGGGACGCACTCAGGTGTAGGTCATAGAGAGAAGTGCTGAAGCCTGTCAGGGACCTCACAGAGGAAAATTGCGAAGCAGAGAAGGAAGAGATTAAAGGGGAAAAAAAGATGTCAGGGAGGATCAAACCCAGAGAGGCTCAGAGCCCAGTGAAGGGATAAGGTCTCCCTTTCTCTCTCCCACACTCCTCCAGTGATCAGCAAGCTACCAAGTTGCTTGGAAGCTTTTTCACTCCCATGAGACAAAACACCTTGGCCACCATGGAACTGTGGGGAGAACTTGCAAGATCCCAGAGCTTGGACATTCTGTGTGGGGTTCCCCTCCAAGGAGAGTGACCCAAGAGGCCAGAGAGCCAGCTTTCTTCCATTCAGACTCTATTCATCCCTGCCCCTCCCTGACCCACTGCAACTAGGAGAGCAGTTTGAGCCAAAAATTTGGCGCCACCTCTCCCCAGCTGGTACGTTCTCCAGTCTGAGGTTTCACAGAGAGTGCCATATCTTTCCCCATGTGGGCATACAGTGGACCCTGGGTGCCTGAACTGGGAGTGCCCTGCCCACCTGCATTTCTCAGAGATGCATGCCAGTGGGTCAAACATGCAGGCTAGACACCATGCCCCAGGAATCGAGTGGGTTGCTGGCAAACACCAAGGGGAGGTTTGGGTGCTGGACTTGTGAGGCAAGGGAGCCCACGTGGGCAGAACTGATGAAAGAATACTGTGGCAATCAGAGATGTGACAATCTGGGAGAGCGCCCATCCCCCCACAGGAAAGCCAAGCTGTTGGACTAGGGGAGGTCCTCCATCAGGAAAGAAGATCCCACCCCAAGGCACCACAGCAAACAAGCATGGCATATTCAGGCACTCATGCTATTTGGGAATTACAGCCCTTTCCTCATGAGCAGCATTCCCAGTCTGGAAATCTTGCCATGACCCTGGTTCCTGTGATTTTCCCTAGCGGCCAGAAAAGCCAGCTTGGAGCCCACCCTGCTGAGGCTCAAAGTTGTGCCATCAAACTAGAGAGGGTCCCCGGCACAGAAGATCCCAGCCTGTGATGCCATAGTAACCAAGCACAGCATGCTTGGGAGCCTGGGCTATAGGAAAATTGTGGCCCCTTCCTCCTGAGCAGCCTTCCTGATCTGGAGAGCCTGCCTTGCCCCTCCTCCCCTCCCTAGCAGCTGGGAAAACAACCTTTGAGCCCTGCTGAGGCTTTGCAAAGCCTTCCAGACTCCCACAATCTAACCACACCCTGCCTCACTTCTCCACCCACCTCTGCTATGGCGATCAATCAACCCCCTGGGAGCTACAGGGTCCCTCCCAAAACCTGGGGCATTCAAGTGTTCCACCTGAGGGAATGCTTATCACAAGCACAAAAGAACATCTAGGAAGTTGGCTCTCCTGCAAGCATCAACCACTGACAAGGAAACCAACTCTATAGCTCATCAGAACATCTACCAACTCAATCAAAAAGGGTGTGGCTGATTCTTGCTCACAAGTATCACCCATCATCTTGGAGATTAAGCTGGGGATCCCAATATAATTCACATTGCTGGAAAGAGGTGAAAATAGCAGGATAAAGGCAATAGGGAACAATGCTTTTTAGGAGAGAAACAAAAGTTACAGGCAGCTTGATCTGTGAGGGGTCTCCCTCTTCCACTGCAGACCTCTGGGCTGATCAGGGAGCTGCTCAGAGTCTGTGCAGAGACATTCCACTGGAGAGCAGGTGCAGCAGAGATCTGGTGCCTGCCAATCCCAGGTTTCTGCAACCAGTGACATCCTGATCACTCTGGTGCACAAAGCTGAGTCTTCTTTGGACCCAGCCTTCCAGCAGTAGCCTTCCCACAGGGCCAGGGAGGGAACAGATGCCCCTACATGCCGTGCTCTGTGACTGGAGGCCAAACATGTCTCCTCCTCAGCATGGGGGCCAAACATAGGGAGGAGCCTCAGATGCAACAGGTACCAATTGGGAAGGCTGGGGCTACTGCCTTAGTGGGTCCTAGTTGTGAGGGGAAAACCATGGCTAATCAGCAGTTCTGGCCTGCCTATGTGGGACCTAGGCTCTTGAGACAAACCTCTGCCTGCATAACTTGGCATCAACAGTCCCCACACTAGTAGAATAGCCCTCCATATGGGTGGCTCTCTCCTCAAAATTCCCAGACACAGCTCTGAAACTCTCACTGAGCCTGAGTCCAAGGCCCTGCCCTTGTAGCTCCTGGGCCCCTGGTGGGCCTGCAACTCCATCCATGAGACTCCAGAGTTGTGCCCTGTTCTCAAGACCTCACTACTGATTCCCCACCACTATTGCTGGACCAGTTGAACCTGCCTGAAATCCAACAATTTACTCAGAGTCCCCTAGCCCTGAGCAGCTGTCACTCAAGGACTAGGTTCAAGAGATCTCGCAGCAAAGGAGAATAGGTGCCCTGCAATTGTATTAATCCAGAGCCAAGAGAAGAGGACAGATGAAAAGAAACCAGCAAGTGAACCCAGGCAACATGAAAAAACAAAAGAGTTCAACATCTTCAAAGGAACACAATGGAGCTATAGTGGTGGACTCCACCCACAAAGAAATTGCCAAAATGACAGAAATGGAATTCACAATAATGAACTTAAACACACTCTAACTCAAAAGGACCTAACAGACATTTACAGAACATTCTACCCAAAAAATTACAGAATACACATTCTTCTCAGCAGCATATGGAACATTATCCAAGACTGATAATATCTTAGGCCACAAACAGGTCTCAACAAATTTATAAAAATCAAAATCATACCATGTACTTTCTTAGACCACTGAAGAACAAAACTAGAAATCAATCACAAGAGAAACACTCAAACATACACAAAGTGAGGGAAATTAAACAACCTATTGCTGAATTATTATTGGGTCAAGAATGAAATTAATATGGAAATCAAAAAAAATCTTTGAACTGAACAACAAAGGGGACAGAAGCTATCATAATATGTGGGACACAGAAAAAGCATTCCTCATGGGAAAATTCATAGCCTTAAATGCCTATATCTAAAAGACAGAAAGATCACAAATTAACAACGTAATATCATGCCTCAAGAAACTATAAAAGGAAGAACAAATCAAGCCCAAAGCCAGCAGAAGAAAGAAATAACAAAGGTCAGGGCAGAACTAAATGAATTGGGGGAAAAATACAAAGGATTAATGAAACAAAAAGTTGGTTCTTTGAAAAGATAAACAAAATTGACAGACCTCTTGCTACATTAACCAAGAACAGAAAAGAAAGAACCCAAATGAGCTCAACCAGAAATGAAAAAGGTGACATTACAACTGATACCAAAGAAATACAAAACACCATCCATAAATATTATGTATATCTCTACATGCATAAACTAGAGAATGTGGAGGAAATGAAAAAGTTTCTGAAAACACACAACCTCCCAAGACTCAACCAGGAAGAAATAAAACTCCTGAACAGAACAATAACAAACAGTGAGATTGAAACAGTAATATAAAACATCACCACCACCCCCCCAAAAAAAGCCCTGGACCAGATGGATTCACAGCTGAATTCTATCAGACTTACAAAGATCTGGTACCCATAATACAGAAATTATTCCACAGTATTGAGAAGGAGGGAATGCTTCCCAACTCATTCTACGAAGCCAGTATCGCCTTGATCCAAAGCCATGAAAGGATAAAACAAAAAAAAGAAAACTACAGATCAATATACCTTATGAATACAGATGAAAAAGTCCTCAATAAAACACTAGAAAACTTAAATCAAATGCACATAAAAAAATAATCCACCAAGATCATGTGGGCTTCATCTCAAGGATGTAAATGTGGTTCAACATATGTAAATCAATAAATGTGCTTCACCACACAAACAGAAGCAAAAACAAAGACCATATGATTATCTCAATAGATGCAAAAAAAGCACCGGACAAAATTCAGCACATATCATGATAAATAACCTCAACAACCTAGGCATAAAAGGAATCATGTCAGAATTATAAAAGCCATATATGACAAACCCACATCTAGCATCATACTGAATGGGGAAAAATTGAAAGCATTACTCGTAAGAACTGGAACAAAACAAGTTTTCCCACTGTCACCACTTCTATTCAACATAGTACTGGAAGTCTTAGCCAGAGCAATCAGGCAAGGGAAGCATATTAACAGTATCCAAACTGGGAAAGCGGAGGTCAAACTATCACTCTTGGCTGATGAAATGATCTTTTGTTGTTGTTGTTGTTCTTAATTTTCTTTTCTTTTCTTTTCTTTTCTTTTTTTTTTATTTCATCATA
>VBSM01000361.1:47737238-47748022 GCA_008086735.1 Cheirogaleus medius
TCTAGACATTGACCTAGGCAAAGAATTTATGAAGAAGACCCCAAAGGCAATCATTACAAGGCTATAGTAATTAAAACAGCTTGTCAATGGCACAAGAACAGAGACATTGACCAGTGGAACAGAACAGAGAACCCAGATATAAAACCATCCTCATATGGCCATCTAATCTTTGGCAAAGCAGACAAAAACATACACTGGGGAAAAGAATCCTTATTGTAACCTATTTTTAATTTAAGATATACATTAAGTCAAAACACAAACTCAAATCTGGTTTTCAATAACAAAATCACATTTTTGTAAATATTTTGCTGTTTCAAGTGTAGCAAATAAAGGTTTTTGTATTTGTAGCTCACTTAACATAAGTAGTCTGTATATAGAAATAGAATATGATGTAAAGTAGTCTCTTCCATTAATTTCAGTTGATTCTAGTAAGGCGTCCCTGGGACCTTCACTTCCTCTGGAGCTTAGGATCTTCTAGGCAAAAGATATTTTGTAATGAGAATTTTTGTATCTGGTTTCCAGATCATCCCCGTAATAATTAAAACCTGAGTACTTCAGATATAAATTTATTAATGACAACTTTTTATACTACTAATGCTTCTATTTAGATACAAATTTTTATTTGTAACAAAAGTGTAGGGTAAGTATGTAGCTATGATTTTGGTTTTTGTTTAAGATTGGTGAATTATATTTGCTTGAGGACCAGGCATAAATACTTGGTCTCCCAATGTGTGCTTAGGCAGCCTGAACACTAAACACCTGCTCATCACTGGTCCAGCCCCTCCTTGCGTGGACTCTCTGATTAAGAGTCAGACTAAACCCAGCTGGCCCTACAAGGGAACTGGGCCACAGCAGGCATGGGCATGTTGGTAGGTTTTCTCTGCATCAGAGGGAAGCAACCAGACAAATACTCATTTGTGCTATTCCTGTACATGTTAAGGGCCACTGATAGAATTTCTTTCTTTTCTCTGGCCTGAAAAAAAAGCATTCCACTTTCTGAAGGCAATACATACCACCCCTTCCCAGGTGTATGTATGAAACCTAACCTTGGAGTAAAGAAAATTACTAAGTTCTAGCACCTTTCTTTGGCCAGGAATCTCTATTTTTTCTCTCTGCTGGTCTCAGGAGCAACAAGAGATGATGTGAAAGTTAGCTTTTGATTTTATTCATATATTGGGTCCATGACATTATGTGAAAGGTTGCTCCATCTAGAAAGGAAAACAAACCTATTTGGTTTTATGCCTGAATCTGAAAAATTAATTTCACTTGAGACTGAAGGATATTTGCATCATTATTTTCATTTAGTGAAAAGCTGAGGTATGTTAATGACATTATGTGCAGAATAGGAGTAAAATTTTTGTTAAATTAAACAGAACGTAGTTGGGACCAGGCAGATTATGCTAACATTATTATCATACCTACCCAAACAGAACACTGGCAGTATAAAACACAAAAAACCCCCTCCATGTTTTCAATCATTCTCCTTCATAAGGACAAAATAATCTCTAATTAAAGCACAGCTTATTTATATTCACGTAGAGATAATATTCAGCCCTTACTCTCCACCCGCCACAAAAAAAGACTAGCACTGTATGATTGCAATAACATCTAATCAGTTACAATTTCTGTGATTTCTTTTTTTCCTTTTTTCCAGAAAGCTAACTACATTTACATGATCAGCATGATATATACAAAAATACTTGCTAATGTGAGCTCAATCTGAATGATACCAAGGGCTATAAATTTTATGGAGCTGATTCACCAGGTAGGAGTGCTTGATATTTTTTTCCCTCTTGCAATTTTTTTTAAAAAAACAAAAAATTTTGGCATTTAGGAGACAGTGATAGGCTTAATTAAAGCAAGACAAAAAAAGCATTTAAAAAAGTTAAGATGACTAAATTTCAGTAAGCCATTATACCAAATAATTATGGGAGCTAAAGTGATTTTCAAACTTTCTAATATTCATTTGGTATCTTCATTATTGTTTTTCTTATGTATGATTCCAAGATTTAAGTTCTTTTTCAAATCTGAAAGTAAATTTTTGGATTTACCTAACTCTTCCACTTTGACTTTTTTGAATCAACACTTCTGGCCAAGATTCTACTTCATGGAGTGATATTCAAGGCAGGCAGACATTACTGTTTCCACTCTCCCCTTTTCACTTCTAGCCATAGGATCCCCTGCTAACATGTCTGCACAGGTTGAAATATTTTTTAGTCACCTTTAAAATAAAATGTGGTCATATGACTAAGATCTGGCCAATGAGATGCAGGTGGAAGTGATGAGTATAATAAAATACCTGGACTTTATCTTTTTTCCTTCTTATGTGGCTGCAAACTGGTTTTGGCCATGTAAAAGAAAATAACATCTTAGGGAAAGTTGGATCACTAAAAAAGAAGAAATCTGAATCCTTGAAAGATCACAAGAAACATAGTACTCCACTTATCTGGATATTTATTATCAACCATCTTGATATTTATGTGTGAGAGAAATAAACTTTAATCATATTGAAGACATTGTGTTTTTAAAATCTCTTTATTATAGCAGCTTAGCCTTTGAACTACAAGGTTTATTGTAGATTTATTGTGCATGATATAATTTATCAGAAATCATAGTTTTAGCATTAGCAGTATAAATAAATGGCTTTTCTTTTCTATATATTAATTAACTCTTCTGACTTAGGTCCTGAGCACAAGATTCTATTCTCTCTTCTGTAAGCCCCAGCCTATTCCCGGGCAGGCTGTTCTAATGCATCCAAGGCAATTCTTGATGCACTGTATATGTGCATCTCTGTCTTTCTCCTACTTTTAAAATTCTTTTTTATTATTTCTTTCTTGTTTTGACAGTATCCTAAATCAATTAAAAAATTTCAAGGGCTGTATTTTTCTATATACTTAGAATAAAGTTTATGAAATACTTCCCTGCTTAAGAGGAATTGAGGAATTATTTTTTCATATGAATGTCAAATGTGTTAAAAATATAGTGGTGGTAATAGTAATTGTTCACAGCACTCACCAATAAAACAGGCTGTATTAGATGCATTGGATTTAGTAGTCTGGTCTTTTTAGTAGACTTTACTATGGAGCAGTTCCACAGATTGCCTTGGTTCACCTGGCCAGAGCTCCTTTTTCACAAGAATCTTAAGACTCACTACCAGTTGTGTTTCCCTTTGCTTAATTACTTGTTTCAATTTACAACACATAAATACATATTTGTTAAATGTATGAATAGACTAATAAATAAATTTACATGGTTAGCTTTATAGAATAAAGTTTTGGTAATTGGTCAGGAAAAATTGGTCTCCACTGTGAATGGAGATGACAGTCATATTTTGCCTTTCCATTTGTCACTTAATGGCAAATTATTTATTATGCTCTAAGACTTTATTCTGTGAACACAGTTTTGTGAAGTTGAAATTAAATCTTAATGAGAAATCTCATTCAACATAACAAGAAGTCACTGCCTGAAGAAACAGAATAACGTTATTAACACAGGTGTCAAAATAGGTGGTATTGATCCTATTGAAAAATGGTGAATATGTAACCTGTATTTATAGCATGCTTTACAAGAATTAAATATTGGTAATAACTTTTCAAATATATTTTTCATTAATTATTTACTATTCAATTTAAGTGATATTGCAAAAGGCATTGATATTTTCCTGAACCTTTTAGAAAGTATCTTCTGTTTGCTTCTTTCTTTATGAGAGAAAATTAATTCTGATCTAAATGTTTTTAATTACAACCCAATTATTAGTAACTTACTCTTTCAAGATAGGCTTAATGACATTAACATTCTTCATATTCTTTGAGGTTAGAAAACTCACGCCCCCCGAGCCCTAAATACTTCAATGTATTTTTCTTAAAGACAAAGATAATCTTCTAATTATAAAATTACACTAACTTTAACTTTTAAAATCAGAAAGGTAACATTGGTGAAATACTGTCATCCAATCTAGGGATGTTATTCAATTTTTTCCAATTTTTCCAATAAAAGAAAAAAAATCTGGTTTAGCATCAAATTTATTATCATGCATTAGATTTATTTATTCAGTCTTTTAGTATTTTAAATATGGAGCATTTTGTTGATTTTAAATATGGAGATTTTGTTGATTTTCGTGACTTTGAAATACCTGAATAATACAGACCAGTTATTAATATTTTGTAAGTGTCTCTCAATTTGAGCATCTTTGTTGTCTCATCATTATTTGATTCTCATATGCCTATTGGACAATAATACTGAAGTGATGTTGTATCTTTCTCAGTGCATCATACAAGGACACACATGACATGAATTTGGCCCATTTTGGCAATGTTAATTTTAATCATTGCCATTGTTTAAAATGGTGTCTATCACATTTCTTAACTATAAAGTTGTTACTTTTCTCTTTGTAAATAATAAGTATGTTATAAGGGTACATTTTAGAAATACATAAATATCTTATTCCTCATGAAATTTTACTCACTAGTTTGTATTCATTAATGGTTATTATGGTGATAGCTAAATGGTGATATTTGCAAGTATCTTTCTTCTAAAATCAGTTGGCATTTTACTATAATGAAGAGGGTTTTTTTTTCCTTTCTCCCACATTTATTCATTCACTTGTATCAGTACGGAGTCATAAATTATTATTTTCTTTAATGAGTTACAATTCATTATTATCACCATTTTGAGTTTCAAATTGTCCCACCTTGGCCAGTAGAAGCTCCTTCAAGCAGGCCCCTGGGGCCTTTTGACAAGTCCCCATCATTTTTTGACAACATTCTTATATTCTAGTACAGGGTATTTTAGGCCCATCTTGTACTTTTCATGTGCTAGCCTGAAATCAGCCATTTTTCCAAGCAGTCTTGGTTCCCTTCAGTGGAGAATGGTTTAGACACCAAGATATGGTAGACATGCTCATTGTTACTGGGGAAACATTGATTTTAGACACTTTCAACAGATGGGGCTAGCAATTCTATGCCTTCTCCTGTCCCGTGTGTGTGTGTGTGTGTGTGTGTGTGTATGTATGCGTGTGTGTGTATGCATGCACACAACACAGGCATATGTATTATTTCTACTTCAACCTATGTCATGCATATATACTGATGCCTCCAATTCCAACTCAAACACCAGAGCGTTTATTTTAGCGTTTTTTTCTTTTAATATTTATATCTCCTATCTCTGACAGCGAGAATCATGGCTTCCATTATCCTCAGAATATTTGCTTGTTTGTTCAGTCTTAGGATACACTGAAAGTAGTTTTAAAACTGCCAACCCTTCCCCCATGTAAAAATCAAACTTTGTTCAATGTTTACTTACATTTCTCCCTATCTTTATCCTAAGGTTGTATAGTCAAAATACTGTTTTGAACATTACTTTGTTTTGGTTACTTTTGGTTCTTTTTCTACCCCTTCAATGTGATTATATTACTGTTTTGAATTAGAGTTAAATTCATTACTTTCTGATAGAATTTAATAATTAAAGTTTTCTGCACCTTTGTTGATATGTTATTATTATTATTATTATTATGGTTGCTGTCGTTATTGGTTAGTATTTAAAACATTAATATGGTCCCAGGAAACCTTATAGTAAAGGAAATACTCAGAGAGTGTTTCTCTCACCCCTCACTTTCACATATTCTTAGCCCCAATTCCTTTCACCCAGTTCTGTTTTCACCCCTTATCCCTTCTATCACATTTTAAAGCACTGTTTTTAGGTAAACAATCTCCTGAGTTTTTGTTTTATTATTTTGGTGTCTCTTTTTTGAAAACCCAATCCCCTCCTTCTCTCTCTCTCTCTCTCTCTCTATATATATATATATATATATACATGCATATATATATAATTTATGTATATAAATATTTTTCTCCTTTCTTACACAAAATTTTCTTACTATGGGTACTTGGATACTTTTTAAAAAGACTTTATGTTTTTAAAGCAGTTTAAGGTTCACAGAAAAGTTGAGAGGAAGGGCTGGGGGCGATGGCTCACACTTGTAATCCTAACATTTTGGGAGGCTGAGGCAGGAAGATTGCTTGAGACCAGGAGTTTGAGACCAGCTTCAGCAAGAGCAACACTCCATCTCTACAAAAAACAGAAAAATTAGCTGGGCATGGTTGTATGCATCTATAGTCCCAGTTACTTGGGAGTAGAGGCAGAAGGGTTGATTGAGCCCAGGAGTTTGAGGTTGTAGTGAGCTATGATCATGCCATTGTGCTCTAACTTGGGCCACAGAGTAAGATGCTGGCTCAAAAATAAATAAATAAATTGTGAGGAAGGTACAGAGATTTTCTATATACTACCTTCCTCCACACATGTATACCTCCCCATTATCAATATGACCCACTAGAGTGGTACATTTGTTAAATTTATGAACCTACATCAACATGTAATAATCACTCAATATCTGTAGTTTATATTAGGATTCACTCTTGGTATTGTACATTCTATGGGTTTGGATAAAGGTATAATGACATGTATCCATCATTATAGTATTATACAGAGTATTATCACTGTCCTAAAACTACTCTGTGTTCCTGCTATGCATCCCTCCCCTCTCCCAACCCCTGGCAACCACTGATCTTTTTACTGTCTCCTTAGTTTTTGCTTTTCCATAATGTCAAGTAGTTGGAATTACGCAGTAGTCTTTTCATATTGGCTTCTTTCACTTAGTCATATGCATTTAAGGTTCCTGCATGTCTTTTCATGGCTTGATAGCCTGTTTTTTGTTGTTTTTTTTTTTCTTAGTACTGAATAATATCCATTGTTTGGATGTAGCAGACACAGTTTTTTAAATCCACTTACCTAATGAAGAACATCCTGGTTGCTCCTGATTGTCAGCGATTATCAACAAAACTGCTACAAACATTCATGTGCAGGTTTCTGTGTGAACATAAATTTTCAACTCTTTTGGGTAAATATCACGGAGTGTGATTGTTGGATTATATGGTAAGAGTAATTTAGTTTTGTAAAAAAACTGCCAAAATGTCCTCTAAAGCGGCTGTACCATTCTGTATTTCCATCAGCAATACACGAGAGTTCCTGTTTCTCCACATGCTTGCCAATGTTCGGTGGTGTTAGTAGTTCCGATTTTGGCTACTCTAATAGTTGTGTAGTAGTATTTCTATTTTAATTTGCATTTCCCTGATGGCATTTGATATGGAGCATGTTTTCATATGCTTATTTATCTTCCTTGTTGAAGTATCTGTTAAGGCTTTGGCCCATTGTTAAATAAGATTGTTCGTCTTCTTCTTGGTGCCTTTAAAGTGTTCTTTGTATATTCTGAATAGCAGTCTATTATCAGATGTGTCACTTGCAAATATCTTCTCTCAGTCTGTGGATTATCTTCTTATTTGCTTGACATTGTCTTGCACAGAGCAAAATTTTAAATTTTAATGAGGTCCAGCTTATTATTTCTTTCATGAATTGTGCCTTTGGCATTGTACCTAAAAAGTCATTGCCATACCCAAGGTCATGTAGGTTTTTTCCTGTTATGTTCTAGGAGTTTTATAATTTTGAATTTTACATTTAGCTCTATGATCCACTTTGAGTTATTTTTTATGAAGAGTATAAGGTATAAGGTATAAGGCCTGTGTTTAGATTCCCATTTTTGCATGTGGTTGTCCAGTTGTTCCAGCACTACTTATTAAATAGACTATATTTTTCCCATTATATTGCCTTTGCTCCTTTGTCAAAGATCTGTTGACCATATTTATGTGGGTCTATTTCTGGGCTCTCCATTCTGTTCCATTGATCTAGTTGTCTACTCTTCCACCAAGACTACACTGTCTTGATTATTGTAGCTTTATAGTAAATCTTAAGCTTGGGTATTGTCAATCTTCCAACTTGTTTTCCTCCTCCAATGTTGTGTTGGTCATTCTGGGTCTTTTACCTCTCCATATAAATTTTAGAATCAGTTTATGTTAATATATATCCCCAACATAATTTTCCAGGATTTTTATTGGTATTGCATTAAATCTATAGATAAAGTGGGGAAGAACTGACATCTTGACAATTTTGAGTCTTCCTATCCGTGAACATGGAATATCTCTCCATTTATTTAGGTCTTCTTTGATTTCGTTCAGCAGAGATTTATAGTTTTCATCATAGAGACAATATACATATTTTGTTAGATTTATACCTAAGTATTACATTTTGGGGAATGCTAATGTAAATGGTAATGTGTTTTTCATTTCAAATTCCACTTAATCATTGCTGGTATATAGGAAAGCTGATAGACTTTCATATGGTGTATCCTACAAACTTGCTATAATTTTACTTATTTGTTCCAAGAGGTTTTTTTGTTGATCCTTCTGGATAGTCTACATAGATGATCATGTTATCTGTGAACAGAGTTTTATTTCTTCTTCCTAATCTGTACACCTTTTATTCCTCTTGTGTGTTTGTGTGTGTGTGTGTGTGTGTGTGTGTAATTGCATTAGCTAGGACTTCCAGTGTGATGTTGAAAAGTAGTGGTGAAAAAGGTTTTCCTTGCCTTGTTACTGTTCTTAGTGGGAAAGCTTCTAGTTTCCCTCCATTAAGTATGATGTTAGCTGCAGGGTTTGTGGATGTTCTTTATCAAGTTGAGAAAGTTTACCTCTTTTCCTAGTTTATTGAGATTTCTTATCTTGAATGGGTGTTGTGTTTTGTCAAAAGATTTTTTGCATTTATTGATATGATCATGTGATTGTTCTTTTTTTAGCCTGTTGATGTGATGGATAACATTAATGACTTTTTGAATGTTGAATCAGGCTTTCATGCCTGGGATAGGGATAATTTCCACTTGGTCATGGTGTATAATTCTTTTTTTATGTTGTTGGATATGATTTTGCTAATATGTTGTTGAGAATTTTGTATCTATGTTTATGAGAGAGATATTGGTCTGTAGTTTTCTTTTCTTTTAATGTCTGTGTCTGGTTTTAAAATTAGGATAATTCTGGCCTCAGAATGAGTTAGAAAGTGTTTCCTCTGCTAACTTGCTTTTTTATACTTAATATATCCTGGAAGCTATTCCATTTAGATTCATAGATTTTTTTTTTTCATTCTGTTTTACATTTACATATTTCTTCATTTACTATAGCTTATTCAATCACTCTTCTATATATGCAATTTAGGGTGTTCCAAAAATTTTGCAATTTTAAATACTGCTACAATAAATAACTGTCTGCATCTATTTTTCAATTGTTGGATATAAAACTTCAGGACAAATTCCTGGAATCTGGATTCTTGGGTTAAAAAGCAAATGCACATACCATGTGTTCCAGATTGCCAAACTCCCCTCCATAAATAGTTGTGCTAATTTTCATTCCATCAGCAGAATATGAGTGTCTATTTCCTGATAGCTTAGCCTACAGAATGTGTGTCTGCTCTTAGAATTTTGTTAGTGTGTTAGGGGAGAAATTGTATCGTAGGGTAGTTGTGTTTTCATAATCTTAAAAACTATTTTTCATATTTTTATGATTTGCTCATATTTTATCTATTTAATATTATATTTTTATTTTATTTTGTTTTCCTCTTTTTAAGAGTTCTTTGTATATTGTAGGTATTATCCCAATATTTACATATATGATATAAATATTTTCTTTGTCATTGCCTTTTGGTTTGCCTATGTTTAGTCTGTTTTGTTTTTGTTTCATTTTTAGACTACAAAGGTTTGGGTTTTGTTTTTTTGTTTGAGTTGTACTTATCAACCTTTTTTTAAAATTGCATCTGAATTTTTCATCATAGTTACAAAGTCTTTTATTATACCCAAGTTATTGAGAGATTAAGCCTTTTTTATATACTTGAATGGTTTAACTATTTATATTCAGATATGTGAACCATTATAGTTTATTTTGGAGAATTATATAAGATTTGGGTCTAGTTTAATATTTTTTCAAAAGCTATTCAGTTGCCCCAATACCATTTATTAAACAGCCTATTTTTCCCTCAGTGATTCAGATGCCACCTTAATCATACTCAAAATTTCTCCATGTACTTGGATCTCTTTCTGCTCTTTTAAAAAAAATTCCACTAAACTCTCTCTCAGTTTATGCATCATTATGACACTATTTTAATTGTGGAGTGTTCACAGCATGTTTCAGTATCTAGTAGAATGAGTCTGCCCTAATGGCTTTTCTTTTTCACTGCTTTTCTAAATGTCCTTGAATGTTTGTTTTCCATATGAACTTTAGTATCAACTTGTCTAGCTCCATAAGAGGTTTGTTTGTTTTTTCTTGCTCTCACACTCTCTTTTAATTTGGATTGTCTTAAAATTTTACACTACTAGGAAGATGTGACATCTTTATGACACTGAGTTGTGCAATCCAACACTAGAATCTCTTTCAAGTCAACTTTGTCATCTTTCAGGAGCATACTAAATTTTTTCTTATTTTAATAAACAGTTTTCAAAATTGCCTGTTTCTTTCATTTTCCATTCTTCATTAGAAGTATTATCTTATCAAAACTAACTTATTTAATCACAAGCAACTTTAAGTCCCTTCCTTATTGTCAGAGCTCTGATTTATCAGGACTCTTTTTCACATTTGAGGTTGACTTTCTTTTGAAGGTGATTATACTCAATCCTTTCTTCTTTCTCACACACAACTTTCCCAAACTGCATTAGCTCTCTGTAAAGGTTTGCAACAAGAGATCAAGAATTAACTTTACTAGAAATTGTTAGTTTTTTAATTTAAGTAATTTAAAGTCTTTATATTTTGTCTTCTGATTATGTTATTCTGTTGTTCTTTATATTTTTTTATTAAAATGCATGGAGGGGGCCGGGCGCGGTGGCTCACGCCTGTAATCCTAGCACTCTGGGAGGC
>VBSM01000361.1:47754677-47806981 GCA_008086735.1 Cheirogaleus medius
AAAAAAAAAAAAAAAAAAAAATGGCCCTGATAGACTTGCTTAATGCAGGCTTGCCACAAACCTTCAATTTGTAAAAATCACAATACTTGCAAAGCACAATAAACTGAAACAGGATAAAACAAGGTAAGCCTATAATAGGAAAAGGAGTAAGACAGCATTAGCATTTGTTAAATAACACCAGCTATCCTGATAAGTACTTTATCTATTATCTATTACTAAATCTATTATCCCATTTGCTCCTCATAATAACTATATTATGGAAGCCTTATTATCCTTATTTTGCATCTAAAAAACAGATTCTTGCACCTCAAGAAAATTTGACTAAATTCAATAACTATTAAGATGCAGAACCATGTTACGACTTGGGTTTTTTGTACTCAAGAGTTCCTTTCAATTGCACCTTGTCATATTGATGAGTTTAGAGGTGATTATTAAAATTAGATACTCAGTATTAAAAAAAATGAATATATTGGGTGTGGGAATCTTAAAGGTAAAGATAATAATGTGCTGTGGTACAGAGCTGTACGTGAGCAGAACATACATCAGAAACAGCATTCTTTGTGTGTTTTTTCTAGGAGGCAGTAGACTTACTGAATGGTTTTAAGCAGAGAGTAGCCAGATGAGATATGAACTTTTTAGAAAGACTACTTTGGCATCCATATAGTAAACTGATGGGAAAGATGTTGAATTGCTAGAAGACTGATGCATAAAGGTATGTTAAAGATGCCATATTTTAAAGACTTGAAGGCTAATTATATGTAGGGTATAAGAAGAAATAAATTCTTTAGTCCAAGACTATGTTTTCTGACTGGCTTACTGGGTAAAAAATGAGGCTGTTAACAAAAATAGATAATCCAAGTAGAGAAGAAGATTTGGAGCAAAAGATGATGAGTTCAGTCTTGTAGATGTATTAATTTGAGGAAGTCTTAGAACACTCAGTTGCAGATATACAACAAATAGTGGGATGTGTAAGTTTGGCTCTAGAGATAAAGATTATCAGCCTGGAGGGGATAGTTGAAGTTATGGAACTGGATGAGTCTGCTCAAAAAAAAAAAAACAAAAAAAAAACCATGCAAAATAGAAGGGTTATATGGGTTAAATGCAACAAAGTAGCCTCAGTGAAGTAAAACAGATAAAAGCCAAGATGTAATAGGTTACTAGGTTCAAAATTGACCAGCGAATGTGAAAAATGGAAATATACAGATTAGAAGTAAAATAGAAGGTCAGAATCAAGGTCAGGATAAAGGTAAAAATTTTGTAATCATATTTTTTTTTGGTGATAGTGATGGTTCTTACTTTGCTTAATGTTGCCATTTGAATTTTTAAAAATCTGAGATTATTTGTAATGTTGGTGAAAGTGACAAATAAAGAGTGAGATGTTGAAACTGGAAAGATAGGGGATAATTCAGAAAATGGTAGAAAACTGTTGGGAAACTGAGTCAAAATGCAGGTGTAGGTATTATCCTTGAAAAAGAAATTGATGATTTCTTCATTTGAGGCTAGAAGGGAAGAAAGGGACCAAATAGAAGAAGAATGATAGTTATGGAGGTAATAAATTGATATAGTTCAAATCACATACCCTTAATTTTTCTTGAAAAAATTGGAGGAAAACTTATCTGTAAGAGGGTCTAGAGTATGATATTATATAATAGTACTTTAACTATATTCAATATTAGCAGCAATAATCAAAGGAAGCCACTACCTCCTGGCATAGGTTATCAAATGAAGGAGCAGCCTCATGTGTACCTTCCAATTAAGGAAGGATTAGGAGAACTCTTGAATTCAAAGGTATTTCAATTTCCTACTACCTGACAACTGTTTTAATTTTGTAGTACAGAGAATCTGGGATACCTGAAAACAGAAATTGAAAACTATTTTTGGTCAATAAATTATGAAAAGGTCTATGTAGATTATGTGGGCTACCTTCTCTTTTGGGGGGATACTTCACATTTCAATCTTCACTAATGTTAATAAAATGTGGATCACCAAATATTGATATATAGATTTCTCACTCTGCCATATTCAAACTACATTTATCTAGGAAGTTCTATTATTTTTGAGATACTCTAGTATCTAATGTTAGAACCTAAAATTATTATATTTTTCCATAAAATGTATTCTAGAACATGAGATTCACTTGAAACTGGGATAAAAATTTCAAATGGCTCTGAGTTAATAGCAAATAATGACCAGCATCTATGATTCATTAAATAGAATTTTCTACCAAACAAAATTCTGAGTTTTGTGTAAGTGTTTGTTTGACTTTGTAACTAATGCAGTAACTACATCACCTTTGGTGCTTACAAATTTCTGAGTGGCTCTCTAGACTGTCCTCAGAGCCTTAAGTGATAGCTACATGATGCAGCTATTTCTGGACAAAGTTGACCCAGCCAGTGTGGGAGTAGGTTTGAAAAATTATTTCCTCAAAGATTAGATTTTAAACATAAATTTCTAGGACTTTTGTAATTTTTACCATATAAAAAATGTATATGCTTTTGTGAATTTGTGAGAGTTTTGATCTGTACATCAACAACATATAATTGATAATATATAATTTAATTCTATCTGGTTGTATTTTTATTTAATTTGCTGGATAATTTGGGGCAAACATCAAATTTGACTGGCATTTTCACTAAATTGACAGTTGTTTTATTTACACAACTTGTTATTTTGGCATTGAATATAAACAAAATTTCCCTAGTGAGTCTAAGATAATTTATGATAGCATTGTACTTCATGTTGTGTCAAGCCAAATCTTATTTAACTAGCTATTTCATGTTTAGTGACAACAGTAGGCATTACTTAAACTCCTTCCTTAAAATTCAACATTGTCTCACATATGAAATCGCTCTATTCCTTAACTCTAACATAACCATGGACTTTCGATCTAAACAAAGCACACATATCTGTGTATTGGTATTACAAATAATTTTGCAATGACTTTTCTAAGTAATTAAATAAAGCATGTAGAGGATAAAAAGAACTATTTTCTGGAATGACTTAGGAGTGTATATAAAAGAAATCTTTATAAGAATGGAGACAAATTTGCTTTATACTTTTTCAGAGCATATTTAGGAATAATAAATGACTGGGTCAAACTTAATCACTGATGATATACATTCTAAAATTTATAATAATTATTTTTATTATTTGGCTAGTGAAAGAAGTATTTTTTATAGTTTAGCTTTTATGTATGTGTGGGTGTATATATATATGCCTATATGTGTAGGTGTGTATATACTTTCTTTGTTCCCATCTGTTACAGATTCATTACACTACTCTTACAAATAAAGAATTCTATCAGCATCTGTTACTTTTGTAGTAGATGCTCAATCCCTTCATAGTGAGAAAGAAAGACAACTTAACAATGGGTATCTTGTATTCATTGTTTTGTTTAGGACCACTTTAAAGCAAATCATTTCCTTGTCAACTCTTCTTCCTAACACCTAAATCATATCTGCAAATAGCTCCCATGATAACCAATTGCTTACATGTCCACTTGAAAACAATGCAGAACATTTTCCAGTTGCTTATTGGTAGACCCCAAAGTAGAAACCAGAAGTTTTTCTGTTATCAGACTAGTCTGTCTCCTATCTTTTCTCTTATAAAAGACCTTTTAAGTAAGCCTATTTTTGTCTGTAATCAAATACTCAAGAAATGACCCTTCAGAAATGTGTGTGTACTTCCTTCCCTTCTTAGAACTCTCTCCCTAAAGGCAAAAGTACTCTGTTAACTTTTAGCTCAACAATCTTCTGCAAACTGCAGCTCCCATTTGGCTGTTTTGGATTGATAGTAATCTCTCTGCACATGTATTCTAATATATACTGATGTGGTCGCCAGTGTTTCAAATGCCAGCGGAAATGCAATCCACTGCTAGAAGGAAGCACTTATGAACTGGCAAAGAATAAATGGCTGCTATCGGGAATAAGTGCTTGTCATATCAAAGCTTGGCAAACATCTATGCTTAGAAGACTTAGTCTAATGAATTTCATCCACATATACCAGATGTGATATCTAAAATTTGGCCAGGTGTTTGCACAAATATATATTGCCTGGAAAATCTTAGGATAAATGACATTTAAGTTTGAAATTCATTGAAATTTTATTTGATAAATGGGATTGGTTTAGAAAAATCTAAAAGCATGTTTATCCATGCTCATTATCCTATGTTTTTGTGAAGTTTTCATTGATATTTTAACACAGAATATAATTCATTTGTAAGGTATTTTATATCAGAATTTCCTGGTATGTCTATGGTACAACCAAATCAAATATATTAATAAAACGAAGAAAAATACATATGAATGATGACACCCAGAAACTATTTCCTAAAAAGTATTATTTTTAAAAAAATTCTATAAGTTTGGTGTTAACTTTTTGACTCTTTTTGAACTTCTCTTTCTTAGGAAAGATCACAAGTTGCTTAAATTAATATGTTCTTCCTCAATTAAAATGCTAAATTGGTTTCTTGGATGCAGTGTAACAGTATATCCGATAATTAGAAAAGGAAAGGGGAAAGTAGACTGTTTTTTTAGGTGTTAATACTAGAGAAATTTTACCATCCAATAAAGAACAAAACCTGTCTAGAAAAGACTTAAGTTGAATTACCTGTTGCCAACAGTTCAAAGAAATCAAAGCATGATTAGTAGTAATGATAAAACAAACACGTTGCATTGTCTTAAGCACAAGTAGGGTTCAGAATATCTATACCCACTGAAGATCAAAGTATAATTTTCAATGAAAGTGCAGCATGCTTTCCAAAAAATCATGAGAATCTTAAATGGAGAAGGAGTTCAAATTTCATTCTTTCCTATTGTGATTCTTTAATAAAAGTGTCATATTTAGGTGTTGAAATGTGTAAGCTTATTATTATAGACTTCGCAACAGTAAAGTATCCCTTTTAGTGTATGTTCTGACTTGTTAGCATTTGAATGGAAACATTGTAGGAAGAAATATTTAAACTATCAGAGCAGAATAATAGGGAAACAGCTAAAGGCCATCAGATGCTTTTGTACCTTGAATTTTACCCCTTTTCCAAACTGGGTAGCTGGAGACAAGGGTGTTTTTCAGAGCACCCTCATTCTAAGAAAGCCAAGACAGAAATACCCTTAAGAATATGCCTTTAGACCCCACCAAAAGGTGAATGTTCAAATAAGGAGGAGGTTACTTGATCTTGAGAACTTAGCTTTTGGAACCTCTTCCACACTACACTATTATGTCATTCTTACCTGTCAGTGAAAATGCTATCTCCCAAATGTACCATATTCTCTTACCCCAAGTTGGTTTACACTGGTTCAAATGAACTACTTCTTCTCCACATCTCTTTTTTTTTCTTAATATTTTGTCCATTAATATCATCTCATTTGAGACTTTCTTGAACTTACCTTTCCTAGCCTGGATGGGTTAGATGCTCCTCCATCTTCTATCCCACTTATTAAATAATATTACCATTGTATGTTTACCATTATATGTTTGCTTATCACATTCCCCATTAGACTGTGAATTCTTTTAGGGCAGTAGCTGTCTTTAATCATTGTAATTCTCACATCCTTTTGATAATGTATGTTTGATAAATGTTTCCTGAATGTCACAAGGTAAAACTTTCCTGGAAGTTTTCAGTCCTGTCCCACAAGTGGAGTCATTTCCACCAAATCTCCCCAGTTTTGCTATGAGTCTTTTAGAGTTTCTGTGAGGTAGAGATTGGGCATATTCAGCTATTCAGTATAGGTTCTTTTCTAGACTTCTGCTGACCTGAAAAGAACAAAAAGTATAATCAATATCTAATAAGGTGATAATGGATATGGAAATAATCAAATGTTTGGCTTTGACTTCACATTGTCTTGTTGCCCTATGAATCTTCCAGTGTTTTAACATGTATGTTAATAGAGATGAAGATAAAAACCAAAAGTCAGAAGGCAGTTTTTTTTCACCTTGTGAGAAAAACTGAGGTTAAAGTCATCCCAACTTCAAAAATTTTCCCTTCAATACTTAAAAGCACAAATGGAAAGGAAAAGAATTTTATAAAACAAAAACTATTTTCCTAAATACAATACTATGTACCAATACATGGCCAATGTGCAAATGTTTGTGACAATATTTTCCCTAGTTCTTCATCACACTTTACTGTTAACATTCACAAAATTATATTTCACCTCAGAGTTGTTGATTAGTGTGTCCCCAAATCACTAACCTGAAAAAATACATAATTATTATAAAATATATTATTTGTTAATCCATCTACTGCTATTTAAACTATTCTCAAGTTCAGTGTCACTAAAATAAAAGCTATAGCTATGACAAATATTTTATATTTTAGGAATATCATAAGATATTCATAAGGTAAAGAAGAAAATAATATTAACTTTTTCTGTAGTACTATATAATTAGAAAATATAGCATGAACTAGTTAAAGTCTTAGATATAAAATACATTTATTACTTCCACTTAATAGAATACTTATGGCCTCAGAAATAACTAGAGTTTAAATTAGCAAACACTTGCTTTTCATGTATTTGCTCAATCACTGTATGTTTATTGTGTAACTACAATTTGTTACTCATTTTAATCCAACTGGTAACACAATGATGGACAAGAGAGCTATATTCTTACTATTAAGTATTTTAAATTATTAAATATGTGGTCAAATATTTGTGAAAAATCTCTTCTCTTAGATTTTACCTGCTATAAATTACTACTATTGCAGTAGAGTTAATATTTGTGTAGAAGTTGTCAGAAGAATACTATGAATAATAGATAATGAGCTAATGTGGACGGGCATGAGGCTGAACAGGAGACCAGGAACAGGGCCAGAACAGGCCAAGACCAGATCATGCAGCACCTTAAAGAACATGATAAGCAGTTGTAACTGTATTCAAAATACAATGGGAAACTATTGGAGGGTTTTAATTAGAGAAGAGATATAATCTTATTTACACCTTAAAATAAATACTTGAACTAATATATGCAACGTGAGTGAAAGTGGAGGGCAGTTAGGAGGTTATTGCAGTACAGGCTTGGGTGAGTGAAATGACAGTGAAGGTGGATAGGAATAAATGGGTTTAAGATCTCTATTCTGGGTATAAGTGATAAGACTTGCTGACTAATGAGATGGGTGTAAGATCACAGAAGAATAAGAATCAAGGATTTTGGATTAGACAGATAAATGAATGCTGCTGATGCCAGTTTCTGATAAGGGAAAGATCGAGGAGAAACAAATTGGGAGAGAATATAAAAAATTATTTATTGGACATGGTACATTTGAAATGTCTTTGATAAATCCAAAGGAAGATGTCAGATAGGACTTGGCATGTCCAATATGTCCAGTTATTTATCTCTACCTAATTTTTATTACTACAGTAATCTTTCACCTGGAATATGTCAAGTCACAGTCACCAGCCACTTATTTTCACTCTTGCATCCTATAATCTATTCTGTAACATAAGAATATGATGATACTATGGAAAGTTAGGTGAAATTTGCTCTAAACCCTCCTCAGATTAAAACTTGAATTCCTTGCACTGGCCTGTGAGACTCTACCTCACCCACCTCTAAATATTGGAATTCGATGGAGCCAGCCACGCTGCTCACCTCACTATCGCTTGAATCTGCCAGATGTACTCATGCCTCACAGCCTTTACTGTTGATGTTCCTTCAGTCTGGAACACTCTTTTCCTGTAGGTATGCATGCCTCCATTCCTTGCCTCCTTCAAGTCTTTGTTCACGTATTACTTCAGTGATTCCTGCAACCACCAAGGGCAATCCTTGTATGGTCAATCTTAAAAGGGCCCAATGCTTGGTTTAATGCTCTTCTGCTGCTATCTTGAAATTCTAAACAGTATTTAAGCAAGGGGCCCTGCATTTTATTTTGCACTAGGCTTTACAAATCATGTAGCTACCAGCCCCAGTCCTTTCACTCCTCCTTATCCCGAATTGTTTTTCTCCACGTTACATATCAACATTGAACCCATTGTATTTTATTATTTGACTATCATCTCCCTCTATCAAAATTCCATAGTGGTATCTACCCAAAAGAGGTGAAAATTTATGTCCTAACAAAAACCTGCACACAGATATTTATAGCATCCTAAATCATAATTGACAAAACTTGAAATCAACCAGATGTTCTTCAGTAGATGAATGGATAAATAAATTATGGTACATCCAGAAAATGGATGTTATTCAGTGTTAAAAAGAAATGAGCTGTCAAGCCATGAAAAGACATTGAGAAACCTTAACTGCATATTAGTAAGTAAAAGGCGTCAATTTGAAAAGTCTACATCCTGTATGATTTCAACTACATGAAATTCTGGAAAAGCCAAAACTATTCAGGTACTGTTAAGATCAGTGGTAGCTAAGGGTTAGGAGGGAGGAAGGGATGAATAGGCAGAGCGGAGAAGATTGTTAGGGCAGTGAAAATACTTTTTATGATACTATAATGGTGGATCATGTCATTATACATTTGCCCAAAGTCATAGAATGTACAACACCAACTGTGAAACTTAATGTAAACTACAGACTTTGGATGATAATGATGTGTCAATGTGGGTTCATCCATTGCAACCAATATACCAGTATGATGGGAGATGTTGATAAGCAGGGCGGCTATGTGTGTGTGTTGGCAAAGAGTTTACCTCCCTCAATTTTGCTGTCAACCTAACACTGCTCTAAAAATAATTAAGTCTTAAAAATTCCATGAAGGTAGAATATTGAAAATATTGTTAATTTATGTTTCTCCAGTGCCTATATGACAGGTACACTGTAGATGCATAATAAATATTTTTTAATAAATGATTGAATGACTTCCAACATCAAGAGTTAAGATAGAGGAAGAAGAGCAAGCAAAGGAGACTGTGATAGAGTAGTCAATGAAGTGGGGAAAACATCAAGAGTACTTTGCAGTAGAAATAAAGTGAACAGTGTTCTAGAAGGAAAAGTGGTCAAATGTGTTGCAAAGTACTGAGGGGCCAAGTAAGGTGAGGCCAATGCACTTGCTGTGAATCTTGAGAAGAGCAATCTATATTAGTGTACTGATGGAGATGAAAGACGGATGGGAATGAATGGAAGAGTAAGTAGGTCTTAAGGAAAATTTCTAAAAATAAATTTGAAAAATCTCTAGTTTATTGATATATCTACATTCCACATATTTACCTGTCTGAATAAAGGACATATTATATTTATGTAAAGCCGACCCCACAAGGTTTATTTTTCCCTGGACCAATAAAACTCCAATGGATACAGTACCTTTATCTAGGCTCTACTTCAATTTCCATTATTTTAAAATACTTTTGAGGGAAGAGATGAAAAAGTATAAACCTATACTTTTCCTTATAGAAAAAGTATAACCTTCTCTATAGATAGGAGCTTTCAACAAAATTATGAAAGAAAGATAAACATCAAGTTAAAAAATAACTGAATTTATGGGATATTGGTCTACAGGTTTCTTTTCTTGCTGTGTCCTTTCCTGGCTTTGGTATCAGGGTGATATTGGCATTACTGAACGAAATAGGGAGGGTTCCTTCCTACCTGACGTTATGGAGCAGTTTCAGTAGAATGGAGTGCCTATTTTTCTTTGTAGACCTGGTAGAATTAAGCTGTGAATCAGTCTGGTCTGGGGCTTTTTGAACATTGGGAGAATTTTTATTACTGTTTAAAACTTGTCATTCATTATTGGTCTGTTCAGGATTTCTATTGCTTCCTGATTCAAGCTTGAAAGGTCATGTGATTTCAAAAATTTACTCATTTTCTCTACATTTTGTAGCTTTTGTGCATAGAGATTTTCATAGTATTCATGGATGATACTTTGAATTTCTGTGGTGTTGGGTGTAATGTCTCCTTTTTTTCATTTCTGATTGAGCTTATTTGGATTCATTCTCTTCTATTTCTGGTTTATCTAGCCAGAGGTCTATCAATTTTGTTTATCATCTCAGAGAACCAACTTTTTGTTTTGTTGATCCTTTGGATTGTTTTCCTTTGGCTTCTATTTCATTTAGTTCTGCTCTGAGCTTTGTTATTTCCTTTCTTCTTCTAGCTTTGGGTTTGGTTCATTCTTCTTTTTATAGTTCCTTGAGGTATGACATTAGGTTGGTAATTTGTGATCTTTTTGTCTTTTTGATGTAAGCATTGAGGCCTATGAAATTCCTTCTTAACTCTGCTGTTGTTGTATTCTATAGATTTTGGATACTTCTGTCAAGCTTTTCACCGAGTGTAAAAAATGTTAATTTCCATCTTAATTTCATCACTGACCCAAAGATCATTCAGCAGCAAGTTGTTCAATTTCCATGACTTTGTGCAGATTTGAGAGCTCCTCTTGGAATTGATTTCTAGTTTTATTCCAATATGATCTGAGAAGATACGTGGAATAAATTCAATTTTTCTGAATTTGCTGACACTTGTTTTATGGGCTAATATATGACCTATCTTGGAAAATAGCCCAATGTGCTGATGAGAAGAATGTATATTCTGCAGTTTTGTGGTAGAATGTTCTATAGATGTCAATTAGGTCCATTTCTTCTAGAGTTCTGTTTAAGTCCAGTGTTTCTTTGTTGATTTTCTGCTTCAATGGTCTGTCCAGTTCTGTCAGTGGACTGTTGACATCCCCAGCAATTATGATGTTGTTCTTTATTTCTTTGCTTGGATCTAGTAGAATTTAATTTAATAATCTGGAAACTCTTGTGTTAGGTGCATATACATTTAGGATCATTAAGTCTTCTTCCTAAATTGCTCCCTTATCATTATATACTGGCCATCTTTGCCTTTTTTTTTTACTATTGTTTATTTAAAGTCTATTTTGCCTGAAATGGGAATAGTTATTCCTCACACTTTTGGTTTACATTTGCCTTTTTTTCCATCCTTTTACCTTGAGTCTGTGAATACCTTTGTGAGCCAGATGAGTTTCTTGAAGACAGCAGATACTTGCAGTGTGCATTTTCATACATTCAGCCAGCCTGTATCTTTTAAATGGAGCATTAAGGTTATTTAAATTCAATGTTAGCATTGATATGTGAGATTCTGTTCTGTTTTCATATTGAGTGATACCTAGTTACTTTGTTTTCTCCCTTTTGCTACTGTTTGATAAGATTTGTGAGCTTTATTTAACTTTTGGGTGTTTTTACATTTGTGGGTATCAAGAGCACTTTTAAGCATTTCCTGAAGGGTAGGTCTAGTAATGATAAGTTTCCTTAGTGTTTGTTTATCTGGGAAAGATTTTATTTCTCCTTAATTTATGAAACTTAGATTTGTAGAATATTAAATTCTTGGCTGATACTTATTCTGTTTAAGAAGTCTAAAATGGGTCCCCAATTCTTTTAGGCTTGGCAGGTCTCTGCTGAGAGGTTTGCTGTTAGTCTGGTGGGTTTTCTTTTTGAGTAACTTGTTGCTTTCATTTCACAGCTTGTAGGAGTTTTTCCTTCACTTCGACTTTCATTAGGCTGATGAATGTATGTCTCAGTGATGTCCTATTTGCAATGAATCTTATGTGTGTCCGATGATCATCCCATATCTAGATATCTAAACCTCTAGCGGTACCAGGGAAATTTTCCTCTATTATTCTCTCAAATAAGTTTTCCATGCTGATTGCTTTTTCATCTTCTCCTTCAAAGATAAGTATAATTATTATATTTGTTCATTTTGCATAATCCCATACTTCTTACAATAACTGTTCATTCTTTTTTTTCTTGTCTTTCTTTTCTTTTTTTTTTATTTCAGCATATTATGGGGGTACAAATTTTAAGGTTATGTATAATGCCCTTGTCCCCCTCCCCCTTCAAGTCAAAGCTTCAAGCATGACCATCCCCCAGATGGTGCACGTCTCATTCATTATGTATATATAGACCCATCCCCTTCTAACCTCTCTCACCTGCCCAGTACCCGATAAATATAATTCCTTTATGTCCACTTAGGTGCTGCTCAGTTAATACCAATTTGCTGGTGAGTATATGTGGTGCTTGTTTTCCATTCTTGGGATACTTCACTTAGTAGTATGGGTTTCAGCTCTACCCAGGAAAATACAAGATGTGCTATATCACCATTGTTTCTTATAGCTGAATAGTACTCCATGGTATACATATACCACATTTTATTAATCCACTCATGCATTGATGGGCACCTGGGTTGTTTTCACAGCTTTGCAATTGTGAATTATGCTGCTATAAACATTTGAGTGCAGGTGTCTTTATTGTAGATTTTCCTTTGTTCTTGTGGGTAAATGCCCAGTAGTGGGATTGCTGGATCAAATGGTAGAACTACTTGTATTGCTTTAAGGTGTCTCTATATTGCTTTCCACACAGGTTGAACTAATTTGCAGTCCTATCAGCAGTGTAGGAGTGTTCCTATCTCTCCGCATCCACACCAACATTTATGGTTTTGGGACTTTTTGATAAGGCCATTCTTATTGGAGATAAGTGATATCTCATTGCAGTTTTGATTTGCATTTCCCTGATGATTAGAGATGTTGAGCATTTTTTCATATGTTTGTTAGCCATTATACTGTCTTCTTTTGAAAAATTTCTGTTCATGTCCTTGCCCACGTTTTGATAGGGTTGTTTGATTTTTTCTTGCTGATTTTTGTCAGTTCTAAGGAGCTTCTAGTTAGCAGCCCCTCATCAGATGTGTAGGATGGGAAATTTTTCTCCCATTGTGTAGGTTGTCTGTTTGCTCTAATGACTGTTTCTTTGGTTGTGCAGAAGCTTTTTAGTTTGATCAGGTCCCATTTATTTATTTTTGTTACTGCTGTGATTGCCTTTGGGGTCTTCTTCATAAATTCTTTGCCTCAGCCAATGTCTAGGAGAGTGTTTTCAATGTTTTCCTCTAGAATTCTGATAGTTTCATACCTTAGGTTTAAGTCTGTTACCCAGTGTGAGTTGATTTTTGTGAGAGTTGAAAGGTGTGGATCCTGCATCAGCCTTTTACATGTGGCTATCCAGTTTTCCCAGCACCATTTATTGAATAAGGATTCTTTTCCCCAGTGAATGTTTTTGTCTGCTTTGTTGAAGATTAGATGGCTATATGAGGATGGTTTTATATCAGGGTTCTCAGTTGTGTTCCACTGGTCAATGTACCTAGTTTACAATAACTGTTCATTCTTATTTGTTTTTGTTTTTTTCCCTACACTTTTTACTGACTGGGTAACTTTGAAATTCTTGTCTTCAAGCTCTGAAATTCTTTCTTCTGCTTGTTCTAGCCTGCTGTTAAAGCTTTCTGCTATATTTTGAAATTCCCTAAATGACTCTTTCATTTCTTTAAGTTCTATTATGTCTTTTCTAATGTTATCTATCTCTTTAGCAAATTTTTCATTTGTCCTGAACTATATTTTCAGTTTCTTTGAGGTTGTATTCTGTCATCTTCCCAGTTCTGTTTATCTTACTTGCCATCCATAATCTGAATTCCATATCTGTAATTTCAACAATTTCCTTTTGGTTACAGTTAATTTCCGGGGAGCTATTGTGATCCTTTGGGCATGTTCAAACAGCCTGTTTTTTATGTTGCCAGGGACTTTATGCTGATTCCTTCTCATCTGGGGCCTCTTCTCTCAGCACAAAACAGGTAGAAGATACAGTACAACTGCTCTCCATTACTGGGATCTGTGTCTTGGTGAAGATAGAGATGGATCCCTGGATGATATGCTTGAATCCTACTCTGGAAGCTTGACCAGGTAGGAGAAGGGCAGATGCACTGAAGCCTTTAACACTGTTGCTTCACTGAATCTTCCTTGTTCCCTTATCAGACTTAATCTAACAGCATATCAAAAAAATAATCCACCATGATTAAGTCGGATTCATCCCATGGATACAAGGATGATTCAGTATATATAAATCAATAAATGTAATTCATCACTTAAGTAGAATGAAAAAAAAGACCATCTGATCACCTTAATAGATGCATAAAAGGCATTCAATAAAATCTAGTACCTCTTCATGATAAAAACCCTCAAAAAACTAGAAATAGAAGGAATATACCTCAAAATAATAAAAGCCATATATGACAAACCCATGGCCAACATCATACTAAATGGGGAAAAGCTGAAAGTATTCCCCTTAAGAGCCAGAAGAAGACAAGGATGCCCACTCTCACCACTTCTATTCAACATAGTACTGGAAGTTCTAGGCAAAGTAATCAGTCAAGAGAAAGAGATAGCAGACATCCAAATCAAAAAAGAGAGTTCAAACTATCCCATTTGCCAATTATAATTTCTTTTATCTAGAAAACCCTAAAAACTCCACCAAAAGACTCCTAGAATTGAAAAATTTAGTAAAGTTTTAGGTTACAAAATTAATGTACACAAATCAATAGCATTTCTATATACTAATAACAGTTAAGAACTCAATACCATTTATAGTCACAACAAAGAACATAAGATACCTAGCAATATACTTAACCAAGGAGGTGAAAAATTTCTAGAAGAATAACTACAAAACACTGATGAAAAAAATCATAGATGATACAAACAAATGGGAAAACATCTCATGCTCATGGATTGGAACAATCAGCACTGTTAAAATGTCCTTACTGCCCAAAGTGATTTATAGATTCAATTCAATTCTCATTAAAATTCCAATGTTATTTCTCACAGATCTAGAAAAAATAATCCTAAATTTCATATGTAACCAAAAAAAAAAAGAGCCCAAATAACCAAAGCAATCCTAAGAAAAAGAACAAATCTGTAGACATCACACCTGAATTCAATTTATACTACAAGCCTATAGTAACCAAAACAACATGTTATTGATATCAAAGTAGACATATAGAACAATGGAACAGAATAGACAAATAATAAAATTCTCCAAAAATAAAACCATATTGCCACAACCAATTGATTTTTGACAAAACAGACAAAAACTTACACTGGGAAAAGGATGCCCTATTCAGTAAATAGTACTGGAAAAAACTGTATAACCATATGCAGAAGAATGAAACTTTATTTATCTCTATCATCATATACAAAATGTTTAACTCAGCATGGATTAAAGATTTCAATGCAAAACCTGAGATTATAAAAATTCTAGAAGAAAATGTAGGGAAAATTCTTGTAGACATTGGCCTAGGCAAATAATTTATGAGTAAGACCTCAAAAGTAAATATAGCAAAATTAAAAATAATAAATTTGATTTAATTAAACGAAAATGTTTCTGCATAATAAAGGCAATAATCAACAGAGTAAATTGACAACCTCTATAATGGGAGAAAATAATCACAAACTATACATCCAACAATGGCCTAATATCCAGGATCTACAAACAACTGAAACAAACCAGGACGAAAAACACAAATAACACCACCAAAAAATGGGTAAAGAATCTTCTCAAACGAAGATAGACAAATGGCCAACAAATATATGAAAAAAATTTCAACAGCACTAAACATCAGAGAAATGCTAATTGAAACTGCAATAGGATACCACATTGTCCCTACCAGAGTTGGCATTATTAAAAGTCAAAAAATCATAGATGCTGGTACAGTTGCAGTGAAAAGGGAATGCTTATACACTGTTGGTAGGACTGAAAACTTGTACAACCACTATGGAAAGGAGTATGAAAATTACTCAAAGAACTAAAGTAGACTTACCTTTTGACGCGGGAATCCCACTACTGGGTATCTATCCAAAAGAAAAGAAGTCATTTTATAAATAAGAGGCTTGTACCCTAAAGTTTATCACAGCACAATTCATAGTAGCAAAGATGTGGAATCAACCTAAGTGCCCATCAACTGATGAATGGATAAAGAAAATTTAGTATACATACATATATCATGGAATATTACTCATCCATAAAAAGGAATGAAATAATGTCTTTGCAGCAACTTGGATAGAACTGGAGATAATTATCCCAAGTGAAGTTATCTCAGGAATGGAAAAACAGATAACACATGTTCTCATTTATATGTGGAAATTAAACAAAAGATATATATATATATATAGCTGTAAAGAGCATTAATGGGTATTGAAAACTAAGAAGAGGGGAGGTTGGAAGGTGGAGAGGGATAAAACTCTACCTGTCAAGTGTAATATACACCATTCTGGTGATAGATACACTGAAGTCCTGACTTTAACATGATACATTTTATTCACATAACAAAAATCACTTGTACTCTTTAAATGTTTTAAAATAAAAAAACAAAAGAAAAGAAATAACTGAATATAAATAATATTTCAAGATAACATAGAAAGACAGAATTTTATACATAATGAATGATTTATAACCATTAATAATTACAGTTAAGCATTTGGAAGAGAAAAAAGATTATTATAACTCTGGTGGTTAGGCAAAGCTTTGGAATAAAGTTGGACTTAAAAGTGATCTGAAAAAATGAAATAACAGGTATGTAGACTAAAAATAAAAAAGAAAATATTCTACATCTCTCAGGACATTAGAATGAGGAAAAATTAGGAGATAAGAAAGTGTAAGATTGATTGAGGGAGGCAGATTTTTAACTAAGTTAGTTTGAAATAATGAGTTTAGGGAGGTGAAAGATTATTGATAATATAGATTGGGTATGTACATGTGACTATAAGAGCTGCAAGGTGTAGTAAAAGTAGTATTTCTTTGGAGTGTTAGAGATCTACATTTTTATCTTGTTCCTATTCTTCATAAACTGAGTAACTTCAGGCTATGTGGAAACTCAGTAACTTCAACATGGAATAGTATTGTTTAACTTGTAAACTTGATGTAAGAGTTTAATTCATTAAAATGACCAATTTAATGCACTTGACATATAATTGGTCCTCAATACATATTGGTTACTTTCCACACACATCCAGCATCATGTTATGGATACTTTAAATGTTTAAGATTTGCAGTTTATAGGTAGAGCGAAAGTTATTAAAGATCTCTAAATAGGCAGGCAGCATGATCAAAAATCGGGTATAATGTTAAGAATGAACTGCTTTAATTGTGCAAGAAAAGTACAAGTGAGACTTGCTAGGACGCTTACAGAAATGTAGACATGGATTAATAAAGCTTACTCTGAACTAGTATCTTAGTTCTATTCCATATATCAATAATATTCTTATATTTATATATGCCTAAAATATTAGCTTCAGTAAGTATTTACTCTTCTTAATACATAATAATGATTGAGATGGCAGATTTTGTGTGTAAACATCGATGAATTTTTACCAAGTTTACAGAACTCTGAGTACACTACCCAGAGATAAAGAACATGGTCAGACATTTGGATATCTTCCTGTTGCCTGTCCTCAAGCCTTAACATTTTCTTCTCCAAAAGATAACCACTATTCAGTTATCAGTCTTCATAATCATCACATTTAGTTTTGAATTTTATATATGTAAAATCACACAGCAGTTACTCTTTTGGTTTTGGCTTCTTTCACTTCATATTATACTTGTGAAATTCACCCATGTTGATCCATGTAATAGTAGTTCATTCTTTCTCCTTGCTGCGTACTACTCTATTGCAAAAATATATCACAATCCATTTCAAAGCTGATGAATAGTTTCTTCTAATTTGGGGGCATTCCAAATAACACTGCTATAAACATTCTTATACATTTTCCTTGATTCACAAATGTATGCATTTTTATTGGAAATATACGGTGAAACTGAAGTACTAAATCATAGCATATGTGCCAAGGAATACCTACAAAATAACCCAGATAGTTCATAGATAAAGCTTATAGAGGATAACAAAGGAATGCATTTTTATAAACTTGGAAGAGGAAAATATTCCTTAAGAAAAAGCTTAAAACAATATTAACTATAAAGGAAAAGGTTGAAAACTCAAACTTCACTAAATTTGAAAATTTAAGTTTATCTAAAGTCACCTTTAAGAGAACGAAAAGGCAAGACATAGTGGGAGGACATGCTTTGAATTCATTTATCCAAAGAAAGACTCATATCTAGAATATCTAAAGAATTCATTAACACATCAAGAAGAAAAAACCAGACATTCCAACTTCAAAAAAAAAAAAAAATAAGGCAAAGGAAAAAAAAAATCAAACAGACACCTCACATAATGGGCTATCCAAATGCCCAAGAGATATATGAAAAGGCACTTAACTTTAGTAGTCATCAAATTAAATCTATAATGAAATATGACTACAAACACACCAAAATATCTAGAATAAAAACAGTTGATGATATCACACATGGGTGAGGATTTAGAGTAACTGTGACTCATATGCACTGCTGATGGGAGTGTGAGTTGATACAACAATTTCATTCATGTTTTTTAATATCATGTGTATAAAGCTAAACATATCTTTGGGCTGAATCTAGCTATGACTGCTGATTCGCAATCTCTGACAACATCTTCATGTAACAGATATGGGCCCTGAGGCACAAAGAAGTTAATTGAAGTTTAATTCAAGGTCAAAAAGCTAGAACCCATGTCTTCTGACTGTTCAGTTGGTGTTTTTTCTGCCACACAGTGTGGCTTTCTCCAAATGACTAGACAGGAAATGAACAGTAAAGTATAATGCTTTGAAATTAAACATATTTTACATTGTCCAAGTGAAATCCATTTCATGCAATCGTAAGTGAATAAAAGGAATTTAAATCAAATTTATTTCAATTCTACCAAGGAAGTTTTAGGCTTAAAATAATAATAATAGTAAGCCCAGAACCACCTATTAGAGATTAGAATTTAGACAGTTCAAACACAAAAGCCTTTTATAAAAAGATTTCTGGGTATTAGTCACCATTGTTTTCATACATTTGAAAGAACTTAATAACCTACTTTATTATTTTTTTTCCTGGAGTACAAATGAACTGTTCCAAAAAGATCAATTAAATAATAGGACTGAGAGGCATCTTTTTATCATAGGGGTTTCTTGTGAATTTACTGCATTAAAGTTAATTCCCTTGCTATTACTGAGGAAATAGTATGGTCCTGTTGTAGTTTTAAAACTTCTACTGATGTAGAAACAGAATTTCTTGGCAGATTAAACAATAGAATCTTTGGAAACACCAAAGCAGTCTTTAAAAAGATCATCTTGTTTAAATTGATACATCTTTAACCAGAAAGAAAAGTTTTGTCCCACTGCAAGAAAGCTTTTAATTTCACATCTAGAAAGACGAACCATTATTTTCTCTTCCATAGGAATTTTATGTACAACAACTTGAACAATACAATCATATTTTAAATGCATAGATATAAAACTAGGTGTAGAAACGACTGCTACTTCAGACTCTTTCTAGCTACATGTCTATCCTGTCCACTGTGCTGAAACCTCATCTACTTTTAATTAAATAAATTATCTGAAGCTAGTAAATCAGAGAGACCATATAAAAGTATTTAAAATGCCCAGTGAGCTTCTCTAAATTTCTTAGGTCATGTTTAAATATTTCAACAATACTAAAGATTTTCAACTCACTGATGGAATTCTACCAATCACATAAACAATAAATATAAATCATGCATAATTAATTGTACTCATCATTTTGTAAAAAAAATTATTATAGACTATTCTTATTGTGGGATAGTAAAAGGGCATACACTTTTCTACAAATATTAGTTCACATACAAAATGACCTATTGTGCTTTCTCCAATTTGACAAAACTGTGTGTTAGCTGTATAAAGGGCAAGAAGCCAAAACATCAGAGAGAGCAAAAAGGAGGAAATGAATTTTCACAGTACATTGTGTAAAAGTTTGTAGAAGACTTTTATTCACTGCTATGAATCCTTCACTTTGATGAGAAAAGTATCCAATCATTATTACTTTTTAAGAAAAAGCTTTTTCCTTCTTTAAAAAGCTCTCAGCCTTTTTATACAGTAATTGAAAGACTTTTTTTTAGATTTTAAATATCTTCTTTAAAGGGCTTAAAACAACTAGTTACATTTATTTGAATCCTTCTGTCGCCAAAGAGTTAGAAGGGATAAAAATCGGCCTAATAGAGTTAAATAATTTATTTCCTCGAATATTTACCAAACAAACATACAAGAGAGGTACAAAGACAGATTATATCTTTAGTTTTTTGTCAGTATTTTCAACATGCTAATGTTTCTGTAATATATACATAGTTTCAGATAATGTCTACAATCGGTCAACATACTAAAAGGAGCATCACAATTTCACTGAGACCTAAGACTCTGATTCTTTTCTTTTTCTTTTTCTCCACTGCTCCTTCCACCCTTAAGAACTACCCAAGTATATAGCCAGAAACATAGTCACATACTCAATACAGGACTCAGCACATTAAATCAACTAATTTCATTATCATGCCATTTCATCTTACAGGGTTCTTTCTTCCTAAGAGGAGGGATATGTGCCTTTTCATCGATGGTTCCTTATGAGTTCATACAGACTTGTAAACTGGTTTTCAGAGAAATGTTGGTGAGCAACAAAGAAATGTTGGTGAGCAAAACTATGCTTAAAATTATGTTTTCTCTTTCCTTCTTTTGTTTTTAAACCATAGAGTCTTTTTAGTCATGAATTATATCTGTAATAATAGAAATGTGAAGTCTTCACTGGAAGTGACTTATTTAGAACAACCATAACAAAGAATGGAGAAGAGAAAAGTAAAGTTTACTTGTATATAAAATCTTTCCTAATATTAGGAGTTAACCTTTAGAGTTTGGGTTAAGGTTAAGCCAATTTATTATGGGTCTTCCTTAAAAATATTTAGCCATATTTATAGACTAGAAGAGTCAAAATACCCTGAAACATACAGTCTAGGTTTTAAATTAGTAATCTGGGATCTTCTAAGCCTACTTTAAAAGAAAAAAAAATTGAAGGGATTCCAATATGGTTTTCTCACTCAACCCCTGGGAGGTTCTGAGAAAAGTTTGATATGATTCTTAGAAGAAATCTGAATTCCTCCAGGCCTTCTGAAGACCTGCCAAGTTTCTAGAAGTAGGCTCAGGTAAGAGATTTTATAACCAACTGTCTCCCATAGACTTACTCCCCATTCTGGGCTCTCTTTTATTTCAATTACTGTTAAACATGTCTGTTCCCCTCTAGGTAATTGAGAGCAATCCAGCATTTCATCTATACTTGTATTCTCAACAGAGCTTTGGCATTTAGGGAGACAGGGATGCACAGGGTTCCATGAGTATTTTGGGTAACATAATTGGATAATATTCTTTTTATTTAAGTTATATTCTATTCCTCATACTTCTGTTGAAAATGTTTTTCGTTAAACAAACTAGTTATATGCCTTATATTTCCATTCAGCAGCACATAGAATAATGATGATTACTATGTTAAAAAAGTATTTTAATTACTCACTTTATGTTAACAACAGTAGTAAATCTGACCCTCCCTGCATATTCTCACTGTTTTTTTCAAGTATTGAGTGTGGCAAAAAAACATGATGTAGTAAAAATAACTGAGGCAATTTTAGAGCCTGTTTTGCCAAAATCCAGCCCTAGTTCTTAAACTCATCTACTAACACATCAAAAATGTTTTCTCCTAAAGGAAAAATAAAATTTCACAGGAGGTGGATCTATATTACACAGAGAACATAGTTGAAAATGAGTAGTAGGACATAAAATTCTACAAAAGTGTTAAATATTAAAATTGTAGTTGGGTGGCTTTGGGCAAATCACTCAGTCCTCTGTATTCCCATTCTCTTATTCATAAAATATGAAATGGTTGATCTATAAGGTACTTTTTAATACCAGCTCCAAATTTCTACTTATATATGCTTAAAATTTGATTCACAACTAAATTGAAGGGCAGAGAATAGAGCATATGGTTGGTCATCACCAGATTTTACATGACTCAGATAACTTTGAATAAAGTGGAAGTCTAGACAGAGAGGAGAAATAAAAACAATTCTTGACTATCTGCTCAGACACAAGTCTGGGCTTACATTAACCAAGCATTAAGATATATCTAACCAGCTGGACTTACTACCCATTCACTACTTCCCATCTCACTTCTTCCTATTCTTTCAGTATACAATGCATTTGTCCTGCCCCTTGACAAAATGTTTTTGGTTTTGACTACTAAAAAATAATGCTTTTCACACTGACCAAAAAACTATGGCTGTTTACATCAAATCCAGTTTTTTTTTTTTTCGATACTTCTTCAACCTCTCCTGGCCAATAAGACTTCTAATGTTATCTTCACTAAATGTTTTCTGACATCTTTTGGCAGTTGTTTTCCATAAATGTTTATAATTAATATTTATTTATTTTATGAATCTTGTCCTATATTTACCCCAAACAAGACTGCGTGTACTATTACTGAAGAACTGACAATTTTATATTTAATCTTTTATTAGTCAAAAAGTCAATGTGCCATTCTTTGATAGATGAAAATTGATAACAGAGGACACAAAAGGACAGGGAAAAAATGCCATTAACCTTCACTCTTTCAACAAAAAGTCAGGCCTGATCAGATAACCAAAGTATAAATCACCTGCTGTAGGAAAGAAGACAAAGTAGAAAAGGAAAAGGAGAATAGAAAATGACTTTTAAAATGTCATTTCAATTTAAAGAAATATGTGGGATTACAGTTTCTTAAGGTACATATTATTGCTGATACACCAATCATTACCGGTGGATTTTTATGTTTATATACTAAACATATGTTTTATGTTTATATTATTAAAAGTATTTTAATAATTTTATTATATAATTATATATAATTAATTTATATATAAATTATTATAATAGTTGGGGGATTCTGGGGAGGATATAAGTACCTTTTCACTAGGAAAAAAGGTAGATGAAGTACTGAAATTTACAAAGAAACTTAGAACCCTAACAGGCTAGTTCAGTTGTACAAATTATTTTCCATACCCCTAATAATTGAGTGTGTTTAATGAGAAATTCATATTCTTACTATAAAATCATTGGTAATAATTTCTTCCACATTTTCCTACATCCTGTAGCATCAAACAACATTTCAACAAAGAGGGAGCATCAACAGCTTGTTTGTAGAAACATCCATTAAAGTATCCCCACCGCAGCTAACATACGAAGACTCACACATGAGAACATGAGGTGTAGCGATAACTTCCTTCACACTTAGCCTCAACTCCAAAGATAGGGAGCGCCCACATCAGAGTCTCATCCATTAAACGGTGCCAGAACATTGACTCAAAAATTACCACAGGAAGAATAACCATAGCTACTTTTTCCTTCATCTGTGCCTCCATTCTGGATTTTCATCATAGAACAATCATACTGATACTACCTGTTTAGTCCTACAAAATTTGGGGTAAGAGAAAAGATTAAGTGAACAAGCTTACCTATAAGTATAAGAGGTTACATGTGTGGCAGTTAATCCAGGTCAGTATACTCTTCCATGCAGCCAGCCAGATGGCCCCTTGGCACTTTTCCAATGACTCAATTACCAGAAGCTGCATAAGGTTACTGGAGAATTTTAATCTTTCTGCTTCCATCATAGCTTATTCTACGTGGAGTGTTGCAGAGGTTTTAATTTGAAAATGTCTAGCATTATATCTACCAAGTGAGCCATAGCTTTTTATTATTCATTAGGTACCATAAATATACAAAACTAGACATTTCTTTTTAATGAAAGATAATGTTTTTAAAGGTAATAATAGGCCTAGACAATGCATATGTTTTTAATACTTCTTTAAAATAATGTTTTACATTTTTATTTTTTAAAAAATATTCCACCTTGCTCCAAGAGGTAGCATATCACTCATGTGGGATGAAAGACTCTGGAAGTGATGTCAGAATAAAATAATTTTGTAGGCAGTTGAACTAAGCTACTTAGAATGGAATTTATCTGGAGGAAAAAGTCCTCAACAACTTCATTCCTCCGCTCATGTTTACTTTATACATATACAATATGCAATAGAAACATCCATATTCATTAGCCACCTACTTCATCAGAATGGTATCATTAACATTAAAGCTAAGTATGCATTATATAATCTTTAAGTCATTTGGGTGTACTTCTTTAAACTTAAAGCAGAACTGTCTTGCACATGGGACATCATATCAAGGATCGAGGGTTTTGCTGTGTAGTCCCAAAGGATTTTTTTGGATGTCACTTCATTGTCTCAGTTCCTTGCTCAAGAAAAGTACAAATCTACATATAAAATTAATAGTTAAGATATGTAAGTGTTTCTTTCTGTAAGATTTATCCTCTTCATAATTTTCTCTATGGTAGTGACCCCATCCTATTACTTTCTTGTTCCCACAGGGTGAACATAGTCCTATAAGTCAATCAATAAACAGTATGTAATCAGTAATTCCTTTTTTGAAATTAAAGGCTAAATATAATTATTTTATCTTACAATCATGATATGTTTTAAGAATAAGCAAACAAAACTAATATCATAAACGAGAAAAGAACAAAGTAGGTGAGAACCATAACATATTTTAATTTAAATTTGGTGGATAATAACATTCTACAGGTTTAAAATAGTCTAACTTAGATTAGTAGGTAATAGCATTCTATATTTTCATACAAAATGTAAGGATTTAAATCACCATATTATGTTAATACAGATCTTTGATCAAAAATTTCAATTGTTAAATATAAAAATTAATAATTATATTTCTCTTTGAGATTCAAAGTCACTCAGATTCTGAATCTTTTCATTAGTGTTGGTGATTATTTCTTAAGTTACAGTTTTTTGTTTAAGTCTGCATCTTCTAAAATCTAAGAAACATGCACAGGAATAGACACTATATTAGATAATGGAAATCAATCACTGTAGTCTGCTTTAAAAGCGTAATGATTACTGACTGGCTTTATCCCCATGCTAGATAGTTGCATGGGTAAAGCACAGGATAATCAGACACACTTCTTTCAATTCTTGTTTCTTTTCTCCTAATTAAATATCTTTGAAAAGAAAATGCAGAAATTTCCCTCCCACAGCAGTGACAATACTACTATTTCAAAATGGACAAACTTAGAGAGAGAAAAAAGAAACTTCAAGGAAGGACAAATGGAAGCAATATTTAAAAATTTAAAGAGTAATGAAGTAGAAAGTAAAATAGGGAGACATTGCCCAAAAAGTTTAGTTATATCATTTATTAGATACTAACACAGTATCAAAATTGAACTTAAGCTCTCCTTACTATTTTTAGAGAAATACTGCTTTCGTAAAACCTAACAGTCTATCCTAATAATGTACATTGTAATCTCTAAACCTTACCACTTAACATTATTATAAAGATGTGACTTTAAAATTTTTTACAATTGTCAATGGACTATCATTAGAAAAAGAAGAAATTCTGAATATTCCAGAGCCATATGTTCACGTAGAATTATTATATATAAAGTTGAGTATAGGGACTACTTAAGTATAAAATGTAGAAATATACTCTTTTTTGACTGTGTCTATATAAACAAGACTCTTTCAATGTAGGAGAGCTAATTTAAAAATAATTAATGCATTTTTCCACAAAGAAAACAATTGCAAATGTGACATTGAGCAAGCACCTCACGTCTTAAAAATAATAAAACATATTTTGTATCTCTATTTTGTAACATTCAAGCATATCCTCAAATTTTTCATTAGTCTACTCATTGCCAAACTATGCATTCCAGTTTTTCAGTTGAGGCTCAAAGAAAACAAACTACAAGGAAATGGCCATCCAACACATTTGATAGACTCAAAAAGGATCTCTGGGAATCATATTGTCTAAAATATTTACATTAGTCAGCTGTTCACAGAATCTTAATTGCAATTTCCTTTCTTTAATTTTTAATTTTACAATTTTATGGTTTGCTAAAAGGAATTTAAACTAAAATGAATTGAGGATATTCTCTTTGTTTTCTCTTTTCAATGTTAATTTGGCAGTTACTATCTTTCCTACAGGCTCTGACTAGAAGAGAGTATTGCTACCCTTGCCTTTGGGATCTTTCTACTTGTAGACAGTCAGGGATCAGAATTGTTTAGGCAATGTCTTTATGATCAGGAGACCCTAAACATGGAGAAAAGATAAGAAACAGAATTTGTTGACCAAAATGAGAATTAAAAGCATTGAGACTTTTTTTTAAGAAGTGAAAAAGGCTAAGTAAGGCATCAGGTTGATCTGCAATGTCTTAAATTAGAAATAATGTAAAATTTGATGTACCTGGATGCTGAAGAAATGTTTTCCATTATATATTTAGTGGGTTACATGTCCTGTAGATTATTGGAAGTCTGTTGATCTGCATATGTGAACAAGAAGGTTAAAGTACAAAAAACTATGTTCTAGTTATACATGAGTGAACTTCACAAGAATGGTTTATGTGCAATTATAGAGGGCAAACGCCTTCCTCTACTGAAAACGATATCATAAGTACTATCAACATGATTAAGAAATAAACTCTATTAATTGCTCCCGGGAAGGATAGAATGTGATATATAAAAGTATACTAGCTGGCTAGCTTACTAACATCCCTCCAATCTATAACCTTATCCTTCATTAGCCATAAACTTGTCTTTGCATTTCTACTAAAAAAATTCTACACTTACACGTGATAACCCTTGGGTTATTCTTTCCTTTTTTGGAGTGGGGATGAGTTGGTGGAGAGGGAACACATTCATATAATGCTAGCTAACTCTAAATACCAATAGGCATCAGACACAAATAGGGAATTACTATTAATGTGCATTGTTGATTATCATTCTTATGTTTCTATTATCTATATTAAACATTGAAAATAAAATTAAATAAAGCTTATTACAGATGCTGTGTGTTGTTTATCATTAAGAGACTTAAAAATCTTCCACACCTTATTTCCTAACAGATAGTCAAGGCTTTTGGAGCCAAAGATAGAATGTCATAGCTATTAAATGATTAGCTTTTCCAGTAGATGGCTGTGATTTGTTAATTTACAACCAAATATAGCTATTTATCTTCCGACTCACAAATAATCACATATTCTGACTTTTTCTTTTTTCTATAAGTAGCTAAAAAGTTGAAATAGAACATTCATATTTTGGGGATAAACAACTTACCTCTCAACTTGGAATTTTGCCGCAGAGATCACAGTGAGATGATTCCACACAAATGAATCTCCCTGACCTCTAATTTTAGAATTGTAGTCCACTAATTATGAACCTCAGTGGGGCCTTTGTTGGCAGAAAGATTTTAAGAAATCATAAAAAGAAAGGAAATGTTAAAGGAAGAATAGCTTTGAAGCTAAAGTATCTTTTTTTTTTCAAAAGTCAAATTGTCCTCCAATTATTGCTATTCATGACTTGACCCATCACAATTTACTGTAATGTAATCAGGCTGTTGAATAGACAAAAATCAAAGCTGTAAATAAGTTGTATTCTATAGATTATTTGCTTATAATTAAAATATTACAAGTAGTTTTTGGCTATATTAAGAGTGAAGAAAATAATTTGTGTCATTGTTAAAAGTGTTTCCAAGTTAAAATACGTAATATTACTAGTAACCACATTGCTGATTTTATATCTATTATAAATGCACACTTAACATGTTTTCACTAAAGTAGCAATTGGTGTTTGCTGGGCACATAGCTTTGTACTTACCATACTACAGCAGCAGCCAACCTTGTATTTGAAATACTAATCTCTCATAAAAGTGGCTTATTCCTGCTATTGAGGTCTTCATTTTTATATATTCTTTTTAATAACCTCATGAACAGTTTCACTTGGCCTTTGCTTAATATCTCTCTAACCTGGTTATGGTATTGCTTTTCTTACACACTAATGGAATAACCATTCTTTTTTTCCCCATTCCCTGTGTACATGAAAACTAATAGAAAAAATGAAAGCTAGGAGGTAAAAATTTTGAGTGCACTAAGAGAAATCATACATTGTCAAACATACATTTGAAACATGCAAGGCTCCAGTGAATACATGTATATTTGAACTACTTATTCAGGAAGTTTTGCTTCAGGAATTTAAAAATTAATGGAAAAGTGAAAATTGATGACACAGATTTCCTTTCCTGATACTTTTAGGCATGGATTTCTCTTGCCCTAGCATTGCTGAAGTCTTGAACACAGTATTCCATGCCCGCATTGCCTTCTCTGATCTCTGTTGAAGTTAAATATGGATCCAATCCAAGATTAATAATTATACATCTGTTCATTTAACGGTGAAGTAGGTTTTTGATCAATAGATCTGCATTCTATCTGAAATAATCTGTAAAGCTGAATGAAGCTAACCATATAATTACAAAAATAAGTCTTTTTTACAAGTCATCTGTGTCACTGTGTTAAAACAATGTTGACTACTATAATGCAGTATTGAGATGGTTCGAAAATGAACACAATGGAAAAATCAAACCTGTCTGATTAGACACATGATCTCCTGTAACCTTTAATCTACCAAGATGGGAGATGCAGTCTTGTTAAAAAACCTCCTTATTATTAACCATTCTAATAAGGGACTGTGTTTTTAGAAACAGTCCAAATTTCGTTTAGCTTCCAGATATTACCTTCAGATACTTGTAAGTTAACCATTACAAAATGTCTTAAAGGACTTTATAAATGAGAATGGCAATGTGATTAGAAAAATTTGGGTTCAACTGATCAAAAAAACAAAAAGTTGTCAATTATCCGCCCAAAAGACACCTCTAATTTAAATCCCCAGCCAAAAATAAATACAGGGAGGCTCATCTAAAGAGTGTTGTTATGAGCATAGTCTCATTGAGTAAACACCTTAATTTAATTAACTTTCAACCAAATATTTCCTTAACTTTCTTTAGCTATAGATTCTACTTTTACTACAATTTTTTTCAAGCAGGCAATGTAAAATATTTTTTAATTAATTCATAAATAATAAATAAGAAACTACCTGTGTATATTTTGGGATATGAGTATGTTTTGGTTAAAATAAATGTTCCATCCCATTTTCCTTTTATATTACACTGTGTTTTCATACACTCTAATGATTTTTACAGCTATCTTTAAACTAATGTTAATCATAATTTATCTCTAGTCCTGACCATATTTTTGTGCTAAGGACTCATATATATCTGACTGCCTTCCAGAAATCCCAACTTATTCAATATTGTTTGTGCCATCTTCCCACACTTAAATCACTTCCTTCCTCCATGATATTTAGAGTCCACAAATGAAACACTTGTAATTCAATTATGATTACTCTCTCTCTTCTTACAACTAGTCAATCTTTATGTCATGCTTAATTGTGTCTTAAAAATATCTTGAAATTTATCATTATTTTTGTTTATAATTATTATCATTGTTATTTTATTCTGTTTAGTTCTCTTATACTGCATGCCATTCCATGTCTCCATGCATTTGTTGTGGCTACTGCCCCTACCTGAAATGCTATTCCCAACTTTCTTCACCTGATTGTTAAAGAACACAGGTTTGAAGTCCAGGCTAATTTCAACTCTGTCACTAATTTACTGTATGTCATTAGAAATTTTGTTCATCCTTTTTTAGCCTAGTAGCCAGATCTGTTGATTGGGTATTTTTCAAAAAATAGATAGGTAAGTAGATATATATTTCACGGAAGTTATATGAGGATCAAATTAGTACATATAGTAAAATAATCAACACATGGTAAACAATCAGAAAGTTTATTATTATTAATATGATTGACAAAACTTAGGTATTATCTCCACTACGGAGCCTTCCATGAATTCTCAGGGTTATCACATTGCTTCTTTTCTAGGCTCCCATACAATCTTGTGCCCATTTCTTATATCATTTACTATCATAAATTATAATTTTCTCTTTACATGCCACTGTACTATTAATTCCTCTGGAAAAGAATATGATTCTGTCATAATCACCTATGCATGCAGTTAGCATAACTCCTGGTACAAAACAAGCATTCAATAAGCATTAGTTGAACATAATTATATAACCACAAAGTGATCAGGAGATTCTGAGCAATATCATTCATGAAAAGATAAATAAATGAATGAACAATGAGTAAATAAACATTTATTTAAAAATTTTGTGACAGCTGCTGTGCTAGATACATACCAAAGGAAATATAGTGATCTTGTGAGGTAATTATTGTCATCTACAATTTCCAAGTGAGATAATTCAAATTCAAAGAGTTTATTTGCTTGGATCATATTGCCACAAGGAGCTGTGAATCAAAATTCAACTTTCACCTCTAAAAGGAAATATTATATTATGAAAAACATTGTTAGGGATTCAAGTCAAATTATTGAAAAAATTGATAATTTCTGTTCTATTCTGTATCAAGATATTTTAACCTCAAGTCTGAGAATAGCCTTCAAAATATCCATAAATTTTATGTGAAACCATGTACAATGGTGTGTATGTGCAATTTTCTGGGAATAGTATACATGGCTTTTATCCTAGCCACAAAACAGTTCATAAACTGAAAAAGGTTTTTAAGCAAGGTTCTAGATGATAGTTTTTTCATTACACAAAATATTTGATTAAACTATTGTACCCTATTTTTTACTACTATTTATTCTCTGTCAGATTATATATAAAACCAGTGTCCAATGGCAAAAGTGTATGAGTAACATAATTTTGCATTTCATAAGTATGGTAAAACTAATTAATTTGACACCAATTTTTGAAAGTGATATTCAATCATAAGTATTACTCAATCTATTATGAAATTAATAACTTTCAAAGTAAATGTGTATTCCAATGAAATAAGCTAATTAATTTTTCAAGAATCACTTCTTTACATAAAAGAGATGTGCAAATTATATATCATACTACTTATTAAGACATGTCCCAAAGAAATTTATTTGACAATGCTTTGTTAGTGGTTATTATGCATGTTGGTAAATAATACCATATTTCAAAAAATATTTTAATGGGAGAGGTTCTAATAGCTGGCCTCAAAAGCCACTTCCACTATGAAAATACTCTTTAATTCCTGATTCTTAATTCTTGTGGAAAATTCAGACTTTAAAAACAAACAAAAAACTATACACAAATATATCACACATGTGCTCCTAATAAATCTAAGAAAAACAATATCATCTATTTTGTCAATAAAATGAGCCTATATGTACATTTTTTGGCCATGATCTAGCCTTTGATGGTTTCTTTACCTACCTCTCCCCTTTTTCATGTCTGAAAAGTCAGCAATAATACTTTTTGTTCATTGATAGCTCTTTCCTTTTAAAAAATATCTTCCTGCTTGGATGGGCTACTTATTTTCATGTTATAGATGCCACAGAGTTTAAAAGCTAAACTTCTCAGACTCCCTTGCAGATTATGGGCAGGAAACCCATCCAGTTCTCCCAAGAAGAGGAACCTACACAGAAGACCTGGAAGCAGTAGGAATCTTGGGGAGGGAGCTTTTCTAGCTCAAAAGGGGATTGATTCTCTGGCAAATAAAGTGAGGGAGTCTCATTTGGTTCTTCTGGGGTTTCTTTAATGAACTGTAATGGAGTCAAATCATAAGTGTCACATGGCAGATAGTGAAGACGATATATTTTCAAAGCAGTGCTATTTAATGTGCACATCTCAGACAAGAACAAGAGCTTGCACCCAAATATAAACAGACTGTTCTTTAATTAAGAGGTCTCATGAAAATATTTTTCAACTAAACTAAATGGTATGCCTAATAACATAGTTGGTTTCCAATCTGATACAATCACTTTTTCTCATCTCAGACCAGAATCGGTTATGCCATCAGCAGTTGGCCAACAAACCACACTTGAATTACACTATCCCAGAATAACTCCAAAATGTAGTTGAATATTTTTGCTATTTGTGTTTTTCCTGTGTGGTTTTCAGCTGTGTGGTATCTAAACTTTTGACTCTTTTAAAGATTTTATAAATTATATAGTACCTCTTAATAAAACCCTTTTTATCTTATACTAGCACTACAATGGAGACTATTTCTACAACTAATATAGTCCTTACATGAGAATTTGTTTCTGATAATATTATTCTATGGCCGTGGAAAGAAGCAGACTTTAATCCACACTGTTATTATAAATGCAAGCTTTGGCCTGCATTTTGCATGCAATTTTAGGCCTTAACTTGCTTTCAAACAAATCCTATACTTCCTTCTATGATTACCTCAGCTTAGTACTTTTTTGCTCATGCAGATAATCCTTTGAAGAATACTGAGTTATTGAATTTCCTCCATAAATCTTTACCTTCAGCCTATCCTATCTTGCCAGACTATACACTTTTTTCAAAGCTTAGGGTAGCAATTGTTTCATAATTATATTATACCTAAAATAACTATGGTTATGTAGCTTTGTTAAGGATTACATTCATATGACATTATTCATATCTAAAGAATTCATAATATGTGTCTAAGAGAATAAAAAATTATATACCTTCAAAGTGAGCTTGGGAAACAAAAGCCCGGCTAAGGTCAGACACTCCTAAATTAGCTAACCAAAGACAAATTGGCATTTTCCTGAAGCCATGTGCTGTGGAAATTTACCAAACAGCTTTCTCTTCCCTACTGTGAGTACTGAAAGCCTGTGACTTTCTAGGGCTTTATCCAACTTACACAATTTTATATTCTGACTTTCTTAATCACATTAAACATAAAATGTATCTGAGGTTTTTATCATTGGAAACATTCTCCCATGGAGATTTAATATCCCTCTCTGATAAAACTCCATTGGGATTCATGGAGGACTTACCAGACAGACTTTAAAAAACCTCTGGTTATTTTATTCAGGACTTATGAGCAAATTAGGTATTGAGAGTCATCAGTATACAGAAACAAAGCTCAGAACCTTTTAGTCATAGAAAAAAATTATAGCATTACAAAATTTTAAGTGAGAAAGAAAACTAAAAGGACAATTCTGAGTGACAAAGAGTCTCAAATTCATATAAGATGCTAAACTAGTCATATTCTTTTTATAAAAATTAAGCTAGAGGATTCCCCTGCCCCTCAGGGGTAATTATTAAGGATCTGTAGGATTTAAAGTATATTTTAATTATAAATAAAACAATATTTTTTAAAAAACTAAATTATTTACATTTGAATAAAACCATTCCTGGCCACTTCTCTTTTACTCCCCCAAACTATCTACTCTTGACAATAAGGCATGTCTTTTTTTCAACTCTTTCCTGCTTCAGAAATACAGTATGCCAAATATTCCATGTGCTCCCCTACATTTTTCAGTCTCTTTGCAGTTAAGGAAGTCCATGTGACTAATTATGTCCAGGAAATGTGATTAGAAGTAAAATTTGTCCCTTCCAAGCAAGGACAGTAAAATTCTTTAATTGTTCTTTTTCTCTTGCTGGAACAACCAATCAACCTTTTGCTCAGGTAGTAGAGCAGATGGTGGAGTGGTCAGGGTCAATGAGTCACTGGGGAGGACCGTGGCCCACTGGAGTTATCCAGACCCACAAAGAACTCACAAGAGTGAGCAATCAATTCTTGTTGCCTTAAGTCTCTGAGACTTAAAGATTATATATTATAAAGAAGACCTTTTGCTATTATGACTAAAATGGCTATGCAGGTAATATACATAATAACAATTGGCAAAAAAGAGTAACTAAAAATACTTTCTTGTTTCTCAAAAAGACGTATGATAGTATAAATACTAATTTACAACTTGTTTTCCCAAACATCTTTTGCTTTTCCCAAGGAGAGTTTAATACCTTTAATATTAGCAAAGCCTGTAACAAGCAGCTGATACCCAGATCAAATATTTACTTTAATAAAGAATGTATAACTACCCTATAAAATTTATTCAAACTCTATGATGATCTGTGATAATATTAATAATCCCAGGCCTATTTTATAGTTGGCATGATTAATTATATTAAAATATTAGTATATACCGGCAGGAAAAAAATTAGAAAGTACCACGAAATAGAGGCCCATATACAAGAAGAAAACCCCAAATTTTAAAAAGTCTAATCACTGTATTAGGATTAAGTTTTCATTGGTTCATATTTTAAGTAACATGATCACAAAAAAGAGCACCAATGTCAATTTCTGTTCCCAAATCTTGAGTTTTCAATGTGGTAAGAATCTAAACACTGTGTCTAATCAAATATGAATGGATCTTATTCAGCTCCGTGAGAATGCTTGATAGGTCTACATATAAGTAACTGTTAGCTTTAAGGTTAATTGGGCTAGGCCAATAACATGTTTGTCTTTCCACACAAGTGATTCTTTTATAGGAAAAGTGAGAAGCAAAATTCACAAAGTCACCTGATCAACCAGTTTGGTTAAGTGGCAGCCTTTATACCTGCCATTCAAGTGACTTCAACAAACACCATTGTAATTGCTAGTATGAACTTGACCTTGAAAAAGAAACAGTTTGAGGATTATCTTGTGTATTGTTCAATAACTCTGTATGGTCAAGCCACCCAGACTCTAAAAGCAGCAGGATGTTACAGTGTTGTTTTCAAAGCCTGTTTTTTAGGATGATCAAACATTTCACAGAGCCAAACTCAGAGATTCCTCTTTCTTTGGCACATTATTACATCCCAAGAATGATTACTTCATTTCAGAGGACTATATTTTATAGTTCTTATCTGTTCCATAAGTTTGGAGTGGGTTATAGTTCTGCCAACACAAAACATTTTACTTTCTTTACACTCATACAAAAGAAATGTTGGCTAGCTCTGCTAACTTTGTACACTCTCTACAAACTTCCTAAATAGTAAAGTCTTATTTAAAGAGATAAAGGAAAAAAGACACAGAAAAACTAAGCTTTTTAGTTTGGGGAAGAAAGACTGAGAGAGGATCTAAAGGGTAAACCAACCCTATTTGTTTAAAACAGAGTGGTTCTTTCACAGAGCTCACCTGAGGAAATTCACATGCTCCGGTAGTAATAGTCAATTATGTGAACTGACAGCTGCTTCAGTCTATTTCCCAGTCAGGACTAAGACCCCTTTGTTAAAAGAAAGAGCACACTTTCTTCATTGCTTTATAAACACATCGAGACTCCAAAATTCTACCAAGTAAAAGTTATAAAGAGAGCTATGAGCAATCTCATTGCATTTTACTTTATTTACTTTAATGTCCCCGGCATAAAATTTATTTTCCATTTTTTATCATGTAATTAGTTTCGAGTATTACCTTGCAAGGAGTGAGGACCAGTTTATTGCAGGAGTGACTAAACTGTCACTATTCAAATTGTGACTGGGATTCCAGCAACATTGGCATCAGCTAAGTGGTTAGAAATGCAGACTCTCAGGCCTGGCGCCAGACCTAATGAATTAGAATCTGCATAGTAACAAGATCACCAGGTGATTTACAAATCACATTAAAGACTGAGAAGCACAGGACTAAACAACTTCATGCTGATTTCTCCATAGCAGACCTGCCTCTGCATTCATTGGACCAACAGCTTAGGTTCTCACGGAAAACTACTCCTAAATACATTAATTAACTGAATCAAGACATGAGTACTTACCAAATGCCACTCTTCTAGGCTCTGCCCAGAGCAGACAAAAATCCTTGCTTTAGTAAAGTCAAAGAACTTAAATACTAGTGTCCTTAAGAAAATAAAGCACATGATTTCTATAGAAAATTTCGATGCTTCATCCTTGTTAATTCTTTGGTGAAGCAGCATAATTGAAACAAATAGTGGATCCTTGCTTTCAATAATTACTTATTGATATTCTATATATTAAATTAAATCTTTGCTCTTTATCTTTTCAAAATGGATAAAACGGTAGTATTACCTAAACAGCCATGAATATATCAATATTTTATGTAGAGTAATCTTTTTTTCTGGATATCTATTTCCAGGTTAATCCCTGGAAGCATTAAAACATTTAATCAGTCACAGAGCACTAAATAGGAAAATAATTGCAAAAGTGTACTTCATAGAGAAAATGATTAATTCTAGGGCAAAAACATATAGTTATATAAATTGTGAGTTAACTTTTTTGTCACCTTTAAACATTGGTCTTACATTTCTAAAAGATGTTTTACATAAGGTTTTACACAGTCAAACCTATAAGAAAAACTAGAACAAATTAGTGATATTAGTCATTTATTAAACTTAAATACATGGCACACAGAATTTGTATGGCATTGTTAATATTTCAATAAGTATTTAACTGTCCAGTAATGAGCTAATTCATTCATAATTCTCAGTGTCTAACTTTAAGAAGAGTAATAATAGCACACACTGGAAAATGAAGATAAATTTTTCTCTTTTCATATATACATATATACATTCACATGTATACACATGTGTGTATATATGTATTGATATACATATACAGACATGCCCACACATAAGTATTCTGTGTAAGTATATTGCTGATTATTTTGGTAATGAATGGGAGAATTAGATGCTTACAAATTATGAATCATGGATATAAAAATGCGCTATATATGAATAAGAGTTTCTAGAAGAGCCTCCCTTTATGCACACCTGCTATGGATATGCATGTTTCTTTCTTTCATTTTTACTATTGGATCCTCAGGAATCCTACTTTGTTTCAGAAACTGCCATATTTGCAATTTCAGCAACCATGTATTGCGTGTCCCTCTAAGCACACCAGCAAGAGATGGATGAAGACATTTCAATTGATATACTGTCATATAATTTGCTAAGTATTCCCTTAGACTTGCTTATCAACTACATTTGCAAAAAATGGAAACAGTGTCATAAAGAAGATTGTGGCTGAGTTTGGTGGTAGTAGATCTGTGTACCAGGTTTCCCAGTAAAAATAAAGAAATTCCACGTATGTAGGAAAACACTGATTGTTTTCTGTAGCCATGGTAACAAATAGCCACTAACTAAATTTATACAGATGATGTCAACCCACTTGCGCTTTTGAATATTTACCACTCCTGACCTCCATGTTTCCCTAAAACTCCGTATGAGATCTGTCCTCTGCTCTTCTCTGAGTCTGTGCGAGACCAGTGCAGCTCTGGCGCAGTTGACAGTAAATTCAACTCTGTGCTTTTTATTTCATGTACTGTGTGATGGTCTCTTCATCCTTTGACAGTGGATGGCATAACACGTGAGAAAGGAACCGTAACTGCTCAGTGTCTTCCCGCCACAGGATCCCGTAATGCTCAAGTGTATGATCACTAAATCAAGCATTTCCTGGGAGCTTGTTAGAAATGCAAATTCTTGAGTCATTCCCAGCTTTACTGTACTAGTAATCTCTTTAACAAGCTCTGCAGGTGACTCTCGTACATGCTAAACTTAGAGAAGCGCTAATATGAGGTACAGGGCCTATGTATTAGCCAAAATTCAAATCCCTGGATTACCACCTCCTAAATATTAGACCTTGGGTAATTTACTTGACTATTCTGTACTTCAGCTTCCTGTATTATTCAAGGATAATATGGCACTTAATTTCTAGGGTTATTGAGAAGATTAAATGACATAACGATTTTAAAGTGTTTAACCTGGCGTGTCATGTGTTGTATAATTTCTAGCTATATTTATTATTATACGTTATTATAGCCATCCATGTGTGGCTTTATAAATTCACTAATAACATATTCAAGTATATGCAAATTATTTGCAAGGAAAATAGATATCATTTTTGTATAGTTACTAATTCTGATTGGTAATTAGCCACAGTTTGGTTTAGATAATCATTTAAACAAATGTTAATAACAATAAATAAAAAATAAAAAGTAAATTATCTTGACCGAAGATTACCATCCGCCTTAAGTAATGTAGATTAGTGCTGCTCAAATTACCCCAGGTGAAGAACCAGTTTTTATTCATTTTTTTTCCTAGTCTGTCTTGGACCAGTGTAAGTAAGCAGCTCAAGCTGGAGGTGACTCACATAGAAGTTAAACAAAACAGAAACTGGCATATTCCTTGTTCAATTATACAAGTTCACTCATCTTAGGTTTTGTATGTCAAATTGCCCTGAAAGTTTCTAAACTCTCACACTCAATTTTTGTAACTATTTCATCAGAAATTGGAAACAAACAGTTCATAGATCACAATTTGAGTTGCACTGAAATAGAAAATAAAGATAGCTGACCTCATCCAACAGAGATTTCTCCCTTTTTCATGTTGCCAGCTGATCCACACACACTGAGCTTTAACTCAAACTTATATCAAAATTAATGAATCTTTAAAATTATCAATACTACTACACTGCTCTTCACATAATGAGTATTTTATGCCAAAATTAACAATTACGATTAACTATTTCTAGATCTCTGAACATGAGTATGCCACCCCTAGTATGAAGTATTAAGCTTAGGAAATTAAGTGAGATACTTGCTTCAGGACACTTGCAATCCAATGCAACAAGTAAATTGCACAGTATTGAATACAGGTATTTCAGGGCTTTAAGCAGCAATACTTTTAGTAAACTAAAGGCAAGTCTCACTACCTTCATTTCTTAGCCACCCATGGCTTTGACAATTCAACTTTTGAAGTATTCATTCTTTAAGAAGTTTCTTTTTTCTAATTGGTCATCTAAATATATCTTGAACATTTGAATGTATGAATGGTAAAATCAGTTTCAAATGGGAATGTATCAATTTATCAATAATATAAAAATCTTTATAATTATTAATTATAGTTTTATGGTAATCTATAATTAATGGAATGTATTTATATTAATATTGATATTAGTTATTGAATAATTACATTATGATGCTATATAACTAATATGTTATAATAAATAATTATATTAAAAAACATTAGCAGTTGTAACATAAAATTCCAAACCAAATTCTGTCTATCCAGTGAAGAAAGTAATTACGGGGAAGGCCGGGCGCGGTGGCTCACGCCTGTAATCCTAGCACTCTGGGAGGCCGAGGCGGGTGGATAGCTCAAGGTCAGGAGTTCGAAACCAGCCTGACCAAGAGCGAGACGCCGTCTCTAAAAAAAAAAAAAAAAAGAAAGTAATTACGGGGATAGTGAGCTTGCTTACTCTTCTTTGGCAAAAGATGACAAAAGGAGTGTAATTATTAGCCTTACTATTCAGTGTAATCTCCACACCAATATGAATGTTCATGGATCTTTGAACAACCACTTGAGATTTATGCCAACCACTGTAAGTCCTGTTCTTCATTGTAAGTCCATTGCTGACTATTCACCACTTTCCAGAATAGATTAAGCCAATGCCAACATCTATAAAACTTAGACTCTCTGCATTCATTTATTTAAGAAAAATATATCAGGCAGTAATTTTTTTTGTTGGGCTCTTCTATATACTCTTTTGCTTTAAACTATTCCTGAACATAATATGCTAAGTGTGAATAAAGGAGCTGGAAAGAAAGATTCATTAGTTTGTTTTGTTTTGTTTAAAAAAATCTAAGAACAGAGAGTAACACTGTGCTACCATAACACTACAATGTATCAGTCTGGAATATTTTGTTCTTAGATGTTCACAGGACTTATTTACCAACACATAGTGAAGAGTAAAATTAATTATATTATTAAACAATATGATTTTCTGGACATACCTTGTAATTTTTCATGGTCACCTTAATTCTTAAAATAGAATGTATAAAGATGACTTTTATTTTCCTGTAACTGAATGAACTTTGTTCCTTAGTTTCCATTTCTGCTGATTTTGAGAAACTTAATTTTGCTAACTCATGAATAGAGTTGCATCTAGTTTAACATTCTGTCTCTAGTCAATTTAAATTTGCTTGCTCTCAGATTCTTCCCTCTTCTTCTTCTCTTATCCATTGAAATGATTTAACTTACCAGGATTTTTCTTCTGTCCTGGCATTAGGAGACATTAGTCTTGTCTGAGAGCCACATGTCTTGTCTGGCACGGAGATGGCTGGTTTAGTCAACTAGAATAGGTGAGGTGGTACTGCTAGACCAAAATTTCAGCACTTAAAATCACAAAATTTTATTTCTTTTCTATGCTACATAACCAAAATGGGTCAATAGGTGACTTTGCCAGACACCAGTTCTTTCTGTCCTAACGCCACCCAGATTTCATGAAGATTTATGTGAAATTTCAATGGACATCAGTGGAATTACAACCACTGGAGGGAGAAGGATACAAAGTCCTTCTGCAGGTAGTTACCAGGGTCTATGATTCTATGACTCACATTCTTCTCACTTTTGCTAACTGAAATTGTATCTCCTTTAGGGTAGAAACCAAGGCTTTAATACATTACACAGTCTTAATAATTATAAGATTTATAGTTTAAATTTCATATTCTCAGTCTTCTAGAATTTAGAATTTTATCTTTTACACTAGGGTTTTAGAGGAAATCAGAAACAAAAAGGAAGATAAACCCTTTACTTTTTAACCACCTGATTATTAAAATAGGATAGAAAGAATAAGAGAAAATATTGCTTTCAGCACTATTGTTTCATCATATATATAAAGGTTATGCTTCAATAAAATGTTTTACAAAACCCATTTGGTCAGTCAGCGATTTATTCTTCCTAGATTCTGGCTTACTCTCCCAGGATGATATTACCTATGGAAGACCTTCTGAGGTACCTGAACAGGAAAAGGAGAGTATTTCATACACAGATATTGAGGGAGCTAGGGAGAGGAACTCCTCTAGAAAACTTCTTAATATTTCCAAATTAAGTAGAACTCCAAATAGAAATCAGGATCAATTTAAAATTAGGATCCCTAAATACTAAAAAACAAAAAAATAACAAAAAAAGGATTTTTAAAATTCCCCTGGGTTTCTGCAAAACCTCCAGTTCTACCCATATTTTTAAGATTTCAAGAGCTTATAGAGTAATCAAAGGTTTATAGAATGACCTCAGGAACTCAGGCTTAGGACATTTCAGAATCCACAGAAGGAAGTCAGAGTTTTATTTCATTTTTAAAAAAATTATTTTATTTTATATTTTATTGTTATGGGCTGAATTGTGTCCCCAAAATTCATATATTGAATTTCTCACCCCCAGTATGTCAGAATGTAATTGTATTTTAGAGATAGGAGTTTTAGAGGGGTAATTAAGATAAAATGAGATCATATGGGTAAGCCTAATCCAATATGATTGGCTGCCTAATTTAAAAAAAAGATTAGGACACAGACATGCACAGAGAAAAGACCATGTGAGGATACTGGAAGAAGATGGCCATTTACAAGCTAAAGAGAGAGGCCTCAGAAAATAATCAACCCTGCCAATGTCTTGATTTTATACTTCTAGTCTGTAGAAACTGTAAGAAAATAAATTTCAATTGCTTAAGCTATGCAGTCTGTGTTACTTTGTTATGGCAGCACTAGAAAACTAATACATTTATTTATTTTACCTATTTAGGAGTCAGAGATAAAAGGAGAAGAAAGAAGAGTGTGAATTTATTTAATCACATGGAATACAAATTTTTAAAAGTTATAGAGTAAATGAGTTTACACTGTTATGGATTTTTTCTCTATCTTAACACTGGTTCCCTCTGAAACCACACCCTTGCAATCTTGGAAGTTGTGATGTGTTGGCCCATCTATTTGTATTTGAGGTCAGAAATCATTTTTTAATAATCACCAAGTAAATCCACTGGATCACAGCTTGGTATTATAATATAATATATAAAGAATAAAGAAAAATGTATACATTTTATATATTTCCCCTATTTTGACTGAGTTGATGAATTTGCTATACATCTCCAAATTAGAGTTTCTACTCTAATTCTTTACTCAATGATTTTAGTCTTTTTCTCTTCTCTTATAATCAAGCCATAAATATCTGCTAGCAGTTGTTTAAGACTTATTCTTTCTTCCCTACCATCCATAGTCCCTCTTTTTTTTCCCCCACTTATCCTCCTTAGCCCTCAATAGGGTAAGACCCTTAGAATACATTTTTCCTTTCTTTTTTCTCCTTCCTCTCCCTGTCCCCAGTGAGACAATTAGAACATTTTCAACCTCTCTCTTCTCCCTCACACTCACCCCCAACTCCTAGGTTTTGCTGGGACAGCTTAGTGATTATTTGAATCAGTTTTGCATTAGGTCCCTTAGCTTTCAAAATTCCTCATATCTGTATTTACTGAATTTACATATATTAAATGTCATAGCTCACCACTATTTCCTCTTCCCAAACCTTGTAATCTCTCTTATGGTTAATCTGTCCTTTGTTTATGGTCTTTCCACAAGTATTTCCTTAGATAGTATGGCAACCATTTGAGTTTTTGTAAGTCTATCTATATATTTTTGTTTCCTTTTTTTTAAAGGTTATCAATCTCATACTTTTTACTTTAACAAGAAAATGACTGAGTATAAGATTCTTTGCAAGCTGTTTGTTTTTCTCAAGAGTATTAAATGATCTATTGTCTATTAGCTTCCAATGTCAAATAATAAAGCCTATGCCAGTGTGGTCATTTTTCCTCTCTTGGTAACTTGTTTTTTTCAAGCTGGAAACATAAATTTTTTTTCTTTATCCTTGGAGTTCACAGTTTTCAAGGATTTACTTGGTTGTGTATATCTTCATATTAAATCAGCCTGGAACTTAGTCAGCCCTTTTAATTTCTGGACTCAAACCCTTTCTCAGTTCAGGAAAATTTATTTCTAGAAGTTGTTTAGTAATTACCTCCAACCCATTTACCATTTTTTTCCTTCTTTAAATCACCTTTTAGTGTTCTTTTTCTTGGAGCTATTCTCACAGCTTCTTTTTTCTTCATGATTTCTCTTTTTCTTTCTTTTCTGTGCTTTGAGATATTTCTTGTACTTAAATCATTCAGTCATAAATTCTGGTTTCAACAGTAACTGTTCTCCCCTCTAAAACATGTATTTAATTCATCTAGTTTTAAGATCAAGAACTTGGAGTGTGTGTGTGTGTGGCATTTGAATATCTTTAGGTATATTATTTTTCCTTCCTTCCTGTTTTTAAAAGTTCAGTTATTTGCTCACATGTCACTGGGCATGCATCCTGAATTGCAACGTGATCCTTCTCTCTCTGGCTGCTACGGCCCCTTATATAGGCAATTATTTTCTCAACTAGCACACTAGAACTCAGTTCTGGGGGCTGGAATTTATTTAGGGCAGGGATTCTCTAGAGGATGAAAGGCAAAAGGGTTATCTCACTCTGCCCTCCTGTCTTTAATGGTAGGCTATCAACCTCTTCCTGAAATACCCCTAAAAGGTCATTCTATTTTCTGGTTTTCCTCCATTCTCATAGTCTCAGAATCATGGAAGACTCAGCCAAACCTTTAGTTCTATTCTGGTGTCTAGCAGGTCAAGTTCCCTAGGGTCACCTAAAAGGAGTAATCATATATCTTCCTTTGTGAAAGAGGCCATACATCAAACACCAAAATACCAAACACTAAGATCTTCCCAGGATCCACTACTCACCTGCCCATTTCTCTGATCTTTGATGCCACTTTTAATTAATTGAATAGCCCACATGGGAGGGACTTAAACAGACTCAGGGATTTCATCAACCCCTGGTCACCTAGAAGTCTCAGCAGCTACCAGGCTCAGAATCAACAAATAGCTTGTCTTTGAGAGCAGGGTGATGGGGCAGTTTTTAGGTTGCTTCTTTTTTCTTATTGTGGTTTAACTTGGAAAGATGTGGACTAGTTAAAAATACCTCTTAAAGTAAGCTAAAGTGTATAGATGTATAATAAACTAGGATATTAGAGTTTATAAGAGCATAGCACATACAAGGCAGCATAAGATAGAATGGTAGACAAAGTGTGTTGCCTAATCAAGAAACACCACTCTTCTCTCCCTCTTGGTGCCAAAGCCCTATTTTTGTCAGAGGATCACTCTTTTTCCATGCTCATGGTAGAAGACCCCTCCTTCTCCCAGGGTGAATCATGTCCAATATAGGTTAGTCAAGGCGATGTCAATTCTCTTGCCAGTGTCTGATTGAGGCTTGCAAATATGACCCCAGTCCAAAAATCTGTTTGGTAGTTTCTGGAAAACAACTCCTTATTGATAAAAATAGGTATGGTCTTCTGATACTTTCAGCTAAAATCATTCAGATACATGTTGTAAAAAAAGAGTATGGACTTTGGAGTCAGACCCAAATTTGAATGGGAACTGCACAATTTACTTGGTCACATGAAGCACACTCTTTCATGAGTGGTTTACCTATATCCTTGGATTGTGATGAATATTACATTTGATAGTTATGTGATATTTCTATAGATGTCTGCATGTATTTGATACTATCTTGAGGTTGTCCCACAGAGATAGGAAGATCAACTTCTTACCCAAAATTTTGTTTCAGTATTAGAACAAATGACACCACATATGCACCAAGAGGGTATAAAAAAGTTTATTACTCACACAATGAGGTTTTATGGAAAGTTCTTATGGAAATAACAGGGTAGCTACCACACAAGTCTGAAAATACCTTGAGAGAACAAGGAGGAGCAATTCACTTGGGGATTATATTTAGTGGGTGAGTCCAGGGTGAAGGATCTTGAGCACAGGCAGGGATTGGTGGTTTGGACTTCCCACCGGCACAAGTCAGGGAGCAGGAGAGACTTCTTACGGTTTTTCCCAGAAGTGAGGCAAGAAACAAAGAGGCAGGAGTGGGTCTTAAATGCTGTCAGCAGCCAAACATTAAAAAGAGTCAGATTCCATTACAGATACTGATTTAATGTCCCCTTTACACCAATTTGTCATTTTCAATGATGCATCATGGAAAAACGATTAGGGATACCTTTTAGAGTAGTAGAGGAAAATGTGTTATTGATCGAAAAAGATAATCCATATCTCTATTATTTTACTTATTTTTTGCAAAAGACATAAAACATATGAACTCATTTTACATGACTCTTAATACTGATTTTACACTTCTATCAGATCTCACTTTAGAATAAGTTCTAATGTGTGGATCATCAAATAAAAAGTAGATAAATAAATGAAAGAATGGAATGAGTAAATGCCTTACTGTTAGTACCATGTAGCTCCCATGTTTAATTTCTCTCAGTTTAAAATTTTTGTTTGGCAGTCACTAAAAGGGAACATTTTTTTTATGGTGTCTTTCCTTTGGGATCTGTTCAGGCCTTCTCCATATTGACAGTTAACCAAAATTATTTGTAAACTTAAAACCAAAGTAAAACAGCATATTAAGAGCACTGGTGTTTCTCTCCTCTGTCTGCAGGTTTATTTGGTTAGATGCCAACCAGCGCTTGCAGGGACAGCTAGCAACACTGCCCAGCAGGAGCCACGCACTTGCTGCCTGAGTTCTCACCAAGGCAAGGGGAGGCAGCTCTATTTTGCACATTCCTCTCCATTTGCTTTAAAGATCAAAAAGAAGCAGGCAACAATACTGTATATTAATGGCACAAAGATGAGTTAATTATGAGCATTTGGCTTTCCATTGCCTTGGAGAACATACACCTAAGATACTGAATGTTTACAACATTGTTGACTTGGTCAGCCCTTCTTCACTCAGTTCAAAAAGAGACAAACGCTCCTTACAACCATCTTCTCCAAAATTGACTACACATGCATGCAAAAATTTTACTATGTGCTTTTTTCCGGGCTATCACACAACCTTGTCAGTGCAATTTTTTTTACATGTTCTCTTTGCTCTCTATCTTAAAAAAAAAGTTAATCTTTTCGGTTCACTGCCACAAGCTTTTGGAACACAAAAGCATATAGAACAAGCTATTTGACTTGCTATGCTCTGGATCTCAGGCAGACCTTTACTGCCAACATACTTTCCGCTCTCAACAATGCCTTGCCTTGGCTACCTCAAAAACAGGTTTAAACACCTGCTCGCCAGTTATGAACAACTTGCAGATCCACTACAGAGCTATTTACACAACACACAGTGGTCTGTTTCTTATTTCACTAGGGATAAATAAGCATCAGTTTTACTTCCCCAGCCAATCTGTAGTCACTCAATCAGTTACTGATTTTTCCATATTTAGCTTTGCAAGCTATGGTTCAAACATTCTTCAGGTTATAGCGAATATATAGTGAATTGTAGGACTTAAACATTGGGCTGGAGGTTTGCCCTCAGCAATGAGAAGAATAAGCTAAGCTCAGGTTTGTGTGAGCAGTTTAAAAGCCTAGAGATGTTTTAAACTGTGTGACCTCTCCTCTCTCTTACAAATCAATTAGAAGAAAGACAATTTGATTTAGGGAGAAAGGCTTAGAAGCAGGAGCTACAGAAAGGAGATCCAGTTCCATATTGGTCACTAATTAGTTACTTGTGCGAATATCTTTAAGTTACTTCAAGGCTCTGGGCCTTCATTTCTTTCATTATAGAATGAGGGTATCAGATTTCTAAAGTCCCTTTCAGCTCCAACCTTCAATCAAAGTTGCGGCATCTTCTGTCTCCATTTCTCCATGTTGCCTCTTGAAGCTTTGGTGTCTTCTTTTGTCCTTTCCTTCATTCAAGGTTGCTGTTAACTTGGTATCTCCTGCAAATAAATGTGGGAGAGATGGAGAAAGGGAAACAGAATCTCCAGAGAAACAGCCCTGTCTCCACACCAATGTACCAAACACTAATGTGAAACACAAAGGAATGTCTTTGCCTTTGAGATTTCCCTATTGAAAAATAGGAGAAAAAAATAAACACAAATACACATAAAGGCTTTCACCTTGGCTCTAGAGTACTCTAATATTTTTCACAGATTTAGAGAGACTAGCAAGATTTATAACGGGTTTAAAATTTTTTCTTCTGAAAAAACTTAATAAAATCTTAAAGCCAATTTTTTTTTTCTCAGCAAGCTTTCATAAAACAGGGTCAGTACCTCACATGAATGCACATGCATAAATCAGGGAACAAACTGCACATTTACAAAGATATCTGGTGATTTCCTTGTTTTGCTTAGGTGTTTGCTTTACTCAAACCATACCATGTGATCACTGGGTTTTGTTTGACTTTATGGTTATTGCAACTCTACAAACTGGATACAAACACTTATGACAAAAATCCTTGCTCTCTGTGGCCAATGTCAATAAATTTTCCGCGTTTCTTTTGATCTAAATATAGCTTTAAAGGCCTCTACTCTAATAGTACGAGTACTTTTTTCTTCTTTTTTTGCATAACATAAGAAAGTACTATCTTAAATTGCAAAAAGGCCTATGAAGAAATATTAAAGAAATGTCCAACAGAATTCTTTTATTCTCTGAAGTACCTGTAGCTATTGCTTTAAATTGTGCACACTACGAAAACAGTTACATATCCTAAACGATTCTGCAGTGACTTGCCAAACTGTCTGGCTGTGGAGTCACTTGACCTATCAGAAAAATCAAAATTTATCCATTTTATTGCCATCTCTGCCAGATTCCTCTTGCAAAAACACATCAGTTTTGAGTCCAACACCTCAGAGTATCTTGTGGATAGCCCCTTAAGCAGCTACACACTGATCTTCACCTATGATCTCTCTGTTTTAATTCATACCCAGATATATATTGATAGCCTTTGTCTATGTGGCTACCACTATTCTCAGTCAGTAAATATATATTTTTTAAAAAGTTGCATTTATACCCTCAAGGAGATCAGAATCCATTTGGGAAGACAAAATTCACATATATTAAACAATTATTAATAGTGACAATATTAATATAATATACAGCCAATCCTCAATCATATAGTTCATACAGTAAATGTGTTATGAATTTGGAAAATTAACGATCAATAATCAGTCTTTAATGATCTTTTCACTGATCCTAGGAGATCCAAACTTTTGGTTGAGAAAAATTGCAATGCAGGTAGTTGAGCTATGTGTATTATTTAATGGTAAATATAAATAACTGTCTGATTTACTTATCTAGGTCATGTGAAATGGAATATTCAAATTCTATGTTTTTCCTTTACAGATCAACCTCTTTTCTCTTTTCCTCTCCTCTCCGTCTCCTATTCCCTTTCTCTTTCTATTTTTCTCTCTTCCTCAGCTGACAGAGGTTTGTCTAAGAATAGTTTACCCTAAGTTGGATCATAGGGTAGCACATACTTTCAGAAAAATGATTTTAAAACCTTTAATGCTTAACTTTTTTCATATTAAGATCAATTTTACTTCATTTACTTAAGGCTTTACTATCACAAAAGGCTCTCTCTCTCTCTCTCTCTCTCTCTCCCTCCCTCCCTCCCTCCTTCTTTATACTTCATAGCAAAGCATTTCAATGCATCATAGCAAAGCATTTTGAGGCATCATATAAAGCATTTCTAGGTATCACTACCATGAGGTCCACATGTGAAATGTGAACCAAGCAGGGAAGTTCGAAAAGCCAGATATCTGAGAATAGAAAGGAAGAAGAAAAGATATCAGAGAGGAAAAGCCAGCTTTAGATAAGAGGAGAGGAGAGAGAAGATGGTGATTTATTAGAGTAGAGGTGGTATAGGAAAGCAATCTTACAAACAAACTAGAAAAAATAAGAGTAATCTACATTGTACAAATTGAGACTTTATAATTCCTTTAAGCTTAATTAATTTTATCATATTTGTTCTCCATTCTTGCAAAAAAAATCCCTATCACCAGCAAAAACACATATTATTATGTTTTCATTTGTTTATTTTATATTTTGTTTGTGTTTTGTTTTTTTTATGCTCAGAGAAGGGAATGATATACCTACCAGGACTCTGGCATAGAGCAGTTGGCTAAGAGATGTGATGCATAAAGTCACTAAAAGTGTTTTGTAATGTTAGAGAAGAGTTGCATAAATTGAGATGAATAAATACACACTTATACTCCTTAATGCCTTAATGTCACTTAATTGCAAATCCTTAGACATCAAAGCCAAATAAGGCAGCAGATACTGTTATTTCTCAAATGAAAGTAATACTGAATTTCTGTTCACACCATGATTTACTTGTGCCATAAAATGAAGAGTGCTTTGCTCTTCTTTTTGAAAACTTCATTCCATGTACAAAGAAGCAAAGAATTTGGCAGCCTCGCTTAATTATTACTGTGCATTTATTTTAAGAGTAATGAGTTATATTATCATAGACCTGAATCCTAGTAGAACTAGGTAAAATGTCATAGTGGGAGTCTATTTGCACCTGGGAAAATTGAAATTGATATCCAAAAACATTATGTTAAATTAGAGAGAAATAAAATTAAAAAACCCCTGCCATTTCAAAGGAAATGTGCTTACTGATAAATACAGAGCAAACAATGACGTGTACCACCTGGCTGGTAACTTGATATGTATCTTCAAGATACATGCTATCAAATTATATCTCACCTAAAATTTAATTTTAAGTAGTTCCTGGAATGGCATGGCTTTACAAATCCGGATCTTTTAAAACTATTGTAATGTCTTCGAAAAAAGTGTTAAGAAAGTTTTCAAAATTCACATTTAAAATACAGAAACAAGTCCTTTAAGAGAAGAAGCTTTCACGTACGCTGGAATAAGTCTTATAAATATTTAATTTTCAAGTTAAAATACAGACACCTACCTAATATTTCCAGAGAAGAATCAAGGAGCCATTTGGGAAGCCACCTACATACATGCTTTACTATGAAATATGCCCAAAGGAAAAGAATTGTAGAAGTTGTAAAGTTAGATATTTTTCTTTTCCATCATTTCTGCCATTAGCAATAGCTTAGGTAAAAGGCCTCTAACTAGGATTAAAAAATATCAAATGTTCTATTAGGTGACATAAAGTGTAATGGAATCTCAAGGTTGAATTAATTTTGTAGCTTCCTTTATCACTCCAAAGATTACTATCTCAATAACTGGCATCAATAGTCAACACAAGAAGACTAGAATAATTGGTGATCAATCATGACAATTGGGAGACCTCATCCTTTCCAAAGCTTAAAACCTTAGTGATATTATTGATAAAAAGCAAATCAAAACACATATCTAGGTATAAGTTTAATTTGCCTGATTGAAAGTACAGTCTAACCTTGCATTTCAAATTTTCATTATACTATGCTAATAAGCACATGAGAATTTTATGAGCTTGGTAGTTACTCATTTAGGAATGTTTCATATTACCAAAAAGTAATACATTTAACTACCAGTCAAACAACCTCATAAAATTCTTAGAGATAAGATTTCATAAAACTTGGACAGCAGAAGGGATGAAAAAAAAATTATCTTAATGAAATTCCAAGACAGGCATCATATTTCCATGGGAGATAATTTCACATAGAAGATACTTCATATCGAAGAATCTAAATTAGGATGAGTGCATCTTGGAGTAGGAGCCCACCATTGAGGGGGGCTTTAACAAATTCTCTTTTCAAGACCAGCCCTCTATGAAAATAAAAATATTTACACATCTATTTAGTCAGTGACAAACAGAGAGGAAACCATCTGGCCATTTGAATCAGTGTAAATTGCCCAACCACTGTTGTGAAAAGAAAAAGCTAGTCAAATTAAATGCTTATTTTATTTTGGAGCTAAACAATTGTCCTAAACTGTAATCATAAAATCCACATTTGCAGTATCAAATAAACAAAAGCAAATCAGTGAAGAAAACTTGTTTTTGTGTAGTAATTGGCAGGAGGATTAGCATTTCAGTGGATCTGATTTCCTAAACCTCCTCATCCCTGATAACAGCTTCAGCAGTGAGGTGACACACCAAAAAGCATAAATTATCTAAAGCTGGAGATAAGCAGAGGCCATTTGGGGGTTCTGAGTGCAATATAAATAGATGCAAAACAGTAGGTCAACCGGCCCATTCAAAACCTCCAAAGGATTAGCTGTGTGAGCTCTAACTCCTTTGCCGTTGTTAGCTGTGATTTATCATCAGACAGTAAGGAAAACTCAGCCTTATCTGTGATAATTCAATGGCTTAATGGCAGTACCTTTATCTGGAGGTCATAATTAAGCTTGTTTGATCAGGCTCAGAACAAGCATCTATGCTGTGCTTTAGCCCTAACTATTGCTTTTGGTGTCAGGGGTATAACATAATAAGAACATCATTGGAAATGGCATTAATAATTTTGCTCAAGTGCTGTAGCAAGTTATTACTTATCTATAAAACAGAATCCCCCAAATGGTAGCAAGAACAACATGTTCCAAATTTAGAAAGTTCTGTATAATTTAGAGTTTAAGAATACTAGTTAGCTTTGGTCTCAGGTGCTTGAACTTAAAACCAATTTGAATATAAAGCTGAAAATGAAGAAATCTTGTAATACTACTTTCCACTAATAAAAACGCATGCTATTAAGAGAAACATGAATATTTATTGTATCCTACAATTGAAACATCTTAACAACACCAGCATCTCTTCAAAAGTAATAAAAATTATAGGCATTGATTGAAATAGATATAATAAAACCTCATTAATCTGGAACTACTAGATGGAAGTATTACTTGATTTAGGGAAATAGCTACTACTACATATTTTTAAATGAATTGTATTTTATTACTTTAAAATCTTAGCATTATTTGAACTACCTATTATATATTTCTAAAAGGAGGTCATATCAGGTCTAAATTTAATCAAATGCATTTGGATTTAACAGTGCCATTAGGTAGCAAATAATGTATACTGTCAAAACACAAGGACAAGCCAGGTGTGGTGGCTCACGCCTGTAATCCTAGCACTTTGGGAGGCTGTGGCGGGTGGATCGTTTGAGCTCAGGAGTTCGAGACCAGCCTGAGCAAGAGCGAGACGCCGTCTCTACCAAAAATAGAAAGAAGTTATTTGGACAGCTAAAAATATATAGAAAAAATTAGCTGGGCATGGTGGCGTATGCCTGTAGTCCCAGCTGCTTGGGAAGCTGAGGCAGAAGGATTGCTTGAACCCAGGAGTTTGACCTAGGTTGACGCCACGGCACTCTAGCCCAGGCAACAAAGTGAGACTCTGCTTCAAAAAAAAAAAACAAAAAAACCCAGGACAGAATTTATGCTTTAACTTTTTAAAAGATATCCCTATGGTTATTTTACACACAATGCTATTTTCTTAAAAATGTTCACAGATGAATTTTATCTAGCCTAGGTATAATTAATTACAAATTCTGAATGAAGGTATTATAAATTAATGATGTCTTTCAGTATTTGATTTCAGGTTTATGCCACTTCTGATTATTTTATGATATTAAACAAAAACTCCTTTACAAAGTATTTTCACATAAAACTGAATTGTTTTCACAGATACTTCATCTTAGCTCTGTTTATATATAATATGGTATTTTAAAAAGCTTATCTTCTACCAATGTTTAATAAGTTTCTATAGACCAATGGAGCCATGCTGAAGTCAGATGCTATGGGTTTAAATCACAGTTCTGTCACACACTATGTGATCTTGGGCAAATTATTTAATCTCTCTAAAGCTTCAATTTCCTCCTCTGTTAAAGAAAGGTAAGTGTAACACCTAACGGAAGTGTTGTGAGGCTTCAGTAAGAAATTCACATGCGTATTTTACACAGTGCCTACTATATCATAATTCATAATGAATGCTAACTCTTAGATTAGTCCTTCTCCTCCTCTACCTCTTTCTCATCTTCACCTAGCCAAGAACATGGGGTTAATTTCTTTAAAAACAAGGATAATAAGAATTTAGGAAAACTAGATGTTAAGACTAATTAAATAGATTCAGTCAAGACAATAGTTAAAGGTAGCAAATCAACTCCACCTTACTGCTGCTTAATAACCTATTTCAAGAACTTGAGAAACTTTCTTTTGGTGGTCATAGATCTCCATCCTATTTCTCTTGTCAATAATTGTACATATAACCTTATGGAATGAATTATGCAAAGGGGCAAACGTGTATTCTTTCTTTCTTTCTTTCTTTCTTTCTTTCTTTCTTTCTTTCTTTCTTT
>VBSM01000361.1:47807081-47863814 GCA_008086735.1 Cheirogaleus medius
AAAAAAAAAAAAAAAAAAGACCATGCCCCAGTGTTCCAAAGCCTCTGAAGAGCCAAAGAGTTGACAAAGGGAGAGGCCTGACCTCTGATGTGGGAGCCCAGTAGCCATAGACTGAATGTTTGCCCGCCCCCCTCAAATTTGTATGCTGAAATCCAGTCCTCAATGCAATAGCATTAAAAAGTGAAGGCTTTGGGAGGCGGTTAGGTCATGAGAGCTCCACTCTCATGAGTGGGATTAGTAGCCTCATAAAGGAGGCCTAAGGGAGCTTGTCCTCAGCCATGTGAGGACACAAAAAAGGTGCCATCTAGGAGCAGAGAGCCCTCAGCAGATGGGTGATCTGCTGGCAATTTAATCCTGGACTTCTCAGCCTCCAGAACTGTGAGAAATAAATTTCTATTGTTTATCAGCCACTCATTCTATAGTTTTCTATTACACCAACCAGAATAATATACCAGTGTCATCTAGAAAGGTGGAGAAAAATCCCAACTCTATTACAACAGGGGAAGCATTTTGTTAAATGTACCTTGGTGAGGGTAATGTTTCTATTTTTCATATCACTACTTAATTAGAGACCAATAAAATTATGTAGGAACAGGAATTAAAAATACACAGCCACCTTCTAAGTTATGACTTCTTTTATTTTCCAAGACAAAGCCTTGGGCCAGGAATTCTTATAAAGAAAAAGAAGGGGGTAAAAAGGTGAAAAAGAAGATTCAGCCTGGACTGTAACCAGCTTTTCAAGTGTCACATCTGTAAGTGCCACGTTAGGTCATCTATTTTGGACACTACTGCTAAAAGTTTTTCCTAATTTTTTCTGTCACTTTCATTTATTAGGACTGATTTTTCCATAAGAGTCACGATCTAATCTTCTATCTAGCATCTCTTTGACTGTTTGAAATTATAAAGCACACCCCACATGATATTTCATTGCTCAAGGCTAAATCATAGGCATAGTTTTGGATGTTTATACCAATTAAATCAAAAAGCTTGAATGGGAGCCAGGCATTAGTAACTTTTAAAGATCTCCAGGTAGTTTCAATGTGTAGAAATGTTTGAGAATCAGCACCCAATAGCCTTGTCAACACACGATAACATCAGATTTTATAATTTTTGTTAATATAATAGGTAAAAATGGTATTCCATTGGTATTTTTAAATTCATAACTCCAATTTAATATTAATTTTAAATTAATATATAATGAATATCTTGGAAATATTGTTAAAATTAATTTTAATTTTTAAAATTGTTCACATGCTTATCATTCTAATGTTGTCATCTCTAATTGCCTTTTCATATCATTTGACCATATTTTTATTGGCTTGCTTTTTTAAACCAATTTATTGGAATTTTTACACTTTATTGATAATGATTCTTTTCATTATCTGTATGGCAAACATTTTCTAGCTGTCACATATCTTTAGATTTTTATTTTAAAAATAAAGATATCTCATTTAGTATGGTAAAATAAATCCAGATTTTTCATTGCTTATGCTGTAGTGGCTTGTTTCAAAAATCCTTTCCTATTTCCAAAGAAAATTGACTTCTCCATGATGTTGTTGGCCAATTTATGAACACAGTATAGTTTTCTATTTATTCAGGTCTTCTATTATATCCTTTAACAGCATGTCAGATTAATTTCCAAATATATATTGTACTTTTTATATTATATTACCTTTGGTTGTTGCTGGTATGGGGAGATACTGCTCACTTTTGGCTACCTTTTTCAATCTAACAATCTTACTGAAGTCTTTTTTTGTGTGTGTGGTTTTAAAAGCATATTCCTCTTGTTTTCTAGGTAAATTACCAAATTATCTAACTAATAACAATGTTAGCTTTTCTATTCCATACAGTTTATCATATTACTTTTGCCAGGATCTTCCATAATATGTCGTACAATATAGGCAACACCATGAATTCATGTGTTCTCCTAAACTTTAAAGATAGTATTTCTAAAATTCCTCATACACTCGCTTTATGTTTTTGGAAGACTACTTTATCAGTTTAAGGAATTTCTTGTCTATTCCTACTTTCTATGAACTTTTATCATAAGTAAATGCTGAAACTTTTCAAATGACTTTTCTGCATATATGAAAAAGCCTGTGATTTTTTTTCCCAGTAGTGTGATGGAAATCACTGAGAGATATTCTGCTATTTAACTATTCTTGCATTTCCAAGGTAAAATTTACTAAATTATGATGAATTATTTTGTTAATACTCTGCACTTTTTTATCAGCTAATGTTCATTTAAAAATTTTGCATCTATAATTAATATTTACATATAATTTTATTTTCTTAGTTTATGGATCAAAGTAATACATAGTTAAATGAATTGGATACTTAGCTCAATTTAGTATATTGATTCAATTTTCAGAAGTATGTTGGGAAGGAGAAATAGAGTCTATTCCTTGACATTCTGATAATATTTACCTGTGATACTCTCTAGGCCTAGAACTATTTGAAGAGAATGCCTTTTTATTACATTCAAATTTCTTTATTGGCTATCAATCTATTTAAATTTGTTATCTCTTCTGCACCAATGTGGGCATTTTGTTATTTCCCCCAAATATACCCATATTTTCAAGTTTACTGACATGTAAAATACTCGTTATGATTTTATATATCTATTTTACCTAAGTTTATTTCTCCTTTTTATTCAATATTTGCTCTGTTAAGTCTGTTTTAATATGTGCTTAGCATATGAAATCTGCTTCATGGGACATTCCATGGAATTTTTAATGTCTTTTTTATGATATCAGCCCTCTTTGTGAGGCTGATGATTCTTGGTTATGGGCTAATGTTATGAACAGTGTTATCTTATCCTGGCCTTTGGCCAACACATAAATGGCATATTAAGGTTCAGGTTCAATTTTAGGGTACTAGAAATCCTTTGCTTTGGAAGCTTGTTCTTAGAAACACTGCAAAAGCACTTAATTTAGGCTCTACCTGCTATTAATAATAGAATCAATCTTGACTGACATGGCTTGAGTTGTCATTTGTCAAATAACCTTGGCTGGATCCACTGGCTTGTAGACATTAGCAACTCCATCTCTTCTCTTTCCTTTAATGGTTTCAATGGTTAAAATTTGAGGGTGAGGTTCTTGTATTTAGTCAGGGAAAAGTTTAAAAAAGCACAGTAGCACTTTAGCTGGACCCTGCCAAAACTGTTAGAAATCAAGCAGAACCAGATTATATGTTCTGTTGGTTATATAGGCCTCTGGATTAAAATTTCTAACCTCGGTAAGAATGTAGGCACCTTATTACTTTTTTCTCCCTTAATCAGCCTTCTGGTAAGTGTTCAGGGCATTTTTTTTTCCTGGAAAGTCCTTTTCTTTTTGATATGTTCATAAATCTCTTTTAAAGTGATAAAGCATTCATTCATAATTGCTAAATTATAATTTATTTCATAAGTCCATTCACTAAACTGAGCTGCTCAGGTCATATTCTATTAGGTGGGATGAATTCAGATATTTTCCCTTGCTGCAGCATTCTTACCATAGCTTGCTAACTTTCAAATATCTTTTCTCTATGGCATAAGTCTTATTTTCAAAATATAATCTCTATTGCCAAATTGTACATATATTTCCAAAGAGCATCATTTTCATTATAGTATTAGCCTATGCCAAAAACTTAGCTCAGTAGAAAGCCTCAGATGGTGTGTCCAGCCAATAGGGATAAACATATTTCACAGAACTCTGGCAACGTTATCATGTAAAGTTCCAGAGTTTCAAATTTTATGTTTTAAAGAAATTCTGAGTCTGAACTATAGGTCTGTTGCTTTATATGCAACCCAAACCCCTTTTTGGTCATATTTCAAGAATAACAGAATATTTGATGTTGTAGGAAAATTCTAACAAGTCTCCATTGTGCCATATACTTATCACACTGTGTATACCCAAGTATTTTAAAGTATTTTTAAAATTTTCATAGTTATATCTATACCCACTACAATATTTGAAAATCCATAATTACTTCTGGAAATTTACAGTTATCTCTGAACAGTGTTGGGTTTATAACTGGACATCAGCAGAGACACACAGTCAAAGAGGATTGTTCGAAAACCACAAGCAAAGTCTGACATGCAACAGGTAGGTTCTCAGTCCACAGTTACACATATACACCAGAATGGATGTGCCATGAGGCCAAATATTTTTGCATGATTTTCCTTCAACTCTATTTCCAGCACCTAGAACAGTAGTGAGAACACAGTAGACACTTAATAAACATTTTTGATTGAATAAAGTATGACTTTATTTTCTTCCACCTAAACTCTGATTTCAAATGAGACGGTTGAAAATTTAACCTCAGTCATTCTAAGCACTTCTCTACCCTTGGATTTGCATCAAAGGGCTGGGATATATGCAGAGCCAAAGCATGTTTTTTGTTGTTGTCATTGTTTTGATTTTTCCCTGAACTAAAATCCCTGTTTTAAAACGTGCACATAGTCACAATGGAACTCAACTAAATCTAAGTATTTGTCAAGTTCCAATCTAGATAGCATCTCACTTCTCTCTAATTTGGGGTAATGAGAAGAGGACTGCAATCAGACAAGGAACACTGATGGAGCCTGGGACGAATGGGATGTTGAAACTAGAGAAGTCTTGTTCCTGTATTGGATGAGTGGGACAGTGAGGCCCTCTCCACGTAGAGTGATATGAATGGCGACACAATTACTGTGACAGGAATGTGCTTATCACACATACGGTCACATATCTTTTTTCTTTTTTTTTCTTTTTAACTATTTGTCTATTTCTTTATAATAGGCAGGACAAAGAAACCTATGTGGTAGTTAACTGTTTCTTGAAGTTGAAAGATACAGTCTTGACCCAGTGAAAGTCAAAGAAGGTGATTTATGACAGCTCTTTTTTTTCATTGCAAAATTTAGAAAGGAACAAGAACAAAGTGCTCTGGCACCTCTGAGAGAATAAAACATCTGCAATTTACAAAATAAGTGCTTCAAATGACCTATGACCAAACTGACAGCCTCTTTAAAAGAAGATATAACTTGCTAAGATAGACAGAAAAGTTATGACCTGTTCAGAAGGATACGGGTCTCTTTAGCAGGAGGAGATGACATTTTTGACACTAGCAACATCAAAGACATTGCCCTAAGAAAAGACCAGTTATTTCTCTGGAACATATATCTAAATTCAAGTGAAATAATTGATTGTCATCAGACATTTTATTTTATTCCCAGCAGTGCCAATATTTTATGGATCAAAATGGAAAAGGGTAAAGGAAGGAATATATGGTTGAGGTTTGGCAGGAGTTACTGAATTCAAGGATTGTCTCTCCAAAGACTGACTTAATAAGAATGTTTAAATTTTTTTTTTCATTGATGATGATTCAGTTCATATGAGCAACAGGTAAATCCATTCTACAAATTCTCATTTTGGTAGGGTATTCATATTCAATGAATAAAAGAAATGGCATTTGAAGAAGAAGGAGGAGCAGGAAGAAGAGAAGGAAGAGGAGGAATGTGAAAAAAGGAGGCATAGGAGATGGCAAAGGACAATACCATGATCACAATCAACTTTAAGACCTGAATTCCTTTCATAAACATCAGAAGCAGAAGATGAGCTCTTACACTGTTTTGAAGATCAATTAAGAAAAATTAATTAAAATGATAATATAAAATAAAATTAATGAATCTTCCTCTTTCATATTGTTGGTTTATATCTTTTCTTGTGAAATGGTTGCAAAAAAGAAATTATGGTAATTATACTTTCTCTCATTGTTTAAGGAAGACTAATTGCAAATGTCAAAATTACTACTTCGTATAGGCAAATTAGACTTTTGAAGAAAATTTTAATCACAGGAATGTTATTTCATTATTCTTTTTAAACAACTAATTCAGTTTGTATTTGAGTCTTTGATTTTTCTTCCAGTAGCCATATGCTCTGCAAGAGCTGGCTTAAAGAAGAATCTTTCTCTTGACCAGAAATTCTGAGTGTTGATCAATCTTTACTTTAAATCCCTATAATAAATATCAGTGCTATTTTTTATTATTCATTATTTTTATACTAGAAATATATGCATGCATTTTTCTGTAAAATATTTTATCAATACAGAAGTAACAGGAACAAAATATAAATGTCCCGTTCACTTCTACGAGATTCCCTCTTCTGTCCACAGAGGTAATCAATCACTATCAAAAGATTAAGCACCATCTTCTTGCCCCTATTCCTATGCATTTGCACATGCACACACACATGTACATATATCCTTTGTCTTTTTGCTTTTTTACACTATTTGAAGTACACTATAGTGTCCTGAGATTTTTTTTCAGTCCTCTTGAGATCGCTCCATGTCAATATTTATAGGTCCACCTCTTTAATGTTTATTTACTGTTGCATACAATTCCATTGCATAGATGAAGTAATCTTACATAACCACTCCTTTCAAATGGTAATTTTTTTCTGGATTTCAAACAATGCTGAAGAGAGCATCCTTGCATACATATGTTTATGAGAACATCATTCAGCTGTTAATATTCACAGAAAAGAGAAACCACATCTTATTAATACAAGCATGTATTATAGATTATGATGTGAACATTGTTAAGTATGCTTTCAATTTTTATTTTATGAGAAAATGTAGACATTTTAAAAAATAAATTCGTTATATATTTTGAACTCTGAGTAAGAATAAATACTACTTATTAAATGTTAATAAGTTATCTGTGTTTTAAAATAAGTGTATATCCAACATTTAAAATTTAAATAATTTTATAAAATAAGTGAAGAGTGATTCTAGACCATTTTTTAAACTAATGGAACACAGATATTACCCACGTTTGAATTATAGTACACGTTACATCCCTAATTCAAACCCCCAGATCCAGGATGCTTGAAAATCCAAAACTTTTTTTCCACTTGATGCCACAAGTGGAAAATTCCACTCCTGATCTCATCTGACAAGTGCACAAATTATTAAAGATGTTATATAAAATTACTGTCAGGCTACGTGTACAAGGTGTATATGAAACATAAATGAGTTTCATGTTTACATGTGGGATCCATCCAGAAGATATTTCATTATGTAAATGCAAATATTGTGAAATCTGAAAAGTATTCGAAATATGAAACTTTTCTGGTCCCAAGCATTTCACATAAGGGATATTAAATCTGTATGCATATATTTCGCCTTGGTAATAGTGATATTTAAGCATATATTCAGGAACAGGCTAAAAAGTAAATATTATGTTTTGAGCCAACGAGTGAAAGATCAGAGTGATATTTATGAAGTTCCTGTTATGTGACAAGCACACGAACTCTTAATCCTCAAATAAACTCTATGAGGTGGATGTTTTTATTCTCCTTCATACTTGTGCCTATGTTTAGCTACTAAGTATTCTTTTTTTTTTTTAGGATCAAGAGTCCCTGTTAGATGAGAAGAAGACATATTTATACCAGCTAAAATTTTTAAATCTCCTTCCAACGTGGCATCAATCCATTTAATCTAGATTCTTAGGCATTGTTTATTCAGCCAGTTTATCTCCTTCTAATTGATCTTCAAAGTAATATGGAAATATTGTAAAATGCCTTGCTGAAATCAAGGTTTACTTTGCACATAGAATTCTCCTGATTTATCTGTTTCATAATTCAATGACAAAATGAAGCAAAGCTGTTAATATGATTAGTGTAATTGGGCATGTGCTAAGTAGTTCCTTTTTTGTTGTTCTAAGGACTAAAATTTATTCTCTAATTTCACCCAGGGTTGTCATTGAGACTGTAGAGTTTCTGAATTCTGCTGCTGCCATGTCCCTTTCAATATTAAGAAGGAAATTGACATTTCTAGTTATCTGGCAGTTTCTTATTCCCCATGACATTTCAAAGAGTAAAGATAATGCTTTTGCAATCACAATTACAAATAAAAGCACTTTGAGGGTAGGATCTTTCTGTGTTTTACTCCCTACTGTATGAATAAACATTTAGAACAGTATAGGTCCTTGTTAGGCACTCAATAAATATTTACTGAATCAATGGATAAATTGTTACACTAAACTGGGATTTAATTTGTTTCTGCCTAAAGACATGAATTTAAAATATTTAAGTGCTGTCTTATCATCATGCATAATGTTTTCTTTCTTTCCTAGTCTGAATCTAAATTCACTTTTAACACTGTTTTACTATTTTAGTTTGAAGATTCTCTTTTGTAGAAAAGACATCGCATGGATATTATAACAAAATGAAACCATGTTAAGGGAGCTTTTAGGAAGACAGTTCCGTTTACCTTCGCAGGTGCTTCTCTCAGCAAAGGTTTCTCAGCTCCATAGCCACATGTGACTGGTTATTCTGAGCAGATTTTATCGCTGCTTAGTTCAGTATAAGAGATCAGGCCAGGGCCATTTATTTCAGACTGTCAGGAAGGTGCAAAGTTAATCCTTTCCCAGTAGACTACTCCGTAACCTTTAAACTAGGGTGCTATGGTGGCCCTGAACGCAGGTGTTACCTCTCCCAGGTAAGGTGATCCTAGGGGAAAACGTGCAGAAGAGTTCCTGTCTTCTTGTCGTGACACACAGAGATATTTCCTATCAGTCCAGGTCTTTAGTCCTCTAAAAATACCTTTAGAACCACACAGAAGGATTGGAAGTCACACAGCCCAAGAGGACTTTTAGACGTTTAAAGCTGGAGAATATCTTAATAATCAGGAAATTAGGGCCGTTTTTGTTATAAGAACCCGTTCACCACTCTGTGGTGAACATATCTTGCTCTTACTCTGTAAACCTACATCTTGCTCTTGTTCTATAAACCCATCTTGTCCTCTCTCAATAAACTGTTTCACGCTTGCCTTACTAAATGAATGAATGAATAAATAAATAAATAAGGAAATCAGGACCTGACAGATATGTTATTTAAGTAATTATGAGGGTGATTAATTAAGTCTATTACTCTTCTAGGTTGAAGGTAGTGATAAATATAAAAGAAAAATTAGAATATATATATTCATAACCCTATCTCTCACACAAACACATGAACACACACTTTATTGGGACATTTCCATTTTTACATTTTTTGAGGGCAGAACATTTTAGTTTAAACCTATGAGTTTGGTAGAGAGGAAATTTGAAAGAAGACTGGAAAATTCATGTTAATTTCCACTAAAAAGGCAGATATGTCAAACCATATAGCTTGAAGAGAGAGATAAAAAGGTGGGGAGAAAGAGAGACACTTCTATTTGTGCTGGGACTGGGAATAGTTCCAATGGCAGAGTGAGCACGGGGTGGCTGGTGACTTGGGGAGATGAGTGAGTTATGAATGGAATTCCTCTCTGGCACTTCCTATGTCTCTGTGAAATCTTCAGAATGTTTTCAAATTCACTTTTCAGCACTGGATAAGTTTTAGGGTTATACTTGTTTGTTACATTTGTTTGTTTTCTTCATCTAAAACTAATAAATGACATTTTGCCTAGACTGGCTAGAGGGGGATATTGTTTTCTAACTTAGAAATGAAAAAGTCAGGACTTCCACTTCAAGTCAAAATGGAACAGGAAACAAATTTGTATTTCTGCTGAAGCCAAAAAGAAAAGGAAAAAATATCTGAAACAATGGACTTTAATGCACTAGTCATCAAGCAACAAAGAACAGTGATCCCTGAGAGCTGGGAAACAAACGTTAGCCCTATAATTACATCAGCTTTCTGCGTGAGTGCGTTTTCAGGCTGTGGTTCAGGAAAGGGGACTCAGAAAGAACCTGGAAGATTCCCTTAGTTGGAAAGACAGAGCTGAAATTCTTGAGAGACCAAAGTGCTAGAGCTTATGGAAGAGAGTGCTACACAGACAGAGAACACTGAAGACCTCAGGAGGGTACTTGATTATGCAACATAGTATAGCACACCTGGGTGTGTCAACTATCCAAGGCCATGGAAAGAACCACCCTAAAAGATTAGAGAGAACAGTTCCCAGAGCTTATTCAAGGCTGGGAACAGTGCTTACTCCTAGCAGTCAAACTGGAAATCCTCGTAATTCATGGAGCATTGCTCAGAAAGGTTTTGTGGGGGAAAGTCAGACTTACATTAAATGCAGATCTGGTACCTCCACACAAAACTTAAAACCAAAACCTGAAAGAATTAGATTTTTCCAGTGTAACTTCATTGTGTTCCAGAATAAAACTCAAAGATATTTATAAGAATACAAAAATATTCATAACTCGACAAAGGAAAGTTCACAATGTTTGGCGTTTAATCAAAAATTGCCACGAATGCAAAGAAACAGGAGTATAGAATGTGATGTAAGGAGAAAAGTTAATCAATTGAAAATAACCAATAATTGAAACAGGTGTTAGAATTAGCAGATAAGGACGTTAAAATAGCTTTTACAACTATAGACCATATGTTCTAAAAGCTATATAGAAACATGGACAGCAAAAAACACTTATCAAATTTTAGATATGAAAACTATAATGTCTGAGATCAGATTAACAGCAGATTAGACATTGCAGGAAAAAAGATTAATGATTTGAAGACACAGAAATAGGACCTATCCAAAATGAAACATGGAGACAACACAGCCTTTTTTAAAAAAAGTGAATGAAACATCAGCTTTGGACAACATTAAGCATCCAAATATATGTATACCTGAAGGAGAAAGATGGAGACAAAAAAATGTAAAGAAATAATGAACAAAAATTTTCCATATTTGATAGAAACTATTAACCCACACACAAACACAAGCACAAGTAAGAGACATAAAACTACACCAAGGCAACCATATCAAATTGCTTAAAACCAATGATACAAAGAAAATCTTAGCAGAGAAAGAGAAAGAAAGATACCTCATAAACAGAGCAGCAAAGGTGACTGAAACAGGGCAAATGAGAAGAAGGAACACCAGCTTTAAAGTAATGAAAGAAACAACCTGATGACCAATTAAATATCCAGTGAAAATATATTTCAAAAGTGAAGGCAAAATAATGACATTTTTCACTATACAAAAACTGAAAGAATTCATCACCAGTAGATTTATTGTCCAAAAAATGTTAAAGGAAATGTTTTAGGCAGAAGGAAAATAACCCCAGATAAAAATGTGGTTCTTCAAAAGTAATGAAGAGCACCTGGAATTGTAACTATGAGAGTAAATACATAAGATTTTTTCCTGTTATCTTTAAAAGATAACTGTTCAAGCAAGTATAATAATGAGATTGTAATGCAGCAATTACAGTATATTTACAAGTAAAATGAATGGCAACTGTAGCACCAAGACTGAGGGGGAGAAATAAAGTATACTAATGTAAGGTTTTTATAATATACATAAACTAAAAATTGATGAGCTGATTCTAAAATTCATGTGGAAATGTAAATTATATTGAATATCCAAAACAAATTTGTAAAGGAAGAAAAGTTGGGGTACTAACATTATCTAACTTTAAAACTTATTATAAAGCTACAGTAACCAAGATAGTGTGTTGTCTTGGCATAGAGATGGAAAAATAGGTCAATGGAACTGAATAAATAGTCTAGATATTGAGCCATATGTATGGATGATTGAGTTTTGACAAAGGTTTAAAGAAACTGAGTGGAAAAAAAGATAGTCTTTTCAAGAAATGGTATCAAAATAATTGTACATCTATATTCAAAAAATTTTGAGACATAACTTGTACCATATAAGCAGTTAACTCAAAATGAATCACTGACCATAAAGCAAAAGCCTAAACTATAAAACTTCTGAGAAAATATTTGTGTCTTTGGATTAAGAAACAACTTCTTAGATACAACATCAAAAGCATAATATTTAAAAAAAAGTTGATAACTTGGACTTCATATTCTGCCTTTCAAAAGACACTGTTAAGAGAATGATAAAACAAGCTACAGACTGCAAGAAAATATTTGCAAAGCATATAGCTGCCAAAGGGCCTTTATCCAAAATATATAAGAACTTTCAAAACTCAACAATAAAAATCATCACCAATAGACCAGGTACAAAGTTACATTTAGACTGGAAGGATAAGTTCTAGTGTTCTACCTCACAATAGAGTGACTATAGCAAATATAATGTGTCTGTATAACAATGTAATATATATTTCAAGACAGCTACACGAATAGATTTTGAATGCTATCACCACAAAAAAATGATAAATATTTAAAATGATGGATATGGTAATTACTCTGATTTGATCATTATACAAGTGTATATGTATTGAAATATCACACTTTACCCAATAAATATGTACAGTTTTTATTTATCAATTTGAATTAAAAATCCATTTTAAAAAAAGAATATTCTCAATAAGTACAATAGGCCAAACATTTGAACAAATGCTTCATTTAAAAAGTTATATGGAAAGTAAATACACACATCAAAAGACATCTAGCATCATTAGTCCCTGGGGAAAACCAAAATAAACTACTATTATAATATACATGTTAGAATATCTAAAATTAAAAAATCTGGTCATGTTAAATGTTTGTGAGAATGTCAAGTAGCTAGAATCCTAATACATTGCTGATGGAAATGTGAAATGTTGCAAACACTTTGAAAGACAATTTGACCCTTTCTCAAAAAGTTAAACATACTCTGACCATATGATCCATCAGTTCCACTCCTGATATTTACCCAAGAGAAATGAAGGCATGTGTTCATACAAATATTCATATACAATTATGTACAGTGGCTCTATTTGTAATAGCAAAGACTGGGCAACTCAAATATTTTTGAACAGGTGTATGGGTAAACAAATTGTAGTATATCCATACAACAAAATGCTACTTATTAATAAAAGGTAATGAGCTACTGATATACCCAATATTATAAATAAAAATCAAAATAATGTATGCTGAGTGATAGAAGCCAGACAAAAGGAGTACATCCTAAATGTTTCTATTCTTATGAAACACTAGAGAATGTGAATTCATCTATAGTGACAGCAGATAAATGGTTGCTTGGGGATGGGAGGATGGGTGAGGTTTTGGAGAGGTTACAAAGGTATGTAAGAAAATTTTTTGGAGTGATGCAATGCCATTATTTTTATTATGGTGATGGTTTCATGGACATGTCATGTGTCACATTTCAAAACTCATCAAATTTTTTACTTTAAATAGGTGCAATTTTTGTATGCAAATATACTTTAATACATATGTTTTTATAGAAATTTTTAAAAACTCTAAAAGCCTTCAAAAAAAGTTGAAAGAAGAAAGAGGAGGAGGAAGAGTAGGAGGAGAGGAGGAGGAAAGCCTATAAAAGTAATACTCTTCACTCAATTAGATAATGATAGAATTTCTGACGTTGTGTTTTCCAAGTCCCAGAAGTCCTCTACTTATACCTATATACATAACTATCCGATCTCTTATTCCCATGTTTGTAGTAGGTCCTGCAAGCTGCTGAATCCAGTGTGAGGTTTTACTCCCTAGAATTACCATAGCCTGGCGTTTTATTGGACTAAGGTAAAATTAGGTTTACTTCTAGATGGTATGCATATCAGTCTAACATACTTACATATGAAATGTTATTCATTATTCTTATTGATGAATGCCATGGTAGAGAAGAAAATCCCAATAAGTATATCTTATGCATTCTGATTTTCATTAGATAACATCAAAAATGCAGTTTTCTGAAGAAAGTGGCCAAAAATAATTTTATATTATAGGAGTAGCTAGTATAAAATAAAGAAAATAGTATATGCTATTTAGACACTGGAACAAGTATGAATGAATTTTGACCAGTGGGATTAAAAGACAAAAGCTTAAAACAAATTTTCCTCATTCCTTGGTTGCTATAAAATATTACCAAAATATTATAGTTCAAACAGAGAGAAGTGTTAACTGATTTGCGTCCACTTCATAGTAACATTCTCTCTAAACCCAAAATTGTGTTTTGTTTCTATGGTTAGTTTATATCATTGCTTAAATAAATTATTCTTAAAATCACAAGTTGAGAAAAATTAAAAGTCACGATTTGAAGTTACAATAATATATGTAGATATATGCTGAATACTGTGTATTTCACAGATTACTTGGCAATATCTTGATTGTTAAAGTGTCTTTAGAAATAAATGCAGATGGCCAAATTGTATCCAAAAACTATTGGATCTCTCTTTTCATACAAAAGCTTGTAAATACTGTTTTATATCTCAGGATAGCATGGTACATGCCTTATAAGGATCAAGGAAAGGCTTGAGCTCATCTCATAATAATCTTTGTGCTCTCCTAATGTTTCATCACATTTGAGAGGAATTACAGATGACTAAATTTTGATGGAGCACAGAACCTACTTTTAACATCTAAATTTTATTCTTAAGAGTATCACTATAATAAGGTGTGTATTTTTCATTAAATGATAATTTTATGTTAATAGGGATATCAATTTTTAGTTGTACTGAATGAGGAGGATGGGTAGTAGAGATACTGTTATGAGACATGATGGAGTGAATATTTTGGCAAGAATGGCAGAGAGAGTGGCAGACTTTACTTTTCAGAGGCTCACAACTCTATCTCCTTACCTACTTCCTCTTCCACAATGACACTTTGGCCTTCTCCCATCAAAAAAGTGCAGTCTGTTTCATTGATGATGGTGGAATCTGTGACTTCTTTCACTAATAGAATGCAGCAGACAATGCTGTGCCATTTCTGGACATTGACTTTATCTGGTCTTGGAGCTTCTGCTTTCTTCCTATTGGAAGATATATGCCTTATAATAAGTGGTACTACCCTAGAGCACCATGCTATAAAAAGCCTAAGGCATGCAGCAAGGCTGTGGAGGATAAGACACCACGTGGAAAGGAGAAAGAGGCCAAGGAGCATTCAGACACCAGACATAGGGAGTGAAGAGGCCATCTTAGAAGTACACCTTCTAACCCAGCTGCTGCAGATGATACCACATAAATCTCTGACATAACTCCCAACAAAGTTTTTCTCAAGTTCCTAACATGCAAAGCTGTGAGCAAAGTAAACTGGGTGTTACAAGCCATAAGCTTTCAAGTAATTTGTTTTCAGCAATAAATAAATTATGAAATTATGTCTTGAAATGTGGTCCTGCTGTAATAAAAATCTAAAACAAATAGCATTTGATTTGGAACTAGAAGGCAAGCAGAAAACAGAAGAGCCTTGAGAAGACGATTAGTGAAGAATGAAGGACATTGTTATCAGAGCTGTAGAAGAGTCAGGCTCTGTTACATAATGGAGGAATGTTTGGCAACACATTTTTATCTATGATAACATGAAAAATAGAATATACCTACTTGATGTGCTTTGCTAAAGAGATTTCTATGCAGAATGATGAAAATGACAACTTTTTTATGAGAGAAAAATAGGAGTTTAAATAATGAGAGAAAAAAAGGAGTTTAAAATAAAATTATGCAGGGCCTAGTATAGTCTTTCCAGCCAGTGAAAGTTTCTCAGAGTAAGAAATGGCTTCATGATAAAGATAAAGTCAAGTGTACAACTCTAAGATCCTTTATTGACAACTCAGAAAGATTTAAGGATATGTTTAAAGACCCTCTGACAAATAAATAATAATAAGACTTCTAAGAATCTTGAGAATATGCCTTATATGCCTTTTATTTTTAATTTTTATGGATGCATAATAACCATAAATATTTGTGGGGTACATGTGATATTTTGAAACAGACATACATTGTGTAAAGATCAAATCAAATTGGGATATCCATCACTTTAAACATTTATCATTTCTTTGTGTTAGGAGCATTCCAATTCCACTCTCCTAATATTTTGAGATATACAATAAATTGTTGTTAACTAATGTTGCTCTATTGTGCTACTGAGTACTAAATCTTTTTCCTTCTATCTAACTGTATTTTTGCACCCACTAACCAATCCCACTTTTTCCCTACCTCCATGCTACCCTTCCCAGCCTCTGATAACCGTCATCCTCTTCTCTATCTCCATGAGATCAATTTTTTCAGCTTCCACCTATGAGTGAGAACATTAGATTTTTGTCTTTCTGTGCCTGGCATAATTCACTTAGCATAATGTTCTCCAATTCCACCCATGTTGTTGCTATCGACAGGATTTCATTCTCTTTTAGGGCTGAATAATATTTCATTGTGTACACTTATCACATTTTCTTTATCCATTCGTCTGTTGACACTTATTTGATTCCATATCTCGGTTATTGTGAATAGTGCTGCAATTAACATGAGAGTGTAGATATTTCTTCTTCATACTGATTTCCTTTCTTTTAGATATATTTTCAGTAGTAAGATTGCTGAATTATGTGATATTACTATCTTTAGATTTTTTTACCAAATTCCAGACTATTTTCCACAGTGGCTGTACTAATTTACATTCCCCAAAACAGTGTGTGAGTGTTCCCCTTTCTACACATCTTCAACAGTCTCCATTACTTTTTTTACTTTTGATAAAATCCATTTTAACTGGGTGGGATTATATCTCATTTGCATTTTATGGTAATTAACAATTTTGAGCATTTTTTCATATAATGTTGGTCATTTGTATGTCTTCTTTTGAAACATGACTATTCAGATCTTTTGCCCATTTTTATTTGGATTATTTGTATTTTTGCTATTCAGTTGTTTGTGTTTCTTTTATATGCTTGTTATTAATTCCTTGTCAGTTGAATAATTTGAAAATATTCTTTCCTATTTTGTAGGTTGTCTCTTCACTTTATTATTTCCTTTACTGGGCAGAAGCTTTTTAGATTGATGTGGTCACATTTGTCCATATTTGCTTTGGTTACCTGTACTTTTGAGATCTGAATCAAGAAGTCTTTGCACAGACCAATGTCCTGGAGCATTTCCCCAATGTTTTCTACCAGTAATTTCATGTTTTAAGGTCTTATGCTAAAGTCTTTAATCCATTGTGATTTTATTTTTGCATATGGCTAAATTCCTAGATATATACAGCCTAATAAGATTGAACCATAACCAAATACAAAACTTTAATAGACCAATAACAAGTAATGAAATAAAAAAGTAATAAAAAGTCTCCCATCAAAGGAGAGCCCAGGACCTGAAAGCTTCACTGTTGAATTCTACCAAACCTTTAAAGAAAAACTAGGCCAGGCACAGTGGCTCATGCCTGTAATCCTCACACTCTGGGAGGCCAAAGCAGGAGGATTGCTTGAGCTCAGGAGTTTGAGACCAGCCTGAGCAGGAATGAGACCCATCTCTACTAAAAATAGAAAAAAATTAGTCAGTCGTGGTGGTCTGTAGTCCCAGCTACTTGAGAGGCTGAGGAAGGAAGATTGCTTGATCCTGGGAGCTTGAGGTTGCTGTGAGCTGGGCTGATGCCATGGCACTCTAGCCCAGGCAACAGAGTGAGACTCTGTCTCAAAAAAATAAAGAAAAAAAGAAAGAAGAACTAAGACCAATCTTACTCAACTATTTAAACAATTGAGGAAGAGGAAATACTTTCAAACTCATTCTATAAGGATAGGATGACCCTGATACCAAAACCAGACAAACAAAACACAAAAAAAGAAAACTATAGCTCAACATTTCTGATGAACAAAAATCCTCAACAAAATACTAGCAAACCAAATGCAACAACACATTAAAAAGATCATTCACCATGACCATGTGGGATTCATCCCAGAGATACAAGGATGGCTCAACATACACAAGTCAGAGAACATAATATATCGTATCAGCAGAATGATGAACAAAAACCATATGATAATTTCAATAGATGTAAAAAAAAACATTCAATAAAATTCAACATTTCTTCATGATAAAAACTCTCAACAAAATGGGTATAGAAGGAAGATACTTCAACAGGATAAAGGCCATATATGACAAACACATAGCTAATATTATACTGAACAGGGAAAAATTAAAAGTCTTTTCTCTATGATCTGGAACAAAACAAGGAGGCCCACTTTACCACTTCTTTTCGACACAGTACTGAAAGTTTTAGCCATAGCAATTAGACAAGAGAAAGAAATAAAGGTCAGCTTAATTGGAAAAGAAGAAGTCAAATTATCTTTGTTTGCAGACAATATGATTTACAGATTCTATGTAATCCCCATTAAAGTACCAATGTCATTTTTTTGCAGATCTAGAAAAAAATAATGCTATGTTTCATATGAAACCAGAAAAGATCCTGTATAGTCAAAGCAACCTTAAGCAAAAAGCACTAATTGGGAGGCATCACTCTACCAGACTTCAAGCTAAACTGAAAGGCTATAGTAAACAAAAGAGCATGTCACTGGCACAAGAATAGAGACATAGACCAATGGATCAGACCAGAGAACACAGATATAAAACTATCTTCATATTGTTGTCTAAACTTTGACAAAACAGACAAAAACATACACTGGGGAAAAGAATTCCTATTCAATAAATGGTGTTGGAAAAATTGGATAGCCGCATGTAGAAAACTGAAACATGACCCACACCTCTCACCACTCACAAAAATCAACTCACAGTGGATAAATGATTCTTTCAATCTGTGAACATGGAATATATACATTTTTTGTGTCCCCTTCAATTTCTTTCATCAGCATTTTCTGATTTTCATTGTAGAGATCTTTCATTTCTTTGCCTAAGTTTATTCCCAGATATTTTATTTGTAACTATCATAAATGGGGTTACTTTTTAGGTTTCTTTTAGAAATGCTAACTGATTTTTTGTATGTTGATTTTGTATATTGAAATTCTACTAAATATTTTATAAGTTCTAATAGTTTTTGGTGGATTATTTAGGCTTTTCTGAATATAAGATCATATTGTCTACAAATAAGAATAATTTGATTTCTTCCCTTCCAGTTTGGATGACCTTTATTTCTTCCTTGTGTCTACTTAAAATCAAGGAACCATGTCTAAAGTCCAAAGGTACATGCAAAGTCCACATATATGTGTTTTACTCAATAGTCTTAGAGGAAATCTCAACCAACAGCCAGACTACACTGCCAGCTATGTGAGTGAGCCATCTTGGGTATTCAAACCAGTCAAGGCTTAATATGACTCTAGCCCCAGCCATCATCTCTCTGCAACATGAGAAACTCTGAGTGAGAACTGTTCAGTGAATCTGTGAACCATGAGAAATAAGAAAGCATTGTTCCTTTAAGCCATTAAAATGTAAAATTGTTTGCTGCATAACAGTGGATAACCCATATAAAAGTTTCACGTTTTGTCAGAAGAGAGGGATTATTGCTTCAGAGATGTGACAGCTGAAACATGTCCACATCTCAAATTGTAGCCCAATGTTCCCCCGCTTCCTTTGCTAAACATCATTGACTAAGGAGCCAAATTCTTTGTAGTATGGAAGATAACACACTCTTCAGTTGAAAAAAAAAGATAAATTATTAACTATTTACATGATCTGTGGTCTGGGTTGTACAAATGTTTGCATATTTAATACTCTTAAAAATAACAAAGATAATATATTTTAAGGTCACCTTCCTTGATTTTTATTTTAAAGTGAGATAGGTATGGAAAACACATGAGGAAAAAATATTTGCAGTATAAGTTGTTGGAATGGCAAATATTTAAATGCATACATTTTAGAGAAACACCTTTCATTATCTCTTTTGGAAATATGATAGATAAAAGGTTTAGAATCTGTCCCACTGGCTGTTTCCAGCATATGAAAACTCTCCCAAGATGATTGCAGTTCTTTAGGAGTGAAACCAAACCAGCCCGAGGTAAAACATTTATTTTTGGTCTTTGGGAATCTTAGCAATCCTCTTGCTCCTGCTATATTGGCAGTGTTCACATGCACTTTCTATCCCGTTATCTTTCCCTGTCTTAGTTGTGTATGCCCAACCGCACTACTCTTCCTGCAGGCCACTGAACGGAGAGGAACCTGCTTCTTTGTATTCCTCACAGAGCCTGGCTTAGTGATACACTCCAAATAGCTGCTTAGATGGCTGCTGAATGACAACATTTCTTCAAAGTACAGAGAATGGAAAGCCACACTGCATTTTATTTCTACCTTGCATGAGGGTTCTTTAGTTGTGCTATGCCTGTCAGTCTCTGTTCCCAGAGAAGCATTTCACATTAGCAAGCATCATTACTTTCGAAGAAAATCCCCAGCGTTCATGACATAGTTCCACTGAAAGAACACAAATGAAGGTTAGGGAAGGAGAAGTGACAGGAAGATGGTTGTTTGAAAGAAAGATTGGTTTGGTCACTGAACTTAAAAGTCACAGTAATAAAAAAGGCTTGGGAGGGCTGGGAAGCAAAAATCCTGGAAGCAGAGATCAGAGTGTTAAGAAACAGGTAGGAATGAGAGGTTAGAGAAAGCAAGAAGCCAGATCCTAGAGAATTAGCCAGAGCCGGAGGAAATGTAAATAGTGACAGAGAGAACTAGTTATAGGTGGACAAGGAAGAGCTTGCAGGAAAGTAGTTAAGGTGGGTAGTTCAAAATAATTTTATACTGTGTGTGTATATATATGTAATATATCAATATTATAGTGTAAAATATAAATGTATGTATATATACATAGTGTATATATACTGTGTATATAATATGTATTACATATATTATTTATTATATATTATATGTATATATATTTTGTATATATAAAATAATATCACTGTGTTCTGGGGTCATATTTATATATAATTACAATTTTTCAAAAAATAAAATTAAATAAAAACTAACAAAAGCTGCAAAACAAACAAAAATAAAAACTAAGCCAGAGGTAAGAAGCTTTATGGAGATTCACAGGAACTTGATGACAGGTCTTGAGATAGTGTACCACGCGGGTAATGCCAATCCACCAACCAACAAAAATTTAAAAAGCTTTTCTTCAACCCATCTATTCATATAAATACATATTTATCAACTACCTGTGATGAACGCAATGCCAGATTTCTGGGGATATGGACATATTTAGACAGATCCAGTTATTGCTTTTGCTAAGCTTACATTCTAGAAAAGAAGTAGAGTTGAATGCATACTACTGGCCGCACAGGGGTTACACAGTTTCTCAAGGGTGACCAAAGAGAGTTCTTCTAGGGAAGTAGCTTACTCCTAGATTAGGGGGCTATTCCACCTACATTTGTTCTGTCCAGAAATGATTGCTTAGTACATTTTCAAATTGTAGAATGGTAACCTCATTCATTGTGACAGGAGCACAACTGAGGAGCCAGTGGAAGCCAAATAAAGACCCTTGCTCCATGAGAGCTAACGCTGCACAACGTTGGGAAGTCACACACTTCTTAGTACAAGAGGATCTGCACCAGCTGACAGGCAGCACCCGCCAGTGGCAGCTGAGCTAGATATAGATGGCTGCTCTCAGTAGCGTCTCCTAGCAGAACTTTCTCCAGGGATTTTTGAACATGGAGTAGGAACAGGGACATGACAATGTTAAGTAATTTTGTCAAGAATGAAAAAGCAGAGTTTGTTGCCCTCTGCGAAAGATCAACTATGCCTCCACCTGATTTAGAGGCTAATTCTGTGGACCTGGTGTGCTCCTTAAATCTCCTTTAAACTCACTTTGATTTCAATGCATTCAGACACGACTATTGCTCTCAACATGTTACCAGGCAGGCAGAGTGTGCTTCTAAATGATTCCCTTGTTGGAAGGAAGGAAGGAAAGAAGCAATCCTACAAGCAATGAGCAATCACTGATATTTGCCATATACTCAGTTTATAATGACAGCCTTGCGTCCTTCACGTGCATCATTTGGTAGCTTCCTCTCATTGTTGCCTGAATACTAACAAGAAACCTGCTCTCAAGATCACAGCAGTAAAGAAAGAGTTTTGAAATAGAAACATGACATAGAAAAGGTAACTGCCCATAGCAAATCAGATGTAAAGTAATGGAATTGAAAAAAAAATCACTAAATAAATATAAATATATATATATCTTCATATTCTATTTATGGACAAAAAGTGGTATTCTTTCCATTTTTTGTAACTTAATGTTTTAGCAAGTCATTTAAGTTCTCATTCTAAGAAATAATTAGAATATATGAACATATACAATTTGGAATCAGACCTGGATTTGAAGAAGCTCAGCTCTGTCACATACCAGTTGTGTTATTTTGAGCAAGATATTTAATCTCTTTTGTATGTATGTCTCAATTTTACCATGTAAAAAATGAAGGAAATAATCTTACTATGATTAGGGAGAAAAATAATTATATATAAGAATCCTTTGACATATATTAAGCCTTTAGTAAATGGTCATTAAGTTGCTATCTTAAGAGCCACCTGAGTTGGAACTAAAGGTAGCGCTGCCTAAATTGAATATATTCCACCCTATATCGCAGTTGGCAGATGCAGTGAACAAAATCCCTCATAGAGTCCTGCCTTTGAAAGGCCTGCAGACCTGTTTTGCTCTTATGCATCTCTTCATTACATGTTATAATTACAGCACTGCAGATGGGCAATAAAGGAAATGTTAGAATTTCCAGTTGCATAGGTTTGTGTTTTAATAAATAAAACAGAAATAAAGAAATTCGAGTATGCTAGTATTGAATTGGTACTGGGTTGTCCCACCCAGTAGGATTGGACAACCACCGTATCATGGAGGGGCTAGACGGAATTTGATCAAAGGTTAGGAGGTAGGATGGAGCACCCTCACTGCTGTTTGCTGTTAGCAATTTGTAGTGTTTGCAGTTTATCTATGGTCAATTTGCAGTTTATCTAGGGTCAATTACATGGATTTTTGGTTTATACAATCTACCTTTAACAAAATCAAAACTTACAAAATAGACAGGGCTCATAAAAAGATTTCTACAAAACAAGTATGATTGTTGATAAAACTATTAACGTCAGCACCAGAGAACAAGAAGAATGACAGAGGTGAGTCCGCCTGTGTGGATCCCCTGGAAGGCCACCCAGTATGACATCACAGCTGTTTCCTCTTCTATGCTTGTGGCAGGCAGGGAGGTGAACCTTTCTGATCTTCCTTCAAGGAGGAGCTTGCTGTCAACCTGCAAGTAACACCGTCAGCTGACAGCCTCCGGGTATCTGTGCTGCATCATCTGCCTCTGCTCTTCCCTGGCAGCCCCCAGTAAATGACTGATCACCGTGGCAGTCCAAGGACAGCAGTTCAAGGGCCTGGCCATTTCTGCACAATGTGCACATCCTCTAAGGGCAGTATTTTCTCTGGAGCTCCTTGTTGGGTTGGTGGAGACATTTTCCCATCTGCAACTCAGCATGCAGAAATTTCTGCCCAATCTTGCTTCTCCCCTCCTGCACCCTCTGCCTTCCCTTTCGCACTCGTCAGCACTGCAAGCAGTGTGGTGCATTGAGGTCTAGAGGTCTTTTTCTTTCTTTCTTTTTTTGTTTTCATGCTCTCTTTCTTCGTTCTGTTTTTACCATCCATGGGTGTTATCCTCCAGGAAAACTCTTGAACTCCTAACCCATCTCAGAATCTGCTTCCCAGAGAGCCCAAACAAATAGTGAGTCTCTGAAAAATATTTCAGGGATGAAACCTGGGACCTGGAAGTTGGGTTTCCACAGAAACTGGATTATTATGGAATGACTTCCCTTTCCTTTTGCTTATTTAGTTGCCTACTTTTGTTTCCTTGTATCTTTAATAATCAACATTCCACTGATATTGTTTACACTTGTTGGACTTGTTTTCACATCATTGTTCACAAAGAATCTTTGGCAGATTAGTTATTAAAATATATTTGTACACTTGCATTTTTACAATCCTTTCCTAACTTATCACCAAACTTTTTCAGAAGATAAACATAATACTTTTTAAAGATTATTTAATCAAAAATTTATTGAATTTTTACTCTGTAACAGACACTTCTAAGTTACTGTGTTACCTGCAGTTAAGATGGTACCTGAGATTTCCTGTATTTGTGGCACTTACGTCCTCCTGAGAGAGCTAGACACAAAACAACGAACTGATGGCCTGCCTTGTCAAACCTTCCCGAGGTTTTGTCCCTCACTTTATTTTGGTCTCTGCTCCAGTGTCTCTGACACTCCATCTCAAATAGCTCTTCCATTTATATTGTTGGATGTTTCTTTCTTAAACTTATTGCATTAGAGTTGATATTTATTTGTTTATTCTTTATCCATATCCCCCACTAGAATTTAAACATCATGAAGACAGCAACAACTTTTTCTGAATCCTAGAAAGGATTCGGAAAGTCCTAGAGCAGTATCTTTCACCTAGAGCACAGTTCTTCCCAGCATGTTATGAGGTAAAAACAATGACAATTTAATTAGAAGTTGTCCCCCTTCTATAATTAAATAAGTAATATAAAGTTGTATTTATTATTGATTGGCTAGGCCTCTTCTTAAGTGCAGGTTATATCTTGAGAAACTAGATAACAATAGGATAAAGCCATGACAAAGAGAAAAATTTAACATATTTCATCTTTAGGCCATTCTTCGAACTGCACACATATTTGTGTGTTTCACACGCTTCAATTTATAAATAAATAAATGTACATGTGTGTGTTAAAAAGAATTTTTTGATAGGCTATACAAATATATTCAAGGACTCCTGGCTGTAGGCTTTATTATTTATTTACTTATTTATTGGATATTGACAAATTATGATTATATATATTTATGGAGTACAAAGTAATGCTATGATATATGTATATAATGTGGAATGATTGACTCAAGCTAATTAAAACATCCATCATCTCAAATACTTATCATTTTTTCTTCCTAACTGAAACATTGCACTCTTTCACCAACATCTCCTTATCCCCCTATACTCCCCAGCTTCTGGTAACCACCATTATCTGCTCTCTGCTTCTATGAATTCAATTGTTTCAGATCCCACATATGAGTGAAAATAAGCTGCGTTAGTCTTTCTGTGCCTGACATGTTTCACCTAGCATAATGTCTTCCAGATTCATACATGTGGTTACAAATGATGTAATTTTCCTGTCTTTTAAGGCTGAGGAGTATTCCATTGTGTATACAGACCACATTTTCTTTATCCATTTATTAGTTGATGGATACACATTATTTCAAATTGCTTAATATAATAGAAGATGTTATGGGCTTAATTTTGCCCCCCTCCCCATTCATATGCATACGTCCTAACCCCCATCATCTCAGAATGTGACTATATTGGGAAATAGAGTCTATAAAGCAGTAATTAAATTAAAATGAGTTCATTAGAGTGGGCCCTATTCAATATGACCGGTGCCCTATAAAAAGAGGAAATTGGAACACACGGAGACACAGGGGGTAGACTATGTGAAGACAAAGGGAGAAGATGGTCATCTAGAAGCCAAGGAGAGAAGAAACCAACCCCACTTTGATCTTGGACTTCTAACCTCCAAAATTGTAAGTAAATTTCATTGGTTTAAGCCCCCCAGCCTGTGGCATTAGTTATGGCAGTCCTGGCAAACTAATACAGAAGACTATACCAGTTTTTTAAAATAAAATTTATTTATTTAAAAATAAATAAATTTGTCCTTACTCTTTTATAATATTCAGCAATTTCATTTTTATATATAACTGTACTTAAGCTATAGATATTTCAAATCTGATATTTAAAATTATTATACCACAGTAATGATACATCTATTTAATATATCTAGAAATCCCAGAAGTAAATAATGTAGCTATGATATAGCCTGAGATCACCAGATATTTATATTTTAAAACATACATGTTAAAATTCTTGTAACCTATATAATCATAAATTCGTCTACTTTTATAATCACTGTAAATGGAAAAATTTAATGCTTAAATGGAACATTTTAGGAAAAAAGTAAATATTCTTCCTTAAATTGCAGGGTTTGTTTTGTGTGTGTTAGAGAAATCCATCTGCTTGTACTAAAGTTAAAATCAAGTAGATTTCTAGGAACACATTGCTCAGAATAAATAGCTGACCTTTGTTTGTCTGCCTGGTGATACACTGGAATCAAGATTATGAATGTGTGTTATCAAAAATGCTCAACAATGGCTCAGTCTCAGCCATGACCCAATATCAGACATCTTATAGATGCTGTTGAAATACTAGCGTTGCCAAATGAAACTGATATCCAGAAACAAAGAAAAAGATTGGATTTTGTTCTGCTTTCTATGACAAACCAGTAACGAAAGCTATAAAACAATACAGCTCCAGAACTGATGGATTCTGGCCAAGATTTAATAACAAAATATATATACATATGGTTAGGAATGCTCCAACTAAATTATTTGCAAATTCCTAGGTGAAAAGCAATTTACTACAGACATTGAGATGAGCCAAGTTAGCACTAATACTAAAGAAAAATAAACCAGCTTAGGAATTTTCTTCTTATCCACCAATATTCTTAGGACCCAGTCCAAGGTATTGGTTAACATTTTGGCTCACAGATTAGAAAGTTATTTAATGGTGTGAATCAAAAAGTAGATCTCATTCAAAAGGATAACATTATTAATAATTTTATTTCATGCCATACATCTCAATCATTGCAGTGGACAAAAGGCACAGATGTTTCATTAGATGTTAAGAAGGAATTTATTAAATTAATTGCCACGTACATTTTACATTTAGTAAAATGTCTAATAGCAAGTAAATCTTTCCAAAAGATTAAGATATAAATTTCAAGGAGGAAGCCTAACATCAATACTCACTATCTCCAGTTTCTCTCCTCCCATTCTTCCCTGAATCTGTTCCAATAAATATTTCATCACACTCTTCTGCAATAGCTGCTGCTGTCAGGGGCCCATTGACTGATTCCCAGTCCTCATCTTATTTCACGTATCAGTGCCAGAGTTGATCCCTTCTTCCTACGCGAAGGCTCCCTTTTCTTTGTCTTCTAGGACAACACTCTCTTCTGGTTTTCTTCCTACCTCAATAGCTGCTCCTCCTTATTCTCCCTTGATGGCTCCTCTTTCTCTCCCTGGACTCTGGAGTATCCCAGGTTTGTCCTTGTCCCTTTTCTCTATCTACACTCATTCATGATTATCTCATCAGCTTCACACCTTTACTTGCCATCTACATGCTGATATCTTCCTGAATTTATATTCCAGCCTCAATCTCTTCCCTAAATCTCAGTCCCACTTACCAAATTATTTCTTGCTACCTGCACTTGGATATCTATTAGCCCCAGAAAGTTAACTTCTCCAAACACAAACAGATTTCTACCTAGCCTCAAACTGACTCCTCTTCTAGTCTTTCCCATCTGTTAATAGGATCTTTCTTTTTTCAGTTGCTCAGTCCTTGTGGCCATTCTTTACTGTTCTGCCTCTTTAACTCAAACTTTACTTCCAAACAATAGAAATTGTTGTCTCTGCCTTCAAAATATATCCATAATCTAATTTTCCTTACCAACTCCACCACTCCCACCTACTTTATCTCCCTCTTAGATCATACTTGTTTCATTGAGTGGTCAGGCTATGCTGCAGTACAGAATATGAGTGTGACCAATGGCAAAAGGCAGATAAGTACTACTCAGACCAATGCATGATTTGAGGTTGCTGAGAGCAGACTACATGCACATTAGGCCTAAGTTGTGCAGTGTTTACTTGCAGCAAAAGGAGAGAGTACACAAGATCCAGCAATGAGTTGGTCCTGCATGGTTAGCAGATACCTTCCATAGCCAATGTGGGCACTGTGGCTGAATACATCCCACTTCGTGCTGCAGTAAAGGGGCCCCAACCCTTGTCCAGTGGAGTATAAAATGCAGGAAGTTGGGGATGTGCATGAGAACCATAAATAAGCAGTTCTAAGGAAGGTTTGCACGTGCCCTGTACAGAGGGAACAGAGACATATTAGCTGTGCTGTGAGTCCATTGCATGCAATGTAATTGGTGAGCTTGTCAGCATGTTCAATACGGAGTACAAGATTCTTTTGGGATGGTAGGGTGGGTGCTGGGCTGTGTGAGGATTCTTCTCTCATGAAGCTCTTGACTAGCTCCTGTCCTTGCATCTCTTTTCCACAGAGTAGCCCAGTAATCCTAAAACAGTACATAAGATCACAACATTTTTCTGCTTGAGCTCTCCAGTGCTTTACTGTCTCACCCAAGATGAAAGCTGTTACAATATCCAGAAGGTTCTACTTAACCCTATGACTTTTCAGATTTCCTATTACCTACTCCTTACTGTTCCTCAAATTTATCAAGCTTGCTCCCACCTCAGAGCTCTGCACTTGCTCTTTTTGGAATTCCTCTGCCCAGAATGCTCTTGTTGTTTTACCTCCATGAATAGCTTGCTTAAATTCCACCTGCTCACTGGGATCTTCTCCAACTACCCTACTTAAAATTGACGCACATATACCCCGACCCCATGAGAGAACTTATAGTCTTCTGCCCCTTTACTGTTGTATTTTTCTTCACAGCATTTATTAATAGCTAACAAAAAATATATTTTACTTAACTATTTTGTTAGTTTTCGGCATCCTCCTACCAACATGTAATATATATAAGTTTGTGTGGCCTTTTATTCCCTGTGATAGCCCAGTCTAGACACTAGAACAGTGTCTTTTTGCACATAGTCAGCTTTCAATAAACAGTTGATACATAAATGCAAACAGAAATGTCTTTAGAATATATGACTGAAACTATTATTATATTCAGTTCTGCCAGATGGAAATATGGGTTATATCAGAAAGCTTTTATAATAATTGTTTAAAGGGAAATATTAATAGTTAAATTTATTGATCACTAGAATTTTTCCAAGCATATGTATATAATTTAACTCATTTTATCTTTTAAAAAACGCCATGGAGGTAGATACCCTTATTATCTCATTTTATAAATGAGGAAACCAAGGGACAGATAAACTGAGTATGCAAAGTCTCAGAACTAGTATGTGACATATATTTGATATGAATTCAAATAGTTTAGTTTTAAGGATAAAACTTAAAATACTGAGATATATTATCTCTCCATGGTGGGAGATTAAACTTTATGTTAAAGGCGTAAGAAGCAATTACATATTTTATTAGAAATTGACAGAAATCTAAGTCAAATTAGTTTATAAACCAAAAAGAATTTATGGTCACATTTAACAGATATAGAAATGCCCCCAGTGATGAAAGGGACTCAAATTCTATCTTCAGGACTTTCCTCTTCCCTCTACAAATCTGCTTTTCTAAGCAGGTTTGTCTATTTTTCCCATGGGCAAACTTTCTTCACAAGGCAGCAACAGGTGAGGGGGGGTGTCTGCAACAGTTTAAGGGACATAAAATTCCTGTTTAGCAACTCCTGAGGAAGGAGAGAGTTACTATCCATATCTCAGCATCAGTGTGTAACATACTGTCCATTTTTGATAAGTTGACCATCCTTGGTCCACTCACAAGGGACAGTAGATGGTTTGCCATGATTCTCATGTCATATGACTGTGATTGCCCCTGAGCCAAAAACCCATCCCTGTGGCTGGTTGCATTGGGTGTTTGAACTGGCAGACCACCAGAATCACAACATGAGCAAGGGTCAGTTCCCCAAAGGAGGGGTTCTAAGGTAGTAAGAAAACAAAAGCTGTTTGTACACTATCACATGTCTTATCAGGTGGTCACAGTGTAATGACAATATTAATTTGACTTTTGGTGAAATTAGTATGAGAAATAATGACCAATGTAATAAGAGATTTGTTTAGGACTTTGAGATGTTGGGTCCATGGGTTCTTATTACAGTATTTAACTAAATTTATAAAAGTAGGTCATTCTTGGACCAATGAAACAAATACATCCAAAAGCCAAGGATCATGACTAATCCAAACCTGTATATCTAAGGTTCAAATAATAAAATTAAATGTAAAAGCCTAAGTAAAGAAGGTCTTACTCTGAGGGTTGGACTGCATGTGCAGCAGAAGTGGATACTTGTCTGAAAATAGGAGGATTTAACCAGGAAGATGAGACAATGGATGGTAGGTAGGCAATTGATAAATGCCATGACAGGATATCACCAAGGGTTCCTCAATAGGGAAATCAAACCATTTATGGACAAAATGTGGAGTTTGCTCCACTTGGCTTTCTCTTGCTATGCTCTGGTACTCCCTTTCCCAAGCCTAGGTATGAGTCACCATGCTTTAATCCTCTGCCATTTCTCTCTGCAAAGCTGCTCAGTTGAAGGCTCTGCATAATGAGCCACATATACATCTGTGCCTGTTAACTCAAAGTCTTACCTTCCACAAAGGGCTTTGAATTACATATGTTATTTGAAGTGGTAGACTGTATGTCCTCACACTCAGATGTAAGAATATTCACAAAAATATGGGAGGGGAAATTTTTCAGTTATGAATTTTTTTCCTAGCATAGTAAAACTCATAAAAAGCACATGCATGTACACATGCTGACACACAGCTAGATTTACCTTTTGATATATATGATTGACTAAAATGTATAGTAATTACCTAAATATTCTAGTCCAGACATTAAGGGGAATTTACAAACAGTTTTAAATATGAAGATTCGCTCTCCTGATTCTCTACTCTGTTTAGTATAAATGTGCTCTATGGTAACAATTACAATCAAGCCTCACTGTGTTTTCACTAATATGATGATAATTAATGGGAGCGTACCCTGACACCAAACAAGAGTGGAACTGTCATTACTCCTGGTTCTTTGCTATTCTTCCCACCATACACAGGTCAAAAACCTGTTGATAACTGAGGGATATTTAAAGACCTATGAGTTTCCCTCGCTCAAACTCTATCCTAGTGTTGCAAACCAGCAAAGAATTCTTGGTTATGTTTTTCATTATTTATTATACCATTATATATAATAAGGAGTTCTAACTGCCTAGAAATAGAACATCTTATTAAATATTTCAAAGGCTAGATGAAAAACCATAATACCAAACCTTAACAATCAAAGTCCAAAGCAGTACCCAGGAGCAAGAGTTTTGGAATGTCAAACCAAGTGGGAGGACAATATAAAGACTGTGGCTGGGTGAATAAGGCTTTCTTAACTCTTTGACTTCTTTGGAAAGTAGCACAAATTACCTCCTCACCCTGCTTGCTGAGTTAGCCTGGTATGTAAGACCAGACCAGTAAAAGTCTCACACCTGCCTTAGCATATTAGGAAAAAAAAAAAAAGACTCTTGTCCAGATGAAAAATATCTTATATTATTCCTGTGTTCCCCATATTGGGAAGACATAGTCTAAATTCAGGTGCCAATAATTTGTGTGGATTTATTATAAAAGGGAGGAAAAGGGATATAACATTTTCATAGCAACCTGCACATGTGGAAAGACTAATTTTGGTCTGCCATGAGGAAACTGACCATAGCCTTCTGAGCCCCATAACTGCAGTGAGAGAATAACCCTTTCATATATAAGTCTGCCCTTGGATTCCTCCTCTGGCTCTTTGCTGACAATTACTTGCTAAGTATAGCAGCAAGAGCTGGGTGACAGGAGAGCGCCTGAGATATCAGGCAACTATATAACCTTGTCCCAGCCTCATGACTGCTAAAGAGCTCTTGTTGAACTTGTCTCTTTGAAAGGAAAAAAAAAGCATTATGGAACTGATATGTATACCCAGAACTCATATCAAAGCTGACACATCAGATACACTTTCAAACTACTATGTTGGGCTGTGATAATAATTATTCTGACTGTTGGTATCATTGTGTTCACACTATTACCCAGAAAAATTGCACCTTGAGATTGTTGTGTTGATTCAGATTTGAATCTATTCATGTCTAGAGCTCAGAGAGATACCAAAATAATTTCAAAATCCTTCCTCAGTAGAAGATATAATATCAGGTACATCTCTAAAGTGAGATTGAGCTAAAGCATAATTTAGTGACCCAGGGGAAAAGAATTTGAGTTAAACTTGGGGATTTTTCCCTACTAAAATTTGAGGAAGTTATTTAATTTCTCTGTGTTTCTATAAATGTTAATAACAAGAACATTAGGCAAAGGACAATAGGTTAGTTGTATATTTCATTCCTAAAAATATATTAGAAAAGACTAAATAAAGCCTCTCCATGAGGGTCTTTAGACTCTATGATTATAAGGATATGTTTATAATAGTATTTGTGTAAAAAAAATTGAAAATGTCAATATTAAGTATATTGTTGGAAGAAAATTGGGGAAATATTTTGAAATCTTTGCATGGAAAAATTAGAATGTTACACATAATAGCGACCTTAGAGGTCATCTAATTCAGTAGTTCTCAAGGTGTAGTCCCTAGACCAGCAAGACAACACTTGGGAACTTGTTAGACATATAAATTCCCACAGCTAGCCTCAAACCCAGTGAAGCAGAAACTCTTGAGTGTGGAATCCAGCAGTCTGTGCTTTAACAAGACCTCCTGGTGTTTGTAAAGCCCACTAGAATTTGAAATACCCTGATCTAATTCAAGGTCTTCACTTGACAGATGAGGAAACTAACCTCAGAGAGGTTACCAGATTCATTATTTGGGGACTTAGGTAAGATTAGAAACCAACTCTATTTTGTTATTGCTATTTATTTCTTTTGCCACTAAGCATTTCCTTGAACTCTCAACTTAGTTGTGATTTAAGTAATCAGTTTCTTTAAAGACTAGCAGGGAGAACTTAGAGGTGTGACAGGTCTGCAGGGTTGAAGAAAACTTCAGACTTGGATCATTATCAGACAACCATGTAGACCTAGGCATTACCTTACAACTTTAGAGCACTAATGAAATAAATTTTAGGTGTTTTTAATTCAGGACTGTAAAATTACTATAGTCTTTTCTACTTTCCAAAAATTTTTTTTAAATTGCATGGAATTTTTCTCATATTTTATGCTATTTATACACTTTTTTTTTCAAAACAGTATAAAATGTCATGCCTCTCAGCATCTGAAAACTAGGTTGAGAAGAATTTTATAACATAGATTAAGAAGACAGTTATTTTTATTCATTATTCACTATTCCAAATGCTTTCATGTTGCCTGTTGAATTTTATTGAAGTATTTATTTCAATATTTTACAACTATACCTTTAATTTGGGAACAGAGATATTAATAATATTCCTTTATTTTATAATTGAAAGCTATTTTAAAAAATTAAACCTGTTCCTAGACAAGCCTGAAATAAAAGTATTTTGATAAAAGTATTTCTTTATTTACAATTTTTTATTTTTGATTATTTAATGGAAAATGTAAGACATTCACATTTTATGGTTCTAAACAGCTTTATGGCAGGATTCTAGGACTATATATACCTGCATTTCTCTCCTGCTCAGGTGGGAAAACTCTTAGACCAAGAAGACAAATAAACAAATAATTTTAGTTAATGTGGTATGCAGGGAAGAGTGTGATGAGTCACTGATGCTATAAGACTTTGGATATGCTATTTACCTGCTTTAGAACCTGGCTTTCTTGGACTGAGAATGATAATATCTGCCTCGTAGAATTATCATGATAAATTTTTAAAAAGCAACATATTGTGTGTAGCAACTAGACTCCCCCATTGATGGCCTAGATATAATGGTGTCATCAGTAAATATCCACCTAAGTTTAGCTGTTAGATTTATATGTTCTTTATTTTCTCAGCAAAGAACTATATGATCCTGTGTTGTGCATTTCTAACATATAAATTTGTGCATGTGTTTGTGGGTTTGTGTGTATGTGTATGTTATTTTCTGCACCTTCAACTATACCAGCATCCTCTCTGAATTGGAGGCAGTTCTTATTCTTGTAATTCTGTTTATCTTCATCAATACTTTATGATATAGTTTTTCTATCTGTACCAAAAATTTAGTGTATTTGTTTTTAAAGATTAACTCTTCTCAGAGTTTATAGACAATTAACTTATTTGACATTCTATCTAAAAATTATGCCAATTTCTATCTGCAATTATGGAATGTCAATAATTTACAAAAAGAATTTTTGAGTTTTAGGCATTGTCTTAGTATGTCAGAACACATATCATCTTCTCAATGTAGCTACTAGAAAACCCTGAAGGTTGTTTGGGGTATTTATTGATAGTCCTTGAAAGGAAGCAGTTATAGGTTATGCCATTTGAGTTTGGTGTGCTAAAGGGCCTGGCCTCTAATACTAGTGTGATTATCAGGTAATAGGAGGGTAAAGCAGGGATATGAGGTTTATACTCCAAGTGGGCAATAAATATTCCCGTTGTATTTAATGTAAACATTTTTATTTTTTAAGAAAAGAAGTCTCACTAATTTATATTCAGATAGTAATTCAAATAAAATCTTTAGTTTTTAAAATATTTATGTGCTTATTCTGAGAAACTATTTTGGATTCTGTTAGTTGTCAATACAGATTATATAAAAACAAAGATTGCAAGTGACACCTAATATTTGGTTAACAATAAAAAACCCAATATGCATTTATGTTACTAAATATCTAGATAGCATATCACATTGCCCAGTAAAGAGTGGCCAATGAACGTTTAAAAACTTTTCTTCAGGATGTTTAGATGTTACACACCTGGCTAAGGTCTGGTGTTAATTTTATTACATTGTATTGAATGTGGATTCTGGAAATAATCTCCCTTGGTTTGAATCATGACTTCCACAGTTTATTCTCTGTGTAATCTGGGCAAATAGTTCAATCTCTCTAATTTCATACCTAGAAATGGAGATAACAAAACTCCTCACCTTATTGAATTTTAGAAGACACAATTGAGATAATTCACATACAATACTTAGCAAATGTCTGAAAAAATATGATTCTGTTTATGTTTATCAATATTATTGCTATCCGAACATTAACTATTATTTTTATTATTGTATATTTAAGTATATTTGAAAATAATGTTTAGTTAATGTTAGTTAAGGAGAAAATAACATAAATCTAGTAGTGCTGCTGACATAGTTGACAAATTAAATTTACACTATTGATTATATATCCATATATATCTATAGATATTATATATCAAAGGAAGACTTCTAATATTTTAACATCTAACATTAAATATGTAAAACATCTAAGGTTAGAACATTATCTAAAACCAATTTCAGTACTATGAAATCTCTGGTTATAACTAAATCTTTTTTCTTATTTTTAGACCATGTAAAATGGACCTATACATATTTATTAACCTCACACATGTCCAATAAAAATCAATCAAACCTCATATTCATTTTCTATATTTTTTCTTGTAAAGATGTTACAAAGCACTATTATTATATGTCAGAAAATCATCATTTATTTGAAAGTCTTGCTGAAGAGACATAACCAAGAATATTTTCCATGAAGAGACAAAATCATGATGACTATTATAGAGTTAAATTGGTGCACTCATGTAGAATCACTTAGAATTCTGAAATAATAACATTTAGAAAAATAAAACAAGTCTTAGCCTTTAGTAATCTACATAGTATAGAGTGAGCCACAGAGAAACATACTGTTATTTCATGAATCTTTTACAAACCTAAAGGATATATTCAGATTACTCACAAACAATTTTATGACAATGGTAAACATATCTCTGTTGATCCACATGGATGATCTCAAAGTACCGTTTCTTGGCTAAGGAGGATTAACATAATTAACAGAAATAGCCTTCCCTGAAGATTCCTCCATTGTAGACATGTCTAAACTTTTATAAAAAATCGTAAGACAGAAGCAACTGTTTCATTTTTCCAGAGAGTTATGAGGGATGTGGGTAGAAAAGAGATTTGCAAGCTATTATCATTTATAACATTTCCTGTAGGTGAGGCAAGAGCTGGAAGAGTGTTATTTAGTTCTGTTCCAAAGCCTACAAACCATAGTCCAAGTCAATGGTTTCCAAAGTTTTCTGCACAATCAAATCACCTTAATTTTAAAAAATCTTGATATGTAGGTTGTACCCCAGACCAATTACATCAAAGTATTCAAGGTGGGAACAAGGCATCTTTTTAAAGACCCTCAGTTGATTCTAATGTGCACCAAATTTGAGAATTAGTAGTGTGTTAACTTAGAGACCTCAGCCCTAGACTCAGCTCTCTCTCTCTTCTTGTATATAATATTAATATCAATGTACAAACTAAAGACTTTTTATTATCAAATTGGTTTTAACTGACTTAACTGACCAACACTTAAGTGCACATATCGTAGTAACATTCATTGGGTGTTGGGCAGGTGGAAGGGGGGAGGAGAGGATGGGTGTATTCACACCTAATGGGTGCAGTGTGCACCGTCTAGGGGATGGACACACCTGAAGCTCTGACTTGGGTGGGGCAAAGGCAATATACGTAACTTAAACATTTGTATGCCGTAATATGCTGAAATAAAGAAATAAAAAATAAAAATAAAATAAAATAAAAACTAAAGATTTTTACACTAAAGAAAACACTTAGGTGAAATAATTTGTGTTTGGCTGCTTTCTATCATGTTGGCTTTTAAAGAAGTAATAATTAAGGAAAATGGGAAATAATAATAATTCAAAAATATACTAGTATTTGGCAAGATTTCAAATTTGGCAAGCACCATGATCAGGGCTAACACAGAGGGTACTAGTAGTCATAGGGCTGGCAAGAAAATTATAATGAGTGGGTTTAGATTACTCCTGAGGAAAGTGGGCCTTACATTGATATATAAAATATTTTAACTTATAACTTACTAAGCATTGAAAACTTTGTTTTGAAATATAAATAAGAAAGCTATTCTTTTATTTAGATTTCTTTGAAGTAAAACTATTCCTTCTTTTAAATTCCAGGGTCTCTCAAGGTTTTTTGACAAATGATTTCCAATCTGCTAATGGTTTGAGAAAGTGCTAATTCTCATAGGAGTTTTGACCAAATGTGCTTATATTTATTTGTAAAGATTGATAAGCAATTTGCAAATGCTTCTTCATAGTATTATCAAAATTAGGGAAGTAAAAATGGAAACTGTACTTCTCTCGAGATGATCTTAGGCTACCTAGTCTATGTTATTTACTTAAGTGATTATTTTTGTTTATTTTAAAACAAGGCCAACCTTTCTTCCTTTTTCATCTTTAAGATCTTTACAAATAAATTAGCATGAATTTTCCCTAAGCAATAGGTAAGACACTAAAAGTTTATAAAAATTATTATTTCAAGCAAGCTACTATTCTCCAAATGAAAGGAGTAAGTTAGAAAACATTCAGCACAGAAATCTTGACAAATCAGTGAAAATACTTCCTAATAAGTAAGAGCGCATCATTGCAAGTCTACAAGGTAGAAGTCATAAAAAACATTTGGTTTTAATTTCTTTAGTAAAATCAGAAAAGTCTAACTACTAGAAGCTGAAATACAACTTTTTAAGCTTTTCATAGTATTTGAAATGTGGATTTTGTCCACTACAATATCGTTCTGGCTTAGACTGTAATTTCAATGACTAATTCCTATCTAACTAGAAGTTTGCATGCTCCTATTTTAAAACATTCACATAAGGATAAGGGTATATATACTTACTTGACTTGGATTTTGTTGTTTATCTGAAGCTCTTTGCCTAGTTATTCTGAAGCTCTTTGTCTATTTATTCAAATAGTTGCCTTTTATATGCCGAACTGTGCATGAAGGCAAGATATTATTTTTCCTATTGGTGACACAATATGGAATGCATATCAAGATAAAGTAGAGGAAGATTGTGTTTTTCTATACTTTTCATGATTCTTCCTACAGCTATTTAGAAAATAGAAAAGAAATTGGTTGTAAACCTATGCAGTTTTATAAAGCCAGGTTGTTGGTATACTTTCTTGAAAATGAACTTCCAATAGGTCATGGTAGTGAAAGGAAAGGGTGTTTGGGACAAAATAGGAAATTAATTTATACAAATAATAATTAGGTATTTCACCTTCTTTGGCTTATAAATTCCCAGTTAAATTACATCAAGTTTTGAGACACAGTTAAACTATTGTCTCACCCATATTACCTGTGGTATTGAATTGCATTATGATTACAAATGCCAGGGTATCTTATTTGCTCACAAACACCCCATTCTATGAACTTATTTCCTGTGAGTGTCTGTATTGCATTAACTCTTAGCTGATTTTTATTGTTCAACCAATTACAACCCTGCCTCCACAATTAAATGGCTTTTTATCTCTTTTACCTTGACGTTTTTTATTCTACTTAGATTCTGTACATTTGTGATGGCAGCTGAGTTTTAGAATATACTGTTAATTCTTGAGTATTGCATCTTTAAAAATTTGCATCCTAATTATATCCTGGGTTTGGGAGACATTGGTGGAGTCTGAATGCTTTGTGTCCTAGATGTGGTCATAATAAGGGACACTGGCTGTGTCATATCCTGGTTGATTCTTACTAGTAAGGCAATTTTGGGTGCATACAGGCTGAAAAATCTGCTCTTTAAGCTTCGTTGGGAAAAAGAGACTAGCTGGGGTTTACATGTACACCGTGGAAGTGTGGTCACTACTACATTGGTCTTGACTGTCAGCATTTCTATCTCCGGGGACGGATCCTAGTAGAGAGAGAAAAAAAAGTCATACTCTATACCTTTGCATGTCCTGTCAATCTCTCGGTTTGGTTAAGGGAAGAAAGTAACTATTTTTTTAATATTAAAAGCAGTGTGCTTTTGTCTTTCTTTCTTTCTTTCTTTCTTTCTTTCTTTCTTTCTTCTTTCTTTCTTTCTTTTCTTTCTTATCTCTTTCTCAGAGAAGCTCTTTGAAACAATTATTTTAGCCTCACTTGGCTAGGGAGGAAATAGGTTCAAAAAGTTTGAGAGGTTTCCTCAAAGCCACATTTATTGAATGGTCTTCACTGTAAGCAAGTTGTGTTCTATTCCAGTATAAGTGCAGTGCCTCTGATTAGGAGGGAGTTTTAAAAATCCACAGTTCACATCTGTGCCCTAACACAGTGTATAAGCAGGTTTTCTTCCCTTCCTTCTAGAATCCATGCTTTACTCTGGAAATCTGCATATTCAGGTATATAGCCTTCTTTCAAAAGTTCTCCAAAAGCTATTTTCTAGGTTCTCTACATGTTCTATCATTTGCTTTTCCATAATTATAGGGCTCTGAGGCCTAGAAGAATGCTTGACATTTAAGTTGCTCTCAGTGAATCTTTTTGAATGCTCACAATGAAATATCCTTAGATAGGCTCCTGCCCTGTTAACTTATAAATACTAAGGGATCTTTAATAACAGAGTTTAATGCTTAAAATAATAATAGCCAGGCCCTCTTCTAAGAGCTTAACATGTATTAATTTATTTATTTCTAACAGCAACTTCATGAAACAGGTACTATTTACCATTCTCATTTTACAACAGAGAAAATGAGGCAAAACAGGATTATGTAACTAGTCTAAGGTCACACCACTAACAATTGGTAGAACTGGGATTCGAAAGTAGAAACAGAGGAGTTTCCCACCTTCTTTACATGTGGAGATCACTAACCTTTTCCTCCAGCCAAGCTCAAGTGTGTGTGGATGTCTAGCTTGCTCAAACTTGGTAACATCTGACTGAGAACAGAAGAAACTTAATTGTTATATCTTGGAATCCCTTGAAGGGAACGATTTCACATGTCTGCTTCTGAAATGAAACAGGGACTGTCCTTTCTTTTTGCCACCAGATTTTGTAAAGTTAAATTGAAAGAAGATACTGCTAACTTGAGAACAAAATGTGAGAGCTTTGGGAATCAAAATTTCAGGCTCTTTAGGAAACAGCAAAATGCAAATTAAGATGCAATATGTCATATATTATCAGGAATTATATGGATCTACACCTTATAGTAGTTATACTTTTCTAGTCAAAGGTGGAGAATTATGAAGTAAGTCAAAGTGTTTTTTCTAATAACTCTTTAAAATATATTTCTTTAATCTCAATCTTTTATGTATTTATTTATTCAGTCACAATAGTCTTGAAGTGGTTAGTTTTAAAGCATTACTATTTATACACATGCAAATCTTTTTCTACCTGTCTGAAATATATTAAAATCAAAAAGTGGTAGTGCAGTCTATTTTATTTTAAACAGAATGAGCCATTTGAAAATCCAAAAAGTAAGCTCCACAAAAAGTTTCAAAAATGCCAGTCATCTTACATGATTTTCAAATAATCTGAGACCTTGTGAGAGAGTCAGAAAAGGCCTGCTATGGCTGAGTCTGATGTGATTATTTACTTCCAAGTTCTAAATCTCTAAAATTATACAGAACCTAAAAGCAATATTGACCGAACCTTAGTCATGTTGTTTCAACTCTAGATGTTCTGCTCCAGTTCTATGCTGACATTTCAAGACCAACAAACCATCAATAATCATATTACCTAACACTCTCCATACAGTGCTAAACCAAACAAGCATAATCATATATGTGTATAAGCAAGATTAAAATAGAGAAATCAAAATTTACTACACCCTGAAGCACTACTGAATAAGCAAACATCATTTATTCATGCAGAAGTTACAGTTGTTAAATTCAGGCAGCTTCTACAAGTGCAGAGTAACACCTGCCTCCCATAACCTCAGGGCCAACACACAGAATTCATGATGGCCAAAAAACTACAGGTAGGCTGTAAGAGCAGATAAATAATATGTAGTTTGGGAAGTAAAGAACATAAGTTAGAGTTCATGGGATAGGATACCTTACAGGTTATATGCTGCAAGATCGCAGAAAACTTTGAGCTAAAAAGAAAAACCTTGATCTTGAGCCTGTGCTTGACTAGAAGCCATTGAAGGGAAAGCAAAGCAGGAGCTACAAAGGACTCCTTGGACTATGTAACATGCAAGTTATGCAGTTTGAGAAGCCACAACAAAGTTAGAAAATATCAACTTAGATATGAAAAAAATATACCAAAATCATTAATAACTAAAAAAGCATCAATATTTTTTCCTACATTCATGTATTGGAATTTAGCAGGTAAATCAAATACATATGAGAAGGCAACAGGCAAAAAGATATGTTCTTTTCAAAGAGATAAAATCAGCATCTTATTTTAAGTGTTGTTTACATTATTTAAAGCTAAATTGTTTAGTTTTATGTCATCTTCATACAGTCACCAAAGGAAAAAAAAAAGCAAGGCAGATATCTTCAATCTAATGGATGAAGAAGCTAACACTTCTATTGGCAAGGTCATCTAATATTGAGAGATTCTAACTTTTTTCTTCACTTTGTTTGTTTGTATCCCCTCTAGGTGTGACTTTTTCCTTTGCTATCAAATTTATATAAATTTATACATGAAAGTTATAACTTAAAAGTCAAAACTGAGATACTACCAAGTAAGTGAAAGATTGTACTGCAGTTAAAATTGAAATGTATTTATTTAGCCTCAAAGGCAGCTACATAATTTTTCATTCCTTCAATTATTGATTATGTACCTACCATGTGCAAGGCATTGTTTATTCAGCCTGTTTACAGTGCTGATGAGTATATAGAACTGACGATCTGTTGTAATAATTCCATGGCCACAGCTTATGCAGAGAGACTCTTTTCACTATTATAATGGAAAGTTAAATCTATATATAAAAAGAAAGAAAGAAACATGGTGATATATTCACTCCTGAATAATGGCAAAAGCATGTCATTAAATGCATGTTTCTAGTAGTGGATTTTGGTTCTTATTATTAGCACATTGAGTATATGAAGGTAGTAGTTGCAAACCTCTTTGGCTACATTCCCAGACACATTGCTGAAGCAGATAGCAAGGTCTGCTGCTGCTTTGGGAACAGAGAATAGAGGTAGAATGAGAATCATAGCAGCCCAAATTTAGCCTATTTAACTCAGCATAGATAAGTAAATGAATGATAAAGCATATAGGTGTGCATTTTAAGAATATTAAACTCAAGAAAACAGGGTAAATACTGAGTGTGATATTGCCTTGTATTGAGCCATCGGTCAGTGGCTCTTGCTCAAGGAGCAAACTAGCTACAAGGCTAGGAAAATACATGAAATGCTTAGCTTGATTATTTGGAAAAGGATTGGGAGAAGAATATATAGATGTTATGGCAGTGGCCATATTTTAACTAGTGTTGGTATTTTGGAATGGTGACGTTGTAATTGCATATTTGTTTCCCAAGCAAAAAGTTTGTAAGCAGTTAATTGAATATAATTATAATGTTTTTATCCAATCAGAAATTTAGAGGTGACCCTAGATTGCTGACATCTCTTGGATTATGTATTCCTATGAGGTGTGTTGATCATTGTCATATTGTGGTCTTGAGGTTTCAGATAGGGTCATGCCTATCTCTCAGGTCAATGAAGATGAGAGGTAAGAGAAGAATGGCACAGTATAATATCTGGGAATCTCCTGTGACATTGAGAAGAGACACACATTAGGAGTATGAGAGTGATTAAAAGGTTTAGGACTGGAGAATAGTCTTCATGTACTAGGTTAGGACCTACTACTAGAGTATCAGAGAGTCCCTGGCTTAGATGATCATGTGCCTCTCAATCACTCAATATGCACCTATTAGGAATTTGCAAGGCACCAGGCATTGTGCCGGGCTTTGGAACATAAATGTGATTTAAATAAAAATTCTACTCCTTATCTATGAGGCACTCTATTGATAGATAAATAAAACAATGTAAAATACTATACAGTATAATTGGGTAATGGGAAATTAGACAAGGTTTCCTTCTTGAAAAGATGGCAGAATAAAGTAATGCAGAAATCTCCCCACCACTTCTCCAACAAATCACAATGAAAGATAAAATTTAAAACATATATTCAGATGAAATAAAATATAAATTAGCATGCTATAGATTTTCCATTAGAACTGAAAACTCAATATTTATTCACAAAATAATCTGTTTTGTCCAGAGGTGTATTCAAGTTTATTGAAGGAAATGGATGCAAAGAAAGTGAAGAAAACTGATATTGTGAAATAAATTATAAATGGAGGAGGAATTGTGTGCTTTTCCTCAAATTTAACTTTTTTCCAATAAAATATTCCTAATATAAGATGAATTTTAAAGATATTTGCATATTCTTACTTCAAGTTATAGGAATAGAAGCCATCCAGGCTTTAACTCTGTTTTGGCACTACATGAGCTCAGTCTATACTAAGAAGAACAAAACACATTTGCTTAGTCTCCTCAGAGATCTCATAAAGAATGACAAGAGAGTGTGAGAGAACTTTGTATGCTTCAGGAGATGCAAGTAGTCCAGTCCTACAGGAGCATCAGTAAAAGGGGAGAATAGTTGAATCACATATGGGCAGGGTCCTAATTGTTGATTCTGTATTACATAATTGAGTGTGATTCTGTGATTGGTGAGGGGCCATCGAAATCTTTTAAACTGGGGACTAGCATGCTCACATACGTATTAGAGAAATTACTCAGGAAGTCGTAAGTAAAAAGGATTACAGGCAGAGAAACAGGATCAGAGGATGTGGCATTAATCTAGGTGAGAGATGATGAAAACCTAATTTAGGTCAGTGGCTGTGGGAATAGTTGTAGCTTCGAGGAAGCTGAAGAGCTAAAATCAGTGGGATGTGGTAAACAATTCTTTACGTCCAGATGAATGAAGTTTGACTCTTTGGATACTGATTTGAGAGATGTGATTATGATTAAAAAATAAATAAAAATAATTAAAAAACAACAACAACAAAACTGAGTAAAGGGAAAGGATTAGGTTTAGGGAAAAAAATAATTTAATTTTCCAAAATTCATTTGTGAGTTAGATGTTCAGAAGTCACAATAGTGTGTTTATAAGTGTTTGTTAGTAGAAAGAAAAGCAGACAAAATATTATAATTCCCAAGGAAATAATAAGAGCTAACATGTATTTCAGCACCCAATATTGTTAAAAGTACTTTTTGAGTATCCATTAATAAATTTAACAACTCTGAAAGTAGGTAGTATTTTTGCCCATTTTACAGCTAAGAAGAAGGATATAGAGAAATTAAATAATTTCCCCTGGGTTACAGATGTAGTAATAGAAACAAATTCCATATGTTCTGGCTTCAAACCCTCTGCAATCACCCACCACCTGATGCTGCCTTTTCATGATATAAATGCTAAGTAGACTTATAGGCTGGCCAACAAAATTCTATTTTATTACCTTTTTACTTAACTATAGAATACTGATATTATCTTGAATTTGAAAGCTGTAATGAGGGCATTTTTTTTTTCCTTTACAGAAGAAGTAAAAATTATTTTTAAAATAGCCAAAATCACAGTTTACATGCTTCTGCATGTTACTGGTCCTTCAAAAGCATGCTTACCATGTCTTTGCTCCATCAAATGAAAACTTGGTAAATAACCCTTCTTCATTGTTTCTCATCAAGTCCAATTTCCTCCACTTGATTTCAAGTGGAGGAAATTTTAATCTTTCCCTGCTATTTACAGCCAATGAGACCTTCTATTCATTTTTGCCATCTGGAATAGACTGCTATTTGGTACATTCTGGTCTTGTTTACTAATCAGCTCCTTCTACCTTCCTTTCTCACACAGGTTCACATCACTAGTGCCCCCCCCCCAGTCCCCCGGGGCATTCCTACTGCCCCAGTCCATCACAGAAGCATCCATCCATGATCTGAAATTAGTTTTCTCCCTCAACACCCGTTTTACTACCACTTTAACTGCACCTCGTTCATCCTTCAGAGCACCTGATCCTTGCTACCTTTTAAGAAAAAAAAAACAATTTGAATTAATTTACACTTCAAGGATTCTAAAATATTTATAGAGTGTCTACTGAGTGCCAGAAACTGCTAAGTCCCAAAGGACATAAAACAAAGATTTCCATTTGGCTTCTGCCCTCTAAGAGCACTTGATCTAGTGGGAGAGACACACACAAATAATCTGACAGAACAAGGTAGGATAATCACAGCACCAGCACTGTAAGCAAAGCACAGAAGAGAGAATTAATTCTGGGTCCTGGGTGTCAGTAAAAACTTGGAGGAAATAAAATCTGAGTCATGTCTTAGAGAGGGGAATTTCCCTCATTTAGAAAAGTGAGAGAGAATGTGAAGGTAGAGTGCGAAAGTGTGGAAGCACAAAAGTACAGACAGTCCCTTATTTATAATAATTTCACTTAGAATTTGTCCACTTTACGACACTGTGAAAGTGACATTCATTCAGTAGAAACCAAAACCCCAGAGTAAGTTGCAAGGCTCTACTTCACTTACAATGGGGTTAAGTCCTGGTAAACCCATCATAAAGTCAAAAAATCAAGTCATAATGCAAGGAACACCTATATATTTTTATTGATCTGATCCAGAAATAAAGAATATTGAATTCATATTTCACACATTATTGCCAGACTTTGGGTCCTTAAACTTCACTTTCACCACATCTTTTTTCTGGTCAAACTTGCCAATAGTTTTTCAGTGTCTCTCCCATTAAACTCAGTTTCACCTATCTGACTTTCAAGATTTCCTGTAATTCATCTCTGCATTTTATATACAATTTTTGATACAATATTATTTGCTCCTCTTCAAAATATGAAGGATGGTATTATTTGGTGTTTACTGGTTTTGTTTGTAAGTAGATCAGAGGAGATTTAATTGTATCTTATTTGGCTGGCTCCACACTGAATGCAATGTACAAGATACTCCTTTATTATCAAAGGAGCCAATGAAGTAGCAGCAGTAACTCATACAGTAACTCAGCGGTACCCAACCTATTGTCACCAGGGACCGTTTTCATGGAAGATACTTTTTTCACAGACTGAAGGGGGAGGTGGTGGTTTTGGGATGATTCAAGTGCATTACACTTATAGTGCACTTTATTTCTTTTATTATTACATTGTAGTATATAATAAAGTAACTATAATTCAGGGGACTCCTGCGATTAACTCATATTCATTTCTCAGATAAAACTAAGCATGACTGTTTGTAGTGTCAGGTTCCTGTAGTTTCAGGTAAGTTGGGTTATGGTGAATACATGCTCAATGTGCAACTGGTGAGGATATGAGTGAAAACACAGAATTACAATAAGGTCTGCTTAACAGATCTCCAGCCTAGCAGATCCCTGAAATCAGTCCTGCAAATGTCAGGGCTGAAGAAATCCAGGAGTTTCTTTCATCTTGAAAGAATACATTTAGCCTCATATTCTGTCTGGCTTTTAATGTAAACAGTGCATATCTCTAGCAAATTGACAGAGGAATATCAGGTTAAACTTAGAACTTTCTGTTGTAATTTTCTCTGGAGTCTCTGCTATCTGTGTAATATGTATCTGCAAATTCATGTTACATTTAAAAGGTGTTCTTAAGTTGTTTGCCTCATTTCTATGAATTGTGAAATATTTTTAAAATCATACAATTTATATCAACATTAGTTCTGCATATGTAGTTTAATTTTCTCTATTTGTTTTCTAGAGTTTGTTGTTTAGTCATTCATTTTATTTAGCTTTGGTTACATGAAATGATGAAACTTGAACAGTATGTTTGTCTTTTGATAAACTAGAACTAACATTATCTAAAACAAATTTGCTCATTTTTTCCTCTGAGCATCTTCAAGTAAGATCGATGATTAATCACACATTGAAAAACATACTGGGAATTTTCAGTTATATATAAAATCTACAAATATACCTAATTACATGTCATGCATTTCAAATGAGAGACAAAAATAATTTTCAGCAGTAGATATCTGGGACATTTCATTATTTCATTTGAAATAATGAAATACAAGGAGCTTTATTTGCTATTCTTGGAGGTTTAAATAGACAACACCTCACTTACTACTGTTGCCCAATTATCAAATTTAGGAATTCCTACTACTGTTACATACCTACAAAACACTAGACTAGCACATCACTACTTACAAAACTTTATTCAATAGGTCCAATTAAATTGTATCAATTAATTACATTTGTTTTAACCTCAAGGTCAATCAGAAGAGGTCTTTCATTGTTTAATTACAGATTTAATTACATTCAATCATTGAAATTGGAAAAAAAACACTCACTTACCGCACTTAACTCTAATGAGGCTCACAGAAGCATTCCCATTGAAATATTTTATTCTCTTGCCCACATTCTTCAAGCTATGCTGAGATGCATTAGACAGAGAGTAAGAACAGCTGATGGGGTGTGTGTGTGTGTGTGTGTGTGTTTGGGGTTGGGGAGTTCTGGAGGGACACCAACATAAAACTAAGAAGATGCTGTTCCCTTCAGAGCAGCTTGAAAATTTGCCAGTCACCAAGCACTGTCTTTTATCACTTTACTAACTGTAGCTATGGGTTTTGCATTTAGGAATTTGATCATCTGTCTGACTTGTGTTTTCCTTTCAGCAGGTTTCTTCAAAACTGATATTGAGTTTTCTTTGCAGCTAACAATATAAAACAAAGTGTAAAGGTAGGAGATAAGTGCGTCAACAAAAATTGTTACTGATGGTTAACATAAACCTTAAAATATAATTTTTAGTGATGGAACATTTGTATTTTTCATAATGACTTCCGATAGGATAGTATATTTTTGTACCACTTATAAATCTAGTACTTTAAAAGATAATTTAATAATTTCAGGAATCTCCTTCAGTGTTTCTGGCTATATAATTATCACTGTGTGAACTTAACATGAGTGTTGCTTCATGCCTTGCATCTTTTACCAACATGTTATTTGTTAGCCTGTATATCAGGGATGGTTAGGGCCAGGCCAATATTTTAAGATTATCTTTGAATTTCAGTTCAGCCTAGCGTGAACCTCAGCACTACAAGTATGATAGCTAGTGATAAGCACCTTATCTGGCATTTGCCTATTATTCTCATTTTCTTGAAACATGTTTGGATATTTGTTAAGAGTTTGTAGAGCTTAAGAAAATGATGTTTTAGAAATACGGAGTGCTTAGTTTTCTTAATTTCAGGTGCAAGTTAGAATAATCAGTTAGTCAGTATCAATATTAAGCAACTCAATCAGACAACTGGATTTCACACTTTGCCCACTTGTTTTGGATTCTATGTTTGCATTGTCCAGGAGCCTAAATGCAAAAACTCTCCATGTAGACCTATTATATCAAATGTCTAAAATATGTCAGGGTCCAATGACAAAACACTTCCTTTTTTCATGCAAATATTCTTGTTAGTACCAGGTAGTAGTAGTTTCACAAAGTAACAAAAAGGTTTTAATTAAAATGTTTGACAGTGTGGCTCTTCGAAGGCATAGTCCTGTTATTCTGCAATAATTAGACTGGAATTAAGTCAGTGTGCCAGAGGACAAGGGGAAGCGAGGGATATTACTTTTTCTTCATATTCTGATTGGTCCACTGAAATATTTCAATAAAACTTTACTTTATCTCTTCTCATAATATTATGTAAGAAAATAAAAAATGTGTAAGGGACATAAAGGAATCCGCCAATGATTGGAGACAGGATTTTCTTTACATTGTCTAATAGACTTGTTTATTATTTTAAGCTGGTAAAAAGAGACTTATGATTCGTGTTGAAGAAAGAGTTATTTGTGCTTGATACATTGAAGACACTGTTCAAAAGCAGTTTGTCCTTATAAAAGGATGACCCCTGTAGTAATTCTTAGGCAAGGAGGGACAAATTCAACCAACAAAAAGCACATCTCACCCCGAGTTCCCCATGATTTCTCCACATATAGCAAAAAAATACACATCAGTAATTTATTTGAACATGCACATCAGTGAGTAGCATAGTTCTAGGCTACTCAGGAAACAAAAGGGAGAATATCAGCATTACCTAAATAAAAAAGAGAGGTGAATTACACCATTTTAATTGTCTTAAAAACACGGATAAGAAGAGCAATAAAATATAGTCCTAAACAGTACTAGCTAATGTAGATTACATAAGTATACAATATGATTCAACTAATAGTGCTCTGACAAGCATAAACCACCAGTTCTAGTAAACAAGGCCCAGATCAATTGTTGAGAAAATGTTAGATTCAGATGTAATACAAGTTACTTTTATTTCAATACTGAATGCAAAACACAGGTCAAGTGTGAAGACAGTGTTCTAAAAAAGGTGGCTCTATTAAAGCAAGGAGGCCATTTCCTTTTGCATTTTTATAATTTTGGAATTCTATTTTTGCCGTTCATCTTCTCTATTTTTCCTCCCCTGAGCACTAATTTATAAAAAATGATTTCAAGGTGCAAGTTGTACATTCTTATCATTATACCATCTCATCTCTTTCTGGAAGAGAGTATTACAATCAGCATTACAATGTTAATTCTTTTTTCTCTTAATATTTTTTTCACATACATGTATTTCAAAATCATAATGTTGTTTGTGAAAAGAAACCTACAAACGAGAGAGTGATGTAATCATACACTTCCTATTGTGCTGTGTGTCTTTCCCATCCATTCTCCCCTTTCCCTGTAAAGAGCTGTAAAAAATTTAAGGCAGATGAGGTATATTGCTGAAGGAAAAAGTTATTTTTGAAAAAAACTCAAAAAAACTTTTATTCTGCCCTTCTACTCAAGAAAGACTACTCAACTATAAATCTAGTGCTAGAAAAAAGCAGGAAAGACACCATTTGCGTATACCATACTATGTCTTCTATTTCTAGAATGGCTTTTTGTTAATTTAATTTTAATAGAAAAAATAAGCACCTTAAGCTATGAACAAGAAAAGAATTTCATTATTAGTGAGTCTAGAATCCAAACGGAATTAAGAACACTCACTCAAACTCTTTCACTCATTCTCACAAAGGCCAATACTACTGATTAGAATTGTAAAGTGCTGTACTTAGTATAAACACTTGTATACACTGCAGACACTGAAAAATAACCCTCAAGCACATTGTGTTATAGTTCCAAAAATATATTTACAGTCTATTACAAAGATTACAAATGGAAGTGTCTAGGTGACTGTATTATGCTAATTAAAATTACTTTTACAGATTATTTTTCCTCAGGGACAAAAAACATTTTAGTGAAATTAAAATGATTTTTCTAGTCAATCAAAAAATAAATTAAAATATCAAATAACACTGTACAGTGATTTAAAAGAAAAAGAAAAGGGAGGGGAGGGGTTTGGGAAGCAATCCATTTGAGTTTTTCTATAGCCATCTTTGGTCCTAAATGTGGGAAAACACATTATGTAGCACTGAAAATACCTGTTCTTTTGTGATGCTCTGCAAGTAAAATAGAAAAATATAGTGCATTTTCAATGTATTCAGAGCCCACTACAGAGAAATGTGTGTACAAAACAAGACAGTATAAATAAAATTTACAAGTTTTACAAAGGAACATTTACAGATTTTTTTCTGTTATTTGTTTGTTTGTTTGTGGATGCCCACATTATCAAACAAGACCAATTATGACCGATCCCTGGGATCTTTCTCTATTAAAATCATTATAAACAGCCCAATTCTCTTTGGAAGTACAATAGTTCAATTCTGGGGTAGTTCATGATTTTCATAACTTTTGAAAGCATTACTCACAATATGTATACATTCCTGCAATATCTATAAAGACACATTTAATTATTGCTTATGAAATTCTAACACAGTAATCAAATAATATGGTTTAATAAATAAAGCTTAAAAAAGAAAAAGCCAGATCCTTCACCTCTTCTTTCTAAAGTAAAGAGTACTTTCATTTAACAAGCTTCTTGCATCAGTGTTCACAAATAAAAGACTTTTTGTCTTGTCTTGTTTTATTTTTAACTGCAATAGTGATATTCTGTGCAGCAAATTTGTTTTTTAATGGTGAAAATTGTGAACTGCCCCTTTGATCATGCTTCAGAGTTCTAATATAAAACTTAATTTCTTTCTTTTCATGTTTGGACTGCATTCAACAGAAGAGGTTATAAAATATATGTCAACTATTTCTCATAAATTTCCTAATGTCACAAGACTGAAAAAATCTCGGATGTGCTCACATTAAGTTTTAGGTAACACTGGATAGTTCTTGCTTTCAGAGACTTGTCTTCACCAACATTCTTTAGATGAAGTGCCTCATCTATTTTTTTACATAGTCATAAACCTAAAATTTGAGGTTTTTTTTTAAATTCTGTCTAGTAAACTCACTCTATAAACAATCTGTTAAAAGTGCCTTATAGTATTTATGGATCATTATTGCTTGTTTCATTGAAAAGATAGTGTGTTGTCTGATCTTTACAAAAAAATTTCTTTTTAAAAAATATCAGAGCTCTTGGCAACTTGCATTTTCTTGACTACCTGCCAATTAGCAAACAATATCAAAACCGCACTGATTAAACAGAATAAAATGGCACATAAAGGATACCAATGTTCTGACAGAGATATATCTTCAATCATGCTAAGTTATTTTTTTAATTTTAGATTCTTTCAAAGGTACCCAGTGTAGTAATGTGTTATAGATTTAACACTAAAAAGGTCCAAAGCTATAAACAACTTTCTAAAATAAAGTCCTTATGAAGAATAAACACAAATGATTTTAAAAAGGAATAGTCTGAAATCACATATTTAAGGAAAATATTTCATTGATTTTAACAATAAGATCATGATTTTATTTGACAAATATATTCTTTCTTAAATTCTTTATGTACATTTTAAAAAGTCTATAAGATAAAAAGGAGGTTAGAGAGCTCAAGGTGTTTGGATGTTTTTCAGGTAGTACTTTGTTTATTGTCACTGCTGTTTTTCCTGGCCACCAGTGGTGGATCCTAAATTCCCTTTTTATATATTCTGGTGGCACTTAGGAATTCAAGTCTATAGGTGCTTCTAAAATCTTCTATTCACTGTAGGAAGGACCCAGGACATCAACTGTCTTCTAGCAGCATTCTATGCATATACCAAAGGCCAGTACTGTTCTCTCCGCAGTCCATGATCTCCCTTAAAAGGGAGAAATGCTTATCACACTTGAATGCCCGTTCCATGTAAATGTAGCATTTGTGCTCTCATAGTCTGAATGCTGCTCATGATTTTCTTTTGATGGCCAACCAGTGTGATCCCTAAACTCATCACATCCCTGAAAAAGACAAATGCATTTTTTATTAGGTACCTTACAAAGAATTATATGGTTCTAAACTGTCATCAACTGTTTAATTACATAATCTGTTTATTTTAGGCAGCCAGATCTTATCGTAGTGTTCTTGGGTATCATGATCATATTCCTGCTGTGGGTCAGATGGGTAACTTGCATCAACATTCTCCTTTGTAAAAACCTAATTGCTCAGGCTCTCAATTTGGCATGATAGTTATTTTTTAAAAGATTTGAAATATATATAAAAAATTGTTAAGGTCTTAAAAATATTACTAACTTAAGGAAATGTTAGGAAAAGTTATTTGAAGTTAGTTCTTGAAGCTAATTGGAGTTTAGAAGTTTTTAATTGGAAAGATAGGATATAGTATGAATGGAAACACTTGTTGGGATCTAGTGGAAAGACTGGGAATCATCAATGATCACACAAAATGTTATACTGAGTTGAATTATCATGTGGTAATTCTGAGCATAATATTGGTTGTATACTTACTCCAGTTCAGTTCAATCATTTCACTACAGGTTAGAAAGAAAGTAGTATTTTTAGCGCAATTCCTATGTTTAATAGCTTAAATTTGAAATAAGTTAATTGTATCTGTTTATATACTTTGTGTCTCCTAATCCAGAAAGGTTGAGTTTATGTATTTACAAGCAGCTAAAATATTGCAAGAATACAGCACTATAGTATTTCATAGCAGTGACTTTGAGAAACATGGTTTTTAAGGGTATAGATCATTTTGTGATCTAGGTATAAATATGACAACTTCACCCCTGTGGTGACTAGAAGAAAACTGAACAAGATAGCATGTACATGATTAAATTTATGTACATGTCATTTTCTGATGTATACCATGAAAGAATATTTGTTTGCTGGTGTTCATTCTATCTGAAAAATGTGGAACCCTTTTCATGACAGCACATAAATAGTATCCCACAAGTAGAACCATGATTGTCTCCCATTTTCAAACCCATTAACTGAGACGAACTGCATTAACCAGGAAAGTTGGATATTAAATATTAATAGATTATACAAGGCCACATAATCAGTGGTGACACTGGAAAAGAAAATCAAATTTTTTTAATTTTGAGTTCATAGCAATTTTAAATATTACTTTATCAGGTCATTTTTCAGGTTAAAAGAATGGAATCAGTCAATCATATATCTTCTAAAAAGTAAGTTAAACTCTTAGCTATAGTTAATTGAATTTTTTGATCTCTTCAGAAAGCAGTCATATTGGATATCCTAATGCATTTTGGTATTGAGAATGAAATTTAGAGATTTTTAAAAGTCTAACACAAACATGGTGGAACAAATCTTTCTTTGAAATGAAGAAAGTTTCCCCAGTGAATAGGAACCTAAATAATACAGTGGTTAAGGAAAGAGGAAGCCTCAAACTGGGTTATGTTTAGAACACTGGCTATGGGTACATATTAGCTGTCAATTAATAGTTGAGTTAGCGTAGGAATAATATTTAAATGAACCTATTTGAATATTCAAATATTTAAATGAAACCAAATATTTAAATGAACTTTAGCTTCACTGTCTATAAAATGGGTATAAAACCACTGACTTATTAAAATTATTGTTGTGAGGGTTAAACAGATAATGTGTTTAAAGGTATATTTAGTATAATTCCTGGCACATAATAAGCACATATTAAAGAAATGTTTTTCTTCATGATTTGGGGGTTCATATCCCTTTAATATAAAGAAGATAACCTAATGTATAAAGCATGGATTGTACCTCATTCATTCTTAAATATAATTTTAAAAGTTTAAACTTACTCAATAGTCATCCTGGCTACTGATTCAAGGGAGTTGTAGCCAGCTGCTGTGAAGTTATCTTTATATCTTTCCATCTTAATAGCTTGTAGCCATTCTCCAACTGAACAAAAGGTAGTAAAGTCAGGAGTATTTTGATCCAGAAGAGGGCTTATTGGCCTATATAAAAATGAAACATAAAAACAAATATTCCCATAAACTACCAAGGAAAGAATGTCCTGGTCCATACAAAAATAAAGGTATGAAGAATAAAATTAGATATTTTAATTGATATATATGATAAAAAGTAAACAGATATTCTAATAAAAACCTAAAGCATACATGCAGCCCAATATCTACAAACTCCTAAGTTTACATTTTATTTAGATGTGATGACCACCGGGTTGCATCTTCCATATGTTTTTAAAGTATAGCCAACAGCATTTGGAATCAGTAAATAATTGTTCATTTGCTTTCCCAAAAGTAACTAGGAGTAAAGGAAGCACATTTGGCTGTATTCTCTTTTGTTCAGGCCATGAGGGTGCTATAGAGACATCAGGCATCTGCTGTACTGATGGCACTCTTGTGAATGCCTGGGGAGTTAGTAGGTGTACATAAATACCTCACTTGCTATCAGTACAAACCAGAGCATCAGGCTTACCTGGCAGCTGAGGCTGAATAAATACTAACATACATTAAAATGGTGCAAACCAAGTGCAAAGAATGAATGGATTCTTTTTAAGGGGTATACTTCTGTAATCATGTATTGAATTTCTCTTGTAAACTTTAACTTTATAAAATCATTTTATTAAATAACTCAAAGCAAAACAATAAAATAGGTAATATGCACATAACAAAAAACCAGGGCAACAGTAATAAAACACTATGTAATTATAATATCAGTCCGAAAATGTGAAATGCCATCTTATCACAAAAATCCAGTTTAGAAAGCTTTCAAAGAAAGATTGCTAGTGATATCTATAACTTTTAAGTAAAAACTATAATAATTAATAGATTTTCTTTAAACACAAGTAAAATTAAACAGATGGCTCCATTAAGGTAAGCCATCTGAAAGGAAAAAAACAAACTTTTGTATATACATGTTTAATATGAGTTTGTATTTCAACACAGAAGTCAATTTGCCATTGGGGTGGGGTTGAGGAGATAAATGGTTCACGTGAATATATGAATTTCTTCCAAATTGCATTTCCTTAGGAATTTCTTACCTACTACAAGTTCCCAGAGGTGTTTTCAGACTATTTGGGTTTCGAATCATTTTGTCTAGAATTCCAACTATCTGTTCAAACTTTGGCCTTTCAGCACGCTCCTTTTGCCAACAATCCAGCATTAGCTGGTGAAGACCAGCCGGGCAGTCCATGGGTGCTGGTAAGCGATAACCTTCTTCTATTGCTTTGATAACCTAATAGCCAAAAGGACATTACATATGTTACTGACTGAACTTCAATTGTAATAAAATGAATTGCCTGGTAGGGCAAATGATTTATCCAGGTAAGAATGAGGCACATTGCTTTGCAAAAGGCTGACTTACTTTTTCCCAAAACTTCCATGAGTATTAAGCATGCTATTAAAGGGTGCATGAAGTGCAAGATATGATGACATTTCCTAGTTAATTCAGCAATACAGAGCAGCAATTAAGTTCACCCAGGGTATAAGAGATGGAAACATTTTTAATGTCATCCCAGAGGTTTTCAAAAGGGAACATGTTATGGAACTATTTTACTTGTATAGAGTTGTGAGTGTACATATCTGCCCACAAATTGAAAAATTCTGCAAGTTGTAAAAGGAAATTCTGAGTGATCCAAAATGAGACAAAAAAGATTCAGTTTTTGCTAAGTTCAGATGACACTTTTAAACAGGATATCATAATATGTGAATGTACTATGACAGAAAATATTACCAGGTACGCTATTAAATAATATGAAGCCTGGTGTTAGTGCTATAAGACACAGTGTTATGCTGGAGCCAGTTTCTACTGGTTCAAGAGAGGTGATTGCATCCCTTCCCTAATCAGCCTGGGGAAGGGGAGGTGTCAGAAGAGTTACACCAGAAATTGGGAAATCCAGGCTTTCCCACTCAGAGCGCTGGCTTTCACACTTTTATCAGCACACCACTGCCTATTTATATCTAATAACAGCCTCAGAAACTGCTTATATAAAGCTTTGAATGCTAATGAAAAATAGGTCTCCATAAATATCTGTACATGTAAATCAGAAAGTCTAAAAGTTACTTATCATTCAAACCTAGGTTTTTTATTTATATGCAAAGCAAAAATAGGTCTTAAAAATCAGAAATTGTTACAAATCTGAGTAGCACAGGGAAGATAACAGGAAGGCAAACAATACAAATAAGAAGAGATTGGAAAACATTAAAATATTATTCAAGGGGGAATAACAAATCCTTTGACTCTGACTAATATACTAGCAGTAGAAATGTAAGGAAAAAAGGTCTCTTTGAAAAAAAAAAGAGGTATCTTTGAGGTTTTAAAGAAAATATAGCCAAAAGTAAGCACACAAAAACTGGCTTTTAAAAGTTAATGACCATAATATTTTTAGGGAAACATATTCTTAAGATGTATGCTGACATTCAAGAACATCATATTAAAATGTAAAAGGTCTCACACCTAAGGTTCAAGTCTGATACCCAGCATGAGTTGATTTTTGTGAGAGGTGAAAGGTGTGGATCCTGTTTCAGACTTCTACATGTGGCTATCCAGTTTTCCCACCATTTATTGAATAAATATTCTTTTCCCCAGTGTATGTTTTTGTCTGCTTTGTCAAAGATTAGATGGCTATATGAGGATGGTTTTATATCTGGGTTCTCTGTTCTGTTTCACTGGTCAAAGTCCCTGTTCTTGTGCCAATTCCAAGCTGTTTTAATTGCTATAGCCTTGTTGTTTAGTTTGAAGTCTGGTAAATTGATGCCTCCCATTTTGTTTTTATTGCTAGGATTGATTTTCCTATATGGGGTCTTCTCTGGTTCCATACGAAGTGTAAAATTATTTTTTCTATATCTGTGAAAAATGATGATGGTATTTTAATAGGGATTGCATTGAATCTGTAGGTCACTTTGGGTAATATAGACATTTTAACAATGTTGATTCTGCCGAACCATGAGCATGGTATGTTCTTCCACCTGTTTACCTCCTCTGCTATTTCCTTCTTCAGCGTTTCATAGTTCTCCCTGTAGAGTTAAATATATTCCTTAAATATATTCCTAGGTACTTTATTTTCTTTGTTGCTATTTTGAAGGGAATTGAGTCTTTGATTTGGTTCTCACTTTTACTGTTCTTGGTGTATATGAATGCCTCTGATTTCTGTGTATTGATTTTGTATCCTGAGAGTTTACTAAATTCATTTATCAACTCAAGGAAACTCTTGGTTGAATCCTTGGGATTTTCTAGGTATAATATCATGTCATCAGCAAAGAGTGAGAGTTTGATCTCTTCTGCTCCCAATTGGACGCCCTTAATTCCGCTCTCTTATCTGATTGCTGTAGGAAGGACTTCCAGCACTATGTTGAATAGAAGTGGAGATAG
>VBSM01000361.1:47863914-47933125 GCA_008086735.1 Cheirogaleus medius
GGGATGAAGCCCACTTGGTTGTGATGGATTATTTTCTTAACAAGCACCTGGATTTGATTGGCTAGGATTTTATTGAGAATTTTTGCATCTATATTCATATGGGATATTGGTCTGTAGTTTTTTTTTTTTTGTTGTTGCATCCTTTCCTGGTTTTGGTATCAGGGTTAAGTTCGCTTCATAAAATGTGTTAGGGAGGATTCCATCCTTCTCCATGTTGTGGAATAATTTCTGCAGGATAGACACCAATTCTTCTTTGTAGGTGTGGTAAAATTAAGTGTGAAACCATCTGGTCAGGGACTTTTCTTTTTAGGAATGTTTTTTATTGCTGTTTCTATTTCAGAACTTGATATTGGTCTATTCAGGAATTCTATTTCTTCCTGGTTGAGCCTAGGGAGGCTGTGTGTTTCTAAGAAATTGTGCATTTCCTCTACATTTTCCAGTTTGTGTGCATAGAGGTTTTTGTAGTATTCATAAGTTATATCTTGTATCTTTGTGGCATCCGTTGTAATTTCTCCTTTATTGTTCCTGATGGAGCTTATTAGAGATTTTTCTTTTCTACTTTTCATTAGTCTAGCCAAAGGTGTGTCAATTTTGTTTATTTTTTCAGAGAACTAACTTTTTGTTTTATTAATCTTCTGTATAGTTTCCCTGTTGTCAATTTCATTTAGTTCCGATTTGATCTTAATGACTTCACATCTTCCGCTGGGTTTGGGGTCAGTCTGTTCTTCTTTTTCCAGCTCTTTGAGATGATTCATTAGGTTGTCTTTTTGTGATATTTTTGACTTTTGGATATAGGCATTTATGGAAATAAAACGTTGGAAATACTCTTCTAGACACTGTCCTAGGCAAAGTATTTATGAAGAAGACCTTAAAGGCAATCACAGCAGCAACAAAAATAAATAAATGGGACCTGATCAAATTAAAAAGCTTCTGCACGGCCAAAGAAACTGTCAAGTGAGCAAACAGACAACCCACAGAATGGGAGAAAATTTTCGCAAGCTACACATTCGATAAAGGGCTGATAACTAGAATCTATTTAGAACTCAGGAATATCAGCAAGAAAAAAATCAAATAACCCTATCAAAAAGTGGGCAAAGGACAAGAACAGAAACTTTACAAAAGAAGACAGAATAATGGCCAACAAACATATGAAAAAATGCTCAACATCTCTAATCATCAGGGAAATGCAAATCAAAACTGCAATGAGATATCACTTATCTCCAGTAAGAATGGCCATTATAAAAAGTCCCCAAACAATAAATGTTGGCGTGGATGCAGAGAAATAGGAACACTCGTACACTGCTGATGGGGCTGCAAACTAGTTCAACCTCTGTGGAAAGTAATATGGAGATACCTTAAAGCAATACAAGTAGATCTACCATTTGATCCAGCAATACCACTACTGAACATCTACCCAAAAGATCAAATGACACTCTACAAAAAAGACACCTGCACTCGAATGTTTATAGCAGCACAATTCACAATTGCAAAGTTGTGGAAACAACCCAAGTGCCCATTAATACGTGAGTGGATTAATGAAATGTGGTATATGTATACCATGGAGTACTATTCAGCTTTAAGAAACAATGGTGATATAGCACCTCTTGTATTTTCCTGGATAGAGCTGGAATCTATTCTACTAAGTGAAATATCTCAAGAATGGAAAAACAAGCACCACGTGTACTCACCAGCAAATTGGTTAGATCAACACCTAGGTGGACATATAGGAATAACATTTATCGGTTGTTGGGCAGGTGGGAGGGGGGAGGAGGGGATGGGTATATAAAACATAATGAGTGAGATGTGCAACGTCTGGGGGATGGTCATGCTTGAAACTCTGACTCGAGAGGGAGGGGGGAAATGGACAATATAGGTAACCTTAAAATTTGTACCCCAATAATATGCTGAAATAAAAAAAAAAGAAATATGATTAGAAGACCAAAAAAATATAAAAGGTCATAGGATATAATGAATAAAGTAACTGGCATCAATAATTTTTGGAAAAATTCTTTTGTATAAGAGAAAAAAAGTAAAAGTCCACTTTTTTCTTTAAGAAAAATCTATATATGAAAATTAAGTTTGAGGTAAATAGATGAACTTAATCAGAGTAATTTTTGAAAAGTAAGAAAATCTTAGCCCCAATTCTCCCCGGTTCACTAGGTTATATTTCCATCAGTTTATTGAACATCTTCATATGAACTTTCCATAGGTACCTCATTCTGCATATATTTAAAACTGAATTTATCACCTCCCCGACAATCTCAATTAATGGCACTTCCAATCCCAGTCAGAAAGTTGAGAACTGTCCTATATTCTTTCTTTCTCTCATATATCCAATTAATCACCACTTTGAGGGTTCTACTACTTCCTAAATATAGAATATGATCAAATATTAGAAAAAGTATTTTTCCATACCTACTTCTGTATATCTATTAATATATATCTCCCTGAAGTGAGAGTGATGTAGTCATTATCCCATAAGTCAGTCTTTACAGTTTGTCAGGGGTGTTTCCTTAAGTACTTTATTTTGAACAACAATTATAGAGAAAACACCTTAACCTTAAGTGACCAGAATTAGTGTTGGTACTGAATGCAATAGAGGTCATATGACAGAATTTAAAAAATTTCCCTGTTTAGGACCCCATGATTACAAAAGTTGGATATCACTGTAAACATTCATCTGAAATATCCCTTTAACCACTTTGGTACCAGCGTTGACTATAGTCAATAGCCACAGATGAACGGCGCACAGCGACTTTGCCGACAGCCGTGACATGACTTTTCTAATATTTCATTTATCAAAATAAAATTGTGAACATTTAAAAATAACATAATGAAAACATATATGTATATGTTACCTATTCTGATTTACATTACAAGTAAAGCTGCCTGTAAAGTAAAACAAGCTTTCAGTGCTTTAAAGCTTTCTTCATCACACAAGAGGAAAACGGATTCATCGTCAATGCACAGCACAAACTATAGTGCGGACTATGAGTGCCGGCTGTGAGCAAGGTTTCACGGCCAGTGAGCGTGGTACCGAAGTGGTTAAAAAGCTACACAACACACAAGCAAACATACCCATATGGTAACTCTGCAAATATCTCAGGTATAACTACAGGAGGAATTATATATAAATTTAAAACTGTTATAAATGCAAAGAATTTCATGTGGCTTTGTACAACATTCCAGTAATAACACTGTACTTGTATTCAAAAGTGCCAAACAATTTAGGTAAAAGCAAAACTAATTTACTTCTGGTTTCTGGTAAGTTTAGTTAAATGATTTGAACAGTGGTTCAAGTTGTGAATAAATAAATGAATAATTTCTATTAATAAAACATTATATATTCAAAATTATCATACGATAAACAATTGGAGGGAATTTTTTTCATTAGAAAATGAGTGGTTTTCCTTGTATTTGAAGGTGCTTGTAAACATATTCAGTTCTTTTTTGATTTGACAGGACTCCATGAATGCTCAGAACATTAATTCAGTCCTCATTATTTCCCATCACCTCCTAACCTATTTCCCTTTTTATAGCTTATCTTCAGGTGTCCTGAAAGATAGAGTTATCATTCTTTTTTACTTTCCCTCCAGATAGTCTTTTAAAATATAAATCTAAATCTTATCATGGCCTTCCTGACATAACATTTTTCAACAGCACTCCCAGCTTTCACAATAACATTTACAATTGATTCTTTATCTTTGAACACAATATATTCTTAAGTCTTTGTGCCAATGAACAACATACAGTACCATTAAATGACTTTTACAGGATTGAAAGTTAATGAGCTTCTTTAGTTGTTCTATTGCATTACAGAAATTTGATGATTCCTATTTTTACAGCAGAGAAACAACATTGATCTCAACACAAAATGAAATATCAGGCTATGTTTAAAGATATAGTGGTTTGCAAATTTTTAAAGAAATAGGAACAAAGTATAACATTTAAAATAATGCATGTTCTGGATTAAGAATGGAATTTGAGACCCTAATACTCCCATTAATATTCACACCTCTATTGACAGGAACTCTAAAGATACTGTCTGGGAACTCTTTGGCTTTTATAGAGCAGTTTGGCATAATCTAAGGTGTGTTTTTGAGGATAAACCAGCCAACAGATGATTTGGGAACAAATGAAACCTTAAGGTTCTGTAGTTTTTATTTGGTTAGCCTGGGAGAAAAACAACCTATCTGTTAAAGACACAATTAATAATCACAGCAAATATTTATCAAATACTTACTATATGATTGACATGGTTTTAAACTTGAATTATCTCATCTGATCTCTATAAAAACCTTATTACATGAGTATTGTTATTATATTGATTCTAGAAATAAAGAATCTAAGGCACAGATAATAAAGGAAAGGGTCAATTAATATTATGTTGTTGTCAGTAGAGGAGACAAAATTTGACTTGGGCTATCTGACCAGAGCCCGTGCTGTTAAGAACTGCATTATATTTTCAATTAAGAGAATATATTTTCTGGAAATAGTTACATGTATTCTTGGAAACAATAATACACAGAGGTAAGATTGGGGAACGTCCACTTCTTAAAGCACTATGTAATTATTCACCAAGTTCATTTAAAAAAACTCTTTATAAAATTACTAGAAGCCCAGATCTGCCCTTAGTATTCTAATAAAAATCAAAGAAAAACATTAATAAGCAACTCTATATCTAGAAAGTTCTCAGAGGAATAGGAAATGATTAGGCTAAATGACTTTTTTCAAAAGATCTTGATGGGACACACGAAAAGACAATTTCTTTGGCATATGCTGTCATGTAAAACATAGCAATAAAAACAAAAGTTACTTGCTGAAAAGTAGTTCCATATTATTACTGGATGAGCATTGTAATTAAGAGAAAAAGGAGCATGGAAAGACCCCATTATAATGGGCCTCTAATAACTCAAAATGGGATATAACATGATCAGCTCTGTCCTCTGCGCAATGCTCATTTTCATTTCATTAGCCTCACAATAATATGACCCACATTTTATGCAATTAAAGTGTTGGATTCCACTTACAGAATTATGACAAAGTTTTACAAAAAAAAACCATTGCACTTTTGTTTCTATCTTAATATGAAAAAATACAAAGCCATAAATCAGTGGTGACTTTTAAAAGGAAAAATTGAGGGCTCACAATTTAGCTGAGAATAAATCTAATTACAAGTGTGTTATATTTTCAAAGATCCTAAATGACTTTTAATAGATGACTTTAAGGAATTATCTTTATGTCCCATATCTTTATGGAAGCTTAAATATGTTATCATCCTTATGACTACCTGCTAGTAAATTTAACAATTTATTGGCCTAGCTTAAAGTAAGAAAAAAAGAAAATATTTTGTTGAGTACTAGTAACAGAAAAAATAAAATCTACATAGTAAAGAATTTCAAACTTTCATAATTTGAAAGTAAAAATAGTATTTGGACTAATCAAGATATAAATTCAATTAAAAGACAACTACTGTGAAATCCAAGAGAGTATTTTAAATTTCCAAAATATTTATTATGTTTGACTACATTTACATACACAAAGATTTTCTGTGAATGGCCATTAATGGAAAGGGCTAAATATCTGCAGATTTTTCAGAAGAATGAAAGTTGTTAATTTATTTGGAAAGCTTAACCTCTTTATTTTAATAGCAAATAACTAAATGCAATTGCTTCCTTTGCAGTGAAAATTCAAGAAAGTTATAGGCACATGAAAATACAAATGAGTGCTCATTCGGGGGTTAATCATGTGATAACTTATTTGGGTGCCAGTCTGGTCATGCACATGCATATTATCTTTTCCCAAGGTTTCTTTTTCACTGCCTTGTCTGGAGTGAAACTAAAGCCTCCTGACAACTATCTCACTCATTGCCTTCCACACCATCCCTTTTTTATTTCTTAAGATTATAAAAACCTCACATTATTCATTATTCAGCCTGGAATTTTGTGGACTTGCTTAGAAAGGTACCCATTAATTTATACCTTGTTTACATGGTGTCTTATGAAAAATCTTTTTAAAATCTGAGGCATCTGAAATTTGAGGGCTTTCTAAAGTCCTTGACAAATTCCTAGCAGCTAAATTTAAACAACGTAAAGTGAATTGGTTCATTCAATAAATCCATCTAGACTAATTTTTAAAAAGTGGATACATCTGAAAATCCGATTAAGGTAAAATACAATATATTTGCAAATACAAAGGGGTTCCCATATGTATCAGGGGGTTCACAGATCCCTTAAGTCTCCCCATGAACTCCTACCAGAGACTCCAAGTAAAAAAGCAATTATCTAGAAATTTTTTCCCAGAATGGAATTCATTATCTTAAATTATCCATTTTTTTCCATATAAAATTTAATATAATTGGTCAAATAGCACTTGAACAACATAATTATAAAATAGTGAATATGGTACAATAAGAAGAATGTTAATATCAATTTCACTATACAGACTGAGCTAAGAGGTACAGACTTGTATCTCTTACTACTATATAAATCTGTGTCCAAATTTATTAGTTGATTCAGACCTTCAAAATATAAAAAGAGATGGAGCTAAATATTTAATAGGTCAGAACTAAACCTCACTGCAGAAATAATTTCATCTGATCAATAAAAATATTTATTAATCCTTAGTATAGAAATTCTATGTTTATGACTTTCGTTTTCAAGAAAAACAAGGAAACAATACTTAGAAAATTTTAAAAATTAAAATTGGAGAATTTTTTTCTTCTTAACCATTTCCATTATTTACTTTGGAAAGTGAAGTGAACTTTGAATTTAAGTCATCTCCGTCAGTCCCTTTATGTTTGAATCTAGTACAGAAGGAAGGTGTCAAAAGAAATGAAACTCCATGGAGTGTCTAGGGAATGTAAATATTTCTCTTTCTCTGCCCCAAGGATTTGTTTGCCCACATTTTGACAGTCCATGAAATCTTTGACACTGAGCCCTGTCAAATATTAACAACTTTACCTCTGCCAAACGGATTCATGATTTAGACTTTTGTATTTGAAAAACAAAAACAAAAAAGCAAATGAAAAAGTTTCATGTCCTCATCCAATTCAAAAATCAAAAGATTTAACTGATTTAAAACTTGCCCCTGTTCAGGCTGTGAACATTTCAATTAATGCAGAAATTTGTAGGTAAATGTATCAAAAATAACCTTACCAATAAAATATGAAGTCTTACTTTAGTTATCTAAAAATAAGTACTTACAAGTTTTAAGACACATAGGAACCTGATACACACAATTTTAAATTAATAACAAATATACTGATTTAATATAACAATTTGCATGATCTCTTTTTGAAAAATAACTCAATTGTAACTATAGTCAGTTTCTATTGCTGTCCCTGTTATAATACCTCAAGAGTTAACTCCTCTATACCAGTTTTCTAGTCACATCTTTTTTCTAAATGATAATTAAGCATTATTCTTTTACTCCACTCTCCAGGAACTTGCGTTAGTATCATTTCTAAACTCCTTCAAAAAAGCCTTTCATCAATTTACCACAACCTAATCTTCATTTCTAATTACCAAAGTGTACTGCATTTCTGTTACAGGAAAATGAGTCCAATTTTTGGTCTCCATACAGCTGGCTAAACCTTTGCTTCTGGACTTTCTAGTATACTCTTTTGGAGAACTTTTCATCACCTACGAACCAAGGTATTCTCCAGATTTCTAGTATAATCCAGGGTACCTTCCTACTTGCTCTACATTTATCTAAATGTCACTCATATTTTCCATAGGTTGAACTATATGAATCTGTCAATATTTGAAAGTTCTTGACCTAAAAAATGGTAATTTTATACAATTCAACCTAATAAAACAAGTATTCACTTGTACTTATGCTACATTGTTTTATAAATGGTCTCTTGGTGTGAGATGTATACCCGCAAAATGGACTGTAATCAGCTTCTTTTCTCAAAGGAAAAAAGTATGTTTTATGTTTGGTATGCCCTCAAGGCAACAGAGTATACACATTTAGTCAAAGCTGCCCCCGCCCCCCCGCTTTTTTTTTAGGAATTTCCAAGGATATGCCCACTGAGATTACATTCTAAAATATCACTATGAAACATTTACAGATATTGATCATAAAATCTAGACTGTCCCATGAAATTAAAATTTAATTAAAACCAAGCAACAATAGATAATTTAAGCAGATTTTCTGAGAAACCTTAAAAGAAAAGAAAGATAAGCTTCAAAGACAAAACAAAACACAACCTTCCTATCCCTCCTCTCCACAAATGATTCTTTTACTCTCCCACTACAGCTGTATAAGGACAGCATCCTTAACTTTACGAAGGGGAACAATCCTTTGTAGGCTTCTATCATGTACACAGAATTTAAATAAAAAGGAAAAAAGAAATTCTTCAAAATGAAACAAAAATAATAAAATTAACAGAACTACTAATTTATGGCAATGATTGTGGTAATTTGTGTTAATAATTGTGGAAAACCATACTTTTTATAATTCTATAAAAATTTGTTCTAAGGAACCATTAGCTATGTGTTGCAATAATAATGCATATTTGTGTATTAAATTATTTTTGTTTAAACAATGTAACACCTACATCTTGATTTGACATGTCCCAATAAGGTCTTTCTCCATAAGACATAACTTCCCACATGACTATTCCATAGCTCCATACATCACTGGCTGATGTGAATTTCCGGTATTGGATGGCTTCAGGTGCTGTCCATCTTACCGGAATTTTTCCACCCTGTTAGAAAAAGAAATTGACATTTTAAATATGTATAACAACTTATAAATCATTTAAGGCAATACCATAAAGCAACAGTTAAATATTTGTATTTTTATTTGGCAATTCAGCAGCATCAGGACTATCCATCTTGTTCTCTAAATGTATTTAAAGTTACTAATCTGTTTTTCAGAATCCCATTACAAGTTTTCTCATTTCAAGTTTACAAGGCAACTCAATTTAATGGGCCTTGTGTGGTCTTAGGGCAAGAGTCTATTGAAAAGACAATGACAAATTAGGCTAAATTACTAGTAAAATGGAATGAAATATGGGGTATTTAAATAAATCCTCACATATTTTCCTTTGTTCTAATCTCATAAAAGGTATAGGAATTAGCATAGTTAATATTCTTTTAAATCTCTGTTTAAAGTGTGGTCATATTTTTCTGCTACAAATAAGAGTGTTAGTAACTAGATGTTGCTGTATGTAACTTTATACTATTTATTATGAACATCCCAACATAAGGTAAGTATGATCTCATTCTTATCATTACTTTCCTTCTTAGCTTATGTGTAGACTGTGAAAACAACAAATATCCTTCCCCCCAAAAACAAAACAAAACAAAACAGCAATCACTTAGGGGTGGGGAACCTGCGGCCTTAAGGCCACATATGGCCTTAAGTGCGGCCTTTTGACTGAATCCAAATTTTAAAAAACAAATCATTTTATTAAAAGGGGAAGCTTCTCTTGCCTACTTTGGTGCTTAAAAAAAAAACAATCCTGAAATCAGAAGGCTGCAGGTTCCCCACCCATCAGCTCTGCTTTCTTGGTAGGAAAATCTTAGGAATATTAAGTAAGTGCAGTAAAAGACTTTTTCTTACCGTAGTTGTATAGACAGCTTCTGGATCATCCTCTATAACCCGGGAGAGGCCAAAGTCTGACACTTTACAAACAAGATTGCTGTTGACAAGAATATTGCGAGCTGCAAGGTCCCTGTGAACGTATCCCATATCGGCCAAATATCTCATTCCAGCAGCAATACCTCTCAGCATTCCTACTAACTGGATCACTGTAAATTGTCCATCATGTTTCTGCAGAAAGATGAAATAAAATTCCAGTTAGCTGTACCAGAAAAGGGATGAATCACCATGAAAAATTTCAATATACTAGCCATTGACTATTGTATAATAGGAATTGTTAATTAATTTCCTATATTATATAGATACTTTTGAAAAAACATAACATGCTGACTTAACTGGTAGCCAAACAAAATAAGATATAATTTTAGTACTCATTTATTTACAATAATTTATTATTTTAATATTAATTAACAATAGTTTGAGATTATTCAAGTCCAAAAGTATAGAGGCTGACTTTTAAGTCAAAGTTTGGTAATGGAATATCCCAAAATATTAACCCTGACCAGATAAGTGTTTTTCCCACATGCCAAAAATTTTATATAAATAATATAAAAATATATAAAGGAATGAATGTGCATATAATAAGATTTTTTTCTCTAAATGTTAACAAAAGGGAAAGGGGAAAATATTTAAGTCAAAATGAGAAACTAAATAGAGAAACTAAGAAGTAGAAAATGATTATAGTGGCTGATTTTGTTTTCATTTCATTTTTTTTTTTTTTTTAATTTTCTACTGGTAAGAACATTACTCGCAACAAAGATTCTCTAAGACATTTTTAACCCACAATCTCTCCAGTTGAATACAAACATGCATGAAGGATGCTGGTTTGAGTTGATGAATTTCCTAGGTGATGCTTATGTCATAATGATGCAAAAATAAAAGTTTCTCTAAAGCCTCTGATTGCTTATAAATCTGGGTTGAATTTGTAATTCTATATCACGTAAAACAACTTGGCATGTCCCCTGATTCTTTAGATTATTTCTCTTTGCCATTTGGGAAAATGTTAATGTGTGTTCATAGACTTAGGTAAAAATGCCTTTGAGAGTAAAACTATTTAGGTTTATACATTTAGGATTCATCATTTACAAAAATCATATACTATTAATTTAAAAATAGTGATAATAATCATACATTTTATGCTTGATGTTCACATAACAATATAATAGAAATGGTTTTTTACACCACAGAGTTGGAATCATAGTGTCAACGTCAAATGGTTATCTCCCTTTTTAGTCTTCCCTGTATTACTTCTATATTTCATTTATGATTGTATATGTTGTTTTACAATGTGTACAAATTACAGGGCTTTGGCTATCATCTATACTTCAGGTGTTAATATTAATGGAAATCATTTTTTTAACATTGTGTCACATAAATGCTCAAAAGATTCTAGTTTAATCCAGTCTAGAATTCTGATTAATGATCTGATTTTCAAAGATAATTTTCTGACCTCTTATAGCTTACAGTGTACATTTTACATTGCAAAAAAATTCATAAAATTATATTGGTAACACACATAGTATATTTAAAATGAGAAAATAATTCTGATAATTCCAGTACTTACTCTAAGAAATGCATCTAGGGCTCCATTTTCCATGAATTCTATTACAATCATGACTGGTTTCCCTAAAATTAAAATATATATATATTGTTTCAGAAGCTGTAACCTAAACTTCAGGGTTATATCCTCTCTCATCCCTGATAAAACACATAATGCTCTTCTAAAAGGGTGAATGGGTGAGATAGGAGTCTTTCTAATGTTTTCAGTGCTGCTGCTAAGCTTAAAAAGTTTAAATATCTGCTTGGAACATGGTTATGACCCTTAAGATTAAACCGTATAAATAAAAGTCAGTGTTTTCTTCTGACTCCTGCTTTGTGAATAAAACTCAGAGAAAACGACATTTTATCTAAAATATAAAGACTAAACTGTATCACCATTATGGCTTTTGAAGCTAAATAAAAACTTTATCACTCATTCCATCTATCAGATTTATTCTTAAACTCTAATCCTACTCTTATTTTTTCTAGTTTTTTTTCTTGAGGTGATAGCATAAAAGAGTAATCCCAAACCAACAAATGCTGGTGAGGATGTGGAGAGACAGGAACACTCTTACACTGCTGGTGGGACTGCAAATTAGTGCAACCTTTGTGAAAAAGAATTTGGAGATACCTCAAACAGCTAGAAATAGAAATACCATTCGACCCAGCAATAGCATTGTTGGGCATCTACCCAAAAGAGCATAAGACATTCTATTATAAAGACATCTGCACCCGAATGTTTATGGCAGCACAATTCACTATTGCATGGTCATGGAAACAACCCAAGTGCACGTCAATTCATGAGTGGATAATTAAAATTTGGTATATGCTCACAATGGAATATTACTCAATTCTAAGAAACGACAGTGAGCTAGCATCGTTTACGCTATCCTGGATTAAGCTTAAGCCTGTTATACAATGTGAGCCAACATAAGATCTGGAAAATGGGCTACACATCTACTCGCCATCAAGTTGGTACTGACTGATTAAAACTATGGTGCTCAAATGGTGGTAGTGTTCACCAGGGATTGGGAGTGGGAGGAGACCCACATCTTATGGATGTGACGAGCATTGTGAGGGGGAAGGGATTACCTCTAACCCTTCTTAGGGAGAGGCAAATATATACAATGTAACCAAAATGTTAAAAAAAACCCAAAAAACTTTTATCAGGTGGTGGGCAGGTGGGGGGGAAGGAGGGGAAGGGTGTATACTTACATAATGGGTGCGGTGCGCACTGTCTGCAGGTTGGACACGCTTGAAGCTCTGGCACGGTGGGGTGGGGAAGGGGTGGCAGGGGCAATATATGTAACCCTAACAATATTTGTACCCCCATAATATGAGGAAATAAAAGGAAAAATTTTTAAAAAAAACCTTAAAAAAAGAGTAATTGTTTTAATTATGTACTAAGAAAAAGCATTCATTAAGACTATGCGGTATGGTCACAATTTGGTTGTCTTATTATGTATACAATAATACTAATTTCTGACACTCAGCCTATTTGATAAATGAAAGATATAACCAATATCTACCTCTGGTAACAACCCCTTCCAAATGGACAACGTTTGGGTGGTCAAACTGCCCCATGATGCTTGCTTCACATAAAAAATCTCTCCTTTGTTTTTCTGTGTAACCAACTTTCAGGGTTTTTATGGCCACAGCAACATCTCTTTTTCCTGGAAGTTTCAAACGACCACTGCAGACTTCTCCAAATTCTCCTGAATTAAAAGAACAAGTAGGTGTATTTTAGTGCTTGAAATATTTCCTTTCTCAAAGTGAATGCATTAAATTCTTTAAAGGAATTTTTAAAAAGTACTTTCATAAATACTTGGTACAGCTCTCTAGGTCATACTGAACACATTACCATAGATAGGTGATTCTATTTCCTAGACACAAAAGTTGTTTATGGAAAGAATGGCATACTTGAAATTAAAACTTGAACATACAGTTTATCCCATTCATGGAAGTTAAGCTTTCCTAAACCATCTGTTAAACAGGCTACTATTTTTCAATTTGACTAACAAACACTGTTTCAGAGTCAACATTTAGATTTGACTTATGCTGTATAACCTATACTTCCTACTAAAGCATAAGGGCAGATTAGCAAATTCTAACCATTGCTATGCTTTTAAAGTTTGAGAAGCAAATATTTATTAAAGATTTAAAATTCTGGACTGTATATGCAGTATGTCTGCTAGATTTAAGATAATTAGATTCAGAAATATATAATTATGAAAATACATACACATAGAAAATAATGTCGCCTTTAAATAAGGCATACATGTTAATTTTCTACATGGTTTTAAATAGTACAATGGCTAATATCTATCAACACCCCAAAAAAGATAAAGATGAAAGCTTTGAAAGAAGATAGTAAATCATGTAAATGGAAATGTATAGTACAGCAAAAGTCAGGAAAATTCAGATTTTTAAAAATAGTAAATCATTTCTTGAACAGGCCAGAGTTATTATGAAATAACTTGTAATGGAACAGTATCTTAAAAATCCAACAGAAAAAAAAATATATACAGATTTGCTGTGCCACATGCTTTTTTTTTTCACGTTTTTCCTTAAGATTTCATAAACAGGTACAGCCTCACTGCTTCCAACAGTTCAAGTAAATGCAAAAGTTCTATACTTGAGGGATAATTATTTGCCTGTCATTATGATGTATGACTTTCGATCCTGGCTAAATGGAACAGCTGAACAAGGAAGCTACAATAGCCTTACCTGCACCAATCACACGCTCAATTTTAATACAGGAGGCATCTAGCTCCTTGGCGAATTGATGGACAGCTCTATTTGGGTCCTCATAGGTTTCAGGGTCAATGTAGGTTTTGGTGCCTGGAAATTTAACTGTAATGATGTAAGAAAGCATGACTGTGATGAAGCAAAGCACTTATTGTGCAGTCAGCCCAGGAATTTCATTATGCAGAGTGCTCCTTGGAACAGTGAACTTGCTTCCACATCACCTGATTCACAGCAGTTTTAACAGACTACTTCAGTCTGCTGGCGTATAGGTATTATCTGCAAGCTTCTATAGGTAACATAGGATCCATAACATAGGTTACTAACTGAATTGCTTTTCCAGTAAATCAACAAAAGCCATCCACCAAAATTTCTGACTCCTATCAGACTGGAGGTTTAATTAAATTCACTGCTATCATGGCATAGTTCAAGCCATATGGAGGTTTCTAATGGACTTGGAAACACATTTGTAAATCTATCAGTCAGTCAATCAATCAAATTAATACACTGGGAAAAGAAGACATTTCATTTACAGGTAGCCTACTACACTGACAGCAATATTAAAAACATTTAGACATCTTACTTATTCTTTTGATTTATTTTTTTAAAACCAACCACTGTTGACATATACATAAAATTAATACACGATGTGAGGGACTGCTATCACAGAATCAAAGAGAAATCTTCTAAAGACATAGTTTCTTCTTCACCTTGAAGGGCAATAGAAGCCAGATGTACAAAGTACAGAGAAAAGTTAGAAAATTTACAATATTCCTGGGATTTGTTAACCAAGTATGACAGCGATTTGAAAGAGGAATGGTTTATAAAAACTTTCAATTATAAGGCTCTGGAAGATCTTAACTGCTATGAGGAGGTAGCCAAAATGCCTCACAAAAGGTAGTTAAAATGCAAACAACATAGAATCATCTTAAAAGTTAAAAATCTTAAAATGCACCCCAGAAGCATGCAGGTAACAAATAATGCTATGTCAACTTTAAATCAAATTCAATTACAATAATATATTCCAAATCTAATCATTTGGTTAAAGACAAAGATAAGATAGATAGGCATATATTTGGTTATATTAATGCAATGAAAAAATTACACTATATCCTCAAAAAAAACTTTATTGTTTTAACAAAGCCACTGAACAATCTTTTCATCAAATCTTACTATTTGCAGAACAATATATTTCCTTATATATTACACTGCAGCCTAACTGTGCTTATGTCATCACATTAAATTAAAACTATATTTTAAAAATAAACACATAACAAAAAGAAGCAGAATGTATAAAGGAAAATGGGATTTAAAAATCTTGATTTATTCTGCTGTAGTTGATTGTTTATCCAAAATTGATTGTCTTAAACAATTACTGTTGCAGTTTATAAAACTGACAGATGCTCATTTGTTACTAAAGCTGAACATGAAAAAAAAAAACAACACGAAGAAAAGAGAGAGGGGATAGAAGGAGAAAAGAGAGAAGAAGGAGTACAGGGAAGGGGGGAAGAGAAAAAGAGAGAAGGGAAGAAAACAATAGGTTAACCTCCTAGATTGGCAGGCAGATGGAGAATGAGCCATCTTCTCCCTTTTAATTCTCCCTTTCTTTCTTTCTTCTTTTTTTTTTTTTGTTTGTTTGTTTTGATAAGGGAGCTAGATTGGAGGTAACCTTCTGCATCTCAAACGGTCTCTGATGGTTCTTTATTCAAGCTGTCATAAAACATTTTGACAGGCCAGAGCTATTTTGGCATAAAAACATGAAATACTGCCCAGCTTGTATTTGAGGATATTGTTAGAAGAAATGGTAGGAGGAAACAAAATGTAAATTGGAATTGCTTCACTAAACTCCTCCATTGTGTTTATGTCTTTAACTGTAGCACTTGGGGCCATGGAGAGTTGAGGGCACCTGATACAAATGACTGGACATTCTATTAAATTCAGTGCTCTAAAAGCTAGTTAAATGGTTGCTTTCAAGTTTCTGTAAAAATTCAATCTGGTGTCTTAGCACCTAGGAAAATTGTCCGTGTACTAAAGGAATAAAAGGACACCAACTTGTAAATAGCTGGTGACCATAGTGTTATACTGTATGTATTTTAGATAGTCATAAAATCAAATAAAATGCTTGGTTCCCATCAAATGACAAGAAAAGATATCCTTGGAAAAAGAGTGATTCGAAAACATCAAGCATTTACCAGGATAGCATATGTTAAGTGCACTTTAGTCTTTCATTACTCATTTAAAAACAGATGTTTTAAAATAAGGAAAATATTGGCATAATTTCTGAATATTCTGGTGTTTTGCTTATCCCAATTTAACAGCATGAGCTTTTTGTGTTTTAATATCTTATTTACATTTCCTATGAAAGTCAAACATCTTAAAACCACCGTTGATATTTTGCTCTAGATATGAAAACTGCTTAAACACAGCAAACTTATCTTGTCTATATTAGCAAGTAAGACATGCAGCTATATTTTTTCTCATTAGAAACTGGATGTGAAATGTGAAAGAAGTGAATGACATCAAAATATTAAAATTGCATGATGACAAGCATAGGCTATACAACAAGTTTTAGATAAGCCATGTTTCAATTTACCTTCTGCGTTAAACTGCAAGTTAAGGCAAATAAACTATTGTATGTGATAATTTGGGGATGTCTCAGATATACTCAATAAATGAAAGAAAAGTGACATACTGATTATGGTTATATTAAATAACTGTGCCTTTAAAATTATTCACATATGGGTAGGATCAGGGATTCTAAGAACTACAGCCTTATGGTATTCTTCTATATACATTTTACATTAGAAATAAAAATTTAGGCATTTAAGTTTCGATCCTCTCTTTCCTGTATGATGTGTTAAAAATATTCTCTCATGTTATGAAAGAGAAAAAAAAATGTAACTTCCATGTTTTCTGTATATCCTGTTGCTATAAACTACTTGTGGTGCTGTCTTCACTGAGGCTTGTCTCAGGAAAATCAAGGCCAGATTAGCAAAAGCAAGCTCTGACATTGGGAGCATATCAAATAACTCCAAGTGGGATGAAGAATCACACATATTCAGTCATAATCAGGGGTGGATTCAAGTTTTGTGTGGCTTGAACCTTATACAGTTTGGGATACCTTCTTTAAGGGATAGGATATATGATTACATATACAAAATTGTTAGGGCCTTCTTCCCGTGGCCTTGAAATGGTCCATGAAAGTAAGGGGCCCTAAAGATTAAACTTAGGGACAAAGTCACCCCTGGTCATACCTTTAACCTTTATTTGTAGTAATCTGTAATATCCCACATGCCCTTCCTGCCTGCAGTGGTTGTTATTCCACAGAGTCTTGTACTCAGTTTGGATATGTGTCATGTTAAACCACTTTTCTTTCGACAACTTAAAGTCAAAGTAACTGTTGGTTCAAAAATATAGACACACTGAAAAAATTTAGCATGACGACATTTACTGTTTGTGTGTTTAGACCACACATTTTCATTTGAGCTCTTTTTTTTTTTTAAAAAAAGTTCCTGATTGATGCTTAGATATTCTTATGACTTTAGGGACAAGATAATATCTTTTTAGATACTGACATAAGAATCTATTAAATAACACAATAGAAATATAATTTTTTGTCATAGGAAATTTATCTGTGCATGAGAAAATTTAGTAAAGATTATAGCTACTATGAAAAAAATAATAAAATTGGTTTTTAATATTTTCAAGGATTAAAAATAGTAATAATGGATTTGGGTAAGAACATTATTAATTATCCAAACTAAAATCACTTGATTGTTAGGTTTCTGTTTTGCCTGCATAAAGTAATAACATTTACTGACACAGGTATCATTTTCACTTGCCATCCACATTGCAATGAGAATAAGATTAATGTAGATGGGTATCTATTTTATTTGGGTTCCTAAACTCTCTTCTAAACATGACTTCTAAAATGAACTTTTAAGAATCAGCTAACTCAAAACCACAGGAAAACATCAGAGGATTGTATCCTATTACCATACTATTTATGTCCCATGAAATATCTGTTGGTGATAGATACTTTATAGCAGCCATAGAGAAAGATGCTCCTTAACTTTGCATCTCATGGTAGCATCACTAATTGGATGGAAAAAAAGTACCGATCCTTATAATTTGAAATGGCATTCCTAAGCTATATCATGGGGACATGCAACATTTAATGGATTATTATTAGTATGGTAAGAAACATTTGAGTAAAGTTTGCAAAAGGAAAAACTGTGATGTACAAGCAGCTGAATTCTCTTGCAGTTTTATTACATTTCTGAATATATTTTATTTTTTCAAATTCACATCACATGATTTTCATTCTAAATATCTTGTTCAAGTGCTTTAAAGCAACATTTTGAGCTCATTATATAATTTCAAGAATGCTACATGAGAAATTTGTTAATGCCAATACTACAACCAGACTTCTGTATTAAAAGGGGTACATAATAATAAGGAAAAGCCAAACACTTACAATGAAAGTAAAGTTCTTCATCTCCTTCTTGGTCAGCTTTGCTATAACCACAGTGCCTGGAAAAAAGCAAATTTGTGAAATCTCGATGATCTTACTTTATATATTTAATATAACTAACTTACTTAACAACATACTTGTTACGGCTATAAACTAAATACAAAAACTTCCTGCCCACAGTGATAAACCTATTTAGTAATAATGCAGCAATTGCATGATTTAAAAAATGCACAGAAACATCTTCTTTGTGTGACACAATGCAAAAGAAACATTTTTTGGTGAATATGGATTTATCAATGAGTGAATATTTAGTTACATTTCTTTCTGAACATAAAAACAGATGCTAAATGGTTTCCACAAACTTTCATTTTAATAACTAAAATAGTAAATCTTTCTCCTTTATCATTTACATTTATTATGGAAATCTAACTCTGAAAATAACCAAAAAATTTCTCCCAATAGAAATTACAGTACTCATTCCCCTTAAACTGGAAGCAGTGTTCAAACTCATATTGTATTTTTATCTTGGGAGAATGAAAATGTATTGATCTCTAAAATTTAATATCAAAGAATGTTTGCATTTACTATGTAAAATTCTAATATACTAAATCAATAAGTAATAGGCTGACATAATTCTGAAAAGTCAATATATTTTATGATATAAATTAGAACTAATTTGTATTCTACCTTCTTCCAATGATGAAGCCAAAGACCATGAACACCAAAATGATGGTCCCTGCCACAGCAACCACGGCAATGATAATAACTGGATTCTGTTCACTGGAGACGGCTGTCGCTGTAAACAGAGAAAACAGGCTTAGAACCACTTGATATCAGGAAACAACTTGAGAGGTTAAATAAAATAAGAGATATCTATTCTATTTATTTACTTCTAATTTTAAATAAATGCATTATACTGTAACTAATGTAAACATTTATTTTAAATAAAAGTTTATTTCTGCATTTTAAAGAAGTGGTAAGGACAATGCTTTCATTATTTTTATTTATCAGCTATAAAATAAACCTACAAATGCCTGATTGAATGACTATACCCCTGGTTAGTTGTTGGAAGCTTAGTTACGAATCAAGAGGTAGACACATTTCATCTGCAAGTCCTATTAAATCCCTATTTGTTCTTCAACAAGGCATTTGATCCCTCTGTGTCTGTTTTTTTCCTCATATGTAAAATAGGAACCAAAATAAATACCCCGTGTATTTTTTAAAGCACCTTAATGTACACTGAATGCTTTATCTCTCATATCATCAATTTATATAAAAAGCATCATGTAATCATAGCAAAACTTCATGAATTTATAGTCCACTATAATTCAGGAAAAAAGATGAGCTAAATTACTTGTATATATTCTTATAAAGTATCCGGTAAATGCATTTGGAAGTTTAAGATTACAGAGCAGTTAGCCTATTTATGAAAGAGCAAACTTTCTGCAAGTACTTTTTAAAAAAAACTTTATTATTATCTAATTATAGGTACTTTCCACTGTACAGTACTAAGTGATTCTTTTATGCTCATTAAAGCAAGCCCAGCTAGATCTTTCTGAGAGTCTCTTTGGGAACAAGTATATGTTTGCATGTTCTTTAAAACAGCCTCTGATTTAGATATTTCAAAATGACATGAACTTATCACTTCAATTTTTCCAAATTAGTCATATTTCCCCCAGAGTCAATACCAGTATAGACTTCATAAAATCATCAGACACACAAAACAATGAAATATATATTCCAATAAATAATCCAGTGGCAAATATCATATAATATATAATGTCAAACTAATATAATTTGCTTACTCTCAATCAACAACTGTAATCTTTAATTTAAGCAGGATGGAAAAATAACACTCCTTCTTGTTGGTGGCAGGGGACTGGGTCTCTAGAGCAGTAAATCATATGTAGGCAGAATATATCTAGCCACAATAGACAGCATAAAGCTTTTTAGGATTGGCCTTTCTCTAGTTTATCTATGTTTGTCTCCTTTTGACAACTTATCTCTTAATTTTGCACATCAATGCTAAGAGAAGATAGCTCCTGTATTGAAAAACAGTAAAAATAGCTCTGGTTTAATAGATGGTTTCTGAACAAAGATATTATACACACTCCCTAATTTACCACCTGGTGATTTGCTCCCTGAGGGAACTAAACAAAGGTTAAAATAAAAAAACAGAAGTTGAAGAAAACAACTTTCAAGCTTTAATTTATGAATTATAGCCTATTATCATACAACAGAGAAAAGATGGCTTCAAGCATTTTTTGTATGGTCTGGTTGATTTTTTTTCTCTTTACCTGGCTTTTTATATAAATTAAGAGAGGAAAAAGAATGGAGTAACTCTATTCATGAGGAAGGAAAACATTATACACATATGTGTAGAAATTCTTTCCATTCAATCAATGTGTCCCATGAGTCTAATTCTTTGCTTAGGCTCAGTTCTTCCCTTACCTTTAGAAACAGAACTCCAGAGAGAACACTGAACTCAGGTGAATGTTGAAACAGAATTTGTGAATGTTTATTTATACATTTATATATATAGTCATGGCTATACTTTAAACTTTCCATAGGTAACATTATGATTAATATTTTCATTTATTTTATGGATAATATATTTTAAAAGTAATTTGTAATGGCTGTAATCAGAATACCATGTTTAAAATTGTAAAAACACCAGATTTAACTTTGCATAGAAGGGGATTTTAGGATGTATTTAATATGTGCAATGGAATAGATTGTTAGTTAAACATATTTTTAAGTTGATATTTTCACGTTTTTATCCAAACTAAAATTACATAACAAGAGAAGTCATTATATTATATTATATTATATGTATGATGTTATTGTGTGCTATTATTACATAATTTAAAAAAAATATTGTGGGTACATAATGTTGTATATCTTTATGGAGTACATGGATGTTTTGATACAGTCATACAATGTGAATTAATCAAATGAGGGTAATTCCATCACCTCAGGCATTTAACATTTCTTTGTATTGGGAACATTCCAATTCTACTATTTTAGTTAAAGTATACCTTAACTTACTGTTGATTATAGTCACTTTACTGTGCTATCAAATATTGTGAACTTCTGTTTTCAAACAATGCTCAAGTGACTTCTCTTCTGTGGCATCTTCCCTCTTGCCCTGCTTTCTAGCACAATGAGTCACTGCTGATAACAGTGGGTCATGTCCTCTCCCAGGTCTTAACTGTGTGGCCAGAATCTGTGTACCTGTCTCTCTTTCACTGAACTTTCAATAGGGAGCAATGTGTCTCCATACATCCCTAATTCTTAGCACTGACCCTTGTGCTAACTCCGTGGTTCTCAATAGGTAGCCTGGGAATCCATGAGGGTCCTCAAGAGCTTTTCAGGGAATCTGCAAGGTCAAAATTATTTTCATATAATAGGAAGATGTTATTTGCCTTTTTCACTCTCATTTGTTACAAGTACTCAGTTAAGTTTTCCAGAAGGTACAAGACATGTGATAATGTCATCCCTCTCATCGCTAATGAAATGTGTGTGTGTGTGTGTGTGTGTGTGCTTGTGTTTTTAAAGGTTCTGTTTTAATTTCTAATGTGTTGAATATCCATAGATATAACACACATAAAATTTGTGGCGGATCTTCAACATTTTTTAATAGTAAAAGTGTTCCTGAGATGAAAATGTTTGAGAATGGCTGTGCTAAACAATAAGAGCTGATACTTGAGACTTTTCCTGCTAGGAACTATCCTTGGCAGTTTGTGTATATTAACTTATTTAATCCTCCAAATATGCTGTGAGTTGGCTACTGCTATCCTAGCAATTAGGGTACAGAGAACTAGCTCATTCAAAGTCCTACAACTGGACATGGCAGAGCTGAAATTGGAAACCAGGCATTTGTCTATAATACTGCTTGATACTTATAATATATTCTGTATCGACGAATGTGAGAGATTCATTGATTGCTTATGTACTTAGTGTCCTCTATGTGCTAAAACCCATACTAGACATTGGCAAGACAAATAGCAAGAGACGGAGATATGAATCCTTCTACATCAACTTTACATGCCAGTGGGAGAGAACATTCCAATGATAAAAATCACCAAGTTCTTCTATTGCAAAAATCCATTTTTAACATTCATTTAATGTGATCATTCAGGCCCCACTACTTCAACTAATATCTATGAGTCTTGGTTACTTCTTAATTAAATAGTGAAGCACTCAATAAATAATAGTTTGACTCAATATTCTCAATTTACAAAGTCAGGAAAAGGCATAAATTCATTTCGAAAGTTTTGAAATGTAAACGTGTTTAAATGATAAGGAATGTTTAGGTAAATGTGAGATAACTAACTGACATTTCTAATTTAAGTTTAAACTAGTCATTAGAATATGAAAAAAGATAAATTGAAGTATCTTATTATATTTAAAATCTCAAGGTGATATCATGAAGTAAGTCTGAGTGGAAAACCATTAACAGCACATTTTAACACTAACCACTCAAATGTTTAGATGCTGAAATCTCAACTGAAAATACTTTAATGTTTGAGGGCCACTAAACTTAGATACTCTCATTCTTAGTCTTATATATTCCATTTAAAAATGATAATCATGAATAATAATGGTACCAAGTTTATCACACTAATTTATGTGACAAATTTTTAAATTGATGCAAATATGTTTACAATTCTATGTAAATGTTTTATATTTCAAATTGATTTCAACATACTTTTAAATTTGTGGCTATGAGAGTTATGGATTTATTTTAAACTGTTACAAAATATTTTGAAAGAAGAACACTGTTAGCAAACTTAACAAGCATTAGTTAATGCAAAGTATATTTATCAATTTAATCCACTTTTTACAGATCTATAAAAATCTTTCTCTGAAGTCAAAATAATTTTTATCAAAATTTATGATGTGATTTTTTTAACTGAGGAAAGAAACTCATGTAATATTTTTTCAACTTGCTTTTGTTTAGAATTTTGGAGGAATGCTGGATTGGCAAAAGGAGGTAACAGCTGGGGAAAGCTTGAGCCTGAGCAGTAACATCAGGAGGAATCAAAAACTGCAAAAGACAGAAACACACACTGAGACCTCAGCCCAGCTGAAGAGCAACCAGCAAGGGCACTCAAAGTGTTCTGAACTTGCAGTAAACTGAGGCATGCATCCCAACATATTTCTGCTTATTTGTTTATATACTATATATAAATGCATTTTTACTATACAATCTTATGTTTCATTAGAAAATGTAAGCAAAATTATAAAAGGGCTTCAACAATATTGTTTTGTTGTTGTTATGTTCTATTTTTAGTCTGGAATATTCATTTAATTATCTCCTTTATAGTTCATATATATTTTAAATATATTCTTTAGTATACTTGAAATATCCCATAACAAAAATGAAAAGAGAACTGGCAAACATAAAAAGAAATATAATTTCTAAGATCTTCCTGAACTCCAATTTTTGAAATCATTGCTAAAGGGCAAGTAGCTTAAATTAACACAGGTTCTTAGATACCATCTTTCTCTTGTCACCCTGGTGTACATTCTTGCCTCATTTGGAGTTTTCTGTGAAGGGGCAACTTTGATGGACACAATTAGAGTGAGAACACTTTGAGGTCTACAAAAATATCTTGTGTCAACCTATAAAATGAATGAGTCCTGCTTCTGTTTCTAACTTCACCTTTTTTTAAAAATCCAGTCTGTGTTAAAGAGACTAATTTAAATCACAAGATTCTAAAATTACTAAACCAACAGCAAATGTTAAATTAATATTATGAACAACTTTTACAAACTACATATATATGCATATATATTTACCTTTATATGTAAAAAACATCTTGCTGCAAATCATCACCCTTGATATTGAAAATAAATATATGCTAGTGTTATTGAGAGTAAGAATCCAAACCAAAGGTATAATTACCTTCAAACATTTTACCTGTAGCTTCCTCTAGTGTAGCAACATCAAGTCTAGGACTGTAATTTCCATAACCAGCAGCAGTAAAAGCTCGAATCTGGAAAACATACACTGTTCCTGGTTTCAGATTATTAATGGAGGCTGAAGTGGACTTAGTTTTTACTGTTGAGTAGGTCCGTTCCCTTTGATCCTAGAAACGATATTTACAGGAAATATTTAATTGTGATTGAAACCAGATGATCTGACAGCCAATTCTTGCAATTTATTTCAGTTTTCTGCATTGTTTTTGTAGAAGCTACATTGTACGTTGTAGAATATTACAGAGTTGTTCCTAAGTTAATATAAAATATAAATGTGAAATACATGCCTTTGTTCTATAAATTTCAAGGAGAAATAATTTTGTTAAAACATTTATTATGTTTTGAGCTTTTGCTTTTTAGGACAGGGCATAGTGGCAAGAACTATTTGGCCATAATATAATCAAATGTCCTACTGTCCTTCAAAACATAAGTATACCTGTAAAATCTATGGTTCAGTAGAGGTGTTCTTGTCTTATTTTTTTTCCTGAATGTTATTCATCAAGCAAAAAGCCATATGCTAAAATATAAGGAAGTTAAATCAAGAAATTCAGCTTATACCATCACCACACTGATATATTAATTATTTTCAATAAAAACTGCATTTTTCACAGAATAAAACCACTTCTGCAGTGTAGTATTTGATGAAGTATTTCAAAATTAAAATTATCAATATAAGCATTAAAACCGTATTACATGATTTATGGTTGGACAATATTTTAAACATTATTTAGTTCGATTTCCTCATCAGATGTAAAAACTGAGGTGTACAGAGTTTATCAAAATAATAAAGTTATGTTTTTATTATCAAGTTTTTCATCCTATAAGCAACAAACACATTTTATGTACATATATATGACAAGCATAAGAATTAAAGAAATATTAAAATTCAAGCATATAAAAAAACTCCACCAAAGTAATATACCAAAGTAATATATAAATGAATAAAAATGTAAAGCTTCATTGATGTGACTCTTATAGACTATTTATGAATAAAACTTATAAAATTATACTTCGTAATATACAATTTTAAATCTCATTTGTTCTAAAATAAATACCTGCGTTCAACTTGATAAGGCAATAAAATTATTCTTTGAAATCTGAAAATATCATTCTAGTTGTTTAATTTGGCATCACACTGATATTTGCAAAAGTGTAAATAAATATATACTTAAACTCACTTTAGTGAAACTGATCTTTGATTGTTTTAATTATAATCATGTATAAAAATGATAGTTGGTATTATATATATATTTATCTCAAATATAAAACTAGGCATAACTCATATTAGATGTCACAATGATATATAGATCACATTCTTGGACATATTACAATACAATGTAATACAATACTATTACTATCTTCTAATAATTGCCTAGTATGCAAATTTAGCAAATGTAGATACACTCTATTTCTGTTAGGCAAAATAATAATTATTTGAACAGATTTATTCAAAAACAAGGATTTGCAAAATATTTCGGATTTGTATTGTGACAAAATTTACTATCACCACCTAACTTATATTTTTTTAGAATGTTTTATTGCTTGTGAAATTTGATATAATTTCAGCAGGGACCTAATAACTGTTATGGAAAAACAAATACAACAAAAAGAGCATTAAAAACAATGATTCCCTCTGAAATACATTTGGTGGGATAAGAAATGAAGCATATAAAATTCAACTTTGGCCATGAAGTTATAAATGTATAATGTAAATAATAAGCAAAATATTATAAATTTAATCTGAACATTCAAACTAACCTTATTTAAAACTGTTTTTTCTTCAAAAAGTTTCCCCTACCAATGCACTATAAACATTTAAATTCATTCAATCAAGTCAACTCCACACCAAATTTTTCCAAAGCTTTAGGCCTCTATTTTGTAATTCTATCAAAAACGGTTAAAATGGCTATGCATATTACAGCACTTCGACTAACTCAGTTAAGTCATAATAGTAATACTTCTAATTACTATTTCTGTTAGGACTAGTAATAGTTTTCATGTTTCAAACCTTGTACCAGGTGTTTCTGTGAGGTTGAGCTTTGGATCACAAATTGTATATAGGATATATATTATATATAAGTATTATATATACATATATTTCTCTTTCCAAATGAGAGAAAAATAAATATACTCATATACTCAGATATATCACTACTTGCTAAAATTTAGATGTTGTAAGGAGATTAAAAAGGTAGCACTTGTTTTTTCAGTCATATTATTTTTCCTGGAGAGAGGAGAGTAAAGAAGTTGTAGACCTGATGAATATAACATATATGAAGTAAATTTCAGGAAGAATTTGAAAGACTGAAATAACCTCATCTGATTCATAAGTTTGGAAAATATTACATATTTATTATGCAAAACATTCTTATTATTTTATATTAGTAAATTATTTGAGGAAATCATCCTTATCAATGAAATCATATAAATTGAATAAATCATTAATGGCCCAAACAGACATACTAAAAGAAATATTTTTTCAAAAATGCATTTGGCTGTATGGTTTCTGTGGCACTAAAACATCCCACATCTAATTATTATGATATCAAAAACTGAATAAATACACTACAAATGGAATATTTTCATTTGTGTAACACAGAAACTTAACACACAGAAATCACAATGAAAATGATGAACCAGAGATTCAGGCTGATGATTATTAAAAATGGCTAAAATTAACCACAAAGTTTGAAGTAGCTCCAAATAGTTGGCTTAACGACCAACTTTAGTCTACAATACGGTAGGATGACATGAGACACATCGCACATTTCTGTACATTTCACTTGCTCTTAGCACTTACTTTCTCGTAATACTTGATTTCATATTCTGTGATGACTCCATTGGGATGCTCTGGTTCCTGCCAGGAAAGCTCGACACTCCGCTGCAGCACTCTCTCCTTCATTACTCCGCTCACTTGCGAGGGAGCTGTTTGGACAAGATGTGTCAATAAACAAAGAGAAAATTCACTGGATGCCTCAAATCAAATGTCACAACTGATCAGTCCCATGCTGTGCCAGTTTCATTAAGGTAAAAGAAAGCACCTTTTCATAGCTCACAATTCAGAAACTAATGAATATTCAAACAGGACCTTATTACTGTTCATAAACCTTAATAGAAATTTAAATTAAAGTGCAAACAGGAGAAGATAGCATTGTTCAAGTTAGTGAAAAATGGAAATGATGGGGCTGAGAATGACAATTAAGCAAATGAATGCTAATTAGGGCTAGAAAATATGATTTCAGATTAATCTCCAGTGATAAACTAAGTCCAAATATTTATTTCACATGCAAAAGCAATACACATTTTAAAAGAAAAAGAAAAAATAATTTAATATTATGAAAGAAAAAGTAAATAAAATGGCTACTTTAATCTTCAATTAAAGGGTCATACTTTTTAAAATGTTTTCATATTTTACTTTGTGCTGCTGTGTGTGAGAGTGTGTGTGTGTGTGTGTGTGTGTGTGTGTCTGTGTGTGTATTCCCAAAGAATTCCAAGTAACCTTGGAAAAAATTGTTATACTTTATCAGGTCAAGATTAGAGAAAATTCCATAGCTGCTGCCACTTAATATATGTGCATGAATACACATACATACACATACAGACTCTTGCACTTGTAATTTATACCTACGTAACCTAGGCTTCAAGCTTTGAAAGGAGCAATTCAAAGCGACAATCTTGCTTTCTCTTTCTATATAGATAATAATATGCTTAGAGTTCTTTCATTCTAATTAGCGACATATACTCTTTTTGGTAGCTAAGTCTGTGGAATGTAGCAAACTAATTTGCTCTGTCTAATTTGCTCAGTGATGATTAACTAGTTGTCTACTCTGTCTAAATGAGTAGCTGCTCTGGCTTGGCTGAATTTCAGTGGGGTCATTATGTTCCATGTATCATGCTCTATCTCATTTTGTAAAATATTTTCAGGCTGTTAATTTAATTTTCAGATGTCTGAAATTGTTAATAATCCTGCTGACAGAAAAGCAATTATATGGGACCAAAGCTGTTTAAGCAACCTTCCAATGTTTATCCCTTTGGCTTTATTTTGTTTCTTCTACTTCTTAATATTTTCTTATATCAATGTTTAGAAAACACATTTTTCACTTCTTTCTAGCTTGGCGATTTTGAAGGAAGGACATGGAAGATGCATGACTCCTATTTCCTCCCAGATTAGTAACAAAAGCATAACTAGAGCAGATTAAGTGGGACAGCTTTCCCTTGAAGGGTACGCAGCCAAAGTACTCAACAAACTGTGTTTACAAGCTAAATGCATTTCTGATATATTTTCAGTGAAGCTGTTTTCTAATAAAAAATATTATTTTTGTCTCAACTTTTTAAACCTGAATATATGCAGTAAAAACTTGTCTCTAAAGTGATATGTCTCCCCACCTGTAACATGCTCAGCACATATCAGCAGACTGCTAAATTCAAGAGGCTGCTTCTTTAGGCTGTGGCCTTAGGACACATAAATCCCAACCAATTGTGAGGTGAGATTCTACTTAACAAATAACCTCTAAGAGTATAACTTAAGGAAATCATTAAAAATTGTATTTTAACTTTCATTAGTAAAAAAAAAAATAGAATGCAACACAGGCAAGAATACTGCAAGAATCAATACACTGAGTTACCTAATAGGGCTGCTGGTCTCTGATCAGAGTTTACAATTTATGTGTGCCATTTAAAAATAGGTTAGCAGGAAACAGGTTAAAGAGTAAGCCTGTGTAATCTCTAGGTCTCTTTCAAATAACACACATAGTTTAATGCGATTCTCAGTGTAAGTAAAACTATAAGACATTTTGCTTGGCTTCTATTTCTAATACTATAGTGAAAGAGGCAGGAGACACTGAATTCTTCAAGTTATGGAAGAGACTCGGGGTATAAATCTACCTCTTTTAGTTTCTGATACATTAAAGCAAGATCTAAATATAAAACAAAGTGATTTCTGCAAGTTACACACTAAAATTATATTCATTATTTCATCCTGGAAAAGAAATTTTACCAATAAAATTACACTAATTAGAGACTGGGGAAAAGAAAGGTACCCCAAAATAAAAATACATTTGAAATATATATTTTGAAACTCATATCACAGTGCAAACAGTGTAGTATGCTACAATATATTTTCCCTCTTTTGCACAAGGATCCATGTCTGTAAGTGACTATACTCTTGATTTCTTGTATATTTCTTTTTTTTAATCCCTTGCTGATTCTACATCAAGTCATACATTTTAAGAGGGTCAGAAATGGAAGTACTAGTTCATGGCCCTTGAGAATGGATAAACCACAGGATAGGAAAAATATCTCTCTGTCTTATTCCTTCAAATACAACATTTGGTAGAAGAAAATGGATTATATTTTCTCTTGAGTTTCAATATCTTAGGTATAAAGAATATACAACTCACAGGATATACAGCATATGAACAAAAACATCTCTAATCTAGTCAGATTCTAACAAAGATCATTATTTTCAGATAAACTTATACATTAAAGTAAAATTGAAGTGGCATAAGGTATGCTGATCTTAAAACATAGTGATTTCTATGGTTAATATATAATATTTGACCTAAATTAATAACATCATAACAATTTCACTAAGGATGTCCCTATTCTTACACCAAAATATTCCATTAACTATAATCTAAATTCATTTATGAAAAGGAAATGTATATAACTAAATTATGTGCATATTTAAGAAACAATTAGGTGTCATGACACTTAAATTATAATTTTCATAGTTATAAAAATGAAATTAAATATATTGTAATTGGAATTCATGTGAAGCTAATAAATAGTAACCAATACTAATAAAGTTCCTGAATTGAAAAATATAGGAAAACAAATACTATATATAGAGGATTTTTTGATGTGAATTTTTAGTAGGGTTTCTAACAATGATTAACAGTCATTCCTCACTTAAGTTTCTAGAAATATTTAAATATAAAAATTTATTTCAACTGAAGAAACAGATGGACCTTTCTTTGCCCATAAGGATCTTCAAGATTTATGAGGGATATAAGACACAGCAAATAAATAAAATATAAAACAGAGTAAGCCATGGAGCACATTATTAATCATATTGGAAATCTCCATAAATGGCAATGAGAGATGATATTAGGAAATTCAAAAATGGTTTCCAGAGTTCAAAGTGGTAAATCTCAACAGCATAAAAACAATGTTGATAAAGTTGATGAAAAAGGAAAGCAAAAGTCTAATGAAAGGAAAAAGAAGTAAATGTGTGAAGTGGGTTTGTCAGTATGACATTTTGAATTGAAAAATAATTAGTAACAAGAATAGTAGGTTTATGTACTGACCTGAACCAATCAACATGTTATGGATTTTAAGCTTCAAGCACTCATACATGATCTTTGATTTTAATACATTTTCAATTAAAATATAATTACAAAAGATATTTAAATTACAGGATGGGATATATTCATAAGGGCTACATTCCACCACCACCCCTATAAACATGTTAAGTTTACCTATAGGTAAGGGAAAATTTCTTAGCATAAAATAGAAAAAAAGACAATTTTATGTTATTTTTTGGCTTAAAACAACATGAATTTATTATCTCTAAGTTTCTAAAGGTTGAGAAAAAGACAATTTTAAAATGCAGCATAGCAGGCAAAATAGTCCCACAAAGATGTCCAGACCCTAATCTATGGAACTTGTGAATATGTAAATTACATGGCAAAAGCAACATGGCAAATGTTTAAACTTATAGATCTTAAAATAAAGAGATTATTCTGAATTTTTCCCAGTGGACCCAATCTAATAACACGAGCTCTTAAAAGCACACAGAGGTGCTGCAGAAGTCAGAGGAATGTGAATCATGATAGGGAATAAACCTGCCATTGCTGGTGGGGAGGGGGCAAGGAAAACATGAGAAGACATAGAAACAGCCTTTAGGATTAGACTGGCCTTGGCTGACAGGCATGGAGATGGAGACTTCAGTTTTGAAAGAGCAAAGGAACCAAGTCCTGCCAGCAACAGGAATGAGCTTGGAAATGGTTCTTCCCCAGAGCCATCAGTTAAGAGCCCAGACCAGCTGATAACGTGATTTTCAGCCTTCTGAGGGCATCAGCAGAGGATCCAGCTGAGCCTTGCTGTGCCCAGACTTGTGTTCCATAAAACTGTGAGATAATGAATTAGTGTTGTTTTTAATTGCTAAGTGTTTATCGTAATTTGTTTTGGCAGAAATAGAAAACTAAGACACACAGTAAAGACAAAAGTATACCTATTGAAATTTTTATGATGTCTAAGAAAAAAGGTTAGTGATAGCATGGTTAAACAATGTGACATGTCAAATTTTATGCTGAAATGGCATGGAATCAGGGAATATTGATTTTGAGACTAAAACGTAATGTTTTATAGGAAAAAATTGCTGTTATACATTTGGGAGGAACATATTTTTGTGGTAGAACTTTTATGAAGCTAATGAAATTGATTTTGGATTAGAAAGTAATTTATTTATACCAGTCATCATTTTTCCTACACTTAAAAGTTCTGACAGAATTTCAACAAAGAAAGAGGATGGAATATATATATATATGGAATATATATATATTTCAATAATACAATAAGGTAAGATGGGTCAACAAGCTTTCATCATGCATATCAAGTTGTTAAATCTATTGACATTTGTTAGATTTCCATTAGGTAAATGCAAAAAGTAAAAATGAAGGTATCTTTAGAATAAAGTTAAAGGAAAACCCAATAGTAATAAAATAATAATCTTTTACTGACCACTTTTGTTGGCATACATTATCAGCATGGAATTTATTTTTACTAATTCTTTGAAATGACAAATGTATGTGTTATTAGGAGTTTATTATTTTACAATACATAACTTTTGGCTTTCTTACTGTTCCCCACAGGTGTTTCATTTTTGCACTGTAGGACAAACACATACATTTATTTCAATAACAAAATACTAGTCTTAAGTATACATGGTGCAGTGTATCATGTGACATAGCAATTCTATTTCTAGGTATGTAGATATATGTATAAAAATGCTAACACATAATTGTACTAAATTTGAATTTCCTGGCTGTGAAATAAAGGGTCAGTAATAAGTTTATCAACAATAAGTATACAATTTTAGCTAAAAAGAAAAGGCACAGGGACTGAGGGCAATCGAGTCTGTAGCAATTATGAGCAATCTATTTGTAATAGATGTCTGTCAAATTATCTTTGGTTGGAGAGAAGGATGATACATGGCTAAAACAAAGTTTCATTGTATAATAAGTAGTCGAAAAAATCAGTAAGAAATGAATGATCTTTTTTTCAAAATTAAATTATGTTATTTGCATCACTACCTACTTAACATACCAATTAAGATGAATGTTTTAAAAAATGAAAAATACATAATATAATAAGCTATATGACAATAAATATTTAAATAAATTCAAAGAACAGTTACTAAAAAGACAACTTGAATAAGTGATAAGATCTTAAAGTTCTGTGAAAAACTCAATTTTATGTTGAACTAACAAAGCAGGAAAATGAAGTAGATAAGGGCCCCATTCAAGAATATATGTGAGTTATGTCGATATATAACTTATATTTTCAGTAAGGTAATAAAATACATAACAGAAACAACAAAAGTCACTACATCACTATTTGATCAACTAACAACAGTCCTGTAAAGCAATGATTGTAAAAATGATCTAACAATACATCTTTCTGAGAATAAATTTTTCTTCTCTGTTATCATCAGATAATTCGCAATCAATTGTTTGGGCATTTAATTAATCACTATAGGAGTTAGCACTTCCCAGCAAAATTTCTAAGTAAAATGCTTTAAGGGGCAAAAAGGTGAGGATTGTGGAGAAAGCTACTATTGGCCATTGGTTTTACATATGTATTGGAACTCCTAATCTCTGCTAAAGTACTGACTGAAATGTCAACTGATGAAAGGGTAAGTTGTAACTCCTGGTACAGTTTTATTTTAATAATAATTCTCTGAATATAAAAAAAATAAAATTTTGAATACAGTAAGCATAAATTAGGCAACTTCCCAGAACAGGCTTTCCTATTCCTAACAGTCCTACTCACAAAGGAATAACTAAATGATGATCTAATATGAAAATTCAGAAAGGTTATGAAGCTCTTAATATTGACTCATACATGTTATCTATTTTTTCAATCAACAGGTAATGCTACTTTTTTATTTGTTTCATTCTATTCAACACATAACCCTATGAGGTAGGTATTGTATGTTCTATGTTATTGGTGAAGAAGCTGCTCCTTAAGAAGTTATTAATCAGTAGCAGCCTCTCAGAAAGGGGCAGATTTCAGATTTAATCCATGTTTTTAAGTCCTAATTCCCAGCTATCAACTACACTGTAATACTTCTAGGCTCTAGCACTTCCTGAGAGAAGACAATAGAAAGTGGAAAGCTGAGCAAACATTCATTCATTTAATATTTCTTGAGAATTCATGATGTGTCAGGACATTAAGTGCAGCTGAAAGTTGTTGGTCTATGAGAAGGTGAGAAACTTGTGTCAGATGCACATCAACTATGTCATTAGCAATTTTTTGTTGTTGCTGAACTGACATTTTTTTCCTAGCAAGATTTTCTTGATGAAAGAAGCATTTTTTTTTATTTGCAGTTTCCTTGATCATTTTCTTTCTGGTACAAGCTACTTATCTGTCATACATTGGTACTTTGAGTAGTAGTGTCTTTTAAAAGTACTCCGGCATTAGTCTTAGGTACCCTTCACTGTTACACCAAAATGCCCAAAAGGTAAGATCACTATAACAACATTTTTACTGATGTCTGGTGAAAGCTGCATTAATTCATACCTTCTACATGTAATTCTTCATAACTGATCATAGCACAAAGAAAGTTGTACGGACTGCAAAGATGATGAGAGCTCATATCTACCTTCCAGGATATTTTAATCCAGGGAATAAGTTAGAATGTGCAAGTGTACAAACAATTTAAATGCAAAACTAAATATTATAATATAAATAAAATATAAACCAAGTGCCTGCAAATTTTTGGAAGGCAGTAAAGAGCAAAACACACAAAAAAATTTTCCTGCCAAAAAATCACTTGCAATTCAGTGTTCGTGTGGTACAACAATATATTTAAACTAATTGTCAAGAATGTTGGCATCATATCTATAATAAGCAAGAGATAACTTTATATTTTGAGTGGTGAGGAAACAGTAATTTAAATGATTTTTAACCACTTTCATATTTGGACTTTCAGGCAATCTGACTCCATCTCTAATTTTTTCCATGACTCTATAGCCAAAGAATACGTTATTTATATGGTGAACTTTATTACTATGGTGCTTTAATGACAGATTATTTATAGAAATGATTTATCAGGAAGTAAGGGGCAGCTATGACCTCTCTCAGAGGTACAACACTTCAAGTTGTACATATTTTCTTTGACCTTGGATAATGGTTTTTTAAATACAAAAAGAATTACATTGTATTCTAATCACAAAAATACCGTAAATCAAGTTGATAATTTTTGAGATGTTAATTTAGTCCAAATGCCATGTTATAGGTATCTTTAATTGCAATTTTCGTAGCTATCTATTTGAATTTCATACATGAGTTTATATATTATACATTATTTTATATTTTGATACACTGTAACTATATTTTCTTACAGGATGTACATCAATGTAACCCTTCATGTAGATAAGGTTTATTTATATTCTATTATATCTACCATAAAACATATGAATGATTCCTATATTATATAATAATATACATAGTTATTTTATGTAAGTTATATATATTATTATGTGATTAAGTTTATTAGTTCCTCTTCCTAAGTATCTACACAATGTTTAAAATATTGTCTTGTATATTATAACATTCAGGAAATTCATAAATTTGGTATACTTTCCAGAAACAGTAAAGCATGCATTTAAACAACATATACATTGTTTATAAAGAACAGAGTCACTGGAAAGAATATTAAAGAAAGAGGAGTATGAGATTTGCCTTAAAGACAAATCATATACATGTGTTAGTCATATACATTCGGAATAATCATATTTCTCCATTTGAATAAAATTGCATAACTGAACACCAATTGTGTGCTTGCTCTGTGGGTACGCTGCATTTATAATTCCCTAAATAATTGTCTATTGCACCAGCATTTTTCATTATTATAAAATTAATAATGGTTTGCAACCAAATTTTTATAAAATGAATGAAATAGAATAAAAAGTTCATCACATATAGTAATAAATATAGTTTCATAAATAATGTTTCCCATGTGTGAATATGTGCATATGGATAGACATATATCTTTGGTAAATATATACACTATGCATCTGCAAATTATTATTGATAAATATATTTAATTTCTTTTTATTTTTTATTTCAGCATATTACAGGGGTACAGATATTTAGGTTACACATATTGCCTTTTACCCACCCAAGTCAGAGCTTCAAGTGTGTCCATCCCCCACACAGTGTGCACCACACCCATTAGGTGTGTATATACCTATTCCCTCCTCCCATTCCCATCTGCCTGACACCCGATAAATGTTACTACTATATGTGCACTTAAGTGTTGATCAGTTAATACCAATTTGATGGTGAATACATGTGGTGCTTTTTTCCCATTCTTGTGACACTTCACTTAGTAGAATGGGTTCCAGCTGTATCCAGGAAAATACAAGAGGTGCTAGATCACCATTGTTTTTTGTGGCTGAGTAGAACTCCATGGTATACATATACCACATTTTATTAATCCACTCATGTATTGATGGGCACTTGGGTTGTTTCCACATCTTTGCAATTGTGAATTGTGCTGCTATAAACATTCTAGTGCAGATGTATTTTTTACAGAATGTCCTTTTTTCCTCTGGGTAGATGCCCAGTAAAGGGATTGCTGGATCAAATTAAATATATTTAAAATTTTTGAAATTCACTGCATTACATGAAAAACATTTAAGTGTGTATCATAGAGTGATATCCATTTAAGTTGATATAATACAAAACATAATATAGTAAAAATGTTTGACAATTTTATGTTACACTATTCATTTATTCTATGTCAAAATTCTTGATGATGGTTGAAGAGAATAACCAATTCCCTTATATTTTGTCTGCAATAAATCGCACACTTTTTCTACTTTTTATTTCTTTTCTTTCTATTTCTCTTCTTTGTTTTTTCTACTCTGATATAGATTGCTTATGAGTGAGTTTTCCTGGCCTAAAACATGTATGTATCAAAATCATCCTACTTACTTAAATATGATTTAACAATATTATTTTTTGCAGAGATTGTTCCTTGTTAGTGGTATTGTTCATTTCATTTATTTTTTCAAAATCATCACTTTGGTGCTCCTCAGAATTAATTTAATTTTAATTTCCATCCTGTTGTACATTGAATTATTCCAGGAGAAGAGGAAAAAGAAAAGAGTAAAGAAAGGAGGAAGAAAAGAACAAGGAGGAAGAGCTGGAGCAGGAGGAGGAGTAGGTGAAAAGGAAGGAAACCTAAAGTAGCTCAAGACTCATTAATATTACCTTATTTAAAATGTACAATTAAAAAAAGCTATCATCTGAATTGCTCCAGTAACTCTGAATACATTTCATCTTAAAAGTGCATAAATTTAAGAAATTCATATTGCTTAATAGTAACTTCTCAATATCAGTCAAGACTTAATACTTTATTGCAAGAACCTGTTACAAACTAAGCACTTAGTTTAAAATACTCGGCTAAATACATTTTGATTAGCTTTGCAATTTATATTTTAAAGTTGTTGCTTTACAAAGTAGAACCTACTGCCTAGGAAGTCAGGGATAAATGAAACTTGCATGAAATTTCCTAAAACCATATGATACCAATGGTGCAATGTGGCACTAATTTACTATATACAGCCAGGGGCAGGGGCTCATGCTTGTAATCCTAGGACTCTGGGAGGCTAAGGCAGGAGGATTGTTTGAGGACAGGGGTTCGAGACCAGCCTGAGCAAGAGCAAGGGGACCTGTCTCTACAGAAAAAAATATAAAACCCAACCAGGCATAGTGGCGCACACCTGTAGTCCCAGCTACTTGGGACATTGAGGCAGGAGGATCTCTTGAGCCCAGGAGTTTGAGTAAGCTTTGATGATGCCACTGCCCTCCAGCCCAGGTGACAGAGCCAGACTCTGTCTCAAAACAAACAAAAAATTGCTATATAATATTTTAGTACCAGAAGAAAATTAATGCAGCTTCCTAACGTGGCCAATTAATGCCCAAGGATCACTTTTATGTGCTTGGAAAATATGGCTTATGATGCATAGTTATATGTAGAGAGAGTTACCAATTTATTAATAAATTTGATTCCAAAAGTTAATTTGTAACTTAGTTGTTTGTAACTTGGACTTGATTTACTACAGATACAATATCATAAATAGCAGATTGCCAAGCCAGCTCACAAATATGTATATGACCCAGAATGTTGTCAAAATACCGTATATTGTCACAGAAAAAAGTATTGAAAAAATTCTGCTTTAGTACTAGTAACTATGCAACACAGAAAAAAATATATAATTAACAAAATGTGTTTGCTATTCCTACTGAATGCAGGTGTTTCAATATAGGAATTAAGATCTCCCTGAATCTTCCCAACATTGTTATTTTGTAGCCAGAGACAGAAACTGATCAACTTTTGCATATCGTTGTCCCTCCCTTTCTCTTGCCACAAATGGAGTTTTGACTTTATTCCTAAATAGTCTCCAGCTGCTAAGAAATAACTACCTCAAAAACTAAGTAGGACATAAATACAAAGAAGATAATGTTCCCAGTTTCACCTTTTATCTATTAGAGGGGGGGTCTATCGCCCATGGGCCAAATCTGGCTAGCCACCTGTTTCTGTAAATAAAGTTTATTTGGAACACAGCAGCATCCTGTCTACATATTGCCTATGGCTGCTGTTGTGTTAAAATATGCTAAAATATTTGAGGTGAGGGATTGTCACACAGACAACATGGCCCACATAGTATGAAATATTTAATATCTGGCCTTTCTCAGAAATGGTTTATCTTTCTCTGAGTTAGAGTCTGCTTAGCTGCAAGTAAGAAATCCCAAATAAACAGTAGTTTAAGATTGTTGTTTTATTTTTCCTTATGCCAAAAAAATGTATATCTCACAGGTAGGCATTTTCTATATTTTACTTAGTGGTTCGATATGGCTGCTGCTGCCGCCATTACAGTTATCACATTCATGTCGCAGTCCTGGAGAAGGAAAAAGCTACGTGTAATGTTTAGAACCTACATTGGGAAATCCAACATTTGCAGCAAGTTCTCACAATCTTCTGCTTATGTCTCATTCATCCAATTCTCTAGGTTGGGGAATGGATTTTTAAAATTTAAGCTGAGGTATACCATTGCCATAAAAAATAATAGTAAATAAGAAGAAAGAACTCCATATTAGGGAGAAAACTGGCAGTGTCTGTCGCCCTCATCTTTCCAATAGCAGGAGAGAAGGAGATCATGCACTTAACTTGATTCTCCCTCATCCCCAGTTAATTTCTCTTCTGAATATAGAACAAAAAGGACCAAGGGAAATTATGTAGATTTCCTACGTGAAGGCACTAGATCATGGATGAAAAGTAACATTTTGTAAATTAGAATTTGGAGAGATATTTATGATACCACTAAACTCTCACCTGTCAGTTTTAAAAGCTAGTAAGAATAATAATGTAAAATGTAAAATGGTGCATGCAGCCACTTTGGAAAAGCAATGTTTTTAAAAGTTAGATATAAATTTACCATATGACCCAGAAATTTTACCCTTAGCTGTCTACCCGAAATAAATGAAAACATAGGGCCACACAAAGACTCGAATGTGAATAATCATAGCAACATTCATATAGCCAAAAAGTAGAAACAAACTAAAGATTCATCAGCAGGCAAATTGATAAAATGGAATACATACAAAGTAATAAAATTAATAAAAATAAATGGACACACTATATGGTACAACATAGATGCACCTCGAGAACCATTATGCTAAATGAAAGAAGTCAGATAGCTAAGACCTAGATTATACGATTCTATTTATATGAAATTCTAGAAAAGACAATTCTATAGAGACACAAAGAAGATTAGTGGTTGCCTAGGTGTAGGGGTGGAAACGAGAGTGACTATAAATGGGCACGAGGGATCTTACTAGGCTAATGAAAATGTCCTAATACCGAATTGTGGTGATGATTGCACATCTCAGAATATTTACTAAAAATCATTGAATTATACACTTGAACTGGGTGAATTTTATGGTATGCAAATTATACCTAATGAAAGCTGTTTAAAAATACTTCATTTATTTTCCATGATTTTTAGAATAAGATCCAAAATCATTAACATGACTTGTTGTCTGAGCCCTATGTATCTTTCCAGCCTCACCATGAATAAATCTCCTCTCATTTTGTGTACCCTATACACTTTTCTGTTCCTTAGCTGTGCCAAACTCCTTTTCACACCAAGTTGAGATGTCATTCTGACTGTTCTCTTAAAATAACTTTCCCAAATTCTCCAACTGGGTAAAATTCACCTATTATGATTTCTTGTGGAATTGAGAAATATTCCTCTACAGTAGCTTACGGCTGCTAATTGACATGTGTTTGTATGATTATTTGATGAATGTTTGTTTCCTTCACTAAACCGCAAGGTCCATAAAGGTGAGAGGCACATATTTTCTTTTGCTAACTGATATGTTCCCGTTATGTATCATAGCACCCACCTAAAGGTATATGTTAAATTCTGGTTTAATGAATGAATAACAACTCTCAATTATCTAAAATTTTCCTTGGGGATAAGAAGCAATTTTTTTTAGGTTCTAGGTTAATTATTCACTCAAATTAAAGTCCTAATTTGTAGAACTTTGTAAGGTTGTACATATATCTTAAGATCAGACTATAGTTTTTGACTAGTGCTTGCAATGTATTAATATATTGCAGTTCTCTAAGGGAGAAGCATCATAAAATCTCAAATAATAAAAAAGAAACAAATTAGCATATCATTTATGGTTAGTAAGAATTATAACTTGAAAGTCAGCAATTAATTTTTGATAATTTTCAATACAGCACTGAGGTAAATTTTGATACCAATGAATTCAAACTATTAATTCACATAGCTTTTAAATTGATAGCTTTTTTTATATCAGATTTATTTATTTATTTATTTTTATTTCAGCAAATTATGGGGGTACAAATTTTAAAGTTTCAAATAATGCCCTTTCCCCCCCTCCCCCCACAAGTCATGCCTGTAATCCTAGCACTCTGGGAGGCCTAGGCGGGTGGATCGCTCAAGGTCAGGAGTTCCAAAATTGATAGCTTTTAAAAGTACGTAGAATGATTTTACCAGCAGTATTCTGAGGCTTTCTTTCATTTTATTTTAGACAAATATTCCAATGCACCCAAATTTTCTCATTACATTTTGTCTGCTTGTCTGCACAGGAATTTTGAGGTCAAATAAGACATATAAAATTATTGGTTATGTATAAATGCTTATTAATAAAACAAAGCCCGTCAAAATGTCAGTTTTAATCCCCTGAATTTTAATTTAAATGGTTATCATGATGAAGGATTTTAATTTATACATATTCACCTGGTCTTAAAACTGTTTTGTACAGTAAAACAAAATGTTCACAAATTATGAATGAACAAATGAAAGTTGATGCACACTATATTTACATATACCATGTATCTTCTTAATATTTATTCTAAGTAATTTTCCATATAATAAAATGCTTATAGTTCTTCATTTATGGTATCTAAGCCAAGAGTTTCCTTCTAAACATGTCACATATATATGTATGTGCATATATATATATATATATACACACAAGCACGTACTGATATTTATGCAAAAATTTCTTCATTTTTATAGTCAAAAAAATTTAGGACCAACATATTGTGATAATTCTATGACTAGCAAATTCCATATTGTGGTCATTGTAGAAAAGTACTGTGAAATAAATGACTTTAATGTTCTCAAAGATACTTCTCCTTTATATAGGATGATCTTGGAAATTATATCACAGAAATATCCTCTAAAAATGAATTCTGTATTCAATAAATGTATGGGATTGATCAGCTTTCTGCTCTCTATTTGAATGATAGCCAATACATAAGAAAAATTGGCAAAAGACATGAACAGAAGGTTTTCAAAAGAAGATAGACAAATGGCAAACAAACATGAAAAAATACTCAACATCACTAATCATCAGGGAAATTCAAATTAAAAACAAAATGAGACATCACCTTACTCCTGATAAAATGGTTTTTATTAAAAAGTCCAGAAATAATAGATGCTGGTGTGGATGCAGAGAGAAAGGAATGCTTATATACTGTTGGTGGGACTTCTAATTAGCACAACACCTATGGAAAACAGTATAGAGATTTCTCAAAGAACTAAAAGTAGACCTACCATTCAATCCAGCAATTCCACTACTGGGTATCTACCTGAAGAAAAAGAAGTCATTTTATCAAAAATGACAGCTACAAAAAAGACACTCGCATGTGAATATTTATTGCAGCACAGTTTACAATTGCAAAGATGAGGAATCAACCCAAGCGCCCATCAATTCATGTGTGGATTAACAAAATGTGGTACATGTGTACCATGCAGTACTATTCAGCCACAAAAAAGCATAAATTAATGCCTTTTGCAGGAATTTGGAAGGAGTTGGGGAATATTTCCCTAAGTGATGTATCTCAATAATGGAAAAACAAACACCACATGTACTCACTAATAAATTGGAACCAACCAATGGACACACAAGTGCACAAAGAGAAGTAAAAGTCATTGAAAATCAAGCAGCGGGGAGGAGGGGAGTGCCAAAACCCCACCAAACAGGTACAATGAACGCTATTTGGGTGATAAGTACTTTTACAGTTCTGAGTCAAGCCATGTAACAAAAACATTTGTATCCCCTTAATATTTTTAAATAAAAAATGTATTCTTAATAAAAAGAAAAGAAAAGAAAAATGACTTCTGAAAAAAAAAAGAGAAATAGCATTGATGTTTCTTCAATTCTGTGGGTCAGTTTGCCAGGTCGAATTCAGAGGAACTGAAATTAGTCCCTCAGAATTAGAGGAACTTCTGTTATAAAAATCTGATAACTTTCAATTATCTAAATATTTCCTCTGTAATAGAATTTATTCCTTCTTTCCTCTCTCTCCTTCTTTCTGTGTTTTCATTTTAGTTTTAGGTTAATTATTCTGTTTAGATCTATTTGGCTTAAACCATTAGATTATGCACAAACTATCACCAAAGCTTGGCAGCAATATTTGTTTCCTGAGATGTGAAGCAATACTGGGTATGAGTGCCTTCCTTTACACAATTTCTCACTAACTGCTGCAGCAAGGCCCTTCGGGATGCAGTATCCTAGTATTTGAAGATTAGTAGCCCAGCAGAAAGTCACATGAATGATGCTTAGAAGGCGATTCTACCTCATAGTTAACATAAATCTGATTCTTCATTTCATCATCATCATCATCATCCTCAAAAAAACAAACAAAAAAAACAAATACAACTGCATAGTTTATGTTGCAAATATTATTCTGTAGATGTTCACTTAATACTTGCAATTCACTGACCAACAAATGCTCAACTGCTCTTTAAAATGAGTACATTTTTTATTTTGCTCAGTAATAAAATTTGTCCAATGGTACCCTTCTCTGGAAAACCCTGTTGTACTTATGAACACATTCCCTATTTCTGTCCTAATCTCTCTTAGATGACAAACGAAAGCAATTGTATAACATATTTTATTTAGAATTTGCCACATATCAGTGAAAAATGAAAGACATATTCCCTGTGGTTTGTAGTTGTTAAGAATTTATTTTGAGTAGAAGTTTTCTTATCTCGTAATTTTAAGTAAGAACTTTTGAGTTTAACAGAGTTCTAGTGCTTTTATGGTTTTTATTTTATAAATCAAAGACAATAGAGAATTATTATAAAGCATCTAATCACATAGACAAACAAAATATTTGACAAAATTTGAAAAATAGATTAATATTCCTCCACTAAAAAACAGACAAAGAATACTTTGTGGTGCCAGATTACCAGGTTATGTGTTCAAGAAACAAGAACATTTGTTAGCTGCTTCCCACTGATCCATTTTGAAAACTGTACATTATTCCTCTAATAAAGTGCAAAAGGACACATGGCCACTGAGAAAACACACATACATGCATTTACACACATGTGCATGTATGTAAAACACATGGAATATAATTCCATTATATCTGAAAGTTAGAAAAGTATTTTCAAATCATTCTAGATTAAATTTTATTTCCCAATTTTGAAATTAAACAACAACATATGATTGGGTATTGTTTCATATGCATATATAGTTAATTATAGTAAACAGAAAGAAAGTGTATTGCTAAAGAAGCCCTCCCACACTCCTTCACCAGCTTTGAAGTAATGCAGAAAATTCAATTCCAGCTGTGCCACTTATTAGCTATGTCATCTGGCCCAAGTTGCTAAACCCTCTGAGCCACATATTTCTCATCTGCAAAATGGGAATGATAAGGGTGTTGAAAAAATTTAAAGAGATTAGAAATGTGAATCATTTAGCATAATGCTTAACAATTGGCAATCTTTCAATAAATATATTATTAAGAAAAATGGATTAAAAGGGAAATAAATGTGCAAAACTGACTTTAAGAAAGAGGACATAAACACTTATATTCAGTTCATCTACATTATATTCTTCCAATGCAAACTGACATTTTGAAATTCAACATAAATATCTTAAATACAACATATTTGAAATGCTAAATATCTTAATTTATGTCCACAGAGAAATACTGTACTCAGGCTTCTGTTGAGATGCAGAGCTGTATTGTCTTATTTAATTATTATGTTCTTACCTACTTTCTTTATATTTTGCGTGTTATTAGAGAACATGCCTTGGTAAATGCTTTATAAAATGTCAAATCACCCATACAAACAAATTCTAATGTAAGAATAATGTCTCCTATAGAAATTATTTTATGGTAAGCTCTAGACATAAATTATAAACCAATATTTCCTGATTATAGTAAATTTTCTTTGCTAAAAGGCTGATATTTTATTATTTTAAGTAACTTGAAAGCCTGACCTAACACATCTTTATAATATCTATTGCAACTTTTCTGAAATATATTTTGATTATGCTATACTGATCCATTTAAGAACCTTTAATAACTCCCATTAAGAATCATAGTGTTGCGTACCTTAAGTTGTGCGACTTTGGACACGTTATTTCATTTCATTGTGCCTCAGTTTTCTCATCTCTCAAATGGAGATAATAATAGCAAGTTGTAAAAGGTTGTTGAAAGCATTAAATAAGAAGCAATGGGAAGTGCACAGCAAAATCAGTATACGATAAATAGATGGTAACTATCATGTTAGCACAGCTTATAGGATCTGTCAAGTAAACATGATCTGTTTACTTCTCCAACATCAATTACCTGTTATTTCCTTTTCATATCTATATGCCAGATTGCAAAACACCTTGAATTTACTTTAGCAGATAAAAATCTCTCTATTCTTTAACTGTCTATTCCATTTTATGGCACCATGGCCATAATTTCCCAATTTATTCTACATGGAAATCCTTATACCCTAGCCTGTTCATAAATTCCTGCTCACAACTTCAAGAGAACTGAAAGCTTGGCTTTTCTGTATTTGGTAATACTTCAACCAGGGAAATTACCTGTGTGTATGTCTTTACCCCTTACTAGACTATGAAGTCCACTGGAGTAAGGGCTATATTTGGTTTATGGTCACATTTCCAGACACTGCACAGTGCCAAAAGCAAGCCCTTAATACATGTTTGTGAAACAAATAGAAAGATTCTTTGACATTTAGACAGGCATTGTATCTACTTAAAGAAGCTTTAAAATAGTTTTCACCTGTGAATACAAAAGTATTTAAACCTATATTTTCAATGCTACATAATATTTTGATTTTACCTTAGTATGTTAAATATCTACATTCAGACTGTTAATACCAATTAGAAAAACAATAGCAGATACACTTGTTATTGGAAAACTGCTGATTTAATAAAAGACAGGCACTCTTGTATGGGGAAGTTGTTTTGCTCTTCAGTTAAGTTGCCATATGACAAAACTGACCTTGGTAAGAGGTTATAGAATACCACTGTATTATTCTATTAATACCTATTGCTTTAGATCAATATCCAAGAAATTCCCTGCTGTGTCTGTAAGCTCAGCATACTAATGTAAGCATCAATAAATCAGTATTTTACACTAACAATAACCTACAGAGAAGCAACTTAACATCCTCAGGCAAACTTTCATTTTGTAATATAAGCATAACAGAATGCTTACAACTTCCGTACACACTAGATAGAGAGGCAAACAACCCACTGAAATACAGGTGATAGGAGCAGAAGATAGTGATGGAAAGGTATTCAAGATAAATCTACCCTCCTGCCAATGCTCCGTTTCTAATCTTTTGCTTTCATTTTGAAGAAGATATAACACTCTTGATACTCATACCCATCAGTGGGAGGCAAGGATGGTAAAAAAGATGTTATTCTTTTAAGTTAGAAGATATTTGTAAATCAATACATGAAAAATAGCTTATGACCTTGTAAAGTTCAAAATAAATTATAAATTCTTTTTTCTAATAATAATTTGAAGATTTAAAAAATGATAGATTAATGTATATTTAAGAATTAAATTTTTAAAAAATTAGGTACTATGTAAAAAGGACTATGTAAAGCCATACATGTATATATAATGATTTATTGTTATTTATAATTTAGTTTGTAAGATATTCAATCTGTTATCATTTAACCATTTTATATTTTCATTAAAGCAATAACAATTTTGGTGAAATTTAAGAATGATTTTTCAGAATCCTCAGGTATTTTAGTATCAAGAGATTATTAATAAATTCTGAAATCTTTTTCTTTGGTTTTAAAACATGAGTGTTTCACAATATGAACTAAACTTCAGAAAAAGATATAAAGTTAAATAAGCCATTTAGGAAGGTTTATCTGTCACGTTTTCATGGTTAGTGTTCACTCCCAAGATCATCTTTATAAAATCCCCTGTTTCTTTCTTTGACGTTTGAAAGAAAATATCGTCATTCTTCTGTCTTTTAAAAACCAATCTGTTGACACTGGTATCAAACAACTTTGAACTGATGTTGAGTTGTGTAACAAGTGACAATATCAGCTCCCAAGACAGCCAAAATGCTTGCTTCATGAATGCATTTTGACAGGTCAGACACCAACCTGATATTTACAAATGTGCAGCAGCAATAAGAGAGCATCACAAATAGTAAAGAAAAGCTTCGATTTCCTTGAAAGATATGTTTATGTTCCCTGGGGGAAATATTTTATATTAATTATTGCTCCTTTGTCTTGTTTTTGTTATGAGTTAGCTTTGGTATTGTATTTTTCAATAGTAAAATTTTTGCCACCTGCTTGAGGATAAAAACTGGCCCGCCTGTAGGTACTGCTGTTTGTAAATGGCTCCCAAAGGCAACAAGACATCATTTTTCCCGTGTGGGCTACTCATTTACTTTCTGTTTTCTTTCTCCCACTGTTCATCTATGCTGACAAGTGTCAATTATGGACAGGAGATTTATGGGACAGGAAAGATAAAGCCCAATTTACAAATCATTTCCCGTGCAAGCAGACAGGTGCAATGACAGAGCTGGCTTGCTGTAATTGAATTTCTTGCTGCTATCTACTCAGTCACAAGAAGATGTCAACCTCAAGGATGTTAGCTGTGGAAAAAGTCTTAATACACTATGATTTTGAATGTAGAGATGACAATATAGTCTGGGTTTTAACTATGGACTCTGAATGGAATATAATAAAGTAAATACTTTTTCATGAAATAAGGATTCTCCTTGTCCCGTAAATGGGTAGTATATCAGGAATAATGTATCAAGGTAGTCTAATTCCTGTGACAATTATGGTTAAGAATATGTATATTGATATATCAAAAAGTTGATTTCTATATAACTACTGATATACTAAAACTGAAGAAGATTTGCTGGAGAAATAAAATTTTTTGATGAGTAACTAGTTTGATCCTTTTAAAGGGGAATGTTCTCCAATATCTACAGATTTAAAAAAAATAAGATTACAATGTCATAAATTCATAGTTAAATGTTGCTTTGTTTCAAAGAATATATAATATGTATCATCACAGAAAACTATCTCTAGTTATATGAATTACAGTTTACCAGCTCTCAAAATTAATTTATATACCTGTTTATTATTTTTGCATATGTAGCTCAAATCCAACTTTTTTGATGCATATGTTAATAGGTAAGGATTCACATATGGCATTGATAATAAGTTAAAATTCTGGAGGGCTACAGAAAGTATAATAAAATCAAAACCTTTGCTTTGCTTGTACACATATTACTGAATTTATCTGAAGTATTTGACAGCTCTATTTAAAACCAGATTGGCTTGTTTAATGGTCATCTTCCCAAAGTTTACTATTTAAAAGTTTTGAATCGACTTTTCTAAAAAAAAAAAAAAAGCCTAAATCCTACAGTATGTTTACTTCTTGAAATTGAGAGAAAAGGGAGAACAGGGAAGAGAGTAGGGAGAGGAGAGAGAGAAGAAGAGAGAGAGAGATACAGTTGAACTGCTTTGAACTTTGTGTTCAAAATAGAAATTCATTAGTAAGATAATTTCAGTTTAATAGATATTGCTACTTTACTTATAAGCAGTTATATAAATTTATAATTTGAACAGAAATTTATAAAATTTCCCCCTTGGGGTAAGAGTTCTATATAATACTTGATATGCTACTATACTTTTGATTAATATTTCATATTTATTAATTATGTCTTAAATGGTCTTTCATTGCTGTATATTTTTGCAGTCTCCTAATTTTATTGATTTATTATCTATTTTTGTTTCTACAGTTTCACACATTTGATTGAGTGGTTTTTCTTTGTTTTAGGATTTTTGTAGTTGTTCTTTTTAAAAAGTATACACTAGATACTGGTCCTATGTCAAATACATAGGACATTTCCTCCCACTGTGTGGCTTATATGTTCATTCTCATAATCAATATTATTAAACTTTTCTTTATGGACTGGGTTTTCTGGGAATTTCTTCTCTAATTAAAGGTCATAAAGATATACTATATTTTCTTCAAAATTGTTATTTTTCCCTTTACAATTGTCTTTATAGAATTGATTTTTATTTGTTACATGTAGTAAAATAAATGATGTTATAGTATTATTTATTTGTCACTTCTGTCATATATACTTCCATATATGTTTGAAATTTCTGTTCTAATATTCTACTTACCTATATTTTTGCTGACAATGTATTTTCCTAACTTCAGGGCTTTATAATAGATCGTCACATCTTTTTCCTTAAAATTGTTTTAACTATTTCTATCCATTTTTCCTTTTCCATTCAATTCAGCAATCTGATTAAGTTGTACATACAGACACACATACACATCACATCACATTCTATTGCAAATATGATTATAATCACTTTTAATATATACATTAAGAATATTGTATATAATATTAATACTTCTAATATTAATTAATATAATATTAATACTTCCAAGCAGTAAATAGTTTATACCTTTCTATATTTTGAGGTCTTTTTTATGTCATTTGAAAATATTTTGCAGTTTTCTATATAAAATTTTGCATATTACATGGTCCTTTATAGATTTTCATCTGCTTATTTTTACAACTGTCAATAGAATTTTTAAAATTATGCTTTCTCAAGGGAACCCTTGTATACTTTTGTTGAGAATGTAGACTAGCGCAGCCACTACAGAAAACAGTGTGGAGGTTCCCAAGGAAACTAAAAGTAGAACTACCATATGACCCAGCAATCCTTCTTCCAGGCATATATCCAAAGGAAATGACATTACCACCTTGTAAACATATTCTCATTCCCATGTTCATTGCACTATTATCTATAATAGCCAAGTCATGGAAGAAAACTTATGTGTCCATCCATGGACAAATGAATACAGAAACTTGGGGTGGAGTGTGTGTGTGTGCATCTGTGTGTGTGTGCGTGTGTGTCTCTCTGTGTGTATATATACACACACACAAAATTAAATATTATACAGCCTTAGAAATAGAGATCTTGCCATTTGCCACAACGTGGATGGTCCTATAAGACATTATGCCAAGTGAGATAAGCCAGACAAAGAAAGAAAAAATATGACACGATCTTACTTATATCTGGAATCTAAGGAAATAAAGTAAAAAATACAGAAATAGAGAATAAAACAATGGTTCGAAGGGATGGGGGGGACAGGGAGAAGTGAAAATGAGACGTAGGTCAGAGGACACAAAGCAGCAGACGTATAGATGAAGAAATCTATAGATCTAATGTACATGAGGACTATAGTTAATAAAATTTTACTGTATTTGGAATTCCTAGTAAATAAGTAGATTTTACCCAGTCTTGTCACAAAAACAAACAAAAAATGGGTAACTATATGAAATGATGGATATGTTAATTTGCTTCACAATAGTAACCATTTTACTATCTATATGTATCCCATGACATCATTTTGTATATCTTAAATGTGCACAATACAATTTATTTTAAAAATAAAAATAAAAATATGCTTTCTTACTGGTCACTATTCATTTCTCAACTACTATATGCCACACATTGAGGAAGGTACCCTATATAACTAACTAATTTAATCCTCAAAACTGTCTTCAGAGAAGGCATTTTCACCATTTTATAGATAGGAAACAGATTAAAAAATCTAAGTACCTTTCCCCAGATCACCAAACCTGTAACAGTAAAAGCTGACAACTACAATGTAAATTCTATGTGGATTAGGCATAGCTTATTTTTCTTTCTGAGGAAAATGAGTTTACTTATTTTCAGGTTATTGTGTTTTGATTTTAAGCACAGCATGTTTTTTAGACTAAAGTTCTCTTTGCTCAATATAGCTACAAAAACCCCAAACAACATTTCCTAAGAATAAGTTATAGTTCTCTGTCTCTATTCAAAAACTCCTTTTCTTTGATGTCCCATTTAGTCCTTTGTTTATAATTGGTTTAGGTCTACTATCTTTGAGGTAACTGTAATGCTGTATAGCCCTTCTGAACCAGAGAAGGATTTTGAGAAATGCAAGGTTCTTTATAAGTGAAAGTTGCCACTGGTTATTAAAATAAAAGCTGTCTCATATAAAACCTTGTCAGCAATAGCACTTAGTGACCTACAGGGCAGCTATTTACTAAAAACAGGAACTCAGTAATTGAGGCCCATACATACTGTATCTCTAAGCCTGCACTAAGACATATTACAAAGGCCTAAGCTAATTGCTTTTTAAACCACTGAAGTTTCTACTTCAGCATATGTCTCTGCCCAAATACCCAAGTTAGCTCATGGTTCTATTATGATATTTTATATGTAATTCCCCATTGATTAGAGATGAAATTATCCTTAGTTTGGGTGGGAACAAAAATTAGCCCACAACTAAACAAACTTTACCTTTAAATATGTGTCATTTCAAAGATTCTCTTTCAAGGAAATATTTGGTAGGTCAATATCTTATTAAACAGAGACATTTCTTCTGTGACTTATGTCTCCTCTGTTTTTGACCTACTGTGATTTTTTATGTGAAACTCAACCTAATCTAATTCATAGGTAAAGAAAAGTTCCAATTTTAGTAAAAACAGAGTATGTTGAACAGGGATGAAGATTATCATTTATTGAACATAGGGTTGTTTTTAGGCTCTCTATTAGAATCTCACATATATTATCTCATTCACTCCTCAAAATAACACCAGTGGTGTAGCTTTCATACAATCGTTTTACATTGAGGCTCAGAAAGATAAAGAAACTTGCCCATGGAAACATGCAGAAGCAGGGTGGACTGAATTTAAACAAAAATGTATAGGTTACAAAGCCTAGTACATTACATGATATTATTACCTCAACTCAGCCTCTTGGTTTAGTAAAAGTTACCATAGATTTTCTTGTACTTGAATTCCAGTGACTATAATAATTTTTGTAAGGCCAGGTTCTCCCCCAGACACCATCACAATTTGTAATACAGGCACAGAGAATATTAGACTCAGAATGATTCTTAGTACACTAGAATCTAGCTCATATAAGGACAGAAATTTTGCCTTGTTCATTGTCGTATACCCAGCAAGGAGAACAGTAGTGGGAATACAGTGGGAGCAGAGACAATAAATTAAAATACTTTTTCCAACAGCTTGAATTTTATAGCTGAGGGCACTGAGACTCCAAGAAGTTAAGTGACTTGCCAAAGGTAAATGGTAAGTTAGCAGGAGAGTAGATTAAAATTCAGTTTTTCTTATACTATAGTCAATGGGTTTTCCAGTGTGTCAAACTGCTCCTAACCAGGTAGCCACAAGACAACCCTTTTCTGATCCATGGATTAGAACTACAAAGGACAGAAACAAAGAACATTTTCACTCACAGGTGCCTTTTTGTTAAAGAGTTTAAAGAGATGGACCACTGGGCATGGTATGAAGCACTTCACATGCTAAGAAGAAACTCTTACTTGAATAAATTGGCTGAAAAAGAGTGTCATGATCAATTGCTCATAGTGTACTATTTTATGACTTTTTAAATACAGCACATATTTATAAATTTTATGAACTGAAAAGTTGGTTTTCTTATGGTAGACCTAGTCTTAGCTCTGAAAGTCAACAGATATTTTATTTTCCTTCAGACACATAAATTCTTTAAGAATAATCACATAGGAATAAACCTAAGAAATTAATAGGACTTATATAAAGAAAACAATAATGCCATACTGAGCAACAGAGAGACATATATAATTAAATAGAAGACTACGTGATGTTTTGAGATGAAAAAACTCAAAATGTTGGACAGTTATCCATTTTATCCATATTAATCCACAGTTTAAATAAAATGACAACTCAGTATAAACCCTAAGAGGATTTAAAAATGAAATTATGAAAGATAATTTTAATTAGGTGGCACAAATTTTAAAATATAAACATCCAAATCTATGATAAGTAAAACAATGTCATATTAGCTACAAAATAAATAACGAAAAATTAAATAAGATTAGAATGTTCACAAGCAGGCTTCAGTCTCTACATGGTCTTAGAAAAAAAAAATTAGCTTTCAAAATACCATGGGAAGGAAGGATGCATTTTATGATAAATAGTATCAAACACCGAAAAGATTAGTGGAAACAGAGAGTCAGAAACACCTTCACATTGTACACACAATGTATTCTTAATAAATGAAATTTTAACAGGAAATTTAAGTCATTTAATAAAAGAAGAACAAATAAAGAAGTATGTCTTAGTTTAGTTATGGGTAAGGTTTTTCAAAGCATGATATGAAAAACATTAAGCAAAAGAGAGACTCATAAAAATATAAACTTCCTTGTGTCAAAGAATAACATATATAAAATTAAAAGATAAAAACTATAAACATTTATATACATAAATGCACTGAAATATGCAAAGAGTTCACACAAATTTTTGATAAATAGTACAGCATCCCAATTTTTAAATTAGAAAGGAGGCCTAGAAAAAGTACATTGATGCACACTCGCACACAAATATACATGGCCAAAAAGAAAATTAAAAATATTAAGCCTTAGTAGAGATTAGCTATAATATTTGAAATGAGATGTTATTTTGCCTACACACTGGCAAAGATTGGAACCCAAAAGATAATGCTCAATGTTGGTAAGAGCTCTTGATAGTCCACTCTTTCTGCAGGATAATTTGGCAATCTCAAATAAAACTCTAATACCTTGTAACCAAAAAGGTCTATTTCTAAATATTAATTCTCAAAGAATATCAAAGACAGACATAGTGACTTATGCAGGAGGTTATTTCTCACATGAGAAGCACTGGTAACAACTGCCTAAATATGTGATGATTAAAATATTGATAAACAATGTTACAACCATAGAAAAGAATTCAATGAGAGTTGAAATAATGCACTCAGAGGATAGTTAGTAACATCTGTGGCAATGTGTTGATGCTATTGTTGAATGAACACAAGACAACATATTCCAGATGATGCTAATTTTGTCAAAAATAAATATTAACATATATAAAAATACAGGAACAGTAGAGAGCCATATAGGACATTCATGGAGAAATGTAAAAAATATGAATAGTGGGAGTTAGGTCAATTTTTATTTTCATACAATTTTTCTGTACTTTTATGAATTTCTAAACATGTATAAATTTTATAAAGAATAACTATAAATCAATGTAAATAAGAAGTCCTCAATGTTTGGTCATATTTTGCTAAAAATACTTCAATAATCTTCAGCTTTTTAACTACAAAGCAAATAAATATGAAAACTCTCTCAATTGACTTTTACATTTTAATAATGCATTAAACAAATATTTCAAATTTTAGACATATTCGTCAGAAAATATAAAGGGAGTATTTTAAATTTGTTTTTTAAGATATCTCAACTTCCTTTGCTGCATAAAATAAACATACAGACATGTGTCGCTTAATGACAGGGCTACACTCTGGGAAATGTGTCGTTAGGAGGTTTCATTGTTGGGTGACAATAATAGAGTGTTCTTACACAAACCTAGATACTATAGCCTACTACACACCTAGGATATATGGTATATAGCCTATTGTTTCTAGACTATAAACCTGTACAGTATGCTACTGTACTGAATACTATAGGCAATTGTAACACTACGGGAAGTATTTGTGTATCTAAACATAGAAAAGTACAGTAAAAATACAGCATTACAATCTTATGGGACGGCTGTAGTATATGCTGTCTTTCATTGACTGAAATGTGGTTATGCATTCCATGACTCTATCCCTCATAAAAGTTGATGAAGTGACCTTCAGAATTTAAATATCTGACCACAATAAATATATTGTCTGGTCTGCTTTAAAGTGGATTTTCTTTTAAAATATTTTTCTATTTTTTAATTGATATATCATAGTTGCACACATTTGGGGGGTACATGTGATATTTTGATACATGTAATACAGTATATAATGATCAAATCAAATCAGAGTAATGGAGCTATCCATCACCTCAAATATTTATTTTTTTCTTTCTGTTGGGAACATGAAAATTCTTTTCTTCTACCTATTTTGAAATATACAAGAATTTTTTATTTATTTATTTATTTTTTTTGGAGACAGAGTCTCACCCTGTTGCCCTGGGTAGAGTGCTGTGGCATCAGCCTAACTCACAGCAACCTCAAACTCCTGGGCTCAGGCAATCCTCCTGCCTCAGCCTCACGAGTAGCTGGGACTACAGGCATGCGCCACCATGCCCAGGTAATTTTTTCTGTATATTTTTAGTTGCCCAGCTAATTTCTTTCTATTTTTAGTAGAGACGGGGTCTTGCTCTTGCTCAGGCTGGTCTTGAACTCTTGACCTTGAGCAATCCTCCCGCCTCGGCCTCCTTCTAGAGTGCTAAGATTACAGGTGTAAGCCACCACACCTGGCCTACAAGAAATCTTAAATATATTTTCTGCCATAAAAATGATCTTACAATTTGTGTAACAGAGACTTAATATTTAAAGAGTAAAATTTATAGAAATTAGTTCCAGTTATTAAATACTTATAAATGTTTATATAATAAACATAAAATAGATTTTTACAGACAAATAAATAGAAATCATTTCAAATCATCACTTTTAGTAAAAATTTCAACATCATTCCTAGCTTCCAATAATAGCAATTCTCCCTCACCTTCACATCACCAAAACTGATGACAGAGGACCCAGAGTTCTGTATAATCCTGGAAATACTTTTGCTCCCTCCTTGCTCCATACACTTGCAGTATAGCTAATGCAATCTTTCTCAAAGACAAATTTTTGTCCCTGATACATCAGTTGCCACAAGTACCCAGGAGTCCCAAGTCATCTTCACCATCTGAATTCTCACCTCCACATAACTATGCCTCAGTCTTATCATCACCCATCAGCAAAATCTTCACCCTCTTCTTGGAACACTCCTTACCCTCTCTTGTTCTACAGTCCACACAGAATCTTCCTTACTTCTGAGTACACGTAGCTTTCCTGAAAGCCCACTCAGGTAGATTATTTATTCTCTAACCCTTCCCCTGCCACTGGGCCTGAAAGTATGGTAATTCTCCTTGATCTTCTTTTCCACAGGCTTGAAAGTCATGTCACTTCTTCACTTCCACATAAAAAACCCACAGCTATGATACTCATGCCAACAGATTATGTGACTTCTGTCCCTCTAAACTGTTGTCATCCATGAACTCCAGGTCAGTCCTTCTCATTTATTGCTTGAAGATTTTAGCCCCTATATCATTGACCTTTTTACTGATACTATTTCGGTCATAATATTTCTGTCAAAGTTCAGGTAGATAATTCTTACTGAACTATGACTCCTGGGTCCCTTAACCTCCAGTTCTCCAGTGTTCACATCTCAACCATCCCCTTCCATAGAATAGCCTAGACTTCATCAGTATTCTTTCCATAATTACAATGCCCAGGGTCCCACTCTGTCTTACTCCCTATCATCCCAACCTCAATCCCTTTAGTACCTTGACTGTCATCATTCTCTAACTGCATTGGTACATATAATTCTCTGAGATACAGACTGCTCTACTTGCTGTTTCTATTTGAAAACCATATAAATCTGGATCTAAGACCAATAGCATATATCTGAAATAGAGGGAATTTATGAAATAGTTTATACAGGTGTTAGAAGAGTTGTCAAGTCTCAGGCAATAGTAGATGCTTTTGTCATCTTTACAATGGAAAGGAAAATGGAGAAGGCAGTGTTACTGCACAGGGATTAATGAGGAAAAATTGGAAATGTACAGAGCCACCTGGAGTGATGGAAGAGATGTAGCTACTGATGGAGACCATACCTCAAGCAGAGAAAAGGAGGGAGAGAAATGCCCTATATTTATTCCTTTTGCCTTCCAAGCTCCAGCTAGTTATTATCATGGGCCACATGCAGCCAGAAATCTGACAATGTAGCCTAGGACACACTACATGCAAGGGTGAAGTCCAAAGTGCACACGGAGGAAAGGAACAGTGAAGAATGGATCAGGGAGCACAAAGCCATGACTGCATAGGTATAGAAGAGTTGTTTCACACTGAGCACATGCAAAACCTTACTGCTGATGCCTACCCACATACCTGCTTTGCTCAGTTACTGCTGCCCCAATGGAAAATTCATCTTTGCAGATGCTTAGATGGAAAACTTAGAGTTATACTGAACACCTCTCTGTTTTTACAGGAAAACCTCCTGGCTTTATCTTCAAAATGCAGCCAGTATCAACCACTTCTCACTACTTTAATGGATAGCACCACACCCTCTCAGTTTGCTGACCTGCCTCTATGCTTCTACCTGTGTTCACTTCAATCTCTTCCTAGCAGAGTCCAAGGAGCTTACATCCTAATAGAGGTGGGAAGAGGTAGATAAGAAATCAGATAAGTAAAATATATACTATGTTAATAGCAGGAAGTACTAAAGAGAAAAAAAAATCTCTGTGTAGAGATGGGAAATGTTTGGTAATGGCTGCAATTTTAGATCTAGCATACAGATTACCTTAAGTAGTAAAATCTTACCATAGATTTTCCATAGAAGCAAAATGGAAATAAATGGAGACAAAGACATACACAAGATCATACAGATCAGCATAGTATCTACTTTGCTTTTTTAAATTAAATTAAATAAGCTTTTACTGGAGATTTTTAATGTTGTAATTTCATTAGTAGATAGATGATTTATTATTCAGGAAAAATGAGAGGTGAAGTTATATTTTAAAAGTATAAAAAAAGCAAGACAATTGAACACTTTTTATTCTATGAATGTCCACAGGAACTCCACCTTTCTTCTATAAGCCACCTTTTTTCCATGAATTGCTCCCCCCTGATTTCTCTTTGATTGAATTGTCAAGCATTATCTGTGAAAACCTTTCTTCTATTACCTGACTACCACTTAATATGCTTCTCACATGCTGCAAGACATAATGTCTAAGAAATGAATAGGAGAAAGATGGTTTTGCATTTGTTGTTAAAGACAGCCTTCACTGCACTCAGAGGAGGAGGACGATGGAAATTATTCTGATTAAATCACAGGATCCACTAAAGCAAAGTGTGGATAAAGGGCAAGCAGGCATTCTAGGATGGAGGGGCTGTTATGCCTAAATTCTAAACTTTGGATACTTGCTCAAATTACACAATTGGAAAGACAATACAGATGCACCAAAGGCGTTTGTGATTAATTCTTGGTTCTAGATTGAAGACAGAAAGTCAGTTTCTATTGGAATCTGTATTAACAAGGTAAACTAAAAGATCTGTGCAGAAAAGATTTCTGGAACTGCCAACACTGGCAGCAATGTTTATTTTATCCGTTCTGCTCCAGTCTCCCAAACTAAATCAATAATTCTTTACTGAAAGCCACTATACCACCTACTTTATTCTAGGTGTTCCAGGGGATATAAAAGGAGTGATTATATCTCATGCCCTTGACTGAAAGGAGCATATAATCAGGTTAGGAAAGTAAGAAGGAAGTACAAAAAATGAAATAAAAATGCTTGCTTTAATAAAGGCCATGGTTTTATAGAAGAAGGATTCTTTCAGCCCAAAGTTGGATTATGTCACTCCTCTGCTGAAACTCTCCAATGGCTTCCCACCTACCTCACTAAAAAAGCTTGACTTCACTGCCTACAGCTCTATCCCTTGCTTTTCCAGCAATGATTTCCTTACTGTTACCAGAACTTCCCAGGCATGCATCAGCCTCATGGCTTCATATATGCTGTTCTGTTCATTCAGATTATTCTTCCCTTAGATATGAATACAGTGTGCTCACTTTTCTCTTCTGTTATTAAATGTCATCTTCTTACTGTTACTTAAAATTGTCATCAATCCTCACCTCACCTCACCTCATTTTTACTTCCATTCCTGTTTATCACCTTCCAAAACACAATAGGTTTGTTAATTTATTTTGTTTGTTTTCTCTCCCATCTCCCTACAATGGAAGCTTCATAAGGGCTGCAAGTTTTGTCTGTTTTATTCTTACAACTATTTCTATGGCTTCTGTATTACTTTCTGGCACAAAATACACATGTAGAATCAATGTACAACTTTAAGTGTTCATGGAAGAAAAGCATGAACTGGACCTTATAGGATAGAAAAAGATTTTATTGAGCACAGTGAACAGTGAAAGAGAAAATAAAAGTAAAAGATGGTGATGGTGAAAAGAGAAATTACGTAGGTAAAAGTCCAAGGAATAACATGAGAGGATGAAACAATTCTGCTACACAGAATTTAGTAGATTAAAATTCCCTAATAATACCATAGATTTGGTTACAAATAACTTTTTATGCTTTCATAATAACAACAAACAAAATAAGATATCTAGGAATATATTTAACTAAGGAGGTGAAAGACCTTTACAGGGAGAACAATGAAACACTGAGGAAGAAAATAGCAGAGGACATAAACAGATGGAAAAACACACCATGCTCATGTATTGGCAGAATCAACATTGTTAAAATGTCTATACTACCCAAAGTGATCTATAGATTCAATGCAATTTCTATTAAAATACCATCATCATTTTTTGCAATCCAGAAAAAATAATTCTACACTTCATATGGAACCAGAGAAGACCCTGTATAGCCAAAGCAACCTTAAGCAAAACAAACAAACAAACAAACAAACAAAAAACAAATTGAGAGGCCTCAATAACCAGACTTCAAGCTATACCACAAACCGATAGTAACCGAAACAGCATGCTACTGGCACAAGAACAGAGACATAGACCAATGGATCAGAACAGAGAGCACAGATATAAAACCATCCTCATATTACCATCTGATCTTTGAGAAAGCAGCCAAAAACATACACTGGGGAAAATAATCCCTGTTTAATAAATGGTGCTGGGAAAACTGGATTAGCCACATATAGAAAACTGAAGCAGGACCTGCACCTCTCACCACTCACAAAAATTAATTCATAATGGATAAGAGACTTAAACCTAAAGCATGAAACTATAAGAGTTCTAGAAGAAAATGTTGGAAAAACTCTTACAGACATAGGTCTAGGCAAAGAATTTATGAAGAAGAATCGAAAAACAATCACAGCAACAACAAAAATAAATAAATGGAATCTGATCAAATTAAAAAGCTTCTACAGCCAAGGAAACAGTCATTAGAGTGAATAGACAACCTACAGAATGGGAGAAAATATTTGCATGCTATACATCCAATACAGGGCTAATAAGCAGAATCTATAAAGAGCGCAAGTGAATCAGCAAGATAACATCATACAACCCTATTATAAAGTGGCCTAAAACAAGAACAGAAAGTTTTCAAAAGAAGATAGGCTAATGGCCAAGAAACACATGAAAAAATGCTCAACATTTCTAATCGTCAGGAAAATGCAAATCAAAACTACAGTGAGATATCACTTAACTCCAGTGAGAATGGCTTTTATCAAAAAGTCCCAATACAACAGATGCTCATGTGGATGCAGAGAGAAAGGAACACTCATACACTTTTGGTGGGACTGCAACCTAAAAAACTAGTACAACATCTATGGAAAGTAGTATGTAAGATACCTCAAAGAACTAAAAGTAGAACTACCATTTGATCTAGCAATCCCACCACTGGATATGTACCCAAAGGAAAAAAAAAGAAGACATTCTATAAAAAAGACATTCACACTCAAATGCTTATAGCAGCACAATTCACAATTGCAAAGATGTAGAAACAGCCCAGGTGCCCATCAATACATGAGTGAATTAATAAAATGTGGTATAAGTATAGCATGGAGTATAGTCAGCCATAAAAAATGGTGAACTAACATCTCTTGTATTAACCTGGATGGAACTGGAGACCATTCTTCTAAGTGAAGTATCAAAGAATGGAAATAATCATGACAGTTACCATTAAATTGGAACTAATAGAGCAACACTTATGTGCACATATGGAAATAGCATTAATCAGAAATCAAGCAGGTGGAAGAGGAGGAGGGGATGGATAAATTCACACCTATCAGGTACAATGAAAACTATCTGGGTGATGGGCACACTTATAACCTTGAGTCAGATGGTACAAAAGCAATTTATATAACCAAAATGTTTGTACTTCTACAATATTCTGAAATAAAATTTAAAAAATATACCAGTTCATATCTGTGTGCTCCTTCTAAGAAACAAAAACAAAATTTGGGGAAAGGTCAGCTATCTGTATATTGAATGATGTCTCTTGATATAACTAAATATGGCTTTTGTTTTTAAAATATTATTCCTCCTACATTTCCTACACAGGCAATTACAACCTAAAGTTCCCATGTGAGAAAGAAATGCATCCTGGTAACTAAAAAAGCATAGTATATACAATTAAGTGACCAAGAACTAGTGAGTCTGAAAGTGGCTATTCTTGTCATTCTTTAATAAATTTTAATGCTAGTTTAGACTTACTAGGCATATTTAGATTACTGTGAAAAATAATATGCTAAACTACTCATCTGCTTGCTACACTACCAAGCAAATGAAAACCGTACCTAATTAATTTATTCTCTTACCCATGGAAATAGATGTTTTGTTTGCTATTGTCAATATCTCCATTAGTGCCATCTTTGCAAACTTATGTTTCACCAGAAAATAAGAGATTTAAAACATTTTTACTCTCATGTATCCTGAATGTTCACAGATATAACAATATTTAAAAACTCACTATTATTCTCATTAACATATATCCAGTTATTACCCAGAACCTTCTTGCTTTAAAATAAATCAACCTGTGTAATGAGTGTCAAAATAAAATATCAGAATATAATCTATTTTGGCCTAAAAAGTAGAAACAGTAGTTAATATTTTTAGTTGAAAGAAAAACTAGTGTGGAAAACACTGTTTATGTGAGAATCATGTTTATTTGAATTAAATTAGTCCAAATATGTCTAACTCTACAGAACAATTTTAACAATACAATTTTAATGTATAATTTTGTAAGTAGCCTACAATTTTTTTGCACTCTTATAAATTCTCCCAGTAATCCCAGTTGAATGACTTCTTATTTTATTGATATACCAAGATTATATTGAGAAATTTGTTTTATCTAACTTAATGGGATAAGAAAGCTATAATGTTAGCTTCTGTGGGAGTGAAAATATATATAAAAAAAATGCCTTTAGAGAGTTTGCCAAAAGTATCAGGTTTGTACAAAGTACTAAAAAGTTTTAGGCACATATTCCTCAAATATCCACATGGATGTAATTAAAGTAAATAATTTTTGTTGAAAAAGCCAAATGTGTACATGGCTCACACAGTAAAATGGACTTAAATGTTATAAAAGCAGATGATTTAGAATAAAACAAAGCTCTAAAGCTAGGTGGTATTTCATGTAACAACATTATAATAAAGTGAATATATTTTTTATGTGAAACTAATTCCAATGCTTAATACAGGTTTCAACGTAAATAAGTTGATTTTTTTCTTTTCCTGATTTCTAAACTCAATCCCACGTGTAGTTCAAATCTATTTATCATGGGATATGTAAGTAATACATATGCTATGTGAATAATATAACTAAGTTTTCAAGAGCATGAGAGCATCGACCCTCAGTTTCCTTGACACTAGGATGAAATTTGAATTGAATTCTATGAACTGCTGTGGAAATGCTAGGTTTTGCTTCATGAGGTGAAACAAATCAATTCCTTCTTGAAGGAGAAAAACATATTTCTATGAAGACAGACTGAATAAATTAATTCTTTTACTAGCAATTATGATTTATTTTAACAAAAAATATCACAGTGGATAGACACAGTTAGAATCACTCATATCTCCATTTAATTTTAATGAAATACCATTTTGTAAAAAATGATATAAAACAACATACTCTAGAAAACAATTATGATAATATATACATGTACTTATGCTATATATTGATATAGACACATATTATGACTGTGTTCTTAAACCCCTAGTGACTGTGTGGACATGTCCTGTCCCCTTTATTTGAGGGATAGCATTACTCATCTGTGCTTTGAGTAATTTGGATGAAAGCAGGAAAATTTACTAATAATGAAAGTACCTTTTATGGTTATTTAAAAATAGTGAAGGTTGTAAATTTCTACTTAGTTCTCAAATATCAATACTTCTTTCCAATGAATGTGGATTTGTGTATTTTTGTTCAGATGTCATCACTATCAGAATAAAGAGAGAATGTGATCCTGAATTCTCTCATCTGTAGTGTTCTTGCTGAAGGGTGTACAGTGAGAGAGATGTGGGTGAAAAGAATTAATGTACCTGAGTAACAGTATCAGAGTCACAGAAACTTGACACTGTTCAAATAGAAAGTATATTCTTTGTATCATAGGAAATGTTGACCATTTTTAATCTTTTGAGGTTTAATCACTATTGAGTGATATGCTACATGATAATTCAACCTCTGTCTCAGGCTGTAACCATCACCTTTCCCTCTTGCTTAGCATATTAGAACTTTTCCTCTGTGACTTGATGATCAGAGCACACACGCCCTTCAACACCTGCTCTGGCTTCTCTGGAACAAATTTCAAAATATAAAAGGAAGACACACTTTATTATTTTTGCTGCTACAATTAAAATCAATGCACTATTAATTCTGATGATAGTTAAGAGTTCATAGATAGTTGAATACCTATTATAGATTTTAAAAGACCCAATTAGTTCTACAATTATTTATAAGTAATTCAAATATGTTTAAATAAATAGATTTCAGAGATCTCTTTGTCTTGAAAAGTAACATATAAATAAAACAATTTCTGAAATTCTTCATAATATGAAGAGTACTTTAAAAATGTTCCCTATATGCATATATACTTTTATCATATGAAATGCTAATATTCAGAAATTATAGTCATCTAAGTTCCAAAATTCTTTGCCAGCATTCATCAAAATGATAATTTAAATGAAAAGCTAATATTGATATAAAATAATGACTTATAAAGAAATTATCACTTTTATTTAAACATTGCAAAATATACCTTGTGCCCAATAAGGCTAATCAAAATGTCTTTATTATATATGCTATTCAAAAGAAATCTATTTGCCAAATTTCATAAACTGTGGTCCTATATAATTTGTATAGCTAAACATAATTATATGAGAAAATTAATATATAACTATTAAAATATTATAATGCCATTATAAAATATTTTATCATAAGACATTTTATTCTTGAGATCAATGTAAATGAAGAAAAATGTTCATGTAGAGACTAGCAATTAAAAGCATTAACATAACTTCTGATATTAAAGTCCATGAGTAGTTGCACAATTAGATGAACAATGGTGAGAACTGCTCTGTTAACTTTCTCACATCCAAAAATAACATTTTTCAGTTTTTACTTTTTAAAAAGGCAAACAAAGAAAGTAATATCAGGGGCATGGAGAATTAATTTTTAAGAGGTAGATTTGAATCACTCTAGTCATTTTATATTTGCTTCACAGTCCTTAGTTCTTTGACAGTTTAATTGCTTTATCAGGCATCTAGCAAGTGCATTTTAAAAGATTAAGACTAAAAGGAGGTATGTTTTTGAACAGTCTTCAGTAAAGATGAATTATTTAAATTAACTTAATTTTCATGGTACTAAAAGGTTTTAGAATAAATTATTTGGCCTATGACATGAGTCAAGTTCATATAAATTTTGGTTATGACCTCAATGGAGAAAGTTGCACTGCCACCACCATACCAAAGTTAATTTTTCAGTTTCACTGTGAAAAGCATTAAAAATTAAATGAAAATAAGCCATGGGAAAATCTCCCAAATAGATGACATCAATGTTTTTACACAGTGTTTCACTTTATAATCACATAGAAGGTAAAAACAAAACAAAACAAAACAAAACTTACAGAAGGTTCTCTCCTCTATGATATTGTTATATATAATGTACAGTGAAATAAAATCTTTGTAAATTTATTATAAGATTAGCACCAACTCTCTGGGTAATTAAAATTCTGTAAATGTATACTAAATAGATGCCAATGTGGTAAAAAATATATCTTTAAGATTTAGGGCCAAGCACAGTGGAACATATCTGTGGTCCCAGCTACTCAGGAGGCTGAGGTGGGAGGATCTCTTGAGCTCAGAAGTTTGAGGCTATGGTACACTCTGATGATTGTGCCTGTGGACAGCTACTGCACTCCAGCCTGGATAATACAGTAAGACCCCTGTCTCTTAAAAAAAGAAAAAAAAAAAAAAAAAAAAAAAAAAAAAAGAAAGAAAGAAAGGGTAGGGGGTTAAAGAAAAGGAAAAAAAAGAAGGAAACTAAGGAAGGAAAGAAGAGAGAGAAAGGGATTATCAATACAGGCACACCTCAGATAAATAGCAGATTTGGTTACAGACCACTGTATAAAGTGAATGTCACAATTAATTTTTTGGTTTCCCAATGCATATAAAAGTTAGGTTTATACTATAGTGTAGTGTATTAAGTTTGTGATAGCATTATGTCTAATAACACAATGTACATACTTTAATTTAAAATACTTTATTGCTAAAAAAAATTGTAAGGGTCATTTAAGCCTTCAGTGAGTTATAATAATTTTGCTGGTGGAAAGTCTTGCTTCAATGTGGATGGTTGCTGACTGATCAGGGTGGTGGTTATTGAAGGTTGGGATGGCTGTGGCAATTTCTTAAAATAAGACAACAATGAAGTTTGCTGCATCAACTGACTCTTTCATGAAAGATTTCTCTGTAGCATGTGATGCTGTTTGACAGCATTTTATCCATAGTGGAACTTCTTTTGTAACTGGTATCAATTCGCTCAAACCCTGCCTTTGCTTTATCAACTAAGTTTATACAAATAATATTCTAAATCCTTTGCTTTCATTTCAACAATGTTCACAGCATCTTTACCAGGAGTATATTTCATCTGAAGAAACCACATTCTTTACTTATCGGTAAGAAGCAACTCCTTACAGATTACCTTACCTATTAAAGTTTTACCAAGAAATTTCAGCAATTCAGTCACATATTCAGGCTTCAGTTCCAATTCCAGTTATCTTGCTATTTCCCTCACATCTATAGTTACTTCCTCCACTGAAGTCTTCAACCCTTCAATATCATCCATGAGGGTTAGAATCAACTTATTTCAAACTCCAGTTAATGTTAATGTTTTGACCTCCTATGAATTACAAATGTTTTTAATAGCATCTACAATGGTGAATTCTTTCTGGAAAATTTTCAATTTATTTTGCCCAGATCTATCAGGGTAATCACTATCTATGGAAACTATAGTCTTATGAAATATATTTCTTAAATAATAAGATTGAAAATTGAAATTATTCCTCCATGGGATGCAGAATGGATATTGTTTTAGCAGGCCTGAAAACAGACTTAATCTCCTTGCACATCTCCTTCAGAGCTCTTGGGTGACCAGGTGTATTGGCCATGAGCAGCAGGTCTCAAAAATGGACTTAAAATATTCAGTAAAGCATGCTGTAAACAGATGTGCTGTTATCTAGCCTTTCTTGGTTACTTTATAGAGCATAGACAGAGTAGATTTACTATAATTCTTAATTTTCCTTGAATTTTTGGTATGGTAAATGAACACTGGGTTCAACTTAAAATCACTACCTGCATTAGCCCCTAACAAGAGAGTCAGCATGTCCTTTGAAGCTCTGAAGCCAGGCATTGACTTCTCCTCTCTAGCTGTGAAATTCTTAGGTGGATCTTCCTCCAATAGAAGGCTGTTTCATCTACATTGAAAATCTGTTGTTTAGTGTAGACACCTGCATCAGTTATCTTAGCTAGGTCTTCTGGATAACTTGCTGTAGCTACTAGATCCACACTCACTGCTTCATCTTGTTTAAGTAGTTTAAGTTTTTAAGTTATTTAACTTGTTAAGTTGTGGAGATGGCTTCTTTCCTTAAACCTCAGGAACCAACCTCTGGGAGCCTCAGACTTTTCTTCTGCACCTTGCTCATCTCTCTCAGACTTCTTTTATTAAAGAAAGTCATGGCTTTGCTCTGGATTATGCTTTGGCTTATGGGAATACTGTGGCTGGTTTGATCTATCCAGACCAGTTAAACTTTATTCCCCGTATCAGCAATAAGGCTATTTCACTTTCTTATCATAGCCGTGTTGTTCACTAGAGTAGGACTTTCAGTTTCCTTCAAGAATGTTTTCCTTTGCATTCACAACTTGGCTAATTGGTGCAAGTGGTCTAGCTTTTGGCTTATGTGAGCTTTCCACATGCCTTCCTCACTAAGCTTAATTATTTCTAGCTTCTGATTTAAAGTGAGAGACATGCTATTCCTCCTTTTACTTGATCATGTAAAGGCCATTGTAGGATTACTAATTGGCCTAATTTTAATATTGTTGTGTCTCAGAATAGGGAGGCCTGATGGAGAGGGAGAGAGATGGGGGAATAGCTGGTCTGTGGAGCAGTCAGAACACACACAATCTTTATCAATTAAATTTGCTGCTTATATGGGCAGGGTTTGTGGCACCCCAAAACAATTACAACAATTACATTAAAGACTATTGATCACAGATCATCATAAAAGATACAAAAATAATGAAAAAGTTTGAAACGTGTGAAAATTGTCAAAATGTCACACAGAGATACAAAGACAGCACATGCCACTGGAAAAATAGCACTGAAAGACTTGCTCGATGCAGGGTTGCCACAGCCATCAATTTGTAAAAAAGGCAATATCTGCGAAGTGGATTAAACCAGGTATGCCTATAGTGGTGTAGAGTTTCAAACGACCTAAATACCTTATTATGCTAATATTATTACAACAATGAAGGTAATGCTTTCAAGAAATATTTCATTTCATGAGAAAATGATACTATGTGGTACTGAGGAAAAAGTAGTATACAGGATAAAATACATACTATTGATGAAAATTTGGAAAAATCTTAACTGCTAGTGATTATTTTCTTTTCTTTTACATTGTACATATCAGAATTTCCTATTTCTTATAACAAATGCATATTGCTTATATAGCCAGAAACAATACATTTTATAAGAGAATCACATATAGTAAAACGTTCTTACTTGGTATAATCAGAGATACAAACAAAATTTAATATGGATAACTAAGCAGAATAAAACACACTCATTTTTAAAAATAATGACCAAATAGAAAATCAAAACTGCTAATTTAGATGCAAGATATTTTTACAATATTTATTTTATTATGGTTTGTTCTTTTTTTTTTGGTTTCTGATTTGAGAGAAACAAAATTGGTATTAATCATCAAGGTTAAGTATTCATTAAAGAGATGGAACAAGCAATATCAATACTCAAGCAGGTGATTCTTTATCCTGTATTGAGGTGATGGTTAAGAAAGAAGACCAAACTAATGGTGACCTTGGTTTTGAAAGGAGAGAAATTTGGGTCAGTAGTACCATGGCCTAGCACTAATTGGCAGTCAGAAATAAGACAGTCACAAACTCATTAGAGATAATGAAGAGTTTAGGGATAATCTTTCTCCTCTTTCTCTTCCTTTATCTTTTCCATTCCTGCCCTCTGTGTTTTATAATTTCATTCTTTTCATCTCTCTTTTCTCTTTCAATTCTTCTGCTATGTCTTATAGTTCATCCTCTTTTCTCCATTATTTTTCTATTTTATTACCTCCTTATCCCTCTCTTCCTTCCATTGATTTCCATTGTCTTGTTTATATAAAGTGTTAGTTCCATTTATTATAACTATGGCTGTCTTAACATATACAATGCAAGCTAGTAGAATGTTTCGAAAAATAGTCATATTGAAATACACAATCTTATTGATTTCACATTTTTTCCTGAGGTTAAACCAGCATATCCCAGAGGAACTATTCCTTCTCATTGAGAAAAATGTATAAAATAATTTGGGTGTTTTATACACTACACGGAAATAAATCACATCAGAAAATAAATATTGAGAAATTTCAGTTTGGTTAAATTTTTTTTTTCCTTCGAAGTGTTATATGGTAAAAATTCTGTATGATACGTTCATTACCACTACTACTATATTGTTCACAATTATTTATTTATTATTTAACTCACGCAGTAATCATCCTAATTACTATTGTGATTGCAACTTTGGAGATGAAGAATTTCAGGCCTGGATGATTAACTAACAAAGTAGTATAGGGGATACCTGACTGCAAAGGGGCCAAAACTTTCCATGACTTACCTGGCCCTTACATCTCTACTGACTTGCCTCATAAGCCTTAATTAAAGCATCCACCCACGGGGCATTTACAGAGCTTCTAGTTCAACTAACAGAGTTATAAGTTCTCCTTATGTACACGACCTACAACCATGACCAAACTTTAGAGCCACAATTTGAAAACCATATTAATAGCCAATAATAGGCATTATTCTGAAGAATACAAATTATCTTATGAGGATAAAAAATAATATGCTCACTTAAAAAAACTGAATTTATATTTAGACATTTTAATTGGTAATATCTAAAATTAAAGTATGGATTTTACTAAATATTATAGTTATTTAATAAATATTTTAAGTGTTTGCAATTTTTTCTTAAAAATATTAAAAGTCATTATGATATTTATATATTAAAAATTTGAAGATTAACATTAAGACTGACAAAAGATTTTCTTGAATAAAAGGTATTAAGTAATTAGTAAGTGAATATACATATTTTCAAATTCCAATAAACCTGAATATTAAATTCTTTCATTGAGTTTAAATATCTAAATAAAATATGCATCACTTATGTATTAGCACCTAACAAAAGCTAGGCTAATTTATTCTAAACTATGCATCATTTAAGCTGTGCATCAAATATTTCAAAGATATACATCAAACCATAGAATAAAAAACATAATCACAGAAATATTCCTCAGTTGTGTGGTTTATTTCTGTCTTCAAAGGGCCTAAATCATGAAACTTCAAGAGAAAATAACGTTTTTTTGTCTGTGTTATTTATTTATTTATTTATTTTTTTGAGAT
>VBSM01000361.1:47943200-48028397 GCA_008086735.1 Cheirogaleus medius
ATGGATTTTTCCACTCATCATTCGATTCTCTATTTATTAATAACAATCCTGAAGGAAAGCCCTCTTTTCCAGTGAACATATCTTTTTTCAAACTGGGGTTATATGGTACAAAAAATGAGGGCACATGGGAGGTGAATGAGATGGGGAAAGAGAGAGAGAGAGAGAGAGAGAGAGAAAGAAAGAAAGATTCTACCAGCTAAAAAATTTAGAATTGCCAGGAATAATATATGCACATAGGAAAATCCTTACTATAAAATGTGATATAGCTCAACTTTAAGCCTAAACTCAAAAGCAGAATACCAATGGAATTTAGAAAGAATTACTGCTAAATGGTTTTTATATTTACTCTTTCTGTAATAAAACTCTTTAAGTAAAAAACTCATTCTTTTATCTTTCTTAAAAGACACTATGCCCCTTTATTAAAACAAAAGTCAGGCCTATCTAGCTGCATGATAACATTGGCCAAACCAGTGATGGGCAACTGACTGGCTTAAACGTATGCTAGATCAGTTGTTTAAAAGTTTTTATAATTGCAAACTTTGTTTAAAAAAGTAAAAATCAGGATAAATCATCCACCTATACTCCACTCTTTCCGGCCCTCCATAGCTACTCTTGGTCTTGCCAAAATTTGTCTACCTACAGTACCCAGGTAAAAAAAGAAGATGGGATAAATGAAGGGAATTTTAAATTTATTCCAACAAAATGAACTACCACTGTTCTTAAGATTGAAAACAGGAGTACATTTAACCAATGCTGATTGCAGTAAAAACATTGTTTTATCTCTACCAGTATACTTAATACTTTACATTTATACAGACACACTTTGAAGAATTTGAATATATCTAATTGGCTAAGAAAAAAAGGACTTTGAATCATGGAAATATCAATAGAGAAAACTTGCTTAATTCAAGCATTTGCCAAGAAAAACCGTTATCATCAAACACATGAGATTAAATAATTATCTGTTTTCTTTGCTGGCTCAAGATAGATGTAGTGCTGATGCCTACGCTTACTCAAAAAAACGACACCACATCCTCTCTTTGCCATCAATAAGATCTATCAAAGACTCAAGAATAATAATTCTAGATTTATAAACTGCCTGCTGTCTTCATAAAACATTAGCTATATAGCAAATAATTCTTTTCACAGCTTAAGGTTCATGTAATGAAAATCTCATAAGTACACTCAAGAATAATGTCATGGTAATAGTGGAAGTAAAAAGGAAAGAGATTAATACCTATCTCTTCCTTTGGTCTAAGTTCCATGAGAGGCTATGTCCATTTCACCACTGAATCCCCAGCCCTCAGCAAATTACCTGGCATACAGTAGGCACTCAGTAAATATCTGTTTAACAAATGAATAAAAGCACAACTCACCTTTTAATATATGACTGTACAACTTTCAGTATAATCTTGAACATATTAAAGAGTGATTTTAAATGAATGCTCTATTTATATAAAACATGTGGAGATCATTTCTTATGAGTGGTAAATATCTAATAAAGCATAACTGGAGCTTACTTAGAAGGCTGACTAGTATGTGACCTAAAATCATCCACAATTGATGATTTCCAGTCATTCACTGAAACTTATAAGTAGAAGCAAATATAGAAAACAACTTATAAAACTAAGAAATTATTGTTCATGGAATCGTTAAGGTAAAATTATACTTTCTCTTTCCTCTTCATCAAGTTTAGCAAGTAAGTTTTCTGCTAATGCAGAAATACCAGAAGTCCTGTGATCTCATCATGGCATATAACATTCTTGGACTAAAATCTTTCAGACAATCTACTCCATGAACACAGAAATCTTGTCTTCTAGACATGCTACTACATTTCTAGTGGCTAGCAGAGTGACACATCACAGGCACTTAATATTTATTAAATACAATACATTAAATACATTAAATACATAAATAAATGAATGGGCAGAAACAACAGAGAGACATATTTCAAGTGAATATAAGAATTTTCTAAGATTAAAAACTGCAGAATTTTTTGAAGATCACTGTTATATCTTCCTAGTTTCCTCCAAGTTAGCTGAACTCAATCTCTTAACTGGGTTTCCTATTATAATACATGCTTGTGAGTCACATCATATTTCTCATCACTTTAAAATACATTTCTCTGTGTCACTGTTAACCTGTGATGTCTAGAATTGGTCACAAGGCTCCCAACTGAAGTTGACATGAGCAGGGAAGAGCTGAATATCAGACACCCTTAGTCTATAGATCTGTGCCTTCTAGGACACATGAGATGTTCTAATGGCCACCAGATTCATAATGAGTTGATTAGATCTAAAGTTCAGTTCTCACTCCTCACCTTACAGGGCTATCAACAACATATGACACAGATCACTGCCTCCTCCTTGAAATACTTTCTTTTCTTGCCGGGCACTAAACACTGAACTTTCTTCCTGTCTCCTGGCCATTCATTCTCTGTCACTTTTCCTGATTATTCTTCATCACCCAGTACTCTGGCATGCAGCTCTCAACACCCTTTTTGATCCTATTTATACTCACTTTCATTTTATCTCAGTTAGTTTAATGCCCTTAAATTACATGTCTAGGCTGAAAACTCCATATTTATAGCACTATCCAAACCTCACATATAAACTCCAGGTTTGTGTATCCAACTAGTAAACTATAGCATTTTCAACTTAGCATGCCTCAAATTGAGTTCCTAAACTTCTTCAAACCTGTCTCTCTCACAAATGTCTGTGATGGAGTTACCAGCAACCTCATCTTTTAAGTTGCACAGGCTAAAATACTCAAAGCCACCTAGGTCTCTTCTTTCCAGCATACCCCACATTTAGTCAGTTAATCTTGTTGACTCTATATTCAAATTGTATCCAGAATTAACCACTCTGTACCATGTCATTGCTACTGCCCCAGTGAAGCCATCTTCTCTCTTCTAGATTACTGCAATAGCCTCACAAACTCATCTCTTGCTTCCCCACTATAGCACTTCTTATCTATTCTTAACACAGCAGCCAAGTGATATTGCTAAAAATAAAAGTACATTCATGGCATTCCTTTGTCCAAACCCATCAAAGGCCTTCTATCTCCATCTAAAGCCAGTGATCATAATGACCTGAAAACCTAACACAATATGTCCTACAACCCCATTAACACACTGACTTTCATTTCTTCAACTTTCCTTTATCTGTCCCTACCAACTATGCCCGTCTCCCCACTGAACATGCTATGCACACTTTTTCCTAAGGATCTTGCACAGACTGTTCTCTCTGTTTAGAATACTCTTCCTTCTTTTGGCTTTGTTTTCACATCTCACTCAGGCTTTTATTCAAATGTAATCTTCTCAATAAAATATTTCTTTACAACTTTTAAAAACCGCAACCCCTCTGATACTCTGTTCATGCTCTTCCTACATAATTTGATTTAACATCATCTAATTTTTATATTTTACATATTTAATATATTTTTGTCTCTTCTATCACCACTTCACTGCTACAAGAAACTTCTTAAGGACAGAGATTTCCAGGGATTTTTTTGTTTGTTTGTTTTGGTTTGTCTATTGCTTGTTCCTAGTACCTAGAGCAATGTATGAAACCTTATACAGAATAAATATTTTTGATTTATACAAGAATGAACGTTGTAAAGGAAAACATTTCACTAGTGAATTTTCATGTATCAGACAGCTGGGAAGTGTTTTTTAATGATAGAATCCACACCTTTCTAAAAGTGCATCATAAGTCACACTTTAATGATCTTTCCTTACCCAAAATAGGAGTAAGCCGTTCTTTCTTACCTGACTTTGTTATCTTTGGACACCAAGATTTGTCCTAGGACATTAGTTCCTGAGGTATAGCAATTTTAAAGCATAAAAGGGATATTATTCAATTTGGGTAATAATATATTCTCGTTAGAGAATTTCCATGGAAGCCCTACATAATCAATGTGCCCCCTCCAAGCACACAACTTAAATAATAAGGAGAAAGATTCACTGGGGGAAAGAGGAGTAGAATATGACATGGTCTCCTTAAGAAGACTACATGAGCAAAATAATACTTTGATTATACAATGAAACATACAAAATATGCAAAGTTCTCAGTTTATAATTTAAAGATAACAATATTAACAAGGAAAAAGAAAAAAAGATCAAGTCAAGGTCACATTTTGTAGAGCAAATTAACCAAGATTGCATTATAAAAATCCATATTCATGTTTCATTATCAAAAACAACAATGACATTGTAATGATCAGAGTTTTACCATATTATTAATAACACACACATAAATAATTCCTCATAGAATTGAAATGAATTAAGTAGAATAAAGTAATGTAGATTTTTAATTACTAATAATTTTTAATTTTTGTTTCTTTTAGGAATTTTATATTTTAGTGCCAGATTGAATGAAAATCTTATTTCAGATGTGTTGTAATGACATAAGTAATAGACCCCTAAGATAAATAGCTTCAGAATATGACCTACAAGTTCTAAATGAGACACTGGCCACTTCACATTTACCATAGTTGTTTTAAGCAGAAATAACTGAAATTTTCAATTGCCAATCATTAGCAGTCTTCAAACATGAAAGTTGAAAGATTATGTCAATTAACATCTAAGCCAGACTATAAGCAATAGTAATGAAAATATAAAAATCAACTTGTCATTTTTAGACATGTTAACCAGCAACACAATATGATCCAAGAGCTGTTCCAAGAATTTTACTACATACCTAATAAAAAATACCAGGAACTATGAGTCTTGACATATTTGATTTTTCAAATCTTTTTCCAACATAGCTCTTCTTTGTAGACTTTTGAAAATAAGAGACCATCTCCCAAAGAATACATGCCATCCATTATAAAGCATGATTGAGTTTAAACTAAGTTAGTGATTTTGTGGGATTTTCTCAAATATCCTTGTCATCTTCTCAAATATTTTTGATAATATTATATATAAAATAATTTTGTTCTATGCATATCATACTTTATGCAATGAGAATCTGGCAGAACTAGAAAGTGAAACGAGGTCTCTTGCTCCAGGTCTCATTTTCTTTTCACTACATGTAATAGTTTAGGTGAAAAAAAGATAAATAAACAAACAAAAACCAAAAGACTCATGCTTGGAGCAGAAGATACTGAGCAATGATACCAATTAATTAAATTATCAGTAATGTAAACTCTCATCTAAAGTATAAGCATATCTATCACTTAATACTAGTTAGAAGAAAAAGTATATTTTTGAAGAATGGAGAAAAACATCATAGTAGAATGAGAGTAGGAGATGATTAAATTAAAATAATTCTTTTTATACAATGTTAAACATAGTAATTAAATTTGTTTTCAAACAATGCATAAAATGGTAATCATAGGATGAAGGTGACTTTTTAAAAATTGACACATAATTTTACATGTCTATGGAGCATGCGATGATATTTTGATACATGTATATAATGTGTAATGATCAAATCAGGGTAATTAGCATAACCAACACCTCAAACATTTATCATTTCTCTGTGCTGGGAATGTTCAAAACCTTCTCTTCTAGCTATTTGAAAATACACAATAAATTATTGTTAACTATATTACCCTACAGTGCTATAGAACACTAGACCTATTCCTCCTAACTAGCTGTAACAAAATTACAGCTAGTTAACCAACTTCCCTCTATCTTTCCCTCTCCCCTACCTTTCCCAGCTTCTAGTAACCACTATGCTACCCTCTACTTCTATGAAATCAACTTTTGAGGGAGAGCATATAGTATTTATCTTTCTGTGCCTGGTTCATTTCACTTAACATAATGTCCTCTAGGCTCATCCATGAGGCCACAAATGATAAGATTTCATTCTTTTTTGTGGCTGAGTAGTATTCCAATACAGATATATACATATATTACATTTTATTTATCCATTCTTCTATTGATCAACACTGAGGTTGATTCTATATGTTGGCTATTGTGAATAGTGTTGCAATAAACACGAGGGTGCAGTTATTTCTTCAATATACTGATTTCCATTCTGAATGTGGCTCTTTATCCAAGGCAATCAGTACCATTTTCTCCAAGGGCAAAATAATTACTATTCCCTCTTCCAACTTAGCTTGGGTATCAGCTAAGAAGGCATCTCAAAAGGTGTCAAGTATTTATTGATTCCTAATTCTAGAACTGATCTTAGGACTTTGCTGTATGGAGAACATGCACACTTAAACACAATGTTTAACATTTCTTAAGTGGCTTTTCATTAGACAATCTATCTGTTCAGGTTCACAATCAAAAGTGGGCATACATGTCAAACATTGTGATAATGTAATAGCTATTTGGAGAAAAGTATTGCAGATGTTAGAGTGTAAAGTTAGCAACATGGCAATGTAGTAAACCTGTAAGTTTAGTTATAACTCTGGCAAAGAATATATAAATCATAGTACTACAAATGAGGGCTATCACTGAATTTTAAAAAAAGAAGTAAACAGAAATGGCCTAACAGATTTTCTTTAGTTTTATTTTCCACATGTATAGTCACACCACTATAATAAAACCATGTTTTCTAAGGCCTCCAATAATATCCTTGTAGCTAAATCCAAAGGTCTTTTCTCAGTTTTTTTTACCCTTAAACCCTTTCCAAATTCTGCAACTCCTGAACACATGCTTTCCTGAAATATACAGATCATATTTTTAGCAGAAAACAAATATAAAAAGCATGTTTGGGAGCTCCCTTATATCAAACATAGACATGGGTCTTTTTTTTTTTTCATTTTTAACTTACTGAGAAACAGAGATTCTTTCTACAATACATATTAAATTTATTTCATGTATACTCATAAACATTATCAAGGGAATGATAATGGAGTGTTAAATAATCGGAATAACTAAGGACAGATAATTATTTCACTTGAAATATACAAACAATTGAGGCAATGTTGCTATCCCATTTAGTAATTTCCTCAATATAATTTGTATGTGTGCAGCAAACAGTAATTCAATCACATTATACATTGTTTAGTTCGTCAATTATTTCTTCAAAGGTAGGTTTTTCTATTTCTCAGCTGGTAATATAAACTGCTATGTCATTCTATCTTCTCCATAGCATCCAGAAGCCAAGATTGAATGAATGGGCTTTCATTATATAATTTTGCTTTAAGGCAAACATAGACAACACAAAGTCACATTGCCTGACATAGTTCAATTCAATAGAAATAATGTATTAATCTATTTTCTCTAGAAATACCTATTATACAACTATTATTATACACCTGACATTATTAGGTGCTTGAATTTTGAAAAGACTTTTAATAAGAGCACTTTTCAAAAAAATATTCTCACAGAATTGGATTCAAAGTATGTTTACAGTGAAGCTAAACTGCTTCTCGGCTTTTTGGCTAAGACCAAGTGTAGTACAGTGGAGCGCAGTGAACCTGGTGGGAGGTGAGGAGTAGAAGTGAATCAAGTAAGAAAAATAAATAAATAAGTTAAAAATCTTGAGAAAATAAATAAATGTAGAATGTTCATAAAGGTCAATTCTGGCAAGTTGTATTTCTGCTAACTTCTGTTATAAGTATAAAAAGAATACACTATAAACAATAAACAGTTATGTACAGAACATGAGCTCTGTATTTTTAATCTTATATGAACTTAAATGGTAAATTCCATTTCTCTCTTTGCTAAGTGGCTAATATTTTTATTATATTCAGTTTCTACATAGGAATTCAATTACAATATTAATAAAGTTTAATTTCTGTGCTGTTCTGTACCATATTTGTGCATGACAAAAATAAGTAAGTTTATAAACATTAGTATTGTTTTTTGTGCACATCATATGAATATATCTTAAATTCTGAAGGAAAAACAAGTGATATTTCAGAAAATATCTTAAATTTTCAATATAATTAGATAAAAACTATTATTTAGGATATTTTTGAATTTCAAATTTTCAAATAAACTGATTTGATCAACAATGTAGATGGCAAAGCTATAAAGCAATTAAATTGTTCAGGGTGTTATTCTGAACATGAAAATACCTGGTTGAAATTCATGAAAATAATATAAATTAATTTTATATTTCTATTTCTATTAATTTTATATTTCTAGAGATAATTTTCTAACCTGCAATACAATACTTACAATTTGAAACACTTTCCAACTACTAGAAATGTAAAATGTTGGAAAAAAAGTCTAAAGAAACATTTAAGATGTTACCATTTCTGCTACTCTGCCTAGAAATCTGTATCCTTGTGGCTTTTCCATGCATTATAACTAGAATATTCTGAATGGAATCCACAAATATCAAGGTTAAAAGTGTGATTCAAATCCATTTCATTCCCTGATAACCATGAATATATTTGCATGTTTCAGTTTTACGCTTAATCCAAAACTAGTATACTTTGTGATGTGTAGCCCAAATTTAAAAATTTTCCAATATGAGTATACATCACGTTTGTTAGAACTGAATTTTTTTTTTGCCAGAAATAAGACAACACAACTATGAACATCAAAGATAGGAAGAGATAAATAACCTGGGAAATAAGAGCATAGACCATAGGGCTAGACCAATACCACAGATAATCTCATCCAGACACTTTTCCAGCCTTCTCACCTTGGGCAATTTGCTTACCTTCTCTGTGCATTCTGAATAATAACATATTCTCACAAAACTGCTGGAAGTTTGATTCTTAGAGAGTCAATTAAGTGTTAACAGGCAGGAACATATCCTTCAATATCTTTTATGTAACTTTTTCTGCTTCCAAAAATGTATGGAGATACTCAAGAAATAATACAAAAATTCTCCCTACTTCTGTTTTTAGTATTAGAATGAAATGAGACTTTTCATCTATTATAAAACATAATCATCAACATATGGGATATATTATCTGTCTAGAATTGTAATATAAGCTTTTTGCCCTGACCAAACCTGGGACATGAATTCTATTTAAAATTTTACAATTTCATTGGTATTTACATTATAATTCCAAAGGATTTGCTAAAGTTCTGGGTGTCATTAAGGACATAAGGAAGTACTTTAAAACAAAAAGCAGTGAAATAATTATATTTTTAAAAAGCACCTGTGTTTTGTAAGGGAGACCACCAGCAAAGATTTGGAATAGAAAGAAAAAGAAAGGAGAAAGATCCTGTTGGATCTATACAATAACCAGTAATTTGGTAACTTTACAATAACCATCCACAGTTTTTGTTTTTATTTTATTTTTAATCTCATGTCTATCTATCTATAGCAATTAAGATGGAGACCTGGAAACTATACTTTCTGAATTCTTATAACAATAATTGTTTACTGAAATATGAATAACTATGAATCACATGTTTGTATTTGTTGAAAATGTAAATGGAGAGAAATCATTTTTCTATTTAGCAATAAAATAGAGATTACTAACATTAAAATCACACATAAGGAAACTTCCTTATTCATCTCTTGATATTCTATAGGGATGATTGGATAGAGATCTGAACATGTGTCCAGTATATAAGAGACTTCTAATGCATCTTTCTTGCTATAGCCTAGGAAAGATGCACAAAAACTATCTTTATTATGTAATACAAATTGGATATCATTTCATCATAATTTATATATCTTTGAAGGCATATTTAAAGTAGTATTTTAAAAGAAAAATAGTTCATGTAGTATATCGAATACTAAAACTTCCAAGTCTTTCAACTACTATGAAGCCTTTTACTATAAGAGAGAAAAGTAATATAAAACTATCACATAACTTTACCTACAACCTGATTTTTAGGGTTATCCAGAGGAATATTCCTTACACTCTCTTCAATGAGTTTAGCATCAATAAACCAGGCAAATGCAAGGCATACATGAAATAAAGTTTCATATTCTATTCATATGCCATATGTTACAAACTGCTTGGATATAGTGTGGACATCACTTTGAAAGCACAGTGAGCAGTCAAATGCATCACTGTTCAAAGTCCTTTATGCCTTATAAGAACAGAAGTGAACAGTTCATCCTCAACACCAGCTCCAACAGCTGCTACTGCTCTCAAGTACCCAAGAGTAAACTCTTGTTTTGAATGACATCCTTCTTCCAACTTAACAATTTTGCTATAAATTTGAAGGATGATTAGAGTGATATAACTTGGACACCCTTTGGAAAACATTATTTAAAAAAGAAAAGAACAAATAAGCTTATATCAGCCAATCTATTCTTTTTGTTTGCCATCTATAGGGGTCGGGTTAGGAGTAGTTAGAAAAAAGGCACAAAAAGCAGCATAAATGAGTAATTAAAAGTGACCGATGGTGTTATTTTACTGTATTTGGAGTCTTCACAGAAAGTCCCTTAAACAACACAAGAGTGTATTGCTGCTTTGTTTTCAAATCCACAATTCAAATCCTCACTTTTCTCCCATGGGAGACTGACCCAGAACACTAGAGAGAGATCCTCAAGGACAGGGTTGCTCAATAATGTCAAAGATTACCAGTGATCAAAAGCAAGGTTCCAATGACCGCACACCATTTCCAAAAGGCCAGAATCACAAGATCTTTTAGTAAGTGAATGTATTTACACACTGATTGAACAAGGCTGTAACAAAAGATTTTATTTTTATTCTTTGAATTATAGATTACAAATGAGGCCTGATTTTCTGTGGATATTTCTTTGACCAATTCTACCCTCAGAACAAAGCTACTTTTATAAACATAAAATCTGTTTGGGCATTTTGCTGTATTTTATTTACGAGAAATTTTAAGTGTCAAAGTTAAGAAAATCTCTTTTCAAAGACTTTCAAACAATTACTTAAAAGAAACCTTATTCATAGTTGTATAAATGTCTTCAGTAGATAATTGAGTGATTTCTCTCATAGAAAGCTGTCAAAAAAATTCCAATATTTTTCCATATCAAACAGTAGAGTACCACAGACAAGTCTGTTGTTATTCTCACTGCTGATCTTAAACCTGCAGCTCTCAAGTTAGATATACCTCACAAAGAGATGTAAATAACACAGGGCTTAAAAGGCAGCAGCATCCTGGAAGCAAAGAAATGAATTCTCATGAAACAACTTGCTCTTTGTTCACCATTTATATGATTCTTGTGACATAGGAATATTGATTTCATATTGTAGTATGCTTTTTCCTCTGCACCTAGTTGCTTACCACCAAAACATAAAGAAAAAAAAAAAGGAAGTAAGGAAGGGAAGGAGGGAGGGGAGGGAGGGAAGCAGTAAAAAAGGGAGACAGGAAGGGAGGAAGGGAGAGAGGAAGAGAAGAGAGAAGAGAGGTGGAGAAGAGAGAGAAAAATAAAGAAAAATAATTCATCAAATAGAATAAAAGCCTTGGACAGGAAGCCCAAGAATATTGTCATATTGCCAAAAATTCCCACCAACAGCCCCTGGGAGTAGAAATGTAAAAGACAGACAGAAAACAATTTTCCCAGGTAAAGGAAGGTCTGGGACTGCTGTCATTTACATGCCATTCCATCCAAATTCAGAATGCATGTGGAAATCATGTGTTTCATCCCCTCTCTTTTCTTGTGTTTTATGTCCTTTGGCTTCCTAAGTCTTGTTTTCATTTAATACTTTGAAATTACCTAAGCAGGGTGTATGTATAAGTGTGTGTATTTAATAGCTAGAAATCAATAAAATATATTAAATGGGAGAATAGTTTTCAGGTACCTAGTAAGCTCCTCCAGAGCTACTAAAGGGAATATTTTGCTTGTGATAGCATGCCACCACTGAACTATTAAAATTCAACTTTCTCTCCAAGTTAGTATTTGAATAAATCATATTTCTCTTATGCCCAGTTGGGCCATAAATGGAGTTAAATTTTAAATATATATGCTTCCAAATATTCAAAATTTCCTCAAAGTAATCAACTACATCTGAATATTAAATAGTAATCAAAACCAAAAGTAGGTCATTTTTTATTCTCTGATTGATTATTGGAGATCCATACAGAACATATCTTAGAAGCTTAAACAACTACAAATGGTTAATCTTTAGAATCTTTTCAATATTCTTGTTATAACATCATTATCTAACCCTCAAAACAGAATATAAATTGACTGCAAGAGAAGAGGCTGTACATTCTGTTAAAGTAGTAGAGGAAATCATATATGTTATACATTACAATATATTATTTATCAATGTATCTCTATGGTTGGTGATTATTAAATTTTATTGTAAATTAAATAAATGTCAAATTTTATATACACATATAATATACATATATACATTTTATATATATACCTTTATATATATATACATTTCTATATATTACATATACATATAGTACCATAAGGTACCAACATTTTATTACACAACTTAGTTTCTCAAAATGCAGAGGAATAAAATATTACATGAATACTTAGCATCATTTCTAAAAAAAAGTATAATATGAAAACTAGCAATAAAAATAGGTTTTTAATTTATTGTGTGATAGTGTCTTAAGAATTCAAAGTTCACTTTTAGAAATTTATTACATCTAATGCACTCCATATTAACTCCTGGAATTTTGCCCAAAAATTGGTTTTTAAAAATGTCAACATTATCTATTTAAAGAATAGTCAACAATTTATTCTCCTTTTGTAGGTCCTGGTTCTTGAGAGGGCTACATATTGTCAAAGTGAAGTCAAAATTAATCATGTATAATAATCAGCATTATTTTGCTAATTTTTCCAAGACTGCATTTTGTCACAGTTTAAGTTTATAGCATGGCTGTGAAAAATTCCATTCTAGTCTATCAACAGCAACAATTCACAACTGCAAGAAGTTTTTATTTTATAAAACACTTTTCCATGCATTGCTTTTTGTAATGCTGAGATTAACTAATAAGATAGTAAGATTATATTACTTGCTCAAGGTCAAAAAGCTGCTTGTTCAATTTGGGATTCAAACACTTTGACTCTAAATCCATTGTCCAACTACTCTGATATGTCTTTTATGTTTATCATGTACTATTACATAGAAACTGATTTTATTTTGATATAGGAAAATAATCTGCTTGGCTCAATATATTTATTGACTATGTAAACAGCTCAAACAGTACATGGTATGTCAATACATTTAAAAAAAAATCTATGTCTAAAAAAATATATAAAAGAGAAAGCAAAATAACTCAGGGTTAATGTTTCTAGTTAAAAAATAATTCCTAAATACTAAACTAGACCCTATTGACTCACTATATGATGTTGTATAAATAGTCTCTCTTATTTAAGCCTCAATTACTTTATTAGTATAAAATAGATTAATTATATTTGTACATTCCAACTCAAAATGGTGTTACAGGTAACAGTAACAATTACTGAAAAATATAAACTCTCATGATTCTGAGTTTCCAAAAGAAACTAAACATATGGACAGATGTTAAAAAGCCATAAACTATTTATTTACTATACATGCCTGATTATTAGGGGAAGTATATGTTGATACTACATTTATAAAGGACACATTTTCTTTAAAAATGTATAATATGAATTCATACTTATTCATACAACATGATATATACATATCTGAGAGTGTGTGTGTGTGTGTGTGTAAATTCACAATAATGAACCATTTGATAATGAATCTTCCTGGCCAATTTAAATTCTGATTTAACCTACTGTGTTGCTTGTAAACAATTATTATGAACATATTTAATCAGAATATTATTAAATTATTGTATCCTCATTCTAGAAATATTATGAGTGCACACTGAGTATCCCTAATCTGATAATCTGAAATCTGAGATGCTCCAAAATTCAAAATTTTTGGAAAGCTGACATGATGCCCAAAGGAAATAATCATTAGAGCATTTTGCGTTTTGTTTTTTTGGATTAAGAATGCTCAACCAGGAAGTATAATGCAAATATTCCAAAGCCTGAAAGAATTCAAAATCAGAAACACTTCTGGTCTCAAGCATGTTGAATAAGGGATACTCAAACTATAGTAAAATGTTCCTCTATATTCTTACAATTAAACTACTGTAAAAATATTGAAGATTCATTACTACCTGACAAGGGAAGCTAATACTTGAATTTAAAAAAAAAAACACAATTTTTACAAAAAGATGTTAAATGCTTTAGGAATCCATATTTGTATATTACACTAAATTGTGTCCAATTACTTTTGTGAGAAATAAGGGATCAAATTAAAGTTACACATTAAGAGACTGAAAAAAATAAAGTTAGATCTAAGCTGTGGGAAGTTTGCTTTGATGGAGAAATACTTATAAATACAATCATAACCTATAGCCTTGTGGAGATATAGGCAGGGATTCGTGTGTGAGGTCAGAGCTAGAGGCAGAGATTTATGGAGTTATCTCTATAGGGGTGATAGTAAAAGCTGAAAAAGTACTCATCCTTTTTTGCAGTATCATCACTCCAAGTTTTCCAAAATATCTTACTGTGTACACATTATAACCTATTTAGTCTACTAAAGATTGTACTGCCTTTCCTTTTGCAAGTCAATCTATGGCTTAAAGTAATGTCAGATATTAAGATCACTTTCAGACAGCCAATCCATTTTTCTATATGTTAATTTTATTTTCAGGGAACTCCTAGTGTTTTTTGAAATATTTTCAGAGTAGAGAAGTAAAATACTATATACACCATAATCATAATTTCCAAATCTGAAAATCATAAAATACTTACGTATTTTTGAACCAGATTATAAAACAAGACTGTAACGGAAAGGCAAATTATATATTTCAGAATTAGTGCTATTGTATGTGTGTGTGTGCATGTGTGTAACCTATGTTTGTAAGATCACTACCTTTGATATTAATCAGTATAGGAAATTAAGGAATGAAAATCGCAGGGTGTGGTGGCCCATGCCTGTAATCCAGCACTTTGGGAGGCTAAGGTGGAAAGATCGCTTGAATCCAAGAGTTTGAGACCAGCCTGGGCAATATAGTGAGACCTCATCTGCACAAAAAACAAAATAAACAGCCAGTTGTGGTGGCAAGTACCTGTACTCCTAACTATTCAGGAGGCTGAGGTGGAAGGATCACTTGAGCCCAGGAGTTTGAGGATACGGTGAGCTATGATCACACCATTGCCCTCCAGCCTGGGCAACAAAACAAGACTCTGTCTCTAAATAAATAAATATATAAAGCTTTTAAAAAGAAAATTATCAAAATAAAAATATAGGAAAATATAAAACGTAAGATATCCATTAATTCAAAATAAAGTTATAGAAAAGAGTATATAATGGAATACAAAGTCGAAGGATAATCATGTTTCTAATTTTGATCTAATCATCTTAAACCCAAATATTTATCTCAGTTCATACAAACTTTAAATCCTGAACTAAAATAATGTGCATGCTGAATTTTTTGGTCGTAAATGTTGCAAACTTACATCAGCAGACTGATACAGATGTTAGCTACAGTTAATAAGTTATCCCTTACATACAAAATGACATGCAGATTGGCTACACAGAGAAGTGAAAGGTGACTCAATTTTAATATAATTTTCATGATTATAATAATCTATAGGTTTCTTTGAATATGGAAGTGTACTTGTGTTGCCAAATATAATTTATTCACAGTATATAAGAGAAAAAATTCTTAGGCATAGTGCCAGGATTTGGAAGGCCCCAGATCTCTTTCAGGTTCTATGTGCCTGGTGAAAAAGACCCAAGACCTATTCAAGCACACATAATTCAGGAGGTCTGCCTGTCAGCAATAAAGGCCGAAATTGGATACTTGGTGAGATTAATTACCTAGATAGGGCTTGATAATGCAAGTCAAATGGGAATGTAATTAAAGTGCACCTTCCATGAAAATTATTCATTGCTGATGGATCAGGTGACAGATAAATCAAAAGGCATTTTAAAAAAGCCTACAGGTTAACTTGAAGCAGGTCTTTCCTCTTTTTAAAATTCTGTAATTGCAGGTGTGGAATTCACTCTTGCTGTCCTATCCTCATCATGATACCACGAGACAAAAAGATAGATTGTAATATAACCTATTAGAAAAAGAAGCCAACAGAAAAACCATTAAGACCATAGTTACAAACAAAAAGTCAGCTAGACTGGAACCAGTTGGCTGGCAGCTTTCCGTAGCAAATATCACTCTATGTTCACATTATAATGGGGATTGCAACCATAAAAGAAGGCAAGTGATGAATTAATAAATTGACTAGTCCCCAGGGTGCAATTCTTACAGATAAAAGGCATACTGGAGTAATCAAACAGAGTTATAAATTAGATACATTGAATGGCACAAGAAGTATCATCATTATTAAATAAAGTTTTCCTGGTTGTGCTGTTAATTCTTTACTGTCAATACATTTATTTACAGTCTAAGAACAATATAAAAAAACAGTGTTTTATAATATCGGCACGGCAATTTCAGTTACTCAGAGGGATACTAAATCTAATTTCTATATTGAGTTCTCTTACATATGTTTGCTATATACCTAAGAGCAGACTGATGAAACAAAATGTCCAACTAAATGATAGCTATTAGAAAATGTCTTTATATGTTATTAATTTGCCTACTCTAACTAATGCACACATCTTGCTTTTACTCACCTATATGAAGAAAATGCATATCATCTACAAGAATAAACTTAATAATGAACAGTAAAATCACATGATCTAGTAGATGGCATATGTAATTCACAAAAAAAGACAAATACTGTTAGAAAAAATAATAATAATCTTAGCATAAAAGGTGAAAAGATTTTGTTCTTTGGAAAACTTTATATAATATTGATTTACTACAGTCATTACAAACAACAAACACTCAAATAATTATGTGAGTTCTCCAAAAATTTATACTTTTAATTTAAATTCAAAAAAAGCCAAAATTTGACTTCAAATTCTCTCAACAATCTATCCCAATATCACATAAAAATCCTTTCAATTAAATGATAATCAAAATAACAACTTATTTTGTACTATCACCAATAAGCAATTAAAAGAATACTTGCTAATATTTTAACTAGTTGTATTAATAATAAAGAAATATTTCTAAAATTATTTTAAATAAAAAATAAATTTTACATAGCAGTTCTTTCCACATAGTAAAAACTCCAGAGATAAGAAAATTCATAGGCAAACACATAATATAGATTTTAGATGTGTAAATTTGATACATAGGGTTTGCTTTTGAAGTGCTATTAGTAAGTACATAAAAATACATCTGTTAGAGAATTATCTGTTTATAGTTCTCCATTCCTAAAGGTTATGAATTAAAATTGAAAACAGGCATAGCAAACGCCCAATGCATTTTATCAGGAGACACCGCTCCTCTGTACAGTCACCACAGGTTTCAGTTAGTAACTTAATCCCAACCAAACTATAAAGTAAACTGCTCATGATTTGGCAGATTAGCTGATGCTTGTCCAGAAAAATGGTCTGAAAAAAAGAGTCACCAGGACACTATAATTGAGATCCATTCATGCATTTCATCCCTGGATTGAGGAAAATAAAGAAACATCAAAGTAGTCAGACAACAGTCTAAAGGAGGTCAGTTAGCATCTTTTTAAACATAACACCAGTATTTAATGCAGCAGGTGTACCAGAAGTGACTTACAAATTATATTAATATCAAAGGTTTGTTAAAATAGCATCCTGGCCTTCTGTTCTTTGTTTAAGTAGTTTTGAAGATAAAGGAAATGTGACTAAAAATAACAGCTAAAGGTTTTATTAGTATTAACAAAAACTGAAAATAGCAAGAACAAAGTTTCCAAACTTTTAGTTGGTTCTACTTTTTAACAGGTGAGCACATGATATGGGGGATATAATTTAAAATGTCAGGGAGAAATAAGAAGAAAAACTAGAAAGAGAATATATGAAAACAAAAAGCATAACATAAACTACAACTATGTATACATATACAAATATGTACATATATACATACATATATGTGTGTGTGTATATATATATGCTAGTAACAGACCTAGTCTCTTTATGAGAAGTGTGTAAACAGTCATTTGATTTTATAGCATTTTGTATTAAGAATGACAATTAATATATTAGAGGAGAGACAGTTATAAATGCATAGTTTATCTTTGTAGAATTAACATCTTTCCTTTTATGACCTTTATTTCTGAGATTATCAGGTTCTAAACAATGAAATTTATGTGAGACTAAATTGAGTTCTTGATGATGTCAGGGATGTGAGAAAATAGGATGACATGTCAAAACAAGGAGAAAACAAGGTTATGATAATGTATTAGAAAAGAACAAAGGCAGTAATATTTCCGAACAAAAATTCAGACTCATTCTCTGTCTTAAAGCCGTTACCAGTTTGATAAATGTTGTATGAAATCAGCATAAAAATTAATCTACTACAATTTAGTTTAGCCAACATTGAGCACATATACTATATATGCCATAGTGTTAGGCTTTGTTTTCAACCATGGCAAATATGATTATATATTTTACCTCAAGGTGTCTAGCAAAACCTTTTCTCATGGCTCCAAATTTTCAAATGCAATGGACTTTCTTCTGCCTTCATTCTATTCACCTATAACATTTGATTCTATGATTAACTGACTCTGGGAAAATTTCCATTCCTTTGGTTACTGTAACAGCTACCCTATTCAACTGGTCTGGCCACTCCTCTCTGGTCTTCATCATGTGCTTTTGATATTCTGCCAGCTCCTAACTGTTGGTGTTCTCAAAACTTTGTTGTCAAACTTTTTAATTATAGCTCCAACTCCTCTTTCCAGGAAAGATCATTTGTTAACTCACCATCTATAGGCTTATAATTCCTAAATCTGTAACATTTAAGCCCTACCACCATCCTAACATCCATTTTTTAGGAATGTATATGTGCTCATAAAATGTATGAAGTTAAGTACATAACAACAATTACTGTCTATATACACGTCTATACACGTAAATACATCAGATCAAATGTGGTATAGCCTGACGTAACTAAAATTAAGGGTGTTGTGTTTAAGAGTTTCAGCAACACTTTAATAACACAATAGTACTATGACTTAACCAGTATCTTTGTTTTTTATCATCATATATAATTGCCATTATGAATGCCATGTTCAGACAATGTTCTGCACCCTTCTATGTGCTGGAGTTAATGATCAATATTATTAAAAATTGGGACGCTAATTATCTGATGTCAACATGCTATGGATAATTAAGGACTGCCTGCTTTAAAGTTATGCTAATTGTTTTTCACAAATCTCCTTTTGTAATCCTTGTGTCTTAGAGAAGGCAAGCAGCTACAGGTCAATATGTACATCTCTGCCATGTATTTTGTCACAGAACATACATCATCCACTCTGCCTTGTCCCCGATTAATTTTGTTGGGTTGCAGCAATTATCGCTCCCTTTGTGATTGACCTTTTTGTAAATGAAGTGCAGGAAATTTGGATTTTTTTCCTGGGTTTTTACCTATTAATTGATCCTTCTTCCCTGCTTACAATAGTGCAAAGGTAACTAAAATCATAAAAACAGTTGAAATTGAAACAAGAACCAATCAGGCTTTTGCAGTTGTAATTGACAGATCTGAAAAGCAAGATCTTGATAGTGTTCTCTCCTTTACTCTATTACTTGGATCAGTTGGTTAAAACTGTTAATGATCCTCGTGGATCAATGTCTTTTCCTTGTAGCCCTAATTTACTGCATTGGTGGATTAGTACAGATGTTTTTTTGGATGGCTCTGCATCATTCCACCAGATTGCTTGTCTGAATCAAATTTGCTTCAATTCATCACCAACGAAGCAAGGGACAAAATAATCAACATTTACTTTCTCTTAACACTTGTACTGAAAACAGAATAACAAGTAAATGCTTGTCTAAATTTAAAGGCTGAGATACCTTTTTCCTACTTTTCATAGCTTTCAAGGCTATGTCCCTCAGCTGATCCAAGGCTTAAAATGGCAGGTATGGTCGAAGATAGCAATGCATAGGAATTGTAACGGGGGGGGGGTCAGTATGTACTTCAAATTTATGGTCCTAACTTTTTATTAGTATCATAATTACTAACCAATTCACATTATGTGTATTTATCTTTACATGCATAATGTATAAAATTACTATTCACTGGCTTTTTATAATCTGAAATGCAGTTTAATGATCTCTCGTTGTTAAATGAAACTGTGTCTGTATCCACAATGCTATTGCTTTAATAACACTTAGAGAAATGGACACAAATAGCTTGCTACACAAGAACTAATTAACAACTTACAGATCAAAACCTGTTTATACAATGGAACCAAATAAATTAGGCAACCAGTTTCAGTCAATGAAGGATTAACCAAAAATCACTTCTTGATTCAATCCCTATTGGAAATCTTTTTACAAATGTGTTAGTTTGTATTCTTAGTATAGTATTCCTACTGTATAACATATTTGTTATTTTTATGATTTATAATTATCTAGTACCTCCAGAAAAAGAGAATGAATTCAATATATATTGACCTAAAGTTATACATTGAAACAACATACATATTTATTAGTCCCTGCTGTTAACTTTCTTTTTGTATCTTTTTCTCCTAAAATTAAAGAGCAGGTAGTCTGATTAATCACATTTTAGTTAAAACAGATTTTCTATATCTCACTTAAAAAACTACTTTAAAAGTAAAGTGGTTATTTCTTTACACATATTATTTTAGTGGGTGAATTTTCAGTCCACTACAATATCCACCCCATAAACTGACAACAGCAAAATGAAGGATCTTCCCTTAAGGGCAATACATATAATATAAATTACTCTACATTCCATCATTAGGGACTACTCCAGGATAATGATCCTAATGGGCAGTCACATTTTTTGGTGAGAAGAAAGCTTAAATTTAGCAGGTCATAAATTTAACTCCAAAATACAAAGCTGTAAACACTTTTTTACAAGAAAATCCTGAAATGGCACTCACTTCTTAATCATGTAGAAATTGCTAGATTAAAATTGCCAAGAATATGACAAACCTACTCAAGCTTCAAAACTCAGGGACAAAAACTCTTAATTAATTTTGTATTGAATGTTCTGTTACCATCAATGTAGTAACTTCCATAATTTATTAAATAATGAATTGGCTCTATTTAAAAAAAAAAAACTATCTTGGATATTGAAAGGACAACATTCCTATTGGCCATCCTGGCACTTACCAATGCACTACACTAAGCAACTTTAGTACTTTTTAGAAGAGGAAAAAATCATAGAAATGCATGAAATTTCTACAACTCACACTCTTTGCCCCATAAATAAAAGTGTTTGTGACTTAGCTGCCCTTATGCATATGGAAAATAAACACTTTCCTTCAAGATAATAGGAGAAAATTAAATTATCTCAGGGATGAGTATTAGTCTGAATTGCCTGCTATAATAAAATACTACAGACTGAGTGGCCTAAACCTGCAGTCCCCTCCCCAACCCCAGGTCCCTGGCCTGTTAGGTAGGCACAGCAGGAGGTGAGCAGCGGATGAGCAAGCAAAGCTTCATCTGTATTTACAGCCTCTCCTCATCTCTGCATCACCACTTGAGTTCTGCCTCCTGTCAGATCAGCGCCGCGTTAGATTCTGCATTATGGTGAGTTGTATAATTATTTCATTATATATTACAATGTAATAACATTAGAAACAAAGCGCACAATAAATGTAATGTGCTTGAATCATCCAGAAACCATCCGCCATCCGCCTCCGGTCCATGGAAAAATTATCTTCCAGGAAACCGGTCCCTGGTGCCAAAATGGTCGGGCACTGCTGGCTTAAAAAGAAATTTATTTTCTCGCGGTTCTGTAGGCTGGCAGTCCCACAGGCTTCTCTTTCTGGCCTGAGGATGGCTGTCTTCTAGCTGTGTTTTCATGCAGCCTTTCCTTCGTATATATGCAGGAGGAGAGGAGGGGGAGAGTGAGAGGAAAGCAGTTCTCTGGTGTTTCTTCTTAATCACTAATATAATACGAATCTAATAGTGATTAATCTCACAGTGATTAATCCCATCCTATGACTTCATTTAACCTTAATTACCTCCTTTATAGGTAGGACCTATGTCCAAACACAGTCGCATTGAGGGTTAAAGCTTCAACACATGAATTAAAGGAGAACACGATTCCATCATAGTAGTAGTATACTTGAGTTATTGCCAAAAATTAGCTCTTGCTTCTCAGATACTTAAACATTATTATTCACAAAGTAGCAATTCTGACATCAAAGAATTTAAGAAAGATATAAAGGTATTAAACTGAAAATATGAGTGGCTGCTTGAAACACTCTATAGTAGGTTTCTTTCGAGTGTCCATCTACAAAGAGCAGGTCCACTGAACAGTATGCAAATTTGTCACCCTAACCCCAACATAAACATTAATATTTTATTACAAATATTTACAATATCAGAAAAGAGTGGATTTGAGAACTTAAAAAGGTAGTGGGATTGGAGAACAGGGAGTAGAAATGGCAAGGTTAAGGTATGGGGATGAGAACACAGGTTGCTCAGAGGCATTTCCTTATATATGTTTTAATTGAGAAAAAGCACAGCACAGTTATGTGCTGTAGCCTTAAGCTTCCACATAACTACAAAAAGCACAAAAATATTAAAACTATAAATATACAAAACTACAAAAATATTGAAATAACACATGACAAGCTGGTGTCAAGGGTCATAGTTACTAATGAAAGCATCTCTAATCTTGGTCTCTGTTCATGCTTTTATTATATTCAGTGTTATGTAAAAGGTAGAAATCAATTATATTTTCAGCAAGTTTTCAAAATATGAAGAATTGCAAAAGTTCTCCAAAGTTAGGTTTATATCTTTACTATTTTGCAATATGATTAAGCTTTGTTCTCAATTTATGCTTAAATTTGGGGCTGGAAACACAATTTAAGTGTTTAAATATATCTACAGTTTCAAGACCAAATTAACAGAATTTCTGTACTTGAAATTATTATTATATGTATTCACTATACAATTTCATTAATGCTATATCATTTGAGTTAAAGTAATGTTCTCTATAATAATCTAAATAATCTTAGAAGTCTGTTTTTATATTAAAATATACAAAGTACTTACGTATTCAACAAGTACTAAGCGCCTACAGTGGGCCCAAATGTTAGAGGGCTAAAGAATAAGCTCAAAGACACTACTATTTTCTTATGATGTGAAGTCTAACAGGAAAGACAAACATTTCACAACTAATATGTGAGGAATGTTGTAAATATATGTGATACTTACTGTAAGACCACATCACAGAAAGATACATGCCAAATTTCCATTACCAGTTTGGAATGCGAAGATACTGTGTAAACATATGGCCCCTTACATGTAAAGTGATCAATATCTACTAAGCACTCAATAAATCCCAGTTATTAGTATTAATGTCAACATGAAAATTGTATTAAAATGATACCAAAAACATCTTCCTTTAGGTATATGTTTTAATTACACATAGCCACTAAAGAAAAAATATAAATGTATCTATATGTATATTTTAATATTAATGGTGTCACAAAAATACTTAAATATTAAAGAATTAAATTTCACTGTCTAAAATTTCTCCTTACTTAAGCAATACATATGAATTACTAAAATGTCATTCCCTGTGGCATGAATTTGCATGACTAAATCTTGTTCTTTCAGATACTTAAAATGACTAGAAACAACAGAAATTTGTATTTCGAACATTTTACTGTTAAAGGAATCTTATTCGATTGAATTTTCTGCCGCAGATGGCATAGATGTGCATATGTAGGTATGTTTTAATAGCATTAACACTATCACTACGAAATGGTTTCTTTTTGCATTTATATCTCTTTTTACCTACTTATTAAATAATTATATTTCCACTCTGTGGAGATTGCTGCATTTAATATAATTTTATAGAATCAGTATAAGTACTCAAACAATAAAATATATATTCTTAATATCATGTTAAAGTACATATCAAGTTTATAAATTCCTAAGAAATAAAAAATGCAAACTTAAAATAGAATTTATTTTATTAAAGGACACATAACTTGATGTATGTCCATTTAATCACTGAAAAGAGATGATCTAGCTTAATTTATGAGAAAAACAGTCACAGCTGAGTCACATTAATTCATGTGAGTGATGCTATTTTGACAAAGGAAATGACTTTTGGTTTTGTCTTTTTGGTTATAATTTTGCCCATGTATAATGTTATATCATATGACTCTATGGTTATATTTCACCTGAAAGATTATGTAAACATTACAAATCAAAGTAAATGGAATACTGATGAAAATATTTATTTTGGCTGAGAAATTAGATCTGGGCATTGAAAAACATATGAAAATTAGTCAAATTAAAATATTCAGGGCTATTTTCAAAGTTTCTTGAAGAAAGATAATAAATCATACCCAGAAGGCAAATTCTATATTACCAATGCTTTTCCTCAGGGATTATATTTGTTATTAATATTCTCAGGAAATAATTCTTCTTAGTTGGACCCCTTTTCTCTTAATAGTTTTTATCATTGACCATTAAGTCAATCTGCAAATTCTCATGTGATGGACTAAGGCTAAGTTTTTTAAGATAGCAGTCTATAATAAGATTACATGAGTACTTAATAATTCTGAGGTAACCAGTGTATTTGATTGCAATCAACTAGGTCATCACTGTGTGACCTTTGTAAAGTCACACATTCTAACCTTAAATGTTTTACCTGTGAAATGGTATCAACATTTGTCTAGTCAACTTTACACATTTGCTTCAAATTTTAATAATATATTGTGTGTGAATGCTAAATAAACCACTCATCCATGCACAACAAAATTGATGATGAGGGAAAGAAGATCTTTTTGCTAGACATTCTATAACATATCTTAGAAGATAATTAAGATGCCTTCACACAATATTGGCTGATTCTCTGATGCCTTCTAATATTTTCAAAAAATGTCTTATTTATACTTTTTTTTTACCCCGCAGGAATTAAGGCAAGGTAGGAGAAATATATTTTTTAACAACTACTATATATAACACATCAAATGTACTGTGGAAGGTACACAAAAGTTTAAATTAAAGCAGGGTCAATTAGAATGCTTGCCTGTTCAAAAACATCCAGGTTCCGCCCCCTTCCCCCCATTCAGAAGGTCTGTTTCCCTAAAACTATGCTATCCCACTAAAGATTCCTACAAATCTTTATTCATCCAGTTTATACCATTATTCTCTAAGCACACCCTGAACTTGCCCCTCTTATTCTTTTGCATGATTTAACTATCTGTAATGGATGTTGTGATGGGGCTGCTCATATTCCTGTTGGTGAAAAACTGAAGAAATTATTTGCCCAGCTGCTGAGATAGCTGCCAGAAAACAGACCTCAGTTCCTTGCCCCCTTTAGAATTCCCTTGTCTGAAAAACACCACCTTGCTTTTTCCTAGGGAAACCTGCAGCCAATGTGTAGAAAACACAGAGATATAAAACTCTCAACTCAGGACAACCTGGGGGTTCATTACAGGTAGGAGGCTCCCATAGAGTTGACTGAGGATTCCAGTGAGATTGCATCACAGCTCAACTTCCCCTCTGCTCAGTCCTGCTTCCTTCCCTTCTCTTCAGGTGCTGTTGATCCCAAGCACTCTCCCTAATAAAACTCCTGCCTACTAATCTCCATGGGGGTGTTTGCTTCCTGGGGAGCCCAATTTGGGAAACTATCCCTATCTTTTTTCAAGAGGTTTCAGTTTTCATACTAATTCCTTCCCAGTGCTTTCCAGAGTATTAAAACAATTAACAGTCCCATTAAAAATTATAGTATATGTACACATATTACTCAGCTATTAGTAATTTGTAGTGAACAGTGTAGCAGAGTGATGTAGTTTGTATTGTATTATTACTTTATTCATCTAGTTATAGATGCAAGATGAGCTCTCAGAGTTTTTATGTCCTAAATCTCTTGGATGCCCACGAGGACTACATGAGCCCCAAAAAGTTAGATGACTCAACTTTGATGCTCTTTTCATGAACATTTTATATTTAAAAAGTACCAGGAACATGGTAAGTGTTCAATAAATAGTAATTGTTATTATTGCTTTCATTATTATAATTGTTGAAGTGCCATAGCACTCACTTATTTTTATTCTCATAAATGTAGCTGGTCTTAAGCTATAAGCTCAGTTTTTACAATATGTGGGGTCAAATAGTATGATACCATTTTAGGAAAAAATTCAAGTTCAAAGAGGTGAAGTAACTTCCCTAAAATCATGGAATTATGTCATCTAATGTCAAATAGTATGTCTTTTCTATTAATGCCTCAGTGCTTTCACTCTTGTATAATCAATTTAATTTTTCTAGTTTTCCCATTGGCCTTAATTCCCCAACATTCTCTGTACAGCTACTATGCAGAAAGAACTGTGTTTTATGGTGATGACACAGCTAAACATGACACAGTTCCTGACCTGAAGGATAATTGCTAAGTCCCCTAAGTCCCTTTCAGGAGAGACCACAAATTATGATTTTGTATTGTCTTTTTTACCAAAGCTACAAATTGTCTAATTGCTTAAATATTCCCAGAGTAATGAAGGCATTACAGAGAGAGACAGTAATTTTTAGGTGATCCATTTTTATTAACTTTCATACTTCTGCAGACCATTTTTTGTGCTACCATACTTGGTTTGGGGAAGAAATGTAGTGGTAATTACAGTGTTTTAATTGGGGGAGAAGCTTGGTCTTCTTGAGGGCCTAGAGTATGACTTAATTTGTCCTCCATCTGGCAAAATCATATCCAATCTGAAACTCTAGATTGACTGACATCTTTTCTGTAAGGACTCTCCTTTTTCCAAAGATAGAATGAATAAAATGAATCATTCATTTTTCAGGGTTTCCATATCTTGTTTCTAAGGCTGTTCTATAGCATGTATTACATTATAGTCAAGTGTGCTATTGTTAGATGTGAAACTAAATGTATGTCTGCTACCGTACAGACTCCTCACAAGGAGAGGGCCATTCTTCACCTTCCTAACCTCAGGAGCAGGGTGCTTGACACATACTACATACTTAGTACAGTTGGTCAAATTAATATTAAAAAGCAGTCTTAAGACAACTAATGACTAGACAACAGTCAAATTTTTTATTTTTTGAGACAGGGCCTCACTCTGTCTCCCAAGCTAGAGTTTAGTTGCATCATCATAGCTCATTGCAACCTCAAACTACTGGGCCCAAGTGATCCTCCTGCCTCAGTCACCTAAGTGGCTTGAACTATAGGAGCATGCCACCATGCCCAGCTAATTTTGCTATTTTTCTGTAGAGATGAAGTCTTGCTCTTGTTCAAGCTAGTCTCTAACTCCTGGCCTCAAGTAATACCTAACCTCGGCCTCCCAAAGTGCTAAGATTACAGGCCTGAGCCACCATGCTCACCCAACAGTTATATGTTTTAAAGGCCAAACAAAATTAATTTCTCCCTTCTCCAATGTTATAACATACAAGTGCCAATTCTGTGCTCCCCTTATTTCCCCCCATTTGCATCAGATAAAGAAATTGGTGTATTTTGCCTTGATAGGTTCCTAAAGAATTACATAAAAAGAAGACTAATCACCATTTATTTTGCTATTCCATGCAATAGCAATTTTATGAAAATAAAATGTTTTTAAACTTAACATTATCTCATTTAACAGGACAGTACAGGAAAGTAGATATTATTTTATCCCTATTTTATTCATGTGAAACTTTAGTAGTCCACCCAAAAAATCATACCTCATAATTGCAGACAAAAAGCTAAAATTTAGGTCCTTTAACACAAATGTCCCTATTCCTCTCCTGAGCAAGGGACAAGGGGTGTTCAATGTACTTCCATTCATACAAACACTGGTATGGGGTCTTGAGCCCCAAAGTCTAAACAGAAAAGAAACTACAAAGTGCACACACTTCCTTTCAAGCACTGCCTGATTATTTTCCATCCTTACTCTCTATTCTTTCTTAGATACATGCAGGTTTTCTTAATAAATCTTTTTTATACTAGGCATCAGTGGACTGCTGATGGGTGGGATAAGCGACCAAAGATACAGATTTTAATGAATTATTGAAGTGATCGCAGCATAAACTAGGTTGGAAGTGATGCTGTTTGGTTAACGAAAAATGAAAATTTCAAAGATTATTGCAGGTTTCCTTGGATAGTCATGAACTAAGTTCATAGATAAAGTTTCAAATCACTCCCACTTTAGAAAAAGCAAAAATATTGGTGATGGAGGAAAATGGATATACATATGCAATAGAACAATAATCACTAACATATTCCAAATTTCCTGTGTTAAAAAAATAAAACTCTTAAAATTACCACAGTATACTGCGTTCTTTATATACATTTCTTTTTGAAAATAAAAAAACCTAACTGTAAATTCATGGGCTTTAGCATTCGAGATGTATTCTGGACTAGGTGAACATAAATTACTATTTTAATATAAAAGTACAATCTTACTTAGTTTTTATCATTATTTATATTTATTATTTTTAATAAACTTATTATATTTATTATTTTTATTTAGGTACAATTTAAATACCATAAAATTGATTCACTTTTAAGTATATAATTCAATATTTTAGACTATTTAAAGAACTGTGCAACCATCACAGTCTAATTTTTGCACATTTAAATTAACCTCTTCACCTCGCAAAAAAAGCAAAAAAAAAAATTCCCAAAACAAAAAAACCCACTAAAATCACCAAACCTACTTTGTTCTTAACTAGAAGAAAATCAACATCCAAAGCCATTTAACTAATCACTGTGAGATATTTGACTAAAGAATTTACAGAAAGTTGATGACCTATTTAACCAGTGTAGTATTACCTTGAAAAATTAAAGAACAGACATTTAAAGAACAAGAAAAGAGATCCTCAAACTGACCAATTTGTCAGAGTCTATTTGCGGTATCAGTTCAGCATCTCTTGGTCATCTTCAAAAATAAATAAAAATATCACTTCTTGATATCAGCAGGAATAAAACATAAAGTTATTCTAGTTCAGTAGACCTAAGAATTTCTTTTAATGCTTCCAAAAGATAGCTCTCATGTAAAAATAATAAACCTAAAATGTTGCAAATCCACTTGCTGTAAAATTATGATGAAAAATTTCAATATAAGGCAACACAAATGAAACTAATGACAATGGCATTTTAAAAAAGAATGGTTAATAGTTAATGTAAATATTGTTAACAAAATGAATAAGTCTGAATATCAGTTAAATCAGTTATTTCGTCTAATTATTGAAGATTTACATTTCTATGTTTTATCTTCAGATACCTGCTCTTAAATGGGAGATCTGATTTGAAATAGCCTTTTAAATAAACATCAGAATGAAACCTTTAGAATAAGAACCCACTAATCTGTTCAAAATGGTAAGCATGAGACCATATGCATAGTTTCATTATGCAGATATAATTTAAATAGATAACATTTTGTTAAAATTGGCATGGAAATGAAGAATAGATTAGTCTGTGCACAGGAATTTAGGATAATACTGATTGGTTTTAGACAGCCAGCCAAAAATCAAGAGGACCTTGTTATAAGCCTAGCACGATGCTGACACAACTTGCTACTATAGTGCAGGTCCAATTTTATTACTGACAATAACACAGCACTTGACTACATCTGCTACATAGCATCTACACTTATAAACAAGAATTTTTTAAAAGGTTGAAAATATCCTCAATTTCCAAAACTTCCTTCAATAATAAGGTTTTTCTTCAGGTTTAGAAAGTCTCCAATTTGTATTTTCCAAATTGTACTTATCAAAACAAAGAATGATGGAGAAGGGCATCTCAAGTGCCAGTGAGAAAATGAATGAAAAGTGTTTTTAGGCTGTGCTACAAGTTCACAATTATCAAGGTTATGCCATTTCTTTTGAAATTCTCATGAAATCTGCCAAGTATTTATCCCAATATTATAAAAATTAATATGATCACAAATCTATTGATGAATTTAAAATTCCCTCATGTAAATTTTGAATGCAGATTTTTAATATATTAAAAAGATCATAGTCTATGTAGTAAAAAATTGGTTAACATTATGTGAGATGGTGCAGCCAACTCTTTCATTATTCCTAATTATCATGTAGATTATTATCATGAACAGATACCACACAAGGTAAAAATGTGAAAAATATCCTACATCTCATTTTAACCAATATTTTCCCTCTCCTCCTTCTCTAGATCTTTCAACAGATTTTTTTTGTCTTAGAGCAGTAATAAAAATTTTTACAGTTTATCTCCTTTTATTTCTACTGCCGGATCTCTGGAGAAGTTAATGCGGAGAGGGACGGTTTAACAGGTAACAGGAGAAATGCCAAGAAAAAGTTAAAGTTGTCAATTATCAACAAGCTAAAAAAATCCAGTTCTGTATAGAGAAGTTAACTAAATACTCAAGCAAGACACTTCAAGTATGCAGTCACATTATTCATTCAATGAAGATAAAAACGAAACATACCTGCTTGACCAGTAGTGATACTGACAGCCGCAAAGAGCCTCTGGGATCGGCTTAAGTCAGAAACTCCATTTACAGCTTCAACTTCAAAAGTATAATTAGCGTGGGCTAGCAGGTCCATGACAGTGACATAGTTATCCTCTAATCCAGTCTGCTGGGGCATGTATCCAATGTTACTCCCACAGGGAACACATTCGCCCTGCTCCCAACTGCATCTCTTACACAGTATTCTGTAGGTCACATCGTTTCTTCCCCCATTGTCTGCAGGAGGACTCCATTCCAAACTTACTGTGGTTTGGTTGATGTTGAAAATGAGGTTCTGTGGTGCAGATGGCGGCCCTTGGGAAACCAAAAATAAACAAACAAATAAACAAAAATAGGAAAAAAACATACAAACAAAAAGAACAAAATGATCTCTGTGGGACATTAAGCTAGTGTCTCAATTATCAGAGAAAACTAGTTGAAATGCTTTCTTTCACATAAACATTTCATTACCTTTACTAGAGAAGCCTTATAAAAGTCTCCTTGAATTCACTTGGCAAGAGGCTTTATTTATTTTCCTTTTCATATGTCAAAACGAAAACAGGATAATAACAACTGTCTTTGTACTTTTGCCACAGTGTTTAGATTTTTTTTCTTCCAAGTAATTAAAAAGAACAGCTAATGCACCTAAAAAAGCAGTTGTAATAGTTGTTTAAAAATAGTTTGCCTTTTAACCATATAACAGAGAATATATCTATTCAATCTTAATGTACTCAAGAATGACTTATAGTAATGTCTGGGATTGGCTTTGGATTGGGGTCTCAAATACTCATTAAGTGAAGAACCCATATGTGAGATTTGCTCTATTGAGTGCTGGAATTTTAATTCAGAAACCATTACTTTTTAATCGCATTTCATATCCATGCAAGACTCTAATAACTTTAAATTTAATTTATGATTCCTATTAGATACGTGGGAAAAACATTATTAAAATGCATCTTAATTTTGCAGACATGAAAATTACACTGGAGATGATATAAGAAAAATCTATTTTATATTATTATTTAACTTTATTGATTTATGGAAAAATTTAAGAATGTTTAACAATAATTAATGCATTCAAAAATTCAGGATCTATCTCAATGATGTCACAATAGTACAAATGAGTGGAAGGGATCTGAAAGTCCTTCTTTACTTTCATATTATCGACTTACTTGTGCATGCGACATAAGGTGGGTCAGATGGAGCCCGGTAATACCCATCTTCACATTCACATCTGGAGGAGCCCTCTTTATCAGAAAAACTGTGAGTTGGACAACGAGAGCACTGAAGATCTTGGGAGGAAGATTTGTAGAACCCACGGCCACAGGCTGGGTAAGCAAAAGAAAGTGAAAATAGGAACATGAGAGCAAATAGACCTTTAAAAAAATGCATGTAATATTTAGCAAATAATAAAATATTAAATCTGATTTATGAAAAACAAGTTCTTTATGATAAACTGTGTTTTAATGTATATTAATAATCCAATATTATGATAGTTCATTTTAAACAAAATGATACAGCAAACTTGCACCTGCAGTTGGCATCAGTCCAAGTCTGTAAACCCAAACTGAACACGAGTATAATTTATTTAGACAAAATCTCAGGATATTTATTTTATATATTTAATTCAAATTTAATTTTGATTTCAACAAAACTGTAAGTCTGCATTAGCACATTTCAAAGTTATGTTTTCTTAATCTAATGTAGCTATAAATTAACTTTTTATATGTTCATGTTGAAAAATTTTAATATGACTTTAATTTCCAGACCAGAAATAATAATAATGTAAAAGTTTTCAGCTGAAAATGATAGATCTGTATTTGCCCGAAATTTCAGGTAACTACAAGATATACTTTCAACCACTTTATGTTGTAAGGAAGACTGCTTTCCACTAAGCGAACTTCTTTGTTTCTAAAAATAATGAAATTCTATTAATAGGAAATGGATGCATGACCAGAAACAAGGGGAAAGCCATCACCTGTAAATAGACTGTGACCCTGTTTCTTCTATGCTGAGAGAGTTTAGGGTGCAATCACACTAACATAGCAATTGCTCTCAGCAATGAAGAGAGATGTACTGAGAATATTTCTTTCACTTCCTAATGAAGTTGCTCTTATTCATTTAGATTCTGTTATTAAATCAAGTAACCATGCACCATTAATATCACTTGACATTTTATATATTTATATTTATCTTCAATTAAAATTTAGCAAGTTAAATTTTCATTATTTCAACAGTTTATTAATTGATGGTATTATAAATTGAATATATTGAATAAATTCAATGTATTCCTCATATTTATTAAGTGAAAGTCTTTTTAAGTTTTAGTGACCTTTGAATTTAATAAAAATGAATAAATCATATCTATATGGTTACTGAATATTTAACATAAATTTATTTTTAACTTTTAATTTATTACTTAAAAGTTTATTAATATTATCCACTTGGGCATTATTCAGAAAATTAATCACATTTCACTCTTGGGGGGGGTGGAAAACAGGAACAATCCTATAGTCTCTAGAAAATGAATCATTAATTTTTTTTCACATACTGAATATTCAATGCATAATTGTGATACATCTGAGAATTCAAAATCACTTTGGGAGCTTCAAGAAAATAAGACTTTTACATGAATAATATAGGTATTTAATATAACTTAGAAACTTAAAGACACATTATATTGAGATAGGTAGATATTTTATACAGAACAACAACCATCTCATTGTAAATATATGACCCACTACTGCCCTCAGAAGCCAGTCTCCTTTGTCTCAATTAAGACAAGAGGAAAGCAGTCAAAAACACCTTACACAAAAAAAGCATAATGCATTTTCACATGTCCTCAGTAGCAGATATTACAAATCTAGGGCACAGAGAGAATAATAAGATGGATTACAACATAATATAACAAAAATATAAAACTGTAAAATGTTTCTGAAGGTATAATCTTGCCACATAAAAGAATAGTTAACTGGTAGGATAAAGGATTTAGCTTAGATTTCTCAGGATGAAATTCTTCTTTCTTTAAATAGTCACTGTAACTTGCCATATGTATTATCTGTAATTCAATGATAATATATAACATCCAGTAAAACAGAGAAGGCAATGCTTTACTCACAACCTGCTGCCTGAAACATTAAGGTCCAGAGAAGTAAAAAAAGAGAGAGAGAGAGAGAGAGAAAGACAGAAAGTGAGAGACAGAAAGAAGAGGTGTGTGCTGACAAGTCTTTAATAACAGTATGTGTATATTCACTTACTGTTTTACAGGAAGAGGAGGTTAGGGATCAGGGAAATAGAGAACAACAATGGCAACATGATTTGGCATTTACTAGGTAAGTCTTCCAGAAGTAGTGGGCAGCAAACTAATTATGCCTACTAGTGGAATCCCTCAGAATTCTCTTTCTTACATTGCAAATAAAAGCCTCTAAATAAAGGCTTATTCCTATTTTTCCCACAAATAAGAAGGTACATTTCTTGTTCCACTTAACATGATTTCTAGAATGTATATGATACCTAAGGCAGAATAATGCAGAGAAATTTAAAACTCTTATCACTCAACTTTCAAATTACATTAAATTCTGTTACCCTTTTAACAGATGGGAAAACAGATTTGAAGCAAAAGTAACCTGAGTTCTTCAAATAATTTTGTTGGTCTAGGACAAAACTGGATTTAGAACACAGGACTACTGACACAAAGCCATATGCTATTCCACCAGACTTTTACTATCGAATGAGCCAAAGTTTGGTACTTACTTAATGGTTCTCAAGGGCTTTAGCAATCCTAAAAATTAATTTCAATGAACCCCTATTATTTTTATTATACAATCTTACTAATTTAAAGCTATTAATTTAATTTAAAAATCTATGGAATAATATCCTACCACACCTGAAGAAAATACATTAAACAAGTATTCTCAATTTCACTGTGAATTTTGGCACTGACGATGCCCACAAAATTATGGAGTTTATGTATGGCTTTCATTAAATAGATAGAGGTGATACCAGAAAAAATGTGATCATAAAAGTCTTAACATTTTTTTCTTTGAAGTAATATTCTGTCTCAGTTCAGTTAACATTGAAAATAATAAATTGTAGCTAGCCAGTTTTCATTTAATCTCTAAGGAAACTATCAATTTAGAGTTATTAAAAATAAGTACAAAATCTTCAGAGGAATGGTATTAAGGGCAAAGCCAAGACCATGCGAAGACAAAAGCTGTATCTTTGAGGATAATGGTGAGCAATTGAGTGGTAAAAAGCTTGGAAAGGCAGTAACAGATGCTCTTCAAATTAGAAATTGTGATAAGATATCTACACAAAATAGCTAGAGTTAAATACCCAATGAGATAAACTGGGGGAAAGTCGCATATCTGAGAGGCATACACATAAGGGAGAATTAGATGAGCTCTCCAACTACGCCCAAAAAGGCTCCACGGAGATCCAGGCAATTTCTCTCTATAAATGCAGCTGATTTTCCAGAAAGTACTAGTAAAAAGTCTTTAGAGGTAAATGCCTTCTGAAACCTTAAACATAAATTTCCTTTATACATAATTATGAAGTATACAAAAATAACTTTTCAGGAACTGTACAAAAGCAATTTTACAAACTTTCCTCCTTTGCTTTATTTCTTAATTTGTTCAATAAACACTCAAACTCAAAGCAAATGTTAATTGATATGTATTGTACTATGGTTAAAGTTATAATAAGAAATATACCATTTAACTTCCTGCCTCTTACGGTTTTTGGTTTTTTAACTGAACACTGTTTTAAAAGTAATGTTTCACTATATTAATAAAAATTGGGGATATGTATAAAACTTGTTTTAATTATTTAGTTACTTTTGTAAAAATAATCTTTCACTTATTATTTTAATAACAGTATTATTCACTGTTACCATAAAGACCTGGGATTGATTCTTTTGCCAATTCTTTCAGTTCTTAGGGCCTTAATGAATAAAATAAATTCATTATCCTAGAGTCAAGAAATGTAATCTTGTCAGATTTCATATGCTAAGCAAGTTTTTGCTTGGTCTGTTCTTTAAATGGAAAACCACCAAAGAAGAAGAGAATCTAGGAAAACATGAAACTTCTGTATACTAGATAGTAACAATATTTTCTACTATAATATATCTACTAAATCATATTACAATATAGTATATTATAAGATATACTATATTGCTTACTACAATGAAATAATTTATTATATTGAATTTCAACTATTTTAAACAATAATATATTATCCCTATAGGACAAAATTGGTTCAAATAATGTTTGGGATTTAAATTCCTTAACAACACAAAAGACAATAGGATGTCCCATTTATAAATTAATCATTTAAGAATAATAATATTGCACCAAAATTCTGAGAACAAAGATTCTTAAATATACAAAAGAGATGACACTAAAATCTTGCATTCTGATTCTTAATTACACTCTCTTAATCATGCATTCTGTAGCTGTCTTCAATGGATTTCATGTTTAAGCAATGGGATACCAGGCCTCTGAGTCTATATATGTCTGATGTAGTCAGTGGAACAATCAAGGCACTGATATAACAACTCTGTGTTCCAAATGGACAATCCTAAAGACTAGCCAAAAGTCACAAATTTCCAATCCTCCTTAGGCTAAGCAGTTAGGTAAAGCAGAATATCTCTTCTTCCTGAGTGGGGGTGCAGAACTCAGACTTGCCCTATTTCTTTAGGTTTATGACCTGTAGGGGTAAGCTTGGGGGAAAGCCTATCTCATATTTCTAAAAACCCCCTTCCCATAATCTTGTCCTAGGAAATCCATATACCCAAAAAAGACCTCCTGGTCCTTAATTGCCTTTATGTTTTGGAAATCTTAAGCTCTAACTTTTATCTCAAACATACTAGACAACATCCTGGACATTAAGACACTGACAATCCATATCTCAGTCAGCTCTCCTCCATGGCTGCACATTAGGAAAGCTTTGAAAAGACGCTCATGCCTTGACTCTGTCACAATAATTGAATTATTGTGGGTTTGGACATTTCTATATCTTAAAAGTTTTCCAGATATCCAGAATCAACATCTTGGAGGTTCCAGATCTTTTCTCAGACTATTAAAATCTCCAAAGAATGCACGATGTGGGTAATAATAAAATATCTCCACTATAAGAATTATGAGGTAAAATGAGATACTAGGGAACTAAAGTAGAATTTTAAGAGAAATAAAAATGCAAAAAATTAAAATCCATTAATAAACCAATCAAAAATGGACAAAGAATCTAAATTGATGTTTTCTTCATGGAAGATATACTGATGTCCAATAAGCATATGAAAAGATGCTCACCATCTTCAGCCATTAGGGAAATGCAAATCAAAACCACAATGAGATACCATTCACATCCAGTAGGATGGCTATAATCAAAAAGATAATAACAAATGTTGGGGAAAATATGGAGGAATTAGAATCCTCCTACACTGCTAATGGGAATGTAAAATGGTACAGCCACTTTTTGAGAAAGACTGGCAGTTCTTCAAAAGGTTAAACATTATTACCAGATGACCCAGCAATTCCACTCTTAGGTATATATCCAAGAGCAATGAGAATATATATACACAAAAACTTACACATTAATGATCATAGCAGAATTATTCACAATAGCCAAAATGTGGAAACCCAACTGTCCATCCACTGATGAATGAATAAAAACAATGGAATATTATTCACCAATTAAAAATAGTTAAATACTGATACATGGTATAACATGGATGAACCTTGAAAACATGCTACATAAAAGAATACTGTCATACTACATATTGTATGATTCCATTCATATGGAATATCCAAAATAGGCAAATCTATAAAGCAGAAAGTATATTAGTAGTTGCCAGGGCATGGGGTAGTGAGGAGAAATGGTAAATGACTGTTAATGGGTACAGAGTTTATTTTTGGGGTGAATACAATATTCTAAAACTGATTTGCATTTTGGTTGTATAACTCTGTGACTATAATAAAAAAGCAATGAATCATACACTTTAATGGGTGAATTGTATGGTATGGTAATTATATCTCAGTAAAGCTCTTATAATAAAATCCATTAATACTGCAAATTCAAATCTTCACTTAAGTAAGCAAGTATTAATACAAAATAGCAAGTTTTTCTATCTATATTAATTTGCCTTTCTAACATAAACTCTATATTCATCTATTTTTATAAAGTTGCATTTAAGTGTAAGAAATTGAATTACTGAAAAACACTGGAAATCTATTGTCAATGTATTCTTTTTTACCCATTTGTTAATTTGGTGTGTACCTTTAGAGTTTCATAAATAATAGCTTATCTTTTATCTGAGTAGTATTGATTTTATCACTTAAAAATAGTCTTATCAATACTAAGCTTATATTTAGGAAGATTTTGGATACATTATACAAAAAGAGTTAGTTGTGACTGAATCTGAATAGATCTTAAACATTCTTACTATTTATCCACATTACTTTGCCAGACAAGGGCTGTTTCCTTCCCCCACCTCTCCACTTCTCCCCTATGAGCTAACTGAACACAACTAGACCCAGCTTCCTCAGGTCTTTCTCCATTTCCAGACCTGTGATTTTAAGAACAATCAAACTTTTTCTGAAGGAGTTATGTATGTCTGTGTGTAAAATATAAGGCTATGCAGATGTTTCCGGCCACAATTATGCAGCTGCAAAGAGTTTATTAATTATAAACTATAAGTGGATTGTTCTGTAATTGAAGCTTTCTGGGATTTAACATTGCTGCAGAATCTAGGTACATAGCTAAGGATTCTAATGAATGCTGTTATTTTATTTATTGCAGATAAACATTTTACTTAAGTCACGCAAAGCCAGTCTGTTTCCACAGGAGCTTTCAAATATTTGTGTCATATTAATATCTATGCTTCTATAAGGCAAAGAGGAAAGCACAGTTTGTAGAAATAGTACTCCCACTGCTCAAAGTGCTGACCTCATCTGGGATGGACAGATCCAGAATCTGTATTTTAATCCTATTGACAGTGCCTCAGTGGGAATAATTACAAAAGTCCACCTGAAATACAGACCTCCTGTCAGTGATATGCTATGATTTTTCACATTGAGAATGAACAGCAGCAGGGAAGATAAAAACAACATGATGTAATGAGTATATTACAGTTCATGATACACCAGCTAACTTGCAAGAGTTTAGAAAAGATACCAAGCAGAATATAAATTTTTGATAATAGGTACTCAAGTGCTTGAAAATAATGTGGGGGATTTTTAAACTAAAAAGAAAAACTCATTTCTGGGCATTATAAATATGTGTATATGTTTAATATTAATTTGTGTTATTTAATTGAGTCCTTAAATTTTTATTGTTATATAGTGGAAAAGACACATGTAAAAACAAAGAAGCTTTTAAAAGTTTTGTTTTTAATATTTAGAATGTAAAATAAAATGAAACAAAGCATTATGTAAACACATTTATAATTAAATAATCAGCTTGAAATATTCTAAGAATTTTATTGAGGTCTGGAGCTAAAAACACTCCTTATTTTACCAAAACATCACCATATTCCAATGTGTTTTTGTTACCAAAATGATAAAAAAAAAAAGGAAAAAAGTCAATTTAGAACATTTTAGATCTCTTTTGTCTTATTACTTATTCCACTTTATAAATATTTGGCTATTTGAAGTGGTAATGTGACACAGGAAAAGAAAAATGGATTTTAATTCAAAAGACCTGTGTTCAAATCCACTCCACCACATACTAGTATATAATTGGGGCAAAGTCGCTTCACATTGGGCATCAATTTCCTTATTTCCTTGTTTTTAACTCAACAGTGTTATGGACACTAGTTATTTTTTATATTTCTATCTGCAAATGGTTGTTTTAACAATAACACAGTAATCAAGTATCTAGATGTTAAGCTACCTTACAATTATTTAAACTGAAGTGCTATCTTTAAAAACACGTATACTTCTACCAGCACCACCCTACATGCCTGAAAAATACCACATACAAATGTACAGTACACGTACTTATTTTTTTAGTGATGCCTCAGTAAGAGTGAGGCAGGTTCTAAAACGGCTCTCCTGTGTCTGCACAGCATCCTTGGTGGTGCCTGCTGCTGCCTGTCAGAGATCCCTCTGCTGAGCAATTTACCTCTAGCTTTCTCTGTGCCATTGTTGCTGAACCCTGTCTGTGTTTCCAAAGATGTTCACATTCAGTTCAGTACATGCAGATAAGGATCCAGAAATAGAATTTTTAAATCATGTAAATTACTAAAAAAAAAAATTAACTCTCGTAAAAGGAAAGATTCAAAGTGAAATGCAAACCCTTCTGGATCTCACTCAATATTGTTCTCATAGATCCACTGTGAGAATTCACCCTATAGATAAAAACATTGAACTATGACACCTCAGGATTTAGTCATATGACTGGAAAAGCAATAAAATAAAGTAATCTTAACTCTAACTCAAGACTATGACAAAACGGTATTATTATGGTGTTCCCATGGACTAAAAATACTTAAATTTGAGGAAGCTAACTTAATAAACTCAAATATTTACAGTGCAATGCTATTGTATTCCACTGAAAGATTTCCTTGAGGACATGCCTTTAAGTGTCATAGGAAGAGTTCTTAAACCACAATTGGTGTTAGGAAGATTTCAGAAAGTGGGTGCAATCTACCATACCATTTATGCCACTGTCAAGCTTATTTTCAAATATTTCTCTTATATTTACTATAATATCATCAATTTTGCAAATTCAGTTTTATTAATTGCAATATATTGAGAAAGGTCAGACAATGTAGGCTTTACACAGACAAAAAATCTAAATTATATGAATGATCCTTTTTAAGGATCATTATTACTCTGGTTTTTACATAGCAATTTTTAAAACATTTCTCAAAAGATAAAATGCATATTTTGAATGATAGCAACTGTTAGTTTCATTACATAAGGTCTCACTTCAGTGATCCTAAAGAGGCAGTTCAGCTTGTCCTTTATATAAATTATGAGTTTGATTGCTATCCCAGCATTTAGCTGGGTAACCTTTGCTAATCTGTTCAAGTTTTTGGGGTCCAGTTTCCCTCTATCTAAGATAGAGAAAGTAATAAGACTACCTTATAAAGTTATTTTAAATTCAAGAACACAGTTCATTTGAAGAATTTATCACACTGCCTGTCATAGAATAAACAGTCAATAAATATTTAACTGTTACGATTATTTTAAAAACAATGTCAATTTCCATGCAAAGTTTTTATCTCACTCTAGTTTCTCTACCCCGATAACCTTGGAACCATTAATAGACGTGTATGTAAAAAAGAAATGCAAATTACTAACCAAATATAGCCAAACTATTCAATCCTGACCAAATAATTATTATTTGCATTCTGTGTATCTATCACTGTGCCAGGTAATGGACCAAAAAAGTACATCATCTAAAGAACAAATATGATAATCTCTAAATACTACACTATCTTTTTGACCACTAGACTCAAATAGTACAGATAATCAGTTGATGATGAACTTAAGCTAATTAAATTTCTGACATTTCATAGGAAATTGCTTATATAAATTATAAATATTATGCCTTAATTTGTATATTTTACACCATGCTTAATTATCTCTTATTTCAGTGGTGAATATAAACTCTAAAGTCACCTTTCCTGCCAAAGCTGTAGCATTTCATCAATGTGAAGTAAGAAAACTACTCAGCACAGGTAGACATGCAGGAAGTGTTTAGGGACAATTATTGACCAATTATATACAAACTGGAGAGCTATTTGTGGCAGTTATTGGCTTATTTTTCAATGAAGCTAATGATGGATACGGCAATATCAGAATATTCTGTAAGGGCAGGTTACTTCAAGTTCATAAAAACTTCAACTGGACAAGATATATGTATATAAATACTAATGTTTTATATTTCATTATATTTTATAAAGTAAAAATTTTTAGTTCAGCTCAACAGACTAAAATATGAGACTATTTCGTGAGTGGTCCATCAATAATTGGTTTTTCTCCCACAATGTACTTAAATCTACATATTTATAGAAAAACTTGCAAAATCTATAGTTAAAAAGAAAAGACTTAATTCCATCTTAATGTCTTAAAGAGCAGCCTAAGACATAGGCTTTTCACATCAGTTTTCTGCAATAATTTCAAAAATGATTAAAACAAAATCAGTTAAAGCAATCTTTCTAGCTATTTTGTGAAGACTTTGTTTTCCTTATTTTGTCAGTTATAAAATGCAGATCAATACTAAGTCTTGTGAAGCAAATAACCCTAAAGCAGTTTAAGGCAGTTTGAACATGTGGGGAGATAAATAATCATTTATGTTATGTCAGTGGAAAATTTTCTGGAGATCATAAAGAAATCAGTTTACCCTGAAGCATGACATTTTAAAAAGATGCATCAGATCAATGAGTAGATTCACTCAATTCTTAATTCTTAGAAATAAAAGAAAATCACAGGCAGAATAAATCCTTACAAAAAAGGTTGAGCTCAATCCTTTTTTCAAAAAAAGAGCTAGCTACAAAAAAAAAAAAAAAAAAAAAAAAAAGCCACACACACAAACACACATATACACACATAGTTGTGAGATAAATAAAATTGTTACAGAGAAACAAATTTGTAAGAATTCTCTACCTGGATTTCCATATTTTCTACTCCATATTAATAGAAAGCCAGTTAATTAATTGTTAATTTTAATCTCTATGCCAAGCAAATAATCTGAAACAGTTTTATCAATAACCTATTAACTTTGCATTCATGGCATTTTGCAAAAAGATAATGTAGGTTGTAGTAGAATATAATTTAATATTTTTAAATAAACTCTTTAGGAAAAGTAGCCATGCTACATATGTAATGAGACACCCTATATAGTTTAGTTCTTTTTAAAAGAATAACTAATTAATCTCTCATGAATCAGTTTCTTCTTCTATATTTTCTGACCTCCTAAGGCTAGTTAGAACAGTTTTACATTGTACAACAAACCACAATTATGGCATTAACACCGCCATAATTATTTCTTTATGTGTGTCTCATCTATCTCTCTGTAAACCCCTAAAGGGCAACAATTGTAAAATATGTATCCATGGATTCCCAAAGCCTAGCATAATGTCCAGCACACAGCAGGAGGTTAATCTATGTTTATTGAATGAAAAAATGGAAAAATCTTCATTTATCCCCCAGCATTATGCATCTGGCAATACCAACCCATTTACCAAAGGTTAATTCACTGACACCACTTAGTAAATTTTTCATAGTAATCAGATCAATGAGACTGATGTGACACCTTCTTAGTAGAGGACAGTGCAACCCTGGCTACATCAGTAAGGAGAGACATTTCAGGGGCTTTCAGTCTTAAAGGATTTCCCTGTTATGCTGCACAGGGAGACAACTGCACAGCCACCTTGATATTAATGCTTTAGATGATTTTTGACATGATTCTATTAGCATCCTTAACATAGTAATATGAATAAGTATATGAGTGCAAGGAAAAACATTTTATAAGTGTGTAATTGGAATATCTCCTTTGAACATGGGGGAGAGAAGGTCCAAGAGAGAGAAAACAACTAGGTAGAGATTTATAAATTATATCAAAACTATCTGTACAGGGTTCTTTTCCAAGGCAAAGAACTAAGGAGTAATAGTTCTCCCCTGCTCTGGATTCTTAAAAAAGAACATCTTTCTTTAAATATATGACCTATCCAAACTAAAAAAAGAATATTCTAGTTTTAACAATAGTAATTTGAAACTAGACAGGCTGCTAGTTAAATAAGTTCTTCTAATTAACATTTCTATTGGAAAACACAGAAATATCACAGATGCTTTATGTTATGAAAAATAATTTCGATTTATTTCTTACTAGCTCTAGAGGAATAATCAGGTAGGGCTACATGGAGGAGGTAGAATGTGAGCTGAGACTTGAAGGATGGGTTAATATCTTTATAAAATTTTTAAAATTATTATTGTATAGTTACCAAAAACTAATTTAAGTACAATGGGCTATTACATCTTTTGGTTTCTTTTATTATGAGCATAAATACACACATACATTCACATACCCTACTGTACATTTTGTTTTCCATTCAATTTCATGTGTCTGTAAGATAAATTAATTCATCTGAACTATGACAAAACTGAAAGTTAAAGTATTTATAAGGATATATACTATTCTGCTTTTCTCATGTTAAAACTTGAATCTAATAGGAAAAACTGGGTAAAACCATAAATATTTTAACATTAAGAATGAGCTCAGAAAAAGGAGTCAGCCCTCCGTATCTGCAGATTCCTCATCTCCGGAATCAACAAATTATGTATAGAAAATATTCAAGAAAAAACAATAAAAATAATATAACAATAAAATATAATAAAAATTTAAAAAATATTATAGTATAACAAATATTTACATAGCATTTATATTATATTAGTTATTATAAGTAATCTAGAGATGATTTAAGTTATTTGAAAAGATGTGCATAATTGATATGCAAATACCATGCCATTTTATATAAGGAACTTGAGCACATTCAGATTTTGGTATGCAAGAGAGTCCTCGAACCAATTGCCCATTGATACTGAGAGGTGACTGTAATAAGAAACACTACAAAGAACTGGACTCAACACCTATATGAATATATATTTCAATCTGGAATAATTGATAAATTTAGAAGTGAAATATCGTTTTCTCATAGGAAAGAATAATAATGTAAATTTGTACATTTCCTAATGAAAAAAAATGTGTTGGAAGTTGTTACAAAGAAAAGGATAAACTAGAATATGATTATTGATTCTATCTCTATACTAATGGTATAATAAAATAATATTTTATATGGATAGCTGATAGTGCCTTAAATCTTCCTAATTAATTCATATAAAATCATCCCAAAACTTGATTAAGATTTGGAAATGTCAATTTATACGAAACAGATCATAAGAAATTAGAAGGGGAAAGAAGCAGTTCAAAGATTGCACCTAAATGAAGTAGTTAATAAACAGAATAAAAGAAGATGACCGATTGTAAAGACATACTATCACAGATGGATACCAGGTGGAATGGATCAGACAATATTTTTAAAATAGACTTTTATTCAACATTTAAGTTGAACTACCCTTTTGGGTAAATGTTCGACAAAAGACTGATAAGAAAACTAGTTGTACATATGTCTAAATAAACGGAATATCTAAAAGCCAAAGGGTGATGAACTTAGTCCTATTTAACTTAGGAATAATTAAACATTGTATAAGAATATGTAAAATAAACATTTTGTGAGTGGATGAACACCAATGAAAAACTGAAGTATCTGACACTTGAAAATTTCCATTGTGCTTTCATTTCATTTCATCACAATGAACATAATACCTACGTTTTGGCAAAACAAAGGGCAAACCTTGCCAAATGTCAACAACTAAGAAATGAGAGGCCTAACTTTGTAAGAATATGACTATTCCTTTTATGATTTTCAGCATGATTATTTTGTAGTTTAAATTAGTAGTCCTTTAAGCAAGAGGCTAGAGAGTGAATCTTTTCAAGCTACAGATGTTAAAGGAATAAGTCTAGACATGGTGTCAATAAAGGTTTTAAATTCTTTGATTTTCCCAGACCGAAACCCTTTTCTTATCATACAAATTGTATTGAGTGCTCTAAAATTTTTCACAAAATTAGAATTCAGAAAAAATAATTTTATCAAGATAACATGCATTGCTCTCATTATTTCTATTATGTCTTTGCTTTATAAACTTTCCTTCTAAGTTATGTCCTCAAATGGCATGCAGTTTGTCCAAACTTTCAAATAGTTTTCTGTTCATTAATGAAATGTGTTGAGTACTTAATTGCAAAGTACTGTGCTTCTAGCTCTAATAGCCTTTTTGCTATTTAATATAGTTAGTTAAACTTTCTACTTTTCACAGAGAAAATATAATAGTTGAGTAAGTTTATACATTAGCATTGCCTTAATATCTATATCACAAATTCAGTAATTTTTCATTAACTTACTTCTTCACTACTCTTTGAATTAAAGTTATACTGCAAAGGAAATAAAATTCTTAAAACCTAAAGTTCTGTTTTGAATTATAGTATACAAACTTACAATTTAGAGCACATATGTCTTGAAATAATTGTAAAAATAGCTGTCTAGATTAGGCTATATATGTTTTCTATTTAAGTATTTTAATTGTGATACATAATTATACTATAAAAGAAATATATTTATTTTGACATATAGTAAATACTTACAGTAATATATCTTGAAATAAGCCAACAGAAACACATTTTCTCTATAGTTCACATTATATTTTATTAATATAATCAATAATTCTACTTTTTTGCTTCTATATGAAAAGCCAAAAATAACAACCTTAACAGAAAACTCTAAGAGCCATACTTGTTCATCTTTTCTTAAAATCCAAACATTCCATATAAACTAGCTATTCAAGAACTTGGTCAAGTGAAAAACAGACTTAAGTCAAGTATGAAACAGAAACCCTGACTTCTTAGAAATGGTGAATTCCACAGCTAAATTTCTTCAATCAGTTAATACTTTTGTAGGGCAGCCTTGCATGTAGAAAAGTGCTTTTAATTCAAATTTCTTTTATTCAGTATCATTTGTGGAAATACTATGGAATAGGTTCTCAATCTTGCCATTAACTTATATTCTTGATTCTCTGGTATCTGATATTTCATTGATTTGCCAGTTGTTTACCTCACAGGATTATCACATAGTGTTGTGTGAGATCATTTAATCAGAGAGCTTAGATGACAATATCAAAATTTGTGGCATCTTTAGCACTCAGGATTCACCAACATCTCCCAAAATATTTATGCAGAATGACAAAAATGTATGCTATATTTGTCATCCTCCTTTTCTTCTGGTGTATTCCCTTTTGGAGAATCACAAGTTTAACATAAACATGCCATTTATTAATGGATTAATATGTTATGGCATGTTTTGCAAAAGGTAAAAGATTTCATTCCAAAACTCATTTTATATATCATACTAATATATGAAGGGATAAAGCCTTTGAAATATACCTCAGTGTTTCATGAGTACTATTAAGTTTCAAAGAAATATAGTATAACAATAAATAAAGAAGAATTTATCAAATGTCAGAAGAATTAATAAGAAAGTAACATAATATTTAATTCCTAACCAAGAGAGAGCCCCAAAATAACATGGAGTCACACGAAAGAAATTTAAATAGAGATTTTTTTCTTTTTTCTTTTTCTTTTTTTAATAATCAGGCTCAAATCTGGCCATGGTGATATCAAAGAGTAAGCCATGTGGTGCTGAACTTCCTGAAAGAGAGTCATTACAGGTATATTTGTTAAAATTCCAAACCATATCACCTCCTTAGCGAAGCCATGTCTGACCCCTGGTTTAGGTAACTGAGTCTCTCCTCTATCTTCCTATGCCTCTATTTTAGCATTCTAGATAAGAATATAGATATAAATATAGATATAGATATGGATTTATCCATCTATCTTACACTGGGTACCTTACACTCTCACTAAAATCTCGCAGATAGTTATCATATTTCTCTAATTAAATGTAAAAGTGTCAAATATATTTCATTTACATTTCACAGTTTAATCCTTTGAAGTCTTCCTTCTAAGTGTCATGCCTTACTTGCAAATCCTTGACGCTGCCTAGCATGCTTTATATGTATTTATATAGATTGCAATTTTATTTGCCAAAATAGAAGAAACTTGTATCTGTGAGTACATATTGCCAGTTAAGAAAAAAAAATTATAGAATAGTAGAAGGTAGAACTTTAGACTGCAGGCTAAGGAGCCAAATACCTTGAGTTCAGATTCTGGGTTCAAATGCTAGACCTACCATTAGACCAATTATAGGAAACTGCCTTGATTTTCTCATCTGTAATACAGAGATGATAATAGTAGTTTCCTCATAAAATTGCTATTAAAACTAAATTAAATAATTAACTGGAACACAGTTAATACATGTTAGTTAATATTATCATTATCATTATAACATAGTAAAGGACACTATTTTAAAAAATTAAGACAATATAGCTTCCTCCAAAATGTAAAAAAAAAATTCCTGGAATATTCTCTAACCTTTTGCAAACAATCTGTTTAACTGCCTCATTATATAAACCATGTAGCTAAATGTCTGATAGTTACAACTTAAAATTCCTCTAAAAGTTTCAACAGTTAAAGAAGTATTACATATTGAACCCTTTAAAATAATTTAATTCAAAAAAATCTTCATTTGAAAATTAACATGTTTTCTTTTTTGTTGTTTTGGTCTTGATAAACTTACTTTGCTTAGTATGTTATTTTGGTAGAGGTAAAGCACTACTCCCTACTCTACAAGGAAAGGAAATACGCTCAACACATGTTTCAATGCATGTAACTTGCAGTAATACCAAAGTAAAACAACAATAAAAGACTGATAAAAACTCAGAGATATGAAAGGCTCAAGAAAAGATCCAAATAGGTAGCTATTACAGATAAAACATTTGCTGGGGGGAAAAAAAGAAAATAACGAAAAAAGAACAGATTTCTATGATAATACAACTTCTATTACAAGTCAGTCCATGCTTTTTCTTTGCTATCTTTAACAATGATGTAAGCAGTCATACACAATTTGATATCAATCTGCTTTCCATCCAATCTGCAAAACAAGAATTTTTTTTCTAAAGACAACTAAGAAAAATGAAAGCACCCATGTTTTTCCTTCATGGCCACGGAAGGAAAAAAAAAGCCACAATATTATAGAGTTTCTTCCACTGTTATTTCTCTTAGCCAGTATGCTCACAGAAACTTCATTATGGGAGATTTAGGAAACATGGGTATAGTAGAAGGTAGACAGAAGGAAGTGGGGTGGTCACCTCATCATTAATAATGAATCGCAAGATAAGCAAGAGATAAAGAGAGAGGAGACCCCAGAAAACATGCCATACTGTCACCAGCAGTAATCAGGAGACAATTCTTGCAATTTCATTTTCATATACTAATTCAACACTGTAAGTCTACAACCAAACAAGTCACGTGAATTATTTGAGAACATAACTGATCATTATGCATGAGAACAGAAGACAGAAGATGGTTCTCCCATCTACAGGAATATGTGTAGCTGATTTTCTGAAAAATTATGTCTTCCATTAAAAGGTTAACATTCAGTACCTTCCAAACCAATGTATTTGAACAAAATAAACTAGGCTATTGGCATAAATGCACAGCTTATAACTGAGCACCACATGTGAGGAAATCTAAGGGCTCTTTCCTCTTCAACCTTTCAAGTCAAAGATTCAGGAAGACTCAGGCACTCTGTTCTTCCAACTTTGAGGCAGATTCTCAAAACATAAATTAATAATCTTTCTTTCCATAAGTTCTCATCACTTAATCTACTTCTTAGGTGAGGAGCCCAAGGTCCTCACCACTTCCACATTCCTGGCAATATCTGAGAGCAATCACCTTGATGCTTTACATTTTATTAATAACTATTATGAGGAAATATAAGATATATAAATAATTTATATGCAAATTACAAGGCTCCAATATATAAAAAATTTTTCTATCTAGGGATCTAGGGATATAATTTTTAATTCTCCAGTGCAATAGTTTTCAAGTGATTTTGTCCCATAGGAAACACTTGACAATTTCCTGGGTGTGGAGGGGAGTTACTGGTATCTAGTAGGTAAACATTAAGGAAGCTGCTAAACATCCCACATGCCCTCCACAACAAAGAATTATCGTGCACAAAATGTCAATAGTGCTACTGTTGAGAAATCCTGCTTTACTACAAACAGGTATCAGTTTTACTTGTAAGCCCTAGGTATCTGCTTGTTAATGTAGCCCAGTTCTAACTAAACAAAATAAATAATGGTTATTTTGGGGTTTTTCATAATTATACAAAAACAAAATATAATTTTTAAAGAAAAGGTAGTCTCATCCTTCAAAAAAATTAGTTTTTCTTCAAAGTTCCCTAGATGGTTTGCTTGGAAATTAACTTTGTTTAAATAATTCTGTTAAAAAATAAAAGGCTTTGAAAAACTAAAAAAAGTTCTACATAGATTTGAGTTGACAGAAATATTGTTATTATAGCTGTCCCTTATCTTACATCAGTAACCCCTATTTCAAATTTCAAAAAGAAAAATAAAAAAACTAAACTTGCCATTCCTTCAATAGCAAAAAATTTGAAGTTTCTACTTTCCTCCATCTTTCATATTGTTAATATTTGACATTCTCATTGCAGTAACTCTGTGTCAAATGGTTATAACATCTCATGTCAGTTATTGCTCTATATTGCTTATTTGTTTCAGTAATTTGCTGAAATCATTCAACACATATTTTGAAGACTTTTTGTGTATTCATCATGCTAAGAACTTTGTAGAAAGACACAAATTCCTGCCCTCACAGAGCTCTCAGTTTACAGAAAGCCAATAATTAAATAAATAATTCTATTTATTTAATAGTAAACCATTATTTATTATGAAAGATCACCATAGGAACATGGAAGTGGCATCTCCTTTTGTATAACTGAAACCTGCAGAGTAAGAAATATTCAAAAGAGAGCTGAAATAGACTAGACATAGGCAAAGAAAGAGCAGATGGGAAATAAGATCATGCCACATCTAAGTCAATGATCATGGCACATTTGAGGCAATGTCAGTGTGCCTGATGTGTAGAATACAAGTGGAAAAGAAGCAAGGGACAGAGCTGGAAAAAGAGACAGGAGAAGGGGTTAAGATTTTTCTTTATTTTTTTTTTTTTCTAAGAGGGATAGAAAGCCATTGAAGGATTTTAAGAAGATAATGTTATGATAAGACTTGCATTTGGAAAGATCACTCCAGCTACAAAGGATTAGCAGGAGGCAGAAAAAGAAAATAGAGAGAAGGCTTTTGCAGTAATGCAGGATGACATGTAAAAAGATGACAGCCAGCTGAAGCAGGATGCATCCGTTAGAGAGAACTGGACATTCAGAAGATCTTTGAAAGTAGAATCAGGACATTTTGACGCCATATTCCCCATTTTCTAATCTTATAGTTTCCAATTATCCAGCATACACTAGTAGATTCAATTTAAAAATACTGGAACTTAAAACACAGCTTATTTAAAATAGCAAATAGGGTCCTTAAACATATGAGATAAGCAAGACAAGCAAAGTTCCCTCATTAGACAGATGACAACAATGGAGGTTCAGAGAGATTAAGTAACTGACTCTCAATTATGAATTGTTGCTAGGTAGTAAAAATAGGCTTAGAACCCAGCCATCCATTTCTGAATCCAGTCTGTTTCTAGAAAAGTGTATTGCTTCAGAGTCTAGAATTTTAGATTCTGGATTCTGCTTCTAAACCTCTGCCAAAGTCCTGCTATACAATCTGGTACTTGATTACTGTCAGGTATAATTTTCTAATCATTTCATAAATGTATATGTTTATTTACTAGCCATTACACATAGAAATGGAGATAATAGCATAAACATATTGACTATGACTGTAGTGAATAGAATCATAAATAAATATTTATATTAATAAAAATAATACAGGAAAAAGAAATACATTAGCATTGTTTAGGCTAAAATTGTGTTACACATGGGATAGTTGGCAGTGTGATCAGGACATAAATATGTAATGAAATATAAAAATAAAATTTGTCTTAATACAGTCTCACTCTAAATGCACATTACTTCCAGAGAAGTAAAAAAGTTCAATTGTCTCTTCCTCCAAAACATAATTTTTCTTTCTATTTAATTGCATTTGGCAAGTAATTATATAAGATGCTTTATATTTTCAGCTCTAAATTTGACTTCTGAAAAATTATAGTCAGTCTGTTATCATAAAATATGAATACCTGAGTCACAATTTAATAACTAATCTTTAGTGAATTATAATTACTTTGTTAGTGGAAATAATTATCATTACTCATATATCAATTTAATTTTGGATATGATAGGTAACAATAACTTTTTATATTAAAGAACATAATATATTGAAGAATATAGTTAGAAAAGTGATCATTTTGGAAATATGAAATGAGTGTTAAAGGAAAGCCAAAAGGTATATAAGGAAGGTGATGATATAATTTATCATCCAAACCAGGACTTCTTCATGACAGGAAGAGAAGCAGTTAATACTGACAAGAGAATGTATGTCATCCTTAATTTAAAGGGAAATGAACTTTCTGAAAGTTCTTGAAATTACAATGATGAGTTCCTTAGTAAAATTCACTTTACGATAAAATAACTAAATAACTTAGACATTCACCAAGGTTCTTAAATTTGGAGATTTTGTGAAATTTTGCCAGCACATCTCCTCTACCAACGATTTTAGAAGTAGAGTTAGAATCAATATATTTCACAGTACCAATTTGTTCAGAATTGAGTTTAAAACTGTGAGGTTTTTGGTTTGTTTTTAACATTCCTCCATGCTAACTAAAGCATCCTTGCTTCATGCTAAGAACCTGGATTCCCTGCCCCAGTTTTAAGCAGATTTCAATCTCCAGTAACACTTTAAAAAATGTATTATTAATTTCATTTAACTCTTTTCAGTCTGTAAGAGCATATCCAATTTACTTAAAGAAGCAAAGAGCAAAGGTCAAACAAATCAAATCCATTTGAATCTCTCATAATTTGTGCACTTCAGTTCTAAACTCTAACAAGATAAAATTAACATTTTGGTAGGGGGAAGGAAAAATAATTTAACTCAGACTGCTAAAGGTATGAGTTGTGAACAATAATCATTTACAATAATACAAAATATATAATACAAAAATATATAATACAAATATATATAATACAAAATAATACAAAATATATAATACAAAAGCAATGTGAAATTAGAAAAGCATTCCTCCATGGATATTAGACATTTTAATCTGTTTTCTAAACATGAAGTATTAAAGAGTTGAAACAATTTTTTTAAGATGCGTGGAGAAAGAAATATCCATTAGTAAGTGGCATTCTCACTGGGATTATATTTCTTGAATATTCTCCATCAAGAAGATGAGAATATCAGTTTTTACACGTTAGTCCAGGAAAGTGATAGTCTGAAATTAGAGCTGCTAAAAACAGGCAGGTACTGTGAAATTCAAGGAAATGCTGCATCAAAAAGCTAAAGGAATGAAAAAAGGATAAAATTCTCTTTATTCTTACAAAATTGGCACATTATTCCAAGTGAGGTAACAAGCAGAACCTCACAGCAGATTAAAAGGAATTTGAGGACAAATGTTTCATTCAGTAGGCCTTTCTATATAGCAGATAACTTTCCATCCAGTAAAGAAGAGCCTTGTCTTTTATTAACTCCATTTGAAGGTTTGTGTTACTATATAAAACCCTTCTTTTTTTTTCACTTATTCATGAATGTATTGGCAAGGACCTCTGCATCACTCATACTTATAAAATTCAACATGGCAGGTGGTCCTTACTTTTTCACTGAAACTATTAAAAGCTCTGCAGAAAGTGACTGCCTTGTTTCCATTTGCTTTTCATTTGTTTCAGGTGCCATTAAGCAATGCCTCCTGAACATTTTCAGAAAAGATCCTCTTTAAAAATAATGAAGTCTGCTTTAGGAACAATATATAGTAATTTTTCTGAAAATTTTTACTGTTATTGCAGATATATTTATTTCAAAGGATCACATCTGCTATTTAAAAATTCATCTATTTTCAGTGTTCCATGCACATTTGTCCTTCACAACACACATATAACTTGAGAAAATTCTAATGTGATAAATTTTAACTTGAAAGGGAAATAAGCAATACAAGTTATTATTTTAAGTTATTAGTATGTGATACATATTCCATTTTCATAAATCTAGAACTGAAGAGAAATGGTGGGGAACACAAGTATGATCTAATGCAATATGCCTTTAAAAGGTCATATTGTGTTTTATTACCATCTCTGAAACAAACTAAAGGTTTCAATTTTAGAAAATCCTTTTCATTTCAAAATATGGTCCTTAAACACTAGAATTTTTGAGTTATGCTATAAAGCAAATAAGCTGCTTCTTTTGGTACTGTGATTACTAATACATGTATTTAGAAATTTTCACAACTGAATAATACACAATCTCAAATTAAATTAATCACAAATTAAATCACAAATTGGAAAGTTTAGAAACTTTGTATCAATGGTTGATGGAACCAATAAATTAGTAAGTTAGGAGAAAAAATAATTACATTCTGGAATTCTGTGACAGAGTATTCTTTCCTTTTTCTTATATCTGTGATCCTTTCATCCCAATTCCTCTGCTCAGTCTTTTGGAGAGATAAATTGATAGCATCTCCATCTGTCAACAAGCACAGCCATGCTTAAGCCATCGTCAGCAATCAGAATTTTTCATTTCCCAGTCACGAACTCTGAAATTCCTCACTTTGATCTCAGCCTAGTCTCTTGTTCATTTCTCACTTTAATTCTGTTTTCTATGCCCTTCTCCTTGAGGAATCTAGATGATCATTTCTCCAAATGAGTTTGCAAACATTGCTCTAAATACTACTAAGAATTTACATAAAAAGTATTTTTTCTAAAGTTACTATCCACATTTTATCAATCAAATAATTTTAGGTAACTTTGGGTAGAAAAAATGCTTTAACACAGACCTCTCAATAACTTTATCTCACATCATAAATCCCCTAAAAGAGGGTAGATCCTTTATTATGTGGACAATAAAAATAACTAAAAATAAACTTTTATCCACTCTGCTAACAAGTTTACTTTGTCATGTCTCTCTTTTCTTTATGACGCCTTTCTATTCTCATCCCATTTTCTCACTTTACCATTCATTTCTTGGTTCATTTGAATTTGGTTTTTGCCCTCACCACTGTTTAGGTGATGGAATTAGATCCTACTTGCCCCAGTGTGGTTCTCTCTGTAAAACTCTTCCACCAAGATTTAACCTAACTTGTCTTTCCAACTTTTTCTACCACTGCTATTTCAAAAAATATCTCAAAAAGTTCCCAGCATACCCAAGTCATTTCCATGACATATCACTACTATTGCACCCAGCCACTATCTACAGCCACATATATTTTAATAGACTGCTGGATTTTATGACCTGATGTAGGATTAGATTTTAGGAAAAGTGAGTTTTTGAAACTATTCTTTTCTTTGTCCACTGACCCCAATCAACAAATCTTTGTTCTGTTGTAATAGCCTGGCATTAAGAAGGCTAAATTTGACTGCTCCATCATTTGATAGGAGAGTCTCCTTCCCAAATACCTTAAATCTTCTTCAAACATCATCTCACACACAGCCTAAAAATTAAATTAACATTTAGTAAGCACTTATTTTGTTCCAGGGATATTACTCAGTAATGTATATACATTATTTAATTTAATGTTAGTAATAATATTGCATATTACTCAGAATGCATAGATTCTATCATGATTCCTTAATTTAAGATGAGAAAATTGAGGTTATATGAGATTAAGTACCTTGCCCAAGGTCCCAGCTGGTAAGTGGTAGAGTAAGAATTTGATTTCTAAACTCTTGTGCTTCACTATGAAAATGTAGTATCTTAGGCAATAACTTATTTGTAACAAAAATATAAAAATAAAATATTCTGGGACTTCTAGGAGAGGGGAGATTAGTTTTGATCATGAAAATCATAGAAGGCTTCCTGGAGTAGTAACACTTGCATTTTGAAAGATACACAATATATGAACATTTTATGAGGAGATAAAGGAAAAGAAGTGTCAGGGGAGTGAAACAAGCACAATAAAAAATATTAACATTATTGTCTGAGTTAGTTTGGCTAAAGTGAAGTGGGTTTAAAAAGGACAGTAAAAGATAAATTCAAAACCCTAATGTCATGTATAACCCTTAGTATCGTATTGTTTTTCTAAGCACTAGCTTCTACTTCCACAGTGTGTCCCTAATACACCCCTTACCTCCATTTTCAGTAACAGGGTGTTAGTTAAGAGTCTTCGCCTAGAAGTTTTCTAGAAGGTTTTGTTGTCTTCAGTCTCTCCCATATCTAAAGCAGTCTTTAACTCCCTTTAAAGTTATCACTTCAGCATAACCTTTAGTATTATGCCTTCTTTAAAAACTCTAGATGATTCCTTCATAACCACAAAAAGTAGTACATATTACCTAGTATGGTACAGAAAACCCTCCAGACTTTAGTCCAATTTATCTTTCTATTTTCTTAGATTTATCACTATAATCGTTCTCACACAAATCCCAGCTATCTGATCACCAAATAGGACCTGCAATTTCATACATACCACATCTTTGTTCAATTCACGTTCACTGTGCCTGGAATTGACTTCATAGGATCTCACATTTGTCTATTAAATCCCAGTATATATAACATCTCCTGGAAGCCATTATTTTTTCCCCTGGTTGAAGTCTATTTCTTCACTTATAATTAGAATTCATACCCAGTTTACCATTTTCTGACTTATACTGTAACTTGTTATTTAAACATTCATACTTTGATGAAAATATAAACTCTACTGGAAAAGTACACAGAATATGTGCTTCAATACAGGCTGTGTTTTGTTTTTATGGTTTTGTTTTGTTTTTCAACTACTGAGTGGGGAGATAAATTTAGGAAGAGATTGCCAGTGGAAGCAGAAGTTTTCCTGGTAGAAGTCTAATGCTGGGCAACAGCTATTGTGATGGGAAAACACAGGCTGTGGGCAGTCTTTTCCATCTAGTCTACTAATCACTAGTTTCCTGGTGCTACAAAAGCTTATAAGATTGAGACTCTGAAACAATATCCATCTCCCCTATTTGAGTAGAGAAGCCTGTTCCACCAAAAATTATACAGGTCTAAGAAGGGTTACAGGCCACACATTTTTATATCCTTAAAAATTTATTCTAAATTAGACTCTATTTTACAACTCACAGAAGATTTGTCTCTCTAAAATATTTTCTGCGTCTAGTATGAAAATTAGTGTTAATTCCTTAAAACATACCTATTGAATGCATAGGAATTTAAAAATATATTTTTGATGGAACTGATAAGCCCAGAGATTGTGGATATGCAATATCAGACAATGAAAAATTAGTTGTACCACAAATACAAATAAATTGTAATATACAGGATATGGTAAGATTCAATATGCCATTTAAAGAGATTATAGCAATATATTCACTTCCCTTTAGTAAAGTTATATAATTTATTTGGTCTCTTTTTTGGAATTAATATACTATTATATACCAATTTCTTCCTTACACACAAAAACACCACATTTACCTTTGGAGAATTAATATATAATTCCTGTTAGAACTCATGCTGCCCATTTGCAGATTATTGTATAAATGATATTCATTTCCACAAACGAATGCAATTGATTGCAAATGTTAATGGCTTATTAGTAACAGCTGCAGCTCAAGGACTAGTAATATGGAAGCATAAAATATATGTGTATATGTGTATACATATTTGCATATATAGAGATGTAATATATTTTATACATTACAATGTTTTTAAATAATCCACTTCTTTCTATGTCTTCTAGCAGTCAGAAGGACATCAAAAATTAAACGTTTCATAATTTTAAACCCCACAAAGCCCATTTTCCTATACATTTATGATATTACATTTATTAAATTGGTCCAGATTTTATTTTTAATTTATACAAAAATATTCTTGAAAATAAGGATGCTGTATTGACTAACTGCAATGGTATCCTATATTTTTTAACAATAACCATAAAAGCACTTTTATCCTACATGTTAGTAAGACTGAAAAATAAGGCAAGGGAGGGTTAATTTTGTCATGTTCTAATCACATGACCCTTTTTTTCTTTGTAAAATTTTACATAGATTAGATAGATGTAGAGATGTGTATATATGTATATACAGATACATATACATTATATATAGCAATACATGATCCATGCAGAAAACAGTAGTCCAAATTGTCTAACAGCATAAATGGACCACATTAAAAATGTCATATATTTTCATTTCTTTTCCTAAAAAAGGTATCATATTATTTTGTGCATTTATTTTTACTTAGCCTAATATTGTGAACATTTTTCCACGTAAACAAATATAATGACATGATTTAAGAGTCTCAATGATATCTCACCATAAGGATACTCATGATTGTCTTAAGCCTCTATTCTTGGTTAAGTTGGCATTTCCTTTTCAAGAATAATAGGACATTTTCTTACCTTCAAAATGAATCCCTATTATTATCAGAATTATCATTATCAAAATTTCTTGTTGGCACTTAACTGCAGTTTGGATAAGAATGTGTAATCTCTGCTTCCTGCCTTACAGACTTTAACTAAAGAACTCCATTTATATGCTTAATCATTCCTCTTTTATTTACTGAGTAGGTAGGTAAGCCAGGAAAGGTGCTACCTGTGAAGGATATAGAGGAAGGCCATTATTCTTCAGTAACCTATAATCTAATGGGGCATATTACAGTAAAGCTAATGCATCTTGAAAAGCTGTCTAGCCAGCATGACTGTGGACTTGTTAGAAAAGGAATAGAGAGGAGAGTGAAGGGTGATGAGATGTAAAAAAACCTTCTAGAAAGAGATGACAATCCAAACAAAAATTATGATACATGAAAATCACAGGGGAAGTGAAGCATTTAGGATACTTCAAATTATTCAGTATCACTGGGTGATGCATAAAAATGATAAGCAAAGGTAAGTTTGAAAGGATTTTGGATTAGGTGTTAAGGAAGATCTTAGAAATTATGAGAGGAAATGATATATTTTAAAGAAACTCACGACATGATTGAATTTGCATTTTTAAAATGACTGGAAAGTGAGTAGAAAACATATTAGGGGGTAGCAAGATCAAATGCAAGTAAGTAAATTAGGAGGCTACTGATATTCTGTAAGATAGAAAGGACAGACTTAAACTAAAAGAGTGCCAGTGGGTTTTAGAGAAATGTATAGGATTGATCTGAGAGATTTTATGGATGGAGAATCAATAAGATTTCTGGATCAATTCCAGCCACATTCACCAAAATATAAACACAGAATGCAATTCTAGGAAAAAAAATTATAGCTAATGTTTATTGATTGTTTATCATGTGTTAGTGTGTTAGATGCTTCATAAGCATCATCTTATTTTTATGAATATTTATTGTCCACTTTATATGTGCTAGTGGTTTACATATATTAGATCATTTGTTCGCTCACAACTTCTTGAAATAGATATTGTTAATATTCTCCACTTTGAAAATAGGAGACAAAGAGATTAAGTAGCTTGCCCATTCACACAGCTAATTAGATGGTGGGTTCTGGACTGGTACTTCTGTCTATCTCTATTCTAGAAGAAATATTCTTAACTATTATTTACTTACTTTAATAGCTATGCTGTCATTCTGAAAGATGTCTTAAAAGTCTCCTGAGAATGAAATACTTATTCACTCATTACAAAGGATTCATAAAAATAAAGATGAATTGAGCTTCTCTTCAGAGGAAAAAAAAGTAATAATGGAAGAAAGGTTGGAATAACTGAGATAGAATTTCAATCTTAAAAATTATGAACTGACCTAAAAGTAAATTAATTCATTCTTCTTCAAGTAGAAATTAAAGAGATGGGAGTTTTTTAAAAAAAAAAATTACTCTTTTATTAGAATCTATGACAACAACAAAAAGTTGAGACTAGAGAGAGGAAAAATTCTTTTTATACAGAATAAAACAAACTACTAAATATATTAATAGAAGCAATAAGAAAATAGAAAATTGACAGTTTGCAACTTTCATTTTAGAAATTACCCCACTTGACATCAATGGATGATAAAACACTGGATAAAAGATTGTAAGGGAATTGTACAATTACAGTGTCTCCAAGTATCACTCTGAAAATGGTAAATGTATAATAGAGGGATCTGGTATACATAACCTTATAACCAAGTCATTAAACTTAGCATCACAAATAAGGGGACAAAGTGGCGTGATGTGATGCAATGAAAAATAAACCACATCAAATATGTTGTATCCTTGCCAAAAAAATGAACTTGAATCTAATAACAAGCAGAGATAAACAGGCAAATCTAGAGGTGTCATATTATAAGAGGTAACTGGTCTGGATTCTTTATAAAAAAAAATCCAGTAAAGTAAAAAAAGAAGGTAAGGAAAGTTCTAGATTAGAAGAAAAGAAAAGAAATATGGCAACAAGACAAATACGGGATCCTTAACTGAATCATGTTTTGAAAAAAAAAAAAAATCAGCTACAAAGGACAATTTGAGGCAGGTGGGAAATTGGCATATGGATTATATATTAAGATAAACTTTTCAATAAATATTGAATTTCTTGGATTTGAACTATGGCATTGTGTTAATGTAGGAGTATATCTTTATTTTTAGGAACTTTGCTAGAGTCTTTAGGAGTTAACTGTCATGAGGTCTGAACTTACTTTCAAATGGTTCAAACAGCAAAAAAGTTTATGAACATACACACACATATATGGGGGGAGGGGATATAAACGTGGCAAAATTTAAACAATTGGAGAGTCTGAAGACCATTAGGATGTTCATTATACCATTCTTTCTACTTTTATGATGGTTTGACATTTTAAAAGGAAAGAAATTATAACGTAAAATTTAATTTCTTAAATGGAGTTAAAAATGCATTGCTAGATTGTTAACATTATTCATTTTAAGTGTTTTTGGCAATCTATAAACTCATGCAAGTTTATCTCTCCCCAACAAATTTATCACAGTTAATCTGTAAACAAAAAGCTCTCAAGAAATGTTTGTTAAACTAAATTGAATTGGTTTTATATTCTAAACATTTTTCCCCAACAGTCTTTTTAGTACTGAATTCTTGTTAATGCCAATATTTTGTTGTGTTTGATCTTCTACTCTCCATGCAGCACTGAAGAATTCTTAATCCCCCCACATATTATATTCCTGTCAGTTTCATCATTTTCCCTCATTAAAATGCATTACATTTTGGTAATAATTTAAATTGTCAACAAGTATTTAAATCTAGCCTAATAGTACTTGTACCTTGTTATGAGTATATTCTAATAAGAACAATCCCCTGAGAATTTTCTACCAGACACTAGCTCTCCAGTGGTTCACAGAGATTCTGAAATATGCCTCTCTACCTTGAGAGCAAGAAAGGTCATTACTGGTATAAAAGTATGAATGGAAACTTCAGTGTTTTCTTCACTTGAGAAACTACTGATATGCTTCCACTGTCTAAGAAATAAACCAAAATAGACAACCAGCAAGAGAGGAAAGAAACTGGAAAATACTTCCCAATATTCAAATGGTGAAACATAATATGTACTACATGGTATTACCAACAACAAACATTAATATGTACTACATGGTATTACCAACAACAAATTGTTCTTGTACACGGACATGACCTCTTTTCATGTTAATATTTATTCCTTGATAGAAAAGGAAGGAGGAGAGCCCAAGGGAAGTAGCCTGAACAAGGCAAATCTCACTGGACAATGTCCTCAGTCACGAAGGAAAAAAGGCAGATAAGAAAACACTTACTGCAGAACTTATTGAACTGAGAAAATTATGTCTACATTTGTGAATATATCTATATGTTTACAAACTATCAGAATTATATGTATACATATAAATAAATGATGGAAAAGAGGAAGGATGAGAGGGCAAAATAGAAGTGGAAATGAGTTAATTAGTTAAGTGGATAAAAGATAAAGGCAGCAGAATAAAATACTGTACTTATCTTACATATTACTTCCTAGTTTACCTTCCAGCTGGTTAAAATTAGAATAAAAGTTAAATCTTCATGATTTAGGGGATAGAAAACCTAAAACGAAAAATCTAAGATCTGATTTGTAGTTGTTTTTTGACTCATTATAATGTTAATACTTTGGAGCATATCAGACAGCGTTAGACTCAATTTCCTTAAATATAAAATGGCATAATCTAAATATAAAAAAATCATATGGTATAATCTAAATTTGTAAAATTATATACTATAGTCTCATGCTCTACAGAAGAAAGCAATTTTTACACTCAATTCCTTCCATGTCAGGATTCTTTTACAACTGTCGAAGAACGCCACAGCCCTGCTGACAAAGCAGGGCAGAGTAAACTCCAATCTACACATAACTCCAGAGACCTGCAGGGACAGAGAGTGAAAATCACCCACTTTTCCTGACAGCAAACATAGGTCAAGCTTCTCCAGATATCCTTGACCCCTGCAGCACAGTAAGTATCAGAAGTAAAATCTACCATGCCCTCAAAGGGATGGTTACCTTTTCAGTGGTCCTGTGTGCTTTTGCCTGGCTGCCACATTAGGAAAAGATGGGAAATGTCAGGCCAGATATTAGAACTACCGGTTTATTTGTCCCTCCAGATTAACACAAAGGAAAAAACAGCAACTTCCATGGCTCACAGTTAGAGATGTCACAATTTATCTGATGATTCTCCAATCGATTATACCACAAAGAACCTGTCTCACTTTATTAATATAATTTTCAAATAGGAAAAAAAAACACATTTAAAATGGAATAATATGCATTTACCTTATTTTTTGATAAATTATTTCTTAAATATACAAAGTAACATTTAGTATACTTTAATACAGCACAGAAAATTCCTACCAAGGAATAGGCTGACCTTTTATTTTTGGCTTAAATGTGAAATATTTTCTTTCATATTTAAAAATGTAAGCATGTCAAATCTATTCATTACATAGTAAATCACTAATTATTACTTAAAAATAACGAACATAATGGGCATTTTGATATTATATATTTCTCAGGTGAGGGCTTAAAAATAAACACATATTAATAAAAGGTAAAATTAAGAATTAATTTACTTAAAATGTTTTTCAATTTTTTTTTACAATAAATGGAAATAGAAATTATTGGAAATGATTAACATTTACATAAACTTATTTATTAAATCATTTATTGCAATCTCTGACTTTATATAGCATAATGAAACTAATACTAGTTAAAATATATATATTTCCTTAATAATAATATAAAGAAATAAGTGCAATCAACTCTGAATACGGGTGCTTTGATTCTACAGTGTTACTGAATTTAAAGATATGTGAAACTCATTTTAAGACCTGCAAATCACTATTCTTACTGAAGTGGTGTGATTTGTTTAGGCATCTTTAATAATCCTCTCTATTGGCATCTTTTCTCAAACCATAGCCCTCAGTTACTATTGCCTTCTGACTGATATCTATGAATCTCAGTTACTTCAGGCATTATTTGGCTACTAAAGTCCGATACAAATCACTATTGTATGTGGATATAGTACCTAAATAATCTCGAATTATGGAGCGCAATCAATGATTGTTAAATTAGTATATGAATGATATTTAGTATCTTCCTGGTCTTGGAATTTCCATCCAAACAATGCATCTAAGAATAAACCAAGAGGTCCTATGAGAAGACATTACGGGTCCAAATGAGTCAATGTCGAATAAATAATTTTAGAAAGCTACCAGACGCCTTTTTGATACCATAATACACTGATTCACATATACATTAATAAAAAAAAAAAAAACCTACACTGGGTTAGCAAGACTGAACTGGACTGAACTCTGTAAGCTCTCGGGGCAAGGGCCTGAAACTTACTTAACTGCAGCATGAAATGCCACTTCAGTTTCTAAACCTCAGTGTTGCTAATCTAATATGACTTTTGCAGATCATAAACTACAATTGGCCTTTTCAATTTAGATTCAAACACCTGGCTAAATCCATTAACCAGTGAGTCCATGAAACAAAATCCATTGCTTTTTAACTAATTCTTCCTTTTTCCCTTTGTTATAGAAACTCTTTGAATAAGATTTTCTGAAAAAGAAATCCAGAAAATCCATGACGAATTACTGAAAAAAATGCACAAAAAATTATATCTGTACTCCAGACAGCTTTTTCATAATTTTTTATGAGGAGACTGTGTAGATCACTTATACAAAATTATCTCCATAAGTGGAGGCTCCTACCATTTCTGGAGTGTATGTGTTTATATGAATTTGTGTTCATCTCCACTTGATTTATCTCAAAGACTTTTTGAACAAACCAACTATTGCAATTCAAAAGATTTGAAAATCAGCTCAATGTAGTCTACCACCACAATCACCATCACCACTAACAACAACAAAGCTTATTTAGCTATTCTTTGTCAGTGTACTGCTTCAAAAATAATTGCTTCATTAACTGAACTTAATATCTGTATGTGCAGATATTACATATAATTCATAAACAAAGCTCCAACTCTAACACATGCCTTTTATTTATATCATAGTTAAATCCCACAGAGGATAAACAACTGATGAGAGAGAGTTATCGGAACTCAGTAAAGTTACTATCAACACAAATAAGTTCTCTCTGGTCTTTGAGCAACATTTTACTTAGAAGAGTTCTTAGATTCAGGCAAATGTGGGGAAAAATATAAGAATTGACTAAACACATGTTTAGTGTCTTTGTATGATTAGGTTCAGGAACACTGCCAGGAAGAAACTTTGTGTACAAGCTCATCTGATTTTAGTTACTTGTCAAAAAAGAACTGAAAAGAGAATATCTCACTGATCAGATGCTGTCTTTTTAAATTTGGTAGAACAAAAAACATGTTCACTTCTTTAATAAGAACAAATAAATGAGACTGATGAGGTGAACAAAAATCAATACACAGATTTCAAACATTTTACAACTGTTTATTTTCAGTCCAAACATGATTGATGTCAAATTAGATGCAGATCTGTCCTGGTGATTCTCATGAAATCTACCATGTCAGATAATCACCTTACATGAAACTCTCTGAAAATCCAACACTATCATTTAACTTATCTTTTCCTTAAATCCTAAAATTCCACACTTTCTCTAAAACTATTCTTTTATATTTATCACGGCCACTTTTTCCATTTCTGTTAATGGTAATATTTTACTTATAGAATATAGAAGTTACTTAATATTATTGATATGATGGATATTTATGTAAGTGCTAGCATATTTTAACCCTTATTTTCATGAGAATTTTTTTAAAAGTACTATGGAAAATCCTTCAGAATGAAATGCACAATATTCAATTTAAAATATACTCTTCAGTAAGCAAAATATGAAAATCATGATTTAGAGACTAAGAAAGACTATTATTAGATTGTAACAAACATTACTAACTAGAAACAAAAAGAGCTTTTATACAATGCTTCAAATATGATAAACAAAATACAGCCTTTCCTCTTGCTCTCTAATGCGACCAATACATTTTTTATATTCATAAAGAAATATATTCTGCTTTATTATATTTTGAATGTGAACTAGTAACTCAGAATTGTCTTTGAAATTTATAGCTTTTATTAACAGAAACTGAATCTTCTCTCTGTGTGAGTAGGTGCTGCATTTAGAGACAGAAGGAAGCCAAACAAGAGCTTGTTCTGCAGCACAGTCAAGCTCTGCATGTAAAATGTCATGACATGTAAATGAAAATAATACAAAATTAAATTTGTGTCAAAATGGTAAATCTGTGGTTATTGTGAAAATCAACTAAATATATGGAGTAGCTAAAGGATATATCTTCACTTATTTGACCAACACATACACACAACAAACACACACACACTCTGTCCATCACTCACTTTTTGAAGTGTCAGATAATGTTATTTCTCAAATGACACACAGGGCTTCATTTGCTATGCATAAGGTCAGTGAATATTAGCTTCATTTACACTTGGCTGAGAATTGGTTGGTGTCAACAGAGGAGGCTTAGTTCCTCCACTGAACAGGGTTAGAATCTGACAGAAAGCTGCCACTGAAGAAGATGGATGATCTTCCTTGCTGACCCTGCTCCTCGGAAAGTGTCATAGTTTGGGTCTCTTTCTATCTCCACAACAAAAGACCCTCTCTGAGCTTCCCAGTGGCTTTCAGCTTTATTGGTGCTAACAGGTCCAGACATTTTCATCGATTGGCTTCTCTACCTTTTAAACACAAGAGCTTGCCCTTTTTGGCTAGCTAAACCTTGGCACAGATGTCTTTTTTTATAATTGCATCTCTGCTGTCTATTGGAAAGGATGCAATCAGACAGGCAAACATCATGTCAGCACAGAAAATGCTGAACTATTTATCTCAGTTTCTCAATGTCATTTTAATGAAAGTGATGTTATTTATCTGTCAAAATTAACCCTTAGATAATCTTATAGTATATTTCTAAGTGGAAGAAAAATCCCACACCATTTTGATGACCTAATACACATATAAAAATTACCTAAAACTATTCAGGTAGGCAGGAAAAAATGTGCTTTCCAGTCATTTTATATAAAGTTATTGACAATCATATTTTCAAACGTATATACCTCAAAAAATTCTATATAATCTTCAGAACTCTATTTTGCTTTCTAATAGTGGCGTACCCTGTGATATAAAGCCAACTCTGACTAAAAAACACATAAAAATATTTAATATCTAACAAAGATGCTATAATGGTGAAATAAATTACATGCTACTTTAAGATCCTGGCTGTGAGCTATTTTAGTGTGTTGGAGATTTGTTATTATTGATACTTGGATAATTTTTAAAAAATTACATAACCTCAAATTCCAATGTTCAAAAACACAAATGCTAAAATGATGAAAAGTTCTTACAAATAGATTTACATGTAACACACTCTATGAAAAATGACTATTTTGAGTAAGTATGGATTTATAACTCAGAAGCTCTAAAATATTATAATATATAACTGTCAATATTATTTATTCCCCACAAAATATAATTTAACATTTTCATATCTGGAATTACAGATTTAGCCAATAAATATATGTTCATATAAATATAACAATCTTCAGTATAAAAAGGTGAATTAAAAAAAATTTTCAATAAAAATGAAGATAAGGTTGTACTAATTCTAACTCAGGTTAACCTTTTTGTTAGACTGCAAAGAAAACATAATACTTTTTCTGCACTCTGAAATAAAAACTATTTTTAAGCTTATAATAAATGATTCAGAAACTCTGCAATTATTTTTTAGTGTTCTTGTTTTCATTAAAGTTGAGAAAATTAACAAATTATAGTTGAGAACAATTACCAATTAAAATTTCTATAGTCACTTTGTTCTAGATATATCACTTACAACTATCCTTAAAATAAGCATACTTATTGAAGTGGAAAAGTCCATTTAAAATACATTACTGGCAGTTATTTAAGGAGAAATACAAGAATATAGTTCCCTTTTATTTTTAACTCATATAGACTGTGCATCAATGACTCTTAATTTCTATTCTCTCAGGTAAACAATATTTCCTCAAGAAAAATTCCAGTAATCTCAGGCATGTATACACAAAGCAAGTAGCAATTTTTATATAGAATTCTTTCTATAAAATGGAGTGAACAAAATCAAAATTATTCCTCTAAAATATGAGCCAGAGGCACCAGGAATCTGCTTTTATTTAAAATCAAAGCAGTCATTACTCTTATTTGATAACTATGGTGCTAAAAATCTAAAATTAATCTTAAGAATCAAATGAGTTCTTCATAATATGTAATTCTTTCTAAGAATAAAGAAATGTAGCGAGAAGATTCCTCATCCCCAAAGTTGGGTCCAGGATGGTTTATGTGTTCAACTGACCTAAGCAGTCTGCCTGTGCATATTGTCATGAGTACATCCATCAATCAATGTCAACATTCTATCAGATTCTACTGTGACTGGCAAGTGACAGTCAGTTATCTATTGGCATTAATGAATAATAAATGACCATGCCCTTTAGGTTTATATGAATAAAATGTATATTGTTTTCCATGTAGATTATCTTATATGCAAAAGCAGACTTGTTATTTTTTTGTTTATTTTTTCATCTTATTATACATTAGGAAGTGGTTAAAAAAAAAAAGAAAGAAAATGAAAGGAAACAGAATAAGAAAATGGCTGCAATAAAAAATGTGTGCTTAATGTGAACTCTGGTATACATTAGTAATTTGTTTTCCAAAAAGTCAACCTTGTCTCAGTTTGTAATATAAGCTTAAATGAGCTGTATTCACAGGCTCCTGAATATTTATGCTCTTTTACAGACCTAACATGTAGTTTGTTGTATCGGCAACAGAGTATATAATGACAGAAAATCCTTAAAAACTAAAGATTAGAAGAAGTTGTGTCAGTATTCTAACCTTGTTCTCTCTTACCTACTCATCTTAATCTGCCTTCCTGGCAGCAAAAACTGTTTATATTATTTTTATAGTCTCATTTGTTGTTAGTCTCCATTTCTCTTTTTCAGATTTAAACATACCATAACAGAACCGTTACAGCTTTTGGAATAAATAAGGTTTAAGAACTTTGATTGCATACTTTTACATACATCTTGACTGAGATCCTTTGTGGTACTAACAGCAGTAATTCTGGAATTATATAGTCACGTTTCAAATGTTGCAAAAGGGACTATAACTTTCAGCATTGATCAAAGTGTGGTTTACTCTTAACTCTATAAAAACAGGTCAGAAATCAAATTATGAAAGTTGTGCCATACAGTATTATGATTTTCAATTTTTATTTTAAAATTTACCATTTTACCTTGCCATTATTAAATGATTTTCTAGGTTTAATTTGTAAGTTTTTGTTAATAATGAACATTATCAATGATTTGAAGAGGTAAAAAGTAGACTTCTTATTATACTAAACTAAGAATTCTACCTGAAACATAAAGCAATGGATTGCAGTTCAAAATAGAGATATTTTCCATCATTAGATGAAAATTTTGCAATGATAATAAGTAATCGTTAATAATAAAGTTTAATTCTTTTATTATTTGACTATTAATATGTGTAACACTGAATTATAATATGTAAAATCATTGTCATAGAACAAAGGGAAAAGGGCAAATTGTTGCCAGGTATATACTTAGATTTCAACAAATAAAGACAGAATGAAGAAGCAAGATGTACTTTCACTATTTTAACCGATTTAGTAGATGGAAAGGTATGTTCTAAAATGTCTTAAACCAAGACATAGTTTAGAATTTTCTGAAAAGTAAATAAAAAGCTAATGCCTAAGTCTTAAACACTATAAGAAAAGATGTGGGAGAAAAAAAAAAAAAAGAAAGAAACCAGAAAGAGGAGGGATGGAAAAGAACATCCACTTTATCAGAATGAAGAATGAGGTAAATTAGAAAGAAGGATGAATACATATACAGTGACGGCCTAGTAAATAATCTCAAAAATCAATGAGAGAGCTGTTTGCATTTGAAGTGAGTGGCAATGTGGTCTTATTGGAAATATTTACGAAGGGGGAAATGATCAAACTATTATGTTCGGCCATGAAAAACACAGTTCTCTTATACATCATGTTTGTGCAGAATAAACAGTAGCCACAGTAAAAAGCATGGACAACATAGTGAACTTATAAATTTCCTGTGAGGGTTTTTTTTACAAACTAAAGTATGGCCTCAACTTAAACCTGGAGCTACATGTTTTCCCAATTCCAGCTCGCAGCCTGAATGTGTAAGCTTAACATGTGTTCATTTTAAAATTCAGTTTCGAGAAACAGATTTTGCAGAAGCCTGATTGCACCTCTTCCCTTTGGAGCACTCAGAGGCTGAATGAAGTCTGAAGATTTCTCAGACATCTAGTCAGAAACCACATGGTTAAACAGCAGAGCTTCTGCTCCTTCCCAAATCCTAGGCTTCTGATAATTAAAAGGTGCCCATTATTCTCATTTTAAAACATATTTACACATAATAGTCACTATATTCAAAACATGCTAAATGCTAAAATTCAGCTTCTTCAGTTCTAAAACACTACAGAAATTTAGAGTATGGAAAAAGTGAAATTTGCTTTCTCTTCTCTTCCTAGACATAAATAGCTTTCAAGTATTCCATATGATAAAGGAAACCTGGGTATCTACTCAAAAATAAAGGTAAGTTTGTTCATAAATTTTGTTTTGTGAAGCAAAATTTAAAGATGTTATTAAGGAAGGTTTTTTTTAATTTTTATAATATGTAATAATTCAAGAATATTCTATAAAAGTTTTAATTATTAGTTGAGATTTCCACAGAGAAGAAAATATTAATTATTCAGCACTTGTAAATTAAATGATTAGTACATAGCAATTTAGAAATTTAAAAATCGGTCAAGCAGAAAGATAAATTTTGTTTCCTTTTTTCACTATGTTAACTTAGGTTTCTTTCCTCTTGGTAAGGGTAGGAGTATGTGTGTATGCATATAAATATATATATATGTGTGTGCATATGTATACATATATTTATATATGTATGCTTATGTGTATGTATGTATATGTAGTATATATGCATTGTGTATGTGTGGGTGTAATGTTGAAGTAGGAAGGAAACTGGAAAGAATAAGCTGTGATTTTACTTTTGGATTTGTCATTAATGAACTGTAAGGACTATAAATAAGGACTTTAGTTACCTCATTTATATAAAAATAAAAAGACCAAAAACCCTCTCTAATTTACCTTTGATGATCTTTAAGGTATCCTTAAATTCCAAGAATTTATCATTCTAATTGTCTTGTAAGGGATTATACCTTCTGGCAGTACAAGAATGTCCATAGTACATTTGTGTTATAAAAAGTAGGTATATATTTGAGTGGGTAATGGGCATATCCCATCTCATTTCTCTTGTCAAGGATAAAACTATAGGAAAATGTCAACTAAACTAGAAACATTATATAGTCTAATTTATTTCTCTTCGTTAAAAGTAGAAGATATAATGAAATGTTTTAAAAATCCATTAGGTTTGTTTATTTAACACATATTTTGGTTTAAATTAATGTCATAAGGTAAATTAATGTCATTTGGTATCATTATTCACATGGAAACTAGTTTAGCTAATAATAGCAAATGACTATTAAAATAAATATGTAATATATAAATCACTGGAAAATATAGAATAGTATGGTAAATTTACTAATCTTCTGTTTATTTCTCTCAGAATAAAATTTTATCTAGTGATTCCTCATATAAAAATATTCTTTACATATATTCTATCTCTCTATATCTATCCATTGCCACTCTAACCTCTCATTCTCTCTTTTAGAAAGAATGATCTCCTTAAAAAGTAGAGTAGGTTATTAATATAATAGATTGTTGACCATTCAATTTCAGTAATGATAAATGTATGATAGATAGTTAATATTATATCAGATTGACATTATACTTTATTAATAAAAGCATCATAGTGTTCTAGGTTTCCAATGAAAGGCTGTAATTCAGTGTTAATGGCTTCTGAGCAGGTCTGAGGCTAACACCACCATAGGTGAGGGGCTAAATTAGGTGTTAATTGGGTGACATAAAACAAAATATAAAACACAGTATGTGTCCTTTCAAAGCCACTAGATTTTATAATACATTGGAAGCAAGAGATAACATAATCATCAATAGTAAATAAGCAAATGAACCAAATTTAAAATGTTCAAAATCCATACCGTAATTATATGAACATTAAAAAACTTTGAAACTACTACACCCACAATATATTTTCTATAGGTTTCTTGGAACTACTACATTCATACACACTAGACTAAACAAAGTAAACTACATAATAAACCTTCCACACTTCTTCACAGTATCAAAGACTTTGAGGGAAATAATGCACATTTATTTCAATTGATGTATGTATTATTCTGGGTTCCCAAGAAACGGTGCCATTTGAGATTAATACTGTAACATATACATGTGGATTCTATAAATTTTAAGGAAGTTTATAAAATGAGTAAAAAAAAAGAAAATAATATATATAACTCATTTATTTGAGCTAAACTCAAAGTTTTTGCTACCAGATTAAAAAATAAAAACTTAAATGATAAGTACATGTATATTGCATATATTAACCTTCCATGGATACCCTATTGAAGAGATGCAGCCATAAAACTAAATATGTGAGATATTGTGCAGGGGATGGGATGATATAAAAAGTGATGCCAATTTGATGAAAACTGAAATAAAAGGATTTTCTGGTTCACATATCATATTTTTAAGCACATAGAGTAAAATATCAAATATATAGCTGTGTTAAATTTCTCCCATGAAATAATATTATTTACACAAAATAACTAGTTATAAACAATACTATCATGAATAAAATATTTAATAGTGATAATTATCTCAAAAGAAATGGCTAGAGATTGTGTAGAAAAATCAAATCAAATGGAAAATGTTAAGGCATCATTGCCTGCCAGAAACTGATGCCAATTTAAACTTCCACAAAAAGTATTAAAGAATGACCATATACTTGCCAATATTAGGTTAATTAGAATGCTCTGAAGTCATACACTAAGATTATAAATCATAGAAAACTAAATCAGACATGTCAATTTCCTATTTCCTTTCTCCTTTACTTATTTTCTCCTCCCTTTCATTAGTTCCTCCCTCTTTTTAATATAATTTTATTTCAAAATATCAAGGGGTCCAAGTGTTCTTGTTACATGTAGTTCTTTCTATCCTTCTTTATTTACTGAATAAGTACCATGTTTAATGAATTGTGGGTACATACAAAGATGACTAAAGTTGAATAAAAAGAAGTATAATTTTAAACAAAGCCTACAATGTTCTAATAGGAAATTGTAACTTGATTATAATTTTAAGAGTCACAGTGCTCTTTCTCCATAGTTTTAAAGAAATTATGAGCAAGTATCATTGTAAAATACACAAAATCTGATAATAGTAGTTGTACCTGGGGGAAGGAAAAAAAACTGTGGGATTGGGCTTCAGGGATGACATTTGTTTCAGATCTATGTGTATTACCTATTTAAAAATGTCTTAAAACAAGTATTATGAGCTTCTGATCATGAATAATTTTAAAAATTGTAAAGGTAACATATATAGGTATAACTCAAATAAGACAAATACATTTTGATATAATACAGAATTTATGTAATTTCCCATTTAATATTAGCTTAGGGATTGTTTTTCAGATTTTGTTTCTTTGCATTATTTTTCATTTGTTTTGAAATTCAACTTAATATTCACTAAGTATAATTTGGAAGCAAAACAACATCATTTTATGACCAAGTCACTTTCCCATATAAGATAAACATAAATGCACTTCAAGACCTCCCTAATTTAGAAAACGTTATCAGGCTCTTGGATCTCTCTGTTTCTCAAAACAGAGATAATGGTAAAGAGGGTGAAAGGCCTTTCACTTCATCAAAGGCGGGAGAGGAAGAAACTGGGGAGAAAGACACACAAAGACAGTGACAGAGAATGGGAATGTGACAATGAATAAATAGAAATAATTATTTTCTTAGAAATTCCTCAAATCTGGAGCAGAATCCTGTTCACATTTGCTAATTATAATATTAGTATATCATCCTGCTGTCTGCTATGAGGAAAATAAAACATAATTAAGGGTTTTCATACTCACAAAATTTAGGACTACTTATAGAGACCAGATATACAGAACAAAGAATTAAACAGTTATATGTAGTCAAAGTAAGAAAATATTTGTCTGAGCAGTGGGTAGTTTATGAATAAACCTTTAAGAAATTTGCTAAATATTTGTTGAAAGACTAAGGTGGTATCAAGAACTATGCTAGGGACTATCGTGAGTAGGTAAAAAATGTAAAGTTGCTAAAAAACCTAAAAGTTGTAAATGGAAAATATATATAATGAATAAAATCAGATACCATGTGATGATTCCCACAGGGAAAGGGCAAAGTACAATTATTCAAAAGGAGCCGGGTGCAATGGCACATGCCCGTAGTTCAAGCTACTTGGGAAGCTGAGGCTAGGAGGATCACTCAAGCCCAGAAGCTCAAGGCTGTAATGTGCAGTGATGGCACATGTGAATAGCCATGCCCTCCCACCGGGGGAACATAGCAAGACCCTGCCTCTAAATACATAAATAAATAAGAGATTATCTAACAGGGTATAAGCAGCATTCAATTTGAAATTGAAAAGAAAGGCAAGATTTGAACAGCAAGGAGACTGTAAGAAAAGGTATGGTGGTAGAAAAACGTAAGATATATTAAGAATCAGAAGAATGGTACTACCATCAGAATTTGAAAAAGAACTTAGGGATGCTTCTTCAAGAACATGTAAGATTAAGGTACAACAGGTAATTGTGAGAGGAATAATGGTTAATTTGTTTTTCTGTTTGTTTGAGGCCAACTGTTAAATAATGAGGCATCATAGAAATATCTAAGGGCATGCTTAAGGGAGCGTGAGAGACCAGTCCCAGACAAAGGGAGCAGAGACTTCAACTATGATGAATATGTGACTGAAAGTTAAAAAAGATTAGGGTCAAGATGAAGGAATTTAGATGCCAGCCTAAAATATGGGGAATTTTTATAAGTAATTAGAAGCATAAAGCCTTCTGAATAATAAAGCGATACTATGTTGTGTTTTATAAAGTAATTCTGACTGCTGACTGCCACTTGAAGAAAGATCTAGAATAGGAAAGAGAATGGCCACACAAATGAAATATTTAGAATGTTAGGAAAGGTAGATATAAATATTTTGAAATTATTATAAATGAAACAAAATACTCAGATTTGTATCATCTTTTAAGATATTCTGGAAAAAAATTCATTCTTATAATAGACTTTGCAACAGTTAAAATGTTCCCCCATAAAGAGGTGGCCCAGGATATTGGTTAGGGACAAGAATTCTAAAGCCAGACAAACTTGAATAAAGAGCAATACCAGTCTCTGTGATTGTGAGTACTTGACCCATGCTCACTGTACTTTGGTTTCCTTATATACAAAATGTGTGTGTGTATATATATATACACACACATATATATATCTTATATATATATAAAATATCTTATTGAAGTATATTATTAATACTTCAATAGAAGTAGTTTTCTCTTTTAAACTGGGTAATAATAGTGCCTATTAGATTAAATGAAGTAGTAACACCTCTGTTGAGATTAAATTAGTTAATACACATGAAATACTTAAAACAGGACTTACTATCTACTAATAAATAAAAAACAAACAAATAAAATATATGAGCTACTTTTATTCAATGCCTTGAATCTCTCCCCTTTTATATCATTTAAACTATAGTTGCTGTTTACTACTGCTCTATTTTGTGAGTACTGTGTCTTATACAGATGCTAACATAATTTAAAAACCCATATTTTGAGATACAATTCAAGTTGTCTTTGCATGAGCTATCAGGTTACTTATAACTTATATTGTAGAAAAATAAAAGTTAATGTTCAAGATATTTTAAAAATATGGAGAGCAAAAGATCACCCACAATCTCACTACACTGACCCATTCATTTTTATATTTATTGCTCCCATCTATTCTTTTTCCTGAGTATATTTTGCAGAATTCTAAGCATCAGTGTATAAGCATCGATACATATAAAATTTTATTTTTTCATTCAAAAGTATTAATTAAAATTCAAAATTCCTATATAGCATCATTGATATTTTATGGATTAAGTTCAATCAAGGTGATGCACCTTAAATTTGGACATTCAGGTCATTTCCAATAATTCAAATCATATACATTGCTGAGGAAAAATAAAGGTTATATACAAAGTTTTCTTTTATTAACATCCCTTCATAGATAAATTGTCAGGGCTGGGATTACTAGCTTAACTATTTGTATCCTAGGAAATATACATTCATTCATTCATTACCACGAAATTTCTTTACTTAGCAAACTCGTTGTTGCATTATTAATAATAAGATAACAGCAAGCATTCATTGATTATTTGCTATGTCCCGGATATTATTCTTAGGATTTTTACATGCATTATTTCATTCAATTCTGACAAGAACCCTATGAGGGAAATACTATTTTTATTAGCCACATTTTATGCTTGAGGAAATTAAGGTTTAGAGAGATTGTCCTACTTTATGTACCAGATAAATTGGGGAACCAGGATTTTAAACTTCTGTGACTCCAGCATCTCACCTATTAACCTAGTAGTGTATCTTACATTCCAGTATATCTATTTAATTATAAATACTATATATTTGGAAGACCCGTTTTTATTACAGAAATTTGACGATACAAATTACATGTTACTTGTCTGTGAAAATAGAGCAGTTTCCAAAAAAAATTAATCAAGAAATAGATTTTAAATATTGTTAATACTATAAAAGTGAAAGGATGCTTTAATTTATTAAATTATACGTGTTATACTTACATAAAATATATATTATTAAAATAATGATAGATCTGTTAACTCAAAATATTAAGAAGTAACTATTAAGGAAGTGCCTTATAAAATAATAAATCTATGATTATTTGAATTCCACTTTACATGAAATCATCACAAAAGAAAATTTTAAATCTTTGCCTTCAGAAAACTTAAATTAAGCAACATAAATAATTCAAGTAACCACATTTCTATGTTCCGATATATGTACATGTAAATTGTATTATATCTTTCAATGTTTTTTAATTAGGTTGACCAAATATTTTATCATTCAAATCAGAAAGAACACTTTAGAAACCAAAAAGAATCAGTGATAATAAGTAAAACAATTATCCCATGCAAACTGAACATGTGGTCATCCTATTTAGAACAAAGTTTCATTAGTTCTTCATTAACTAAATTCTACTGATTCAAGTCCAAAACAAATTTTCGGGAAGGAGAATGATGTAGTGTGAAAAAAGACTTAAATCGCTAACCAGGATTTTTGAATTCTCATCCAATTTTGTTACTTATTAATATCCCTGAGCTTCAGTTTCTTTATATGATGAAAGAGAGAAAAATCATACTTTCCACATCTTAGTGATGTGACAAGGTTTAAATGAGAAAATGAACATGATTATTCAGTGTAAACTGCAAATTCCTTATCCAAATCCAAGTTATAATATCTAACTCCATACTTTGACAAACATTATTCTACTTTCTAAATGGAATAAAACTTTACAAAAGTTATAAAAATTCAAAATATATTTTAGTATTCAATGTTATTAGTCATCCCAGAATATTTATGTATGTAAAATATAATATAATCTCTCAAAGTTTAAAATGACTGTACTTTTTGTCTAACAAAAATCCTGGCTAGTTTGCATTAAAGTTGTTACATAATTTATAAGGTTACTTTAAAAAGGACTTTTGACAATAAAAGTATGCTAACTGGAATTCTATAATATAAAATGACTGTAAAGAGATGTCTTCATAAAAATACTACATTTAAGAATTAGACAGAAGGTCTCCATATATCAGCAGACTTAAGAAACATTGCTTTTCAAAATTGAGTTTTTCTTTTAGTCATGAATAAAAGCTCTTACATCAACTGATCGAAACTGCAATCAGTTTTCTTAGTTATCCCTATCTCATATCATTCTCTAGCAAACCTCACAATGGGCTGCCACTTCAGAAAGTGCCTAGATAAACTTGCCTTTAAGTGGCTAACCACTTTCATTTGGCTAGGGAATCACTAGCATCCTCTCTCAAACACATTAGTTTTCCTCAATATGGGACTGGAATTTGTTTTCAAACTCTTAACAGGATCATTGAAAGGAAACAGGAAGAATACTATAAAGGCAGGCCTGGATTGATTCCAGAGGCAAGTACTCTTGCAGCAATGCAATGGAATTATGCCAAGGAGGGAATGGTTTTGCAAATGAACATACTTCCACAGTTAAGTATAAAGTATTTAATTCCTCTGTCAACATCACCAAGGCTAAAAATTCAGAAAGTTATGTCATAAACAATTTACTTGACTTGCAACAATGAGCACATAGTCTTTCAGTTAAACCATCCTGCCTCCTTTAACCATGTTTTTTTTCCAGTAACGTTTATTATTAATACCTAATTCCATCTATTCCGATGCAGAATTAATGAAGATGATAGAGGAGTCATTGTATTTTATTTTAAAATATCTTAGTATGGTTTTCACGTGACAATAATTTTGGTATTCAAATGTTTCAATTCTTGAAACTAAAATAAATACACGTGAGTAATTTTAATAGTACAACATTTAATGAGATGATCTTGCTCATTTGGAAGAAACTGGCATATTTTCTTCACAGTAAATATATCTGTTCACTGTGGTTAAAGACTGCTTTTCTTATTAAATTCTATACTTAACAAGTATAGAACTCAAACAGTTCCTGTTTGGTTTTCCTTACCAAATAAATGTGGAAATCATTTGAGTTAAATTATACAAAATGAAACAAAAATTTATAATCTACTTTAAAATCTTTAAAAGAGCAGGACTTTTAATGTTATTTCCTAGTCTTTTCTCAGATAAATTTAATTGTGCACTTTTATATGTATTTCTGCTTTATTTGTTATTTTTCCGATTTTTAATTATGAAAACTTTTAAATTCTACTTTCACAACAGTCAAGATCTGCACAATATTGAAACTGGCTGTTTTTACAGCTAAAATGTAATAACATTCTTAAAAATTTCTGTAATAGTTACTGCTGAATCCACCAGTATTCTCAGGTAACTGTTGTTAACTTCTAGTCAATTAAGAACATTGCCTTTCATTTAACTGATGAGTTCACTAAGAATATTTCTATACTTACCCAGTGGAATAGGATTCTGCCTACTAATAGTGATTAATCTTCATCAGTTTTTGATTTCCACTTACATGGAACTTGCAGGATTTTCTACTCAGAAATACCGCTAGTGAGGGATGAGGGAAGAAGACAATGGGAGACAAGTTTGACTCCTTCAAGGGATATAAAAGGATGCTGCTAAACTGGCCTATGGGACCTGAACCTATAGCATCTCCATTTGTTTTGCTCGGAGTTCACTTCACAATGTCAGCTATGGTGTAGATGATAATTGAGTACAGGGCCACAGGTAACTTTATATGCTTAGTGACCATCCACCTGAGGTCTTTAACTCTTCAAACAAGATAGAAAAATATATTTGCTCAGTTATTCCACCTAAAAAGTGTAACCAATAAAAATATCATGTGAGCCACAAACGCAATTTTTAAATTTCTATTAGCTGCATTAAAAAAGAGTAAAAAGAAATAGTTGAAACTAATTTTAATATTATATTCTATTTAAACCCAACATATCTAAAATGATTATTTCAACATGTAAGAAACATAAAAAATTACTAACAATGTATGTTGCAGTTTTGTTTTGTTTTGTTTTTTCTGTAGTATGCCTTCAAAATCCAGTGTATACATTACATTTACAGCACATCTCAATTTGGAAGAGCTATTTTTCAAAATCTAAAGAGCCAAGTGTGGCTGCTAGCTACCGTACTGGACAGCGTAGACCTAAATATATTCTTAAGTATTATTTGTTTTTAAACTATTCTACTAGAATGAGAATTTTATGAGGAAATAATATGATTTATATACAATATATGTGGGCACCAAAACACTACTCGTGAGACATTTAAGTTAACAATAAAATCCTATGTGCTAGGATTCTCCTTGCTTTGTGATGAAAACTAGAGTTATATTGCTGCTAAAAGTCCAGACTCTAGAGTCAGAATGCCCTGAGTTTGAATTTAAGCTAAGACACATATTACGAAAGTAACTGCTAGTAAGCTATTTATTCTTGATAATCCCAATTTTCTATTGTGCAAAACAGAAATGATAATGATACGTACCTTCTAAAATATGCTTGCAAATGTTAAACACAAGGCAGAGTATGTACACATAATAAGTTATCAAGAAAACTTAAGTTATAATAATTACTTTTAGTGTTATTCCCCTCTAACTAGTAATTGAAAATATTAAAATTATGCTGCTGGCTTAGGAGTACAAAGGATATATTAAAGTTATTTTTTGGAATGTATTATGTTTTATAAGCTAAAAGAGACATAAGTAATATAACCTTTTATTTTTCAGGATATCTATGAGCAGAAAAAATATTTATCTATTTGGAAGATTCATGTGACAGTTTTAAATATTTGACTACATAACTCTATTAAGAGAAAAATCCAGTTTTATGAAACAAAGAAAAAGCTTTACGAATTCATATGCTATTATTGCTTCAAAACAAAAAGAAAACATGTAGCTGATGTACTGAAATAACTAAAACTTTACTTTGGCCCACTTCCACAAAAATGTGGCCATTTTATTATTTAGTCCAGAAAAGAATTATAGCTTTGGCAGAAGTAACCACAGAGATTTATTAAATGAAATTTGATGATTTTATATCAAAGTTTTAGTATTTATAAAAGATTGTAAATGTATTTCTTTATGCCTTGCCTGTCAATAGAACTCTGCTGGCAGCCCCCTTAACTTGCCGTTTTCTGCTATTTGGAGGCCCAGATAATACGGGTTTAAAAACAGGAGAAATCACATTTCATTAAATCCTAATTAATGTCATCTCAGTCTTTCCAGGCTAAAATCTGCCTACCAGTCTCCTTTCTTAAACTCCATAGCCCAATGTGTAACTGTGGACTTCCATGTCAGGCATAGGACAACTTACATTTTAGTAACAAAAATCATTATCACCAATGTTTATTGCACACCTTTGGTACACATACGACTGTGGATAATAGAAAAAATTACAAAATAGAGTTTTAATAGCACATATTACTTACGTTCACAAGTGTCCCCTTTTTGCTGGTAGCCTGCTTTGCAGATACATTTTCCAATGGGCACTAACCATTCTCCTTCTGCACTGCAGTGCATCCTGGGGGAGTTTTCCGCCTCTTCCTCTGCACTGCTGACACATGTCCCTCGAACCTCGACTAAAGAGGAAAATTCTGAACCAGTCACTGTATCTGGAAAGATAGCTAAGTTCTCAATAATGGACCAGCACTTCTTGTAGTATACTTTGACAGAAACCAAAGCTATGCAAGCCCCTACATCCTGAAAGGCAAGATAGAATCCCTTTTTGGACAAAGGTCCAATCTCTCTCACCTCAGTGTTAAGCTTCATCTTTCTTTCACCAAGGTCACCTTGGGTAAAACTTTCATCTGCAGCAATGGTGTCTATTTTTACATAGAGGTTTTCTCTTATATTCCTGCCAGTGTCATAGTCTGTTTCATAATAGTACAAATTAAAGGTTTCCTTGCAAGTTCCCAGTACTCCAGGAAGACTGTTACAATCCCTCAGGGTGAATTTCAATTCTACAAAAATCCTTTGTGCATTGCCTTTCGAAATCCAGTTAGTCCGCAGCCAGTTGTTTTGGTTGGGCTCCATGACCTGGCACACCTGGTATGTTCGTATTGGGGTATAGTTCTCATCCAAACCACTAATTTCTTCCCACTGTAAAATTTAAAAAAGGCCATCAGTCATTCAGCAAAAAAATAACATTTTGCTTTTGAAAGTGCACATATATCACAAATGCTGATCTTTGAAAGAGTTAGGTTGATTCCTACCCTGACCAACACTATAAACCAGAGAATGTAAGATTCTTGGTTTTCCTTCATCCTGGTGGCAGAACATTGCTTATGTTGCTTGCATTGTTTGTACACACAGTTTCATTTTGTTTAATATCTGTTTGCAAGTGCACTGGCATTACTTTTTACATGTTTACTTATATCTATGTTCTCCATTGAGATTAGAATTTTCCTAGACTAAAGCTCACAGTTATTTCAAATTACTGGTTAAAGCATATATATATGGATGAATGGAAGAATTTTTGATAACTCAGTTGACATTTTAAGTGTCCATATTATACTTACAATTAGAGAGTACCTAAAAACACAAAGAAGAAAATGCCAAGAGTACTATGAATGTAAAAGCATTCAACAATATGTTGATACTTATAATGTGGAATATTTTACAATCTTTTCAAAATTAGGTATAAGGAAGTAACATCTTACAGAACTATTTATTTGTTCAGTATAATATATCATATTGTTCATAAAGCTACAAAACAATAAATAAGTGGTTATAAAAGTATGATTCAACTTTATAAATAAATTTCTTTCAATAGACAATCAAATGCACATGACAAATCAGCATGCTGGATCATATTTAGTAAAAGCTTCCTGATGGAAAAAATATCAGATGTTTAAAAATATACATTCATATGCTGATACAATGTATACTACAAGCAAACCAATATTATGTATTTTAACAAAAAAGGAAAAAATAATACATTTAGCAAAATTTGCAACAATTCCAAAGACTATTAAACCATATATAATATTCTTTATTGCTCATTAGTAAATAAATTAATTTCACCTAATAGACTTACAAGCCTAAAATAATAGTTTATATTTTTTTACCATTATCACAAAATTCTCTACTTTACATTTATGATACCTTAATAGTGAAATTGTCATCTACTTTTATTCATTTCCCCAATAAAAAATACTAAATATAGAAATATATTAGTGCTCAAGACGAAAGTCATAGAGCACACAATATTTAAATCACTGTTTCAAGAAAAGCAGGTGGGAAAATAAACTAATAAGCATGTGGTAAAGGGTTTTATTTATAAAACTTGATCAGAGTATAATTTATTTAAATATTCTGCATAATATTAATATCTACTTTTAAAGCTCGTTCTTAGAAAATTAAAGAAAATGACAAATTAGCAATATACTGTAATTCAGAAATTTCTTGTGTGATATTATATATTATTTGCTACAATTTCATTATACACAGCCTGATATCATCAAAGGTACTCAAATGTAGCAAAGAACCCATTTTAATGTTCAGCTTTTACTCAGCACAACTTGCATTTGTCACTAGTCAACAGTGGGCATATTTTCTCTTTGTTTCAGTTAGATGTTTATAATGTGAATGGCACTCAGCCAAACAGATCCAAATTCATAAATTTGGATGAGTAGATTTGAGTCTCTTAATTAGCTTGAAATTATTAGAAGTAAAACTAATAATGATATCTACCAAAAAATCAAAAGGTCCAGAGGTCAGTGTGTTCTTTTTAACAATTTCCTACTTTGAAGAAACCAAAGCTATTTATTCTAAAAGAATATATCCCAAGAATTCCTTTAACTTCAAGGACAATTATATTATTTTATTCTATGTAAGAAAAATCAATTTTACTACCCTTGAAACCCAGTTAATTTTAATTTGTATTTAAAAAGTTTATTCCAGGGGGGAAAATACCAAGAAAACTATGGCATAGATAACAAATAGGGAGACTATATAAATGCCTTTAACGCAATTCTTATTTTATTACCTGACTTTCTAAGAGACTGCAATCATTTCCACAAATGACACTATTGGGAAAAATATCTTAATTCAGATACTGCATTACATATACTATTTTTACAGAATGCTTACAAAAATATTTTCTCAAAACTTTTGTTTTAGTAACATTTTCTTTCCAGTTAAGACATTTAATCACATGTGAACCAATTTATTTTATACATGGAAAATGCTATTGATCATTATTTTCTAATATTATTTGTTGATTCCTACAGATATGTAGGGTTAACTGTTAACTCAAGATATTTTGGATTGATAAAATGCCCATTTGAGTCCAAGATAACATTGCCAGTCATAATTTATCATTTTGTGGATTACATGGATGAAATACTACAATTATATATCAGTTTACTTCTCCTCAGAGATATAGCCATCCTCTATCTCTATTTGTTTTAATTGATGGATGGTAGAAAATGGGCTACATCTGTCATTGGCAAGGAAAGGTGTTTCATTTTTTATCATGAATGTCTTTCTACAATGTATATTATTTTACTCACAGAAACCACTTCACTTTCAAGAAAAGTATTACATTCGTATCGCAAACTCAGTGAACTTTTTATATTTAATATGTAAAATATTTGTCATTTTTTTGTAATTTATTGTGTTGAATAGATAATCATAAGAACTAAAGCAATCTTTCAAAACTTATATTTAATGAAAAGTCTGAATATTTTAAACAGATTTGCTTTGTTCACATTTTGCATTCTTAAACTGACTTTCAGTTCCTGACATGTTGATTTTATGATGTTCTTATACTGAACAATGCCTTTCCGACTTTCATTCCTGTCTCTGCAAAATCTGCTACAGTTTTTATATCTCCACTCACACTTCACACTCTTTTAACTTCGGATTTCTTAATGTGCGAAAGATAAACTTAAGTAACAATGGGATATATTCTCCTTTCTCAGAGTCTTCTTCCTTAATACAGGATGAAGACTGTGACCTCTCTCACAATTAAAAAGAAAATCTGAAGACATGGCTATTGAACTATATTTAAGCAATATATCTTTCTGGATATATGAAACATAATGGCCAGTGTTTTTTAGGATTTACTTATATTTTGATAGATTTTTATTGGATAACTTTCACTCATATTTATTGTAACAGGTTTTTACTGTAATATGTACATGCTCTGCCATCACTTCTGATTAATAACAGCAGATAGCACATGATATAAATTTGGTGAATCTAAAAAATATATTATAGCACATTTTATGCCATAGTGTTAAGCACAGTACATTTTTAGTTGCCTTTTAAAGTACATTTTGAATGATGCTAAAACTGTTGTTAAAAGAGGAAAACAGATTACATACTGTTTTAAAGAATTACACACAACCTACGTTGTGATTATACTTCAGAAGTATAAAGCAACTAAATAGGTTTAAGTGAGTTTGTGAAAGGAAAGTTCGCTGTAATTAGTTAGCATTTGTAGCCTGGACCCTAAGGTATGATTCCACTCACAATAAGGACTCAAAAGACTATGGTTATGGGGAGGTTTTTTTCTCCTCCCCCATTTCCCCAAGTTCTAAGTATACCTTCTTTACTCAGAGAACTCAATGTCTCATTATAAACACAACAGAATATTGAACAAGATATTTGGAATTATAACAGTTCAAATATGAAGAATGTAAATAATTCCTCTGCAGGAGTAAGGCTTTGCTTCTTTCTTCAAAAAATAAAGTGATATTTTATGAGGAAAAGCACTTACCCCATTGGGTGGAGAGGAAATCCATTCCAACTCTGTTTGTTGTGCTTTAGAATCCAGAAGTAGTACTGAAAAAGAAAGTTTATTTCCAAATGTTACATTAACAATTTAAACACATTTGTAAACATTTTAAGGTGAATTTAATTTTTTATATGATTATCATTTTATGACATGTTATATATATATATATTTATGTAAATGAATGGTGAAATGAACAGCCACTTGATACAAGTATATTCCAATTTCTTAAGGGGAAAAGGTGTTAAAATGCCAATATTATATATGGCACTCTTTAATTAAAGTATTGAAATAAATTTTAAAATGCAATAGTAAAATGAAGGTGAGGGTAAAAAATTGATATGTGTTATATTGATCTTATAGCAATTATATACTATATTTTTGTAAACAACAGAGCACTCCAAACTTTGTCAAATATAACATAAGCATAATGAGGCATAATGCCCATATTACTCTTCAACTATTCATTAATTTGTAATATTATGCCAAGAGTATTTCTTATTGTCTTTTGAGAATTGGAGTTTACCTTTTTAAAAAATTTTCCACACATAGTGTTTTCTCTTAAGCCAGAATCAATATAGAAAGGTTAAAAACCATGTTAAGCAATGTAATCAGGAGAAAATAAATTGCATATTATTTATAAGATATATTTCTGGGTTAGTCAAACATCAGTTTTCAGTATACATTTTTTTAATTTCTAAATATTTCAAGATATTAGCTAATTCTCAAAATAGTATGTTTAAACTCTGACTTCTAAAAACAGTTGCATTCCACTTTTATGCTATCAAAAAGCATAGGGCAATTTAATATTTATATAAACTGTGAAATGCTTCTAATAGTATTAATATGAGAACACATTAGAAAGTCATACATCAATACACATCATTCTTCCAATTTTATATATTGTATTGCTTGTTTTAGGACAATTTACTCTCCTAAACCACTCACTCTTTTGGCCAAAGTGGTTACAGAGTTACATGAGTTTTTGCACTTTAAAAATATTTACCTAACTCTACAGCATTTTGACAAATACATCATTTGTCCAGAAATAATAGTGAATATATTTTAAGTATGTAAATATGCTTACATCAACCTCTGTAAATTGTTAAAATTTTGACTTAAATAAAATACTTGCTATGTAAACTTTTAAATATTAAACAACTCAATGTGTGGGAATGAGTATTTGAAAGACAATGGAAACATGTTATACTAAGAAAACAAAGGAACTGTTGATTATGTGTTTAATTCCTTAGCACTCGTCAAGGTTATTTCTTGTAATTGAAAATACAGAAACACGGGATTTGGAGGGATTTTTTGTTTGCTTGTTTGTTTGTTTACTAAGACTCTCAGGAAGTCCATGACAAGGGGAAAAAAAAAACACCTT
>VBSM01000361.1:48028497-48042197 GCA_008086735.1 Cheirogaleus medius
CCCCCCCCCCCGCCTTTTAAACGTCTCACTTCTGTATCTAAAGAATTCAGGCTCCTAGAATCAGAATCCTCTCCACGTAGCGTGCACCCAGAAGAGCAAAGTGAGAGAGACATTCTGGCTGCAGGAACCTCTCCCCCTAGTGATGCAGTTATTTATAGCCCAAACTCCTGCCCGAGTCTGCTTGTGTTCGCGCGCGGGGCTTCGCCGCGCTGGTGCAAACTTTTCCTCAGGTCTCGCTGTTCCGGAGGAATAAGGACAAGGTGCCAAGCCTGAATGTATCTGATCGCTAATGTCAGGAGAGTAGAAATGTGGGTTTTGGTATGTATCAGTGTGCGTTTCTAGCCGACTTTCATCCATCTGCAAACACGTAACCGTTAGCTCGGAGGCATGGGTTTCTCTGAATGGGTTCAGCGTCAATACTGGTTGCAGATGTGAAAACTGGGGGTCACAAGGTCAGGGTGGATGAAGGAATAGAATATGGCTTTGTGTTGGGGGTCTGCGTGAACGAAGAAGGGTTCACGAAGAAAATAAGGAAAAGCAGCGCTGAATGACTAAGTTTTAAGGAATAGATGAAGCAAGCACCGATATGTACCCTCCATCACCACAATGACCTAAATTTGGTAACAGATTTTTCCCCCCTCAACACTTCAGAAACAAGTAATTTTTCGTATTCTGCTTTTAAAATATCGGAAAATCAACCTTAAATGCACAGCCTGGAAGACCAGGGAAGGGGGCTAAGGGGGATTGTTGCACTGCTCAAAAGCAAGACTCTTCCATTGACAAGATTTATTTTTCCCCAGCTCCAACTACAGGCACTGAAAGGTATTTTACCTTCTGTCAATGGTTAAAAGAAAAAGAAGGAAAAAATAACCATATACAGGCGTATCTAGCTGGCCAAATGAAACCTGCTCTCTCCAACCAGAACTAATCCTCAGAGTCCAGGTCTTTCGCAAGATTTGGCCACTCAGACCCCTCAAGTGCCGGACTGTGAGGCAAATAATTGGCGATTTCAAGTTGCCCAGGCGGCATCGCTTTACAAATTGCACAGCCCCAGCCCGCCCCCTGCTTGCCCGGCCCGACCAAGCCGGTGGACTGCCGCTGACCCCACGGCGCCTGGGCCCCGCGCGCAGCGCGCGCTGAATGGAGACATCCCCGGCCGCGGGGCGCGCGCCGCTCGCCCTGCTTCACCTCCGCGGCGTTATTGTTCCGCGCTGGCGGCCGAGCGCCAACCGCAGGCCCGCGCCGCCGCCTCCGACGCAGTGAGCACTTCATTAGTAACCCGAGCTTTCCGAGCTCACAGAAGTCTCGGCCCTTCTGGGAAGGCTCCGGGCTCCCGCCGCTCGCCGGCGGGCTGGCGGGGACTCTAGAGGTTGCACTCCCCATTCTTCGACCCAACTCCGGGCTGCTCCCACCGGACACGAACGCGGAGAGGAGGAAGACGACAGGGCTAGAGGAAAAGAAGTGACCTGCCCGGGGTCCTAGAGAATGAGCACGCTGGCCGTCCCCCAAACCCCACCCCAGCACCCTCAGTTGCTGCTCACGTCCTCCGGACTGCCCGCGCCAGAAATCCCGCACCCGTCGGATGGACGGCCCCGGGAGCGCGGCTGCAGGCGGCAGAAAGCGGCAGCAGTTCTCAGCAGCCCCGGCTTGCCACCCGCCAGTCCGGCAGGAGCGGCCCAACCGGTGAGGGGGCGGGGAGCCGGCGGGGGAGGGTCGCCCGGAGCCGGAGGCGCGGCCGGCAGCGCCGTGGACGATCTGGCTCGTGCAGGTAGACAGCTAAATAAATAAGTCAGAACAAACTTTGCTTTCCCATCTCCTTACCTTCCTTCGCAGCCTGCGCCTCCCCCGTGTGTGCAAAGCGGAGCAGCCAGATGTAGCATAAAATAATCCATGAAGGGTACCGAGTTTGAAAAACCATGGTGCATGAGCAGGTTTTATTTTAGGTTTCAGTTATCTTGAGTCGTAGCTTTTTAAATGCTGTTTGCTCCGAAGTGGGTTTTTTTTATTACCCTCCTTGCATCAATTCCCCTTCCCGGTCCCTGGCCGGCTGCTCCACGTTTAGGTTTTTTTATATTCCCCCCCTCCAGTTCGTTCGCACCGTGTTTGCTGCCTGCAAGTCTCCGACTGCAGACCGGCCGATTGCTCCACACTCCAATAATATCAATTAGGGGGGAGGGGGCGGGGCTCCGAGCCGAGAGCCCCCGCCACTCGGGCTGAGTGGCAGGCACAACCGGCCTGCCAGGAGGCGATTCCCAGGGCCAAGGGGCGGGTCCTGGTGATACAGCCGCCCCGGCCTTGGGGGCGGGGTTCGAAGCCTGAACCAATCGGTGCCGAGCGGAGTCAGGTTGCTGGTCCAGGATTCCCTCCAGGTTCTGAGCTCCGGGTTCCCGCTGGATGCTCGGAGAAGGAGGACGAGGGCTGTGGCCGAGGGTGCGTGCTGGTTTGGGCGTTCTGCTTTTAGCAACCTCAGCTTTCGTGGAGCACAATCAATCCGAGAATAATGCTCCCAATTTAGACTCCTGTCTATAGCTGTACTCCTCGCGGTCTTTTAGGAGCCAAAGGCGAAGCAAGCCTTCTCTCAGCTACCAAGTACGGAGCCCGGGCAGTGAAATGAACTGTACCTTTAAGTAAAGTGCCTTTTACTTTTATGTTGTTACTCACAACCTCTGTGGGTCGGGCAACTTTGGTGTTTTGCCTTTTTTGAAAAGTTTCTACTTCTATTTTTCTGTTACTCCAAAGGCAGTCAGCTTTGGGCACCACCCTACCACAATCTTTGGAAGAATAAAAGTAACCAAATATATTAGGTTTAAACAATGTTTCCAAGAGTTTGCAACAAGCTCTGGCAAAAGAAACAGAGGAAAAGGGAGTGGGGAAAGGAAGTCTTTTGTTTTAGGCGCCCATTCACCCCCGCCCTATCTTTTCACTATAGTTTGTTGAGTGAAGTGAGACGTTAAGAGAAAACCTTTAGACGGTTCTATATCATTTTTTTGTATGTTTATCATTTTCTGAGGTTTTCTTTGGATTGCTCCACTTTGATCGTTTTACATTTCGCTTTATTAATTATACTTAATTTTAAAGAATGCCACCACTTAATAAATTCATAAACAAGACCTTCCTCTTTCGCAAGTATTTACTGTTTTCAGGAATTATTCAATAATTATCTTTCAAAGGGAAACTAAGAATAAATAATGTCACCAACATCTCCAGTTGAATTCATCCAACCCGGACAGCAATGATGACTGCATAAAGAAATCAGTTTTCCATTAGGCAGTTTTGGACATTTTGCATTCAAGAGGTGGGTAATAAATAAGAGGAAAAACTAAAAACTTTAATTGCCAAATCATCAGTTTCAAATTTTAAGCAGAGTAACTTGATCACATTTTTAAGATTATGTTTTCTTCCTTGTGCTGTATTTCTTCGTTTAAGAAATTCTCAGTCATTCATGACTCCCTTTATTTCTGATAGGTACAAAGTTTGATCTCACGTAAGGCTTCAAACTTTTCCCATCCTTTCTTCCGGAAATATACGGTAAATTGAGTTGTTTCTGGTATTTATAGTAAAGACTTCTCAGAGATGACAGTCCTCAGATATTTTTATTTTATGGTAAATTGTCTCCTGTAGTTTTTACTTAATAAAATTACACTGAAGAAAGAAATGAAATTTTATTCCCCTTTAAACTCTTTGATTCTGCAGTTTCTGTAACATTTCTTAAATGTTCCTAGCCATTATGCCTATTAAATATTTTAGAAATTGTATCAAGAAGCATCTTAAGTGCCCTTTAAAAGATACAAAGAAAATGTAAATTGCTTAATAGATTAACCTTGGAAAGAGAAAAAATATATATAGGGAGAGCATACTTGTTATAAGAAGATGAAGTAGTGTTTACATGAATAGATGCTTAAGGGTAAAACTTGTAAACTAAAACATTAAAATTAAAAACACAAATCCCTACATATAGGCTTTAAAACTCAAGGAACTACAAAATCACAAATATTAAACCCCTTATAATAGCTAAAATAAATTTTCCAGGATTTCAACACTTTCCCCAGGGGCTCATCCCCACTTCTTAAAGTGACACTGAGGTAGACTGTAAAGTTTAAAACATTCCTTTCATCTATTGAATGACTAATACTGATGTGAATACAAATACTTTTCCATTAAAACCAGGAAACCAAAGAAGTAACATCCTTCACTTCTCTGATGAGTGTAAGTGTATATAGCAAGTCCCTTTATTGTGTCCTCTCTGTCGGACAGAGGGGCATGTGCAGCCTCACTCTTATTTTTAAAGACAAGCAGCTTCACATTAAATGCACGTGTGCCAGGCTGCTGACAGTTCTCCCTGCAGAGCTGCACAATTATGCTCATTTTTAGGTTTACCAACCTTCCTTCTTGTGTAGTATATAGGTATATTGGTAAAGAATTCACAGCATTTAAATGAAAATAAATGATTGAGTCAAAAAAAGAATGTTTGTCATACAGTATTATACAGCACAGTTTTATATATAAATTTACATCAGATTGTATTTGACTAACAATAAAATATATAAACCTATTAGTACTGAAAGCCACTGAAATAAATACTAATCAATACATAAAACTTCCACATTTTAGAATAACAAATAGTAGAATATTTCTTCACATCCTTGTAGTTTATATTACCTTGATATCTATGATTTATGTATATTATTTCTAAAGTAATTTTGAAAATAAAGTGTTTGTATATAATGTGAATTAGAACTCATTTTACTGAGCAATACTAAATCATGTATGCAACCAATACACGTGAGCCAAAGCGGAAGCTCTGAAAACTATTTTTCAATTTTTATGTATTCTTTGTACAATGCATTCAACAGAGTAGCTTACTTATATTTAACAAATTTTAAGTAATGGAAAAAGAGACTAAAACCATAATATTTCCATTTATATCCCCTCTTTTGAAACATGTATCATATACTGTAAAGATGAAAAATGCCTCTCTTCAGATACAATGAAGATATACCCATTTTTAACGTACTTTGTATTATTCTATCAGTATAAAATTATTAATAATCACAGATAACTGTATACAGATAAAAGTAGATGCACAAATTCAAGACATATATCCCAAATGAGGGTACAGCTGTTATTTTCTTTTAACTTTCTACAATACTAATATTTACCTCACTGTTTACCTCAGGGAACTATCCTCTGATTTTAAGTGAGAAATAGTTGCTTAGGAGTAAATTATAATGACTTTGGGGAATAAGTTCTATGAATTTTCAAATAAAAGAAAAGGCTATGTGTATGTGTGTCTAGTATTCGGGCCTTTAAACGATAAAGGAACAACTGGAGACTTTAGTGTGTTACCAATCCAAGACTGTCAAACTAAATAGTTAACAACAACAACAATGAAATCAAAGGGCTGTTTCTGAACCTACTACTTTTGCACTTACCGTATAAATGCATTCACAGCTGGTAAATGTGAAAATGCAAGTTCATCACAGAAAAAGGGGTAATTTAAACTGAATTAGAAAAGGTACTGTGCAGAAGAAACTGATTATAAACAGAAAAGAAGCATTATGTCGCAGTTAATAGATATCACAGAAAATTGAGTTCTCTGTGATTTCAGTCAAAATAAAAACAATCTTTCCACTGTGTAGGAAAATCATTTACATATTTACATTAGCATGATTTATGTGGTATATATAACATATTTATTTGCAGTCTAATGTAAGAAATGCACATAAGGTAAACTCATTAAAAACATATTAATAATTTCATTTATTTTTCTGAGCTTCAGATTAAGGTGACAGTATAGGAAGTCAGAGGTCAGGAATTAAATCATAAGTCAAGACTCTATTTTGCGCTTTTATAAAATTTCACCTACTTTTGTGAGGTCAGACAAATGGGTAAAGTTTAGAAGATTTCAATTATAATTCTTTAACCACAATTACTCAGTTAATTTAAGATAGCTTAACAAATAAAAATATAATCTGTATATAAATTGTAAGAGTCCTCTTAAATATTGCTGCAGTGTCACTGAAATTTTCTAATTACTTAAAATATTCAGAGTGTTAAGGTAAATCACCTTTATTATTTGGATAATATTAAAAGAACTAAATATAACTGGGAAAATGTGTCACATGATACTTGAAATCATTTAACACATGTTCAATACTTTTTTTTGTTTCAAATTTGATTTTGCCTGGGGAGGTTCTTCCCTTCCATTACTTACACTTCATTTTGCCATAAATCACCAGCACTGATAGGAAGAACTGGCTTAAATTATGCGCAACACTTCTATATGTTTTCCTGGTTTCTCATCTTGCAAGTTTTTACCTCTTCACCCAGTGGATTGTTCCTTGTCAAGGAGATATGTGGTAATTCAGTGACCACCAGGGGGCACCAGTACCTCTGGGTGTCCTAGCCAATCAAGTTCACACTGAATACAGACTAGCTAATTATGAAATTTTGTGTGTGTGTGCATGTATATGTACATAGTACATATGAATATATATTTGTCCCATTGATATTGTAATTTCTTATCCTCTCTGTACCTATGCCAGCCTATTAAAGAACTTCATGAAAATGTGTGAGATGTCCTATCACCTATTTTAGTCTATAGAGGCCAAGTTAATTGAATAGGCTTAAAGATAAATTAGAAAGTGAATTATATTACGGATAAAAAGCTCCATTCAATTTTTAAAAGCTAAACTGAAGAATTCTGAGTCTCCAGATACACCTCAGATGTTCTCTCTCGTACTTTCTCCCCACTTATCTTACAGTCTTCTACGCTAGGAACAGAGTAAGGCTAGAATGGAGTGTGCTCTGGGACTTGACAGTCAAGAGTTTTTAAGGATTCTCTAAAGTTCCCAGAGAACTCTCTTGCTTGAGGAGTATTTTAGAGACCACCCCTCATCAGAGTCTTCTGAATAATTAATACTAAAAATGAAATGCTGTCAACATTTCCCTGGCTAATCTCAAGGAAGTCTAAGAAGTCTTAACAGTGTGAGTCTCTATATATTGTAATAACTTAGAAGAAGCATTTTATGTTATGGAGAAGAAAAGCATGAATCATGCCGGCTAGTTGTGAAAATGGAAAGCTATGAGCATTCTCGCCACTGAAGAAGGGTAAAATTCTATGCACTGCCAAAGGTAGTGCCATAAAATACCCCTTTACTTAGCATGCAGTTGTTCTCTGTGTAGAAAGTTGGCAAATTTGTGTAAGAGACAAGAGCCTTTCTGGGAGGAGAAGACCCCAACCAAATCCCATTTGACTTTTCAACAGTATTAGAAGCTCTGAAAGACTAGGACAGTTCTGACTGAGAAAGAAGTACCTCAAGAAAGTGCTCACTGATAGGAAAGGAAAACTATGAGCTTAAAATTTGCTGGCTGAAGACATGTGTCTGATACTCAAAGGTCCTTATCACCCAGCAACCAAGCTATGGTATTTGTGCTGATTATGTAAGTATGAAATAAAGAGCTGTACCATTGTAGATCAGATGTCAAGTGACATTACAGCGGGGGGGGGGTGATCTATAGAACAATGTATCCGTGTAGCAATACTATATAAAGCCAGTTATCAAAAGTTATACAATATGGCAGTGATGAAAATAAAGTCAGTGGTAGACTGAACATTGTTATCATTTGGATAAAATCTGACCTCTTTGGACTGAGTGTACTCCCATAGATTCTTAGACAATCAAGGACAGGAAAAAGCCTCCAAAAAGCCTCCAAGGGAAATGTTAGATTTCACCTAAATTTGGACAAGCCAACTTTATAAGTGACCATATTTCCTTTTGATTATGAGGCTCAGAATAATTACAGATTCACAATATGAATAGCATAATATTCCAGAAAGAGAATACTGACCGAAACCTCAATTAAAATAGGCTTTTCAAGTATTTATTAAATATTTAGAAAAGCACTGGGGGCATATGTAGATGAATAAGGCATAATCCATTACTCAAGAGACCTAACACCCTTCAGGATGCCTTTGTGACTCAGGGAGCAGATCATATGCTTTGAGAAATAGGTAACTATCTAGTTAGTCTCAGTTTTGATTTCAGCCATATCAAAAGTGATGATAACTTCATAATCATGCTCCTAACCATAAACTGCAAGACAATTCAATGCACAATAAGAATTTTTATCATCTCACTTGTCTAAAGTTGTTTTATTTTCCCCTCCCTTTACCCAGATTAGATGGAAAGTTTTATAAAATTTTTTTACTCCATCTCAGATTCTATTAGTTTATTATTATCATTATTTGTTTTCATAGATGCATTGCTGTCGATAAAACTACAGAATTAACCTGGCACATTCTCTAGTTGATTTTAGATTGATGAAATGACTAAGGTCAATCTCAGTTTAATTAAGAATTTTAATATCTGATAGTCACTTTTTCAGCAGTCTTTTAACAGGCAGGCTTTGGTGGCAAAGTCTGTAAAATTTAAAGACATTAAAACCTGGCAGAAAGTTGCGTCATTTAAAGATAGATGATAGCCGTAAAAGAAAAAAATCTACTTTATTTACTTCACAAACACAGAAAAAGGGAAAATTCTTCTGCATTCAAATTAAGAACAGGATCACTTGTGAGACTTCTTTCAACTTCAATTTAATTTTTCAATACTATCACATCTGTATTTTTAATAATTTGATTTAAACTTTTGAGAGAATAATTACTTTCTAAGTTTGAATAAAGATATACAATACTTATAATAACATGTGTACCCTCAGGTGCATTGGAGAGTCCAGTGGATCATTACATTTCAGATAAATAATAGTTGTGTCCATTTTACAGAATGAATAACTGTGACTCAATCCATTATACTGGTCCCAAGGCCCTAAAACAGTGTGGGGAAAGGTACTGAATGAAAATAAAAGGTAAGTAGTAATGAGTTAGAATCAAAGTCAAAGTTCTACCTACTCACATACATCAAAATATGATTAATATTTTTTAAATGCTCTATATTCAGCCATTTAAATTTTAAATCAAGTTTAAGACATAAAGAAATAGATTGATTTTTTGACCAGAAAATGAAAGTATATATTTAGTGTTAGAAAAATGTTATAAAAAGATCTTTAAAGTTATAGTTGAAATTTGAGTATGATAGTGTATATTTTTGTATAATTGTACAAAATGTATAATTTTGCATTTCATAGATTTTATAGATTAGCATGAAATATATATATTCTCTAGTAATACTTATAATTTAAATTTTTAATTTTTGAGAATTCACCATTATAAGGAATTTATCCCAATGTTAAAAGTAAATGCTTAGCATGTCACATTTATTTCTTTAATGTTGTCTGATTTGAATCACAAACACAGACCCAGAAATATTCACCTATTCAAATATACATAACATGTATCATTTCCAAGATCTACTTGACTTACAGATTTTGTATAATTTCTCTAAACCCAGTACAAGCAGAATGGCCTTTATCTTAGTATCTATCCATACTAAGTCTAGCCCTAGGAAGGCAGAATTCAAGGAGCATGAGTTACATATTCAGAGGACTGTAGTTTCATTTTTAAATCAAAGTCTGTATCTGCCTTTCTGATTTTGGTATTCAAATCTCTGCCTTAGACCCATAGTGCAAGTCCTGTAGGTCAACTTTCAAATTTGCACTACCCTTGTCCTTCTAATGGGATTTCTGTCTAGAACGTATATATATTAATGTGCGTGTGTGTGTGTGTGTGTGTGTGCGTGTATACATATCAAAACAATAAATCAGACTGGGGAGAGCATACTGGAAGAGAATGATATTTTAGATTGACCTTGGGTTACAAATAATAATATCTGGTCAGACAAAGGTAATGGGAGAAAGGAAATTTCAGAGAAGAAGATAATATGTAAAGGGCACAGGAGAAAGTATATGAATTATATTTTATTGAGGAAACAGACACTACCGTAGGCATTTTAAGCTGAAGAAATTTAATTTGGAAAATTAGATGCTCACAAAAATTTGTGAAAATTCTTGTATTAGTTAGACAAAACTGCATAACAAAGACCAAAGTCAGTGGCTTAACAAAACCAATATTTATTATGTCATAGTTTCTGTGGGTCAGGAATCCAGCACAACTTAGCAGGGTCCTCTGACTCAGAGTCTCCCACAAGGTTGCAGTCAAGGTGTCAGTCTGGGCTATGATCATCTTAAAACTCAAGGGAAGGATTTGCTTCCTAACACACATGACTGTCTTTATACCACAGAAGAGATCTTCCAAGGTTAGTCAACATCACAGTGGCAGGCCTCATTTTCTCTCTATCTGCTAACTGGAGATGTCAGTTCCTTGCCTCACAGACCTCTTCTTGGGCTACTCACAGCATGCTAGTTTGTTTACATTCAAAGCCAGGAATACAAGAGAAAAAGTGTGAGAAAGGGGAAAGTAAGATAAAAGTCACAGTTTTTTCGTAACTTTAACTCAGAAGTGATACCCCATACTTTTCTATCTATTACAAACCAGTCAGTAGGTTCTGTCCACTATTGAGAGGAGGCTGATATGCAAGTGAAACCACGTGTATCAACATAATGTAAGGCCATGAAGCAAAAACTGTGGTAAAGGTCTGATTTTTACAGAAGTATAGACTTAGCTAAAAGTTAACCAGTCATTGTTTCTTAGCCTGCCTTGTTGTAATTACTTACTGCTTAAGAGTCACATATCTTTGGCTGGTGTAAGGTTTGTGACTTACCCAATTGCTTCTATAGATATTAATAACATTGCTATTGTAAAACATAAAATTGGCCTTTGAGATATTTTTCAGACTCTGCATTCAGGGGGACCAACTGACACCAAATGGACCAGTGGGTATATGTAGGAACTGACTCAACAGGTTCTGTGACCCTCCACCTAGGAACTGTCTTAGCCAAGAGGACAATTTCTGAGGTAAGACCTTTAAGAGGCGGAGGGCTCTGATCTCATGAATGCATTGATGCCACTGTTGAAGGATTGGGTTAATTATCTCAGGAGTGGGCCCCTGATAAAAGGATTTCTGCCTGACTTGCTCACTTGCCATTATCCTGCCTTCTGCTGTGGGTGATGCAGCAGGAAGGTACTTGCTGGATTCCAGCACCTTACATTTGGATTTCCCATTCTCCAGAACTGTGAGCCAAATAAACTTCTATTGTTTATAAATTACCCAGCTGCCTCCGGTATGCTGTTATAGCAGCAGAAAATGGATGAAGACACTCAACATATTAGTAAATTAGAAATTTAGGTGAAAAATACAACATTTAAACTTAAATATATATTACCTGTCCCATAGATTTTGGATTAGTTTGTTAAACTGAGCTCTCTGTAGCATTGCCATCGCGTTTTTATTTATTTGTTTTTTCAGCATATTATGGGGGTACAAATGTTAAGGTTACATATATTAAAGTCATCTTTTTAAAATATATATCAGAACACATAACTCTTGTGCTAGAAACTCTCCATTTGCTCCCATGTCATTTATAAAAAAAGTCAAGCTCATTAACAGCTTATACAATCTCACCAACTGTTACCCCCCTCTTCTGCTGCCTTTTCTACTTTCTTACCCTTTCTTACCACACTGGCTCCCAGCTCTTCTAAAGGCCAAGCATGCTTCTGCCTCAGGACATTTGCATTTCCTCTGCCAGGAGTATGGATCCTCTCCGCATTTGCATGGATCATTCCTGTACTTCCTTCAGATCTACACAATCGTCTCTTCTCACAAAAGGTTTATTTGGACTTCTTCATTCTCTTGGTTCTATTCTACAGATCTTATCACCGCACAATATGTTATATATTTACTTACCATATTCATTGTCTCTTAAACTAGAATGTAATACTCATGAGGACAAAGAAATTTTCAAATTCTGTTATTCTGGTGCCTAGAGCAGTACTTAAATCCATACTAGAAACTTAGTTGTAAAATAAATGAGTGAATAGTTGTCAATTAGTTTGGCCATATTTTTTATAATTAGGTTTATAAGGTTATTTCTAGAGAAATGTTCTACAATAACATTTCCTGCAGTTTAGATTATCTGGAGGCAAGATTTTTGGCAGTGCCATTAGTAATAACAATTCAAATCTTTGAAGAGTATTAGAGTAACTAATATATAAAATTCAAAAGAGGGAAAAATATATCAGAGGATATATATTCATTTTTAAAGAGAACTATAAATATTAAAACATAGCAGATAATTATTAGGAAATAGGCAGAATTAAGCAGGATAAGTTCTTATTATACATGCTTAGTAAAGTTTAAAAAATCATCTCTAGCGGGATCAAGATGGACATCTCACCTTAGACCTAGGTTGCTACTTAAAAATGAAGTGTGAAAAATAAAAGGTGTGGATCTGAGGACAAGAAAAAAAAAATTCTCTAAAACCCAAGTTTTTTTTTTTTTTAAATAAATCATGTAAAGACTTTAAAGCAGGAGTTCATTAGAAATACCTTGAAAATACATGCAAATTATCTGTGAATGCAATCTTCCGGTTGATAGTTTCCCAAATACAATTATCAAAGAAATCAAGGCTGAAAAAAATTAAGAACTCTACCTTAGATCTGTGATTCTCATATCTAGTAGAATATTAAAATCATCTAGGAAGCTTTTTAAGATTATCAAGGCCAGGGTTCTATTATCAACAATTTGATGTATTTAATCTAGTTTAGGGTATAGACATTATGATTTTATTTTAAGCTCTTCCAGTGATCTTACTGTATACTCAGAGCTGAAAATAAATGCTCTAGAGCAGTTTTGTTCAATAGACATATAATGTGACGTATAGTTGTAATTTAAAATTTTGTTGTAGCCACATTAAAAAAATAAAAATAAATGTGTGCAATTCATTTTAATAATGCATTTTATTTAACCTAACATATTAAAAATATTATCATTTAAACATGTGGCACTAACCATATTTCAAGTTCCCAATAGCTATATCTGGCTAATGGCTGCTACAGGACAGGTTATGGTTTATCTCCCTATCTAAAATTTATGTAAACGTCCCCTCCAAAATTTATATTGAAACTTAACCCCCATGTGGCAATATTGAGAGGTGAGGCCTTTAAGAGCTGATTGGGTAATGAGAGCTCATGAAGGCATTAATCGAGTCATATATTAATGAATTAATGGGTTAACACACAAATGGGTTTTCATGGGAGGAGAACTGTTGGCTTTATAAGAAGAGGAAGAGAAATCTGAGCTAGTATATTAGTATGATCAGCTTCCTCACCATTTGATGCCCTGTGTCACCCTGGGACACCACAGAGAGTCCCTACCAGAAAGAAGACTGTCACCAAATGTGCCCTCTTGATCTTAGACTTCCCAGCTTCTATAAATATAAGAAATTTATTTCTTTTCCTTATAAATTACCTGTTTTCAGGTATTTTGTTATAAGCTACAGAAAAATGGACCAAAGCAGACAATATCCATAAGAATGACCTAGAAATCTTGTTAAAACCTAACATGCTAGTTCCCAATCTAGTAATTTCTGAAGCAATAGATCAAGGATGTGGCCTGAGAATTTGTATGAGTAACCAGTTTCCAGGTGATGCTGATGCTTCTGATCTAGGGATCACACCATGAGAACCAATTCTATGGAATACTGGTTTTCATTCTTGGCTGTTCATTGGAATCACCTGTGATGTTTTTCCCTCTTTGCTATCCACATCCCACACTCTGATTTTGGTCTGAGATGATGCCTAGATTTGGTTTTTTAAAAAGATTCTCAGGTGACTTTTTTTTTTTTTT
>VBSM01000361.1:48042297-48103185 GCA_008086735.1 Cheirogaleus medius
CACCTCGGCCTCCCTGAGAGCTAGGATTACAGGCGTGAGCCACCGCGCCCGGCCCTCAGGTGACTTTTTTAAGAATCTTTTAATTTTGAAAGAGTTATATATTTGCAGAAGTTGCAAAATTATGCAAAGAGGAACTATATACCAGTCATCCAATCTCCTCCAATGTTAACATCCTTAAAATATTAAAACTATAAAATTGACATTGGTATACTCCAGAGAGTATTCAGACATCATTAGTTTTTCATGCACTCACTTACATGTGTGTGTTTAGTTCTATGCAATCTTACCTCACATTTAGATTAATGTAGCCACTACCATAATCAAGATACAGAATTGTTCCATCATCTCAAGGATCTCATATGCTTCCCCTTTATTGTCACACCTACCTCCACTCCTCAACCTCCCTAAGCCCTGGCAACCACTAATATCTTTTCTATCTCTCTCATTTTGTTATTTCAAGAATGTTTTACAAGTGGAATTGTATAGTATGTGACCTTCTGAGATTGGCTGTTTTCACTCAGCATACTATTCTTCATCCAAGTTGTTGAGTCTATCAATAGTTCCTTCTTTTTATTGATGAGTAGTAGCATTCCATTCTATGAATGTACCACAGTTTATTTACCCATTCACTCCTTAAAAAATATTTGGATTGTTTCCAAGATTTTACTATTACTAATAACATTGCTTTGAAAGTTCATGTGTAGGTTTTTGTATGATCATAAATTTTCATTCTCTGGGATAAATGCCCAAGAGTATAATTTCTGGATCACATTGCAAGCACAAGTTCAGTTTTGCAAAAAACTGAAACTGCTATATTCTCCTTCATAGTAGCGGTATCACTTTACATTCAGATCAGCAATGTATGTTATCCAGTTTCTCTGCATCCTTGCCAGCAGTTGAAATTATCACAATTCTTTAATTTTAGCACTCATTTAGGTATGTAGTGATTTCTCATTGTGGTTTTAATTTACATTTTTCTAATGGCTAATGATGGTGAACATTTTCCCAAGTGATTGTTGGCCCTATACATTTAAAAAATGATCACATTTTTAAATTTTTTAAAAAAATGAAAAGAATTTTAAAAATTTTAAAAATTTAAAAAAAATTTTAAAAATGTGATCATTTTTAAATGTATCCTCTTTGGTGAAATGTATTTTCATGTCTTTTGCTCATTTTTCCAATAGGATCTTTTTTTATTGTTGAGCTTTGAGAGTTCTTTGTTTATTCTACAATAAATGCAATACCTTTTTAGATATGTAGTTTACAAATATTATCTCTCCCAGTCTGTAGCATTTAATTTTCTTCACAAAGTCTTTCACAAGGAAAAAAATTAATTCTGGTGAGGTCCAATTTATCAATTATTTTTTAAAATTTTTTATGTATTTTTTTGCTTGTGCTAGATATTAAAGACTTTTTTCCTATGTTTTTTACCAAACGTTTGATAGTTTTACATTTTACATTTAAGTCTGTGATCTATTTTAAGTTAATTTTTTTGTAGGTGTGAGGCTTAGGTAAAGATTCCTGTTTCGTTTCTCTTGCCCATACTCCAATGGCTCCAGTACCATTTTTTCAAAATATTTTTCCAGCAAAGTTTGAAACCACAACAAACTTTGACAGAGTAATACTACTGCATTTACCTCCCACTCTGGTGCATTATACAGGTTATTAAGAAGTATGCTTTAAGTGCCTTGGGGTCCCAATTTACTAACACATCTGGGTTTTGTCTAATTCTAGTATTCTGATTTGAAGTTCAGATATAGCAGTAAATGTCTTCACTTTCTTCTCTACCTCTCCTCCTCCCTCTTTTCCTTTTATTTTTCTTTCTGTCTCCCTTTTAACTCTTCTTTCATATTAATTCCTTTTTCCTTCTTCTCAGAGCAAGATTCAGTAGTAGATACTAGGGATGTAGAAATGAAGAAATTATATTTCTCTTCATGAAGCTTATATTCTGCATGATGGAGATAAATAATGTGAACAAATAAAAATAATATAGGTTCAGAAAATAATAAGTGTTTGGAGACTAGTAAATGTTGGTAGTATGATAAAGTGGATTAGAAGAGAAGACTACTTTAAATCAAGGAGTAAGCAAAGTCCTTTCTTAAGAAGTGATGTTCATGTTGAATCCTGAATAATGGAATGGAAGGAGGGAATTGGGCTAAAATCTGAAGAAATAGTGTTCCAGGTTGAAGGAACTATTGATACAAAGTTCCTAAGTTGTCATTGAAGTCAATAGTTTTTGAAGAAGGCAGAAGAAGGTCAGTGTTGCTGAAGTTGGGGAAAGTAGTTTGGTTCTATTTTGGGTTAGCTGACAAGAGGCAATCATATGGGTTTTTGCAGGACCTGGTGGGAAATTTACATTTTATTTTCAATTCCTTCAGAATACATTGGTGGTTTCTAAACAGAGAAGTCATGTGATTCACATATTTAAATGATCATTTTGGCTAATATGTTTGTTTGTTTGAAAAGGCATGTGGGGAACAGGGAAACTAGTCAGTAGATTTTTGGAGAAATCTCAGTGACAGATGATGGTGATGTGGACCATCATAGTAGAGATTGGGAGAAGTGCTTGCATTCAAACCATATTTTGGGGTCGAATCAAGTGGACTGGTAAATATAGTGGATGTATGGAGGGAACATGAAAAAAGTATCAAAGATAAATTCTTGATCTGAGAAAATGGATCAATAATGTTATAATTTACTAAGATAGGTAAAACTAATGGAAAAAGTGATTTGGGAGGGTCATGGGTATGCAGTGTCTGCTTTGGACTTGTTAATTTTGAGATGCTTACTATACATCCAAATTGAGATACCAAGCAGACAAATAGAAATACAAATCTGGAGATCAAGGGAGAAGTTATAGACAAAGACACACATTTGTGATATAGCATTCAAATCACATAGGGAGAGTTCATATCTATATATACATCTATATCACTATATCTATATCTTTGTCATCTAAAGGAGAACCCAAAGGAATTCCAACCTTTAGAGGTTCTCAAGAGTAGAGCAGCCAGTGAGGAAGGGAACAAACAGAAGAGGAGTGCAGTGTTCAGAATACAATAGGGGACTGTTCTTCAAGGAGTGGTCAGCTTTGCCAAATGCTAACAAGAGGTCAAACACAATAAAAATTTGAATCAGACAGAGAAGTGGTCTTGGGTTTCAAAGGGTAGAGGTTGTTAATGAAAGCAAAGCCAATTTGTATGATTAGCTCTTTATTACCAAAGAGGAAAGTAAAGCACAAGATTTTAAGTGACTTGCTTAAGGACATACAAAGAGTAAATTGCAGAGCTAGGAATTGAACCCCATTATTTCCTAATTTTTTGAAGTTTAATTTTTGAACAGAAGGAAAAGGCTTTATACATAGGCACTTTATGATGAAGGAAATGTGAGGACAGAATCTTTTTGTGTTTCTGGTCCTAGTGTCTGAAGGAAGGATAGAAGCAGAAGATGAATAATTTGACGTTATTAAAACTTTTCTGATATTGTGGCACATGTAAAGTTGGAAAGTAGTTTGGAAAGCAATGTAACTAAATGTAGTTGAAAATATATTGGCTCATAGAAAACATTTAAGAGTTAGGACTAGTTTTAGGATTAATTGGAGGTAGGAAACCAAATCTCCAAGGCTCTCTCTCTCTGCTTATGTCTTTGCTTTCCCCCCTGCTTTGTTGGATTTCTTAGAGTAGTCTATTCTCTGGAGGTTCTTGGACTTAGTTGGAGAAAGGCAGTTGCAGGAAGGTGGTGTTTCTGCAGGATTAGATTGAGACAATAACCAGGATAAGATGGGCTGCAATAAATTAAATAAATACATATTTCAACAATTTTTCTCCTATCCATAGAAAAGGCTACTGGGGAGTTGGCGGCATCATCCCCATCATGTTGATATACATATACACAAACATTATGTATAGCATATGGATATAGAAATAGATACAAATGTCTTATAATGGGCTTTAGAGTTTTATAAATTAAAATACAGAATGTTTCTGAAAAGTAGATAACAATGTTTTTCTAATAAATGCCTCAACTGCTACTTAAAAGAACTAGGCAATGGTATTTTAATATGAAGCAATCACAGGAACACATTCAAGGCTAGAATCAGGGACCTGTTTAAGGAGACTGCATGTCTCTCTGATATAAATCTAGCTTTGCTCTTTACTGCTCAAATTATGCTCACAACAGACTGTCAAGTGCTTCTTGATCACTATTTTCAACATGTAGTATAATAGATCAAAACATGTAAAAAAAAACTTTTATCGGGTGGTGGGCAGGTTGGGGGGAGGGGAAGAGTGTATACTTACATAATGGATGTGATGCACACCACCAGGGGGTTGGACACGCTTGAAGCTCTAGCATGGGGGTGGGGGGGTGTGTTTGGCAGGGGCAATATAAGCAACCCGAACAATATCTGTATCCCCATAATATAATGAAATAAAAGAAAAAAATGTAGTGTAATAGATTTTTAAAAGACAAGAAAAGGTAATCTACTAAAAGAAAAATAGATACAAAAGTGAAAACACACTGTTGTTTTAAATTGCATCAAGCCTAATTCCTAGGGTCTAACCCAATTCCTAAGCCATTCCTGAGATGTAAGATGGTCAAATGCCACTGACAAACTCTCTTTGCGTGTGCTACGACAAGGATGAAGTTCCTTGCGAGGAAAACATCTTTAAAGGAAGTATGCAAGGCTGAAGTTCCCAATAGAATTCGCTGTCAGAACTTGATGGAGCAAGATCCTTTTAGCTTATTATAGAAACTTGTGCCAAAGTAGAAGTACATTTATGCATATATATGTACTTTTATGAATATATATTTATAGTTGACCAGAAAAATGCATTCCATATTCCTATAACAGGTTAAACTGTTCTTTATACCCATAAACAATTTTTCTCTACATATTGCAGATCCCACAGTTTATGAGTCATTTTTAATATCCTTATCTGAACTCAGTTGGGCAAGATAATATAGTTGCAAATGCTGAAAATATATCATCCTCTTTCAAAGACAAAGAGACTTTTACTTGTGAGAAAAGAAATTATTAAATAAACCCTTGATCTGTCGTGTACACAGAGAAACAATTACTATTTTGATGTCATGTCCCCCAGCAGGGTTTATGGGCTTTGGTGTAAATATCTTGGTAGTGTGTGTGATGTTTTTCTCAAATCGGAGGGTGTTTCCATAGAATAGCTCTCTTTCTCTTTCTCCTTCAGGGATCTCTTCTTCAGATTGTATCATGACACAATCTCAAATATTGCTTCATCAAATTTCCCAGGCACTTGCTCTTTTCCTTATGTTACCATTATGTAGAAGTTGATAATGAATTTTCCTTTCTATCTCGCTATTTGCTTTCATCAATTTTCCTTAAAGGTTCTAAATTACTATAGCTTCAGTATCTCAGTCCTATCTAGGTTCTAAGACTGGACTGTTTGAAAAGTCTCATAAAAGGAACAGAATTGGTGGTACCTATTTGCTAATTGAATGTGATTTTTGTAATAAGTCAAGATCTTAATTCTAGACATACCTTGGAAATAAATGCTGTTTAGGGAACACTATCAAAAATGTATTTCAGTCTTAGTCTGAGGTACATTGTTGGATAATACATAATGACATTTTCATGCATATCTAGAGTTAAATCTCAGTCCATATTCTTATTTATTTTGTGATTTAGGGCAGGTACCTTCTAGTTGTTGAGTGTCCATTTCCTCATCTGTCTAACAGAGATGAAAATATGTATTCCCAGAGATATCATTTGCAATTATGTATAAAATTATCTTATTAATTTAAGTTAGTAGTCTTTAAACAAATTTTACAAAAGGACTTATTAGTGAGTAGTATTTTAACAAATTATTGTTAATAATAAATATTTCTGATATTACTGTGGACTAGTTACTAACCTAATTGATATGTATAGCAATTTGCTAAATAGGTCCAGGTTCTTACTTTATTCCAGAAATCCCTACCGAGTGCATAATCCTCTCCAATAAACCCTGTCTCTCACCTGGAACCAGCTACAGATTTTTGCCTTGCCATAACCCTCAATGTATCTGTGGTAGGAGAGGGGAGCCTCAATCCCTGAATACGGCTGTAGAATAGACCCTGGGTTGATCTGTGCCATTCTGCCTACATTTCCTGAGAGCCTGGTACTACAGATTTATTTAAGTGGTGTTGGTGCCTTAGAATTGTAAGAATGTCCTATATTCCATTTCCTGGCCTGGGCCTAATAAATGTTTTTCTTCATTCTACCAGTTCAAATTTCTGATGGCTTATCTTCAGTCTCAATCTTCTACTGTTATGTCTCTTAAGCCATACATCCGTTTTAGAAGGATTTACCTTGTAGTATTTTATTGTAAATTTATTTTCAAATATTATAAAAATACCATGAGCTTACCACAACTAGATAAATAAACCAAAGATTCATAAAGAGAAATTGATAATTTCCCACTACCCTCTTCATTACTCCTCATCCCCCAGAGTGATGCCATATAAACATGTTAACATTTTGGTGTGTATCTAACCATAGCTTTATCCATCCTCTTCAGATTGTATCATGACACAATCTCAAATATTGCTTCATCAAATTTCCCAGGCACTTGCTCTTTTCCTTATGTTACCATTATGTAGAAGTTGATAATGAATTTTCCATTCTATCTCGCTATTTGCTTTCATCAATTTTCCTTAAAGGTTCTAAATTACTATAGCTTCAGTATCTCAGTCCTATCTAGGTTCTAAGACTGGACTGTTTTTAAACTTCCCTAAGTTTACAAAATGATTTAAAAAAAAATCATAACATGTGAATCTGGAACTTGTTTTTCTCACAATGCATCAAGGGAGTCTTTTCATTTCCATAAAGATGAATTGTTCTTCTAAAAGTTATATTTTAAATTTAAACATTTAATTTATTTCAAATTAATTTTGCATATGGTGAGCTCTGTCTTTTAGTCATTCAGTTTCATTCCTTCTCTCATCTTTCTTGCTTGTCCCTGATCCAACTCTTTCCTCATCTGTTCTCTTCTCACCACTACTCCTGAAGCTTTCCACTGTTTTTCTGCTGATATTGGTGGTATATCAGTAAGTTTTTCAACCTCTTTTAGGAGAGTTTCCCCACCTTGACACTTTAGTAGATGGTCCCTTGAAGATTCTACTACTGAAATTGAAAGTTTCAACCCCATGTACCTTAGCATTGAGATATGAAGTAGGTGTCCTCCTTCATGCCCCATATATCTTCCAGAACATCAATCTTCTATGTACAAATCTATTGTTTTCTTTAAATTTTGTCTTGAGTGTATACAACTTCCTAAATAGCCACCCAGTGTTGTAAGTCATCATATATGCTTGATTGACTTTTTAATTCTCTGTTCTGATTCACTGATTTATCTCTTCCAAAACTACATTTTCATGATGAAAGTTTTATAGTAATCATTTTTGGTACTTAGGAAGCTAGTAATTAATTTTTAAAATATTATTTTTCCCACTCATTATTTTTCTTAATTATATTAGCTCTTTATGGGCTATGTATTATTCAATATAAATATTTAAATTTTGTCACCTTAAAAATTGTGTTGAAATTATTCTTAGACTTGCATTAAATTAATAAAAATTATATAAAATATTCTCACCAAGAGAAATAGTCTATTTAATTGTTCAGGTGTTGTCTGACTTTTTTCAATAATATTTTATAATTTCCTTCACATTGTTGCTATACTTTAAAAAAAGCATTCCTTGTACTTTGTAATTTTTAAATTGTAAATTGGATATTTATTTTCAGTTCTATTTTCTAACTTATAATTGAGATTTATCAGTGAAATTTTGCATGTTTATTAGATATCCATTGAACTTATTGAATTTCATTTTTAATTTTAGTAATTTAGTATCCCTTCGATTTTTCTGGGTATATATTTATATATTTTATAAATAAGGATTTTTATTCTTCTATTGTTTAAAAAACATATTGTTAGGTCTGATTGCATTACTAAGCTCTATAAAATAATTTTAAATCACAATGATCATTCTTGTCTTCTTGACTTTTGTGAAATGATTCTAACATTTCACCATTCACTATAATGGTAAATTTTTGATAAATGTCTGTTATCAAAGTTTATAAAAATTAAATTGTTTTCTTCAATCTCTATTATATTTAGAGTTTTTATTAATGTTGGCTGTTTAACTTTATTTGGATTGAGTAATTGGTGTGGTCTCAATGTTTGTATCCTCCTCCAAATTCCTATGTAGAAACCAAATCCACAATGTGCTGGCATTAATAGGTGGGGCCCTTGGTGCGGTGGAGTCCTCATAAATGGGATGATAAAAGAGGCCTTTATAGAAAGGAGCTTGCTTGTTTGCCCCTTCCACCATGTGAAGACACAGCAAGAAGATTCCATCTATGAGGAATGACACTCACCAGATATGGAATCTGCTGTGCCCTGAGCTTAGATTTTCCAGCCTCTAGAACTGTGAGAAATAAATATTTGTTGTTTATATGCCACCCAGTTTATGGTATTTTTTATAGCAGACCAACAGACTAAGACAGTAATTATATGGATTTTTCATCTAAGTAGATGTCCTGATCGTCCTTTCTGGAATGAGCCCTATTTGACTATGGATTATTATGTTTTTGTCTATTTCTTTGCTTGTTTGTTTTAAGGTGAAATTCACATAAAATACAATTGGCCATTTTAAGTGAACAATTTTGCGGCATTTAGTACATTCACAATATTGCTCATCTTCTACCTAGTTTCAAAATATTTTCATCATCCTACGTAAAACCCATTAAGTAATTATTCCCCATCCTCACTCCCCCTTCCTCCCACTGCCTGGCAACCTCCAATCTGCTCTCTGTCTCTATGGATTTTACCTATTCCAGATAGTTCTCATGAATGAAATCACACAATATGTGGTATTTTGTGACTTGGCTTCTTTAACTTAGCATAATATTTTCACGGTTTATCCAAATTGTAGAATGTATCAGTACTTCATTGCTTTTTAAGAATAATTAAAATCCTATTGTATACCAATGCTTGTTTATCCATTCATGTTTTGATGGGCATTTGGGTTGTTTTCACCTTTTAACTATTACAAATAGTGCTGCTATGAGCATGCATCTACATATATTTATTTTAGTACCTTTTTCCATTTCTCTTGAGTGGTTTTGCTGAGTTGTATGGTATTCTATATTTAACTTTTTGAGGAATTGCCAAACTGTTTTCCACAGTGCCTGACCCATTTGACATTCCCACCAGCAATATACGAGCATTAAAATTTCTCCATATTCTTACCCATACATTTTTAATTGTCATCATAAAGAATTTGAAGTGATTGCTTATTGTGGTTTTGATTTGCAATTCCCTAATGCCTGATGATGTTGAGCATCTTTTCATGTACTTGTTGGCCATTTGTATATCTTCTTTGGAGAAATATCTATTTAAGTTATTTGCCAATTTTTTGGATTGGGCTATTTGTCCTTTTATTGTTGAGTTGTAAAAGTACTTTATATATTCTGAATATTAATATCTTATCAGATATATGGTTTAGAAATATTTTTCCTGTTCTCTAGGCTGTATTTTTACTTCCTTGATAATGTCCTTTGATGAGCAACAGTTTATAATTTTTATGAAATCTAATATATTTTTTTATTTTGTTGCACATGATTTTTATGTCATATTTATGAACCCATTGCCAAATCCAAGGTCAGGAAGATATACTCATATGTTTTCTTCTAATAGTTCTGTAGTTTTAGCTCTTATACTTAGATTGTTAATCTATTTTAAGTCATTTTGTATATGGTGTTATATAGAGGTCTGGCTTCATTCTTTTGCATGTTATTATCCAGTTATCCTAAAGTATTCTTTCTCCATTGAATGACCTTGGCATCCTTGTTAAAAATCAATTGGCCATAGATGTATATGTTTATTTTTAAATACTCAGTCCTATTCCATTCATCTACATGTCTAGTCTCATGCCAATTCTATGCCATTTTTGTTTGCTGTAGCTTTGTATTAAGTTTTGAAATTGAGAAGTGTAGGTCCTCCAACTTTGTCTTCATTTTTAATATGGTTTTGGCTATCCAGGGACCCTGCGATTCCAAATGAATTGAAAATCAGCCTTTCTATTTCTGCAAAAAAGGCCATTGACATTTTGATAGAGATTGCACTGAATCTGTAGATCACTTTGGATAATATTGTCATCTTAATAATAAGAAGTCTTTCAATCTATGAATACAAGATTTCTTTTGATTTATTTAGGCCTTAATTACTTTTAGCAATATTTTGTACTTTTTAGTGTGCAAGTCTTCCACCTCCTTTGTTAAATTTATTCATAGGTATTCTTTTGGATGCTGTTATTAGGTTGGTGCAAAAGTAATTGCAGTTTTAGCATTGTTGAAATTTGTCGTTTGATATTACAATACATTCTTAAATATTAAAATAAATCAAATTGATTTTTTTTATAAAACCCTTTCAAAGTACTCATTGCTGGTATATATAAACAAAATTGATTTTTATATGCTGATCTGATGCCCTACAACTTTGCTGAGTTTGTTTATTAGCTCAAGTAGTTGTTTTTTGTTTCATTTTGGTTTGGTTGGGGTGTGTGTGTGTGTATGTGTGTGTTGGGGGGTATATGTTGTTTGTGTGTACATACTTTGCAATTTTCTATATTCAAAATTATGTCATCTGCAAATAGAGATGGTTTTACTTTTTTCTTCCCAATCCGACTACCTTTTCTTTCTTTCTTTTGTCTGTCTTTCTTTTTATTATTTTATTTTATTTCTTTATTATTACCTGATTGCTCTGAGTGAAACTTCCTGTACACTGTTGAAATGGTATCAGATTTTGCCAAATGCTTTTTCTGCATTAATGGAGAAAATAATGTGGTTTTTTTTTCTCCTTTGTTCTATTAGTGTGATATATTATATTGACTGATTTTCTTATGTTGAACCATCCTTGCATTCCTGAGATAAATCCCACTTGGTTATGATATGTAATACTTTTCATAAGCTGCTGAATTCTGTTTGCTCATATCTTGTTGTGGATTTTTGCAGCAATATTTATTAGAGATATTCATCTGTAGTTTTCTTCTCTTGTAGTGTCTTTGTCTGACTTTAGTATCAGGATAATGCTGGTCTCATAGAATGAGTTGGGAACCATTCTCTTCTCTTTCAATTTTTGGACTATTTTGAGATGGACTTTTGTGTTAATTCTTCTTTAAATATGTGGTAGGATTCACCAGTAAAGCCATCTTTTCCTGGATTTTTTCTTTTGGGAGGTTTTTGATTATTGATTTAATATTGACTTGTTTTACATCTGTTTAGATTTGCTATTTCTCATTACATCAGTTTTGGTAGTTTGTGGTGTTTCTTGGAATTTGTCCATTTCATCTTGGTTACCTAATTTGTTGCTGTACAATTTTTCATGATATTCTCTTATAATCTTTTTTTATTTTTGTAATATTAGTAGTAATATCCCTGTTTTATTTCTGATTTCAGTTATTTGTGTCTTCCATTTTTCTAGTGAGTCTAGCTAAGTATTTCTCCATTTTGTTGATCCTTACAAACAACTATCTTTTGGTTTCTTGATTCTCTCAGTTGTTTTTCTATCTCTATTTTATTAATCTCTGCTTAATCTTAACTATTTCCTTCTTTCTGCTAATTTGGAGTTCATTTTGCTACTCTTTTTCTGGTTTCTTAAGATGTAATGTTAGGTTATGATTTGAAATCTTTTAATTTTTCTTGTACTTTCTTGTTTGACTCACTGGCTGTTTAAGAGTTTATTATATATTGCTTAATTTCTACATATTTCTGAATTCTTTAATTTTCCTTTTGTTTTGATTTCTAGCTTCATTTCCTTGTGATTGGAGAAGATGATTTGTATGTTTTTTTTTAAATTACTGAGATTTGTTTTGTGGCTAATATATGGCCTATCCTAAAGAATGTTTCATGTTCACTGGAGAAGAATATATTATCTGCTGTTGTTGGATGGAGTGTGCTGTACATATCAGTTAGGTCTAGTTGGTTTATAGTATTTTTAAAATTCTTTATTTCCTTAATAGTCTTCTTCCCAGATTCACTATCCATTCTTGACAGTGGAGTATTGAAGTCTCCAACTATTACTGTAGAACTATTAGCCTATTATTATTTTTAGAACTTTAGTTCTGGCAATGTTTGCTTCATATATTTGGATTCTCTATTGTTTGGTGTGTATATGTTTATAAATTTTATAGCTTTTTGATGAATTGCTCCTTTTAACAATGTGTAATTTCCTTCTTTGTAAAAATTTTGGACTTAAAGTCTATTATATCTATTACTAGTATATTGACCCCAACTTCATTTAAGATCCTATTTACAAGGAATTTTTTTTCATTTGCTCATGCTCAACCTATTCATGTCTTTGGATATTATATTTTAATATACTATTTAAATTTTTTACTATTTTATTTAAATTTTCATATATATACATGATGCCTATACTATTTATTCTGGGTTATGATGCATTCATAAATAAATTAAGTGTTCATATTTTGAATAGTTTAAATAACAATGGCATTGTTGTTTCTACCATAGTTATCTAGAATTCAGCCTCTCTGGAAATGGACTGGATTTTCCATGTGATTTTGTATTTATTCAGTGACCCCTTTTTGGTGCTTCTGACATATTTTTCTCTTAAATTCCTTCTAGTTTCTGACAGCCTTTCAGAATGGATCAATAACTCCCAATTTTATATGGGCATTACCACCAGTCCATGTGCTCCCATGTCATTATAATTTCATTCTGAAACTCTAAGACTTACACTACACATGCTTTAGAAATTTTCCTTTTACTTCCATTTCCTGAATTTCCCCTTTCCTGTTAACCATGATTCCGCTACTTTTCTCTCTGTTAATAATTCCTCTACTATCTTTAGAGAAATGACTAAAAGCTTTCATATGATAGCTCTAGAATTCCTCAGGCATACTTCAACTTGCCTGTAATTTTTAAATATTTACTTCTTCTTTTCACCTGCCTTATTTTATCCCCCTCATTTCTCTGAATAAATGCTACAGTATACTCTATGTGGATTTATTATCCAAGCTTCCCCTTGGTTACCAGCAAGGATGGATTTCATAACATCAGCAAAGAAACTTTGGTGTTGATCCAGAAGCCAAACTGTTAGGATTCTATTCTCAGTTTCATTTTTCATTTCTGTGACTGTGTGCAAGTCATTCAACTACTCTGTGGCTCCGTTTTCTCACCTATAAAGTGGAGATCATCACTGTACCTAATTTTTGGCATTTTTAAGAGACTGCTATGCTTAGAACAGCAGTCACATAGTCCAGTAAAAGTGTTTGATAATATTATTCTTGTATTTACTCTGTCTCTGGAGGGAGAATATAGACCCTGCTACCATGTTCTGCCTTGGGGGCCACAATGCCAATCAAATGAGCTGGCTTCTCACTTCATGCCACAATTTAAAGGAAAATGATAGATTCTACTCATCGAGTCTCCTCCAGTAAGAAGTAGTCAATCTTTGGAGATATTAATATATTTTATGATTTACCTCTTATAATTAAGCATTATATCACAATTAAATGTTACAAATACATGAATTTCACTATCAGTTGTTTTAATATATGTTGCAGTGCTAATGTTGAGTTTGTATGATCAGAAATATTTAATATATGCATCATTGAATGAATTCCTCTTCCAACTGAACTTATAACTTGCTAAATTATGTTTTACAGTGAAATATATTATAAAAAAATTTCAGGAAAAAAAAAGTATCTTTCTTAGACCAGAAATATTAGTGAAGGATTAAAGAAAGGAAAGAAATAAGGAGGAAAAAAAGAACAAATAAATAAACTTTGTATTGTATATCTGCATGCAGGTCTGCTCTATTTCTCATATTTATTTTCCAATGTATTCACAACCGTGTCCCACTACCTATGGCTGTACTTCAGAGAATTCGGTCTACTCTTAACTGCCCTCCCTGTTTGTCATTACTATTCTTCATTTCTCTATTCAAATATTTATTAAACACCCTTCCCTCTTATATACATTAACCTGCCCAGCGTAATTCTCTTACAGCGCTAAGTGTTCCACACCAAAAAATGCCCATGGACTTGAATTTTGATATTTTTGCTGTGACAATGGTTCAGTAAGCCTTTCAGATATTCAAATTCCTTTAGAAGCTAAATCTGCTATTCGTTATGAGTTCAGGTACCACAGCTGTGTAGACAGTTAAAGAGCAGTGTGAATTTGGTCTGTAAGCTTGACGCTATAGTGGCAATAGATTATGTGAATCTCCAGAGAGACAGGACTCATTTTTACCACTCTTCTGTACCTTCAGGTTGATAACTACTATTAATATTTCAGCCACTACAGGGGTAAAAATATAAAATATTCAATGAACCATTAGTTCCTTATAAAGTATTCTTATATAAAATAAAACATAAAGATCACAAGTCCAAACATCACAGACATCCCAGAAGGTGAGGCTACAAGCAGGGCTGGCACAGTGTGACAAAGTACACCATGGACTGCCAGGAAACCTGAAGAATCCTTGCTTTGCAAAAATTTTCACCAGAATAGGAATACACTTTTATTAAGTTAGCACCATTTCAGGATGAATATATGTCTCATTTTTTTTAATCTCCAAGAATTCAGAACAATTTTGACATTAAAAACCATTTTAGGCTACTTTCTCCAGCCTTAAAAAAAATATTTTAACATCCTCCTTCTAAAAGTACTAAGTTACCTCCTGATCATGCATAAATAGTTCTCTCTCTGCTTACTTGTCTTTTTTTAATATGAAGGAAAAACTTTCTGCTTCGCCAGGCTAGACTCAAGCTTGAAGAAGACAGGATATCCCCAACTCTATGTGGCTATAGACAGTTGGCAGTGTCACCCCTCAGGGTCTCTGAAAAATTTTATAATTCAGCCTTTCTTATCAGAAGAGAGAGTATTTTTCTTGTTCGGCTCATTTCCATTCTGGGCAGGAAGTTAGTGTAAAAATTTATTTTGCTTCCAACTCTTATCCATTGATTAGTCTCACTTTCAGCTTACTCTCCATCTTGTTTCTTATAGGAATTTATACCTTTCTTTCAGAATCCATATTGTAAAATACAGTTCAACTGAAAAAAAAATGTATATGTATAATAATTTCTGCACATTTAAAGAGTATTCCATATCTCATATTTCTAATTCTTTTCTTCTAAAGCAACATTACATTTCTAATTTAGTAATTCAGATTTAGATTGCTCACTTCTACTTTCTCAGCCCCCACTAAATTGGTAATAATTAAAGAAAAATTTATTGTAATATATACTACCAGGTAAAATTTCATGTTTTAACACAGGTATGCTGCAGACATTAAAAGAAGGCTAGGTTTAAAAAAAGTTGATAAAATGAGTCTTGAACGTTACTTTTGGGTGTGCATATGACTGATAACTTTCCATCACTGTCAGAATTTTGAGATATTTATCATAGCATGCATGCATTTGTGTCTTTCTCCTCTGATTTACCTAAAACTTTCAAATAGAATTCTATATAGTCACAGCTGGTTTTGAAAAACATCACTAATCTGTAATGTTTTGCTGAACTGGAACAAGAAGCTCTTCTAAACATGAATAATTTAATTAGTTGAAATCAAAGGTATACTACTTTCAGTATTAGGTAAAACTAATATATAACAATAAGAGTTGGATCAATGTAAAATTGCAAAGAGTAAAAGAGAAGAGCTTTAGATGAACTATTTAATGCAGCCCAGAAAGGCAAATCCCAACCCATTATCTGACATGAAGAGAAATAAATGAAGGAAAACTGAATGATTAAATGCTTTCATCTGGAAATTTGATTTCAATATTCAAAAACCCTACAATTCTCCTAATTCATCATGGTCTTTGTTTATTACTAATAAATTAATGTGCTGATGGAAAGAATTCATTACCCTTTCTATACACTTCACTAGTTGCAGGTCATTTATTAATCTGTGTTATCTGGTGAGACTAAAACAGCTGTAATTACATTGTTAAGCATTGATTAATAAGCGACTCTCATAACTAATAAAAGAAACATGTAAAATGTGTATTCTTTCAAGTATTTAGCTTAAAGTTTTACTTTCCTCTTAGGAATAAGGAATTTCAGGATGCCATTAATATTCTTTCTGAGCAAACTTGATTTGCTTTTGCAGCTGTTTCCAGTCACACCTATGAAACCCGATTACCAAAAAGAATTCAATTACACTAAAGAAACTCATCTTGTTCATGAAACAATATTAATTCCCTAAAATTAACATCCAAAATTGAAGTATATTTTTATAATTTTCAGTTATTTTTCTTTAATTTAATGTTAAAAGGCTATTCAATCAAAGCTGTGCTTTTATTTCCTCTATTTTGATTATACAATCGAATACACATCCATTTGCGGTTTGGAATTCAAATATTTTACAGATTGGCAGTACTTCAACAGCCAGAAGCATATTAAAAAAACTCTGTAGTTACTGTTTATTAAGTTTCCAGTATAATCAGTTTGATTTAAGTGTTACCAGAACATTATTACATGTCAGATATGTTGATTATCATTAACAGTAAACAAGCAGACTACCTCTGACACATGAGCAAATTATGCAATTTCCTTTCCATCAATAGCATAGAAAAAAATAGTAATGTTAAGAAACGATTTTATAGTAGATGTTTTAAGCCTAACCCAATCAAATTCATGACTTCTTAATAAAATGCCTCTTGTGCTGTCAAAAATTCATCTTGAAATTTGAGGTGCCATATAGTTTCATGTACTTTTTTCACTAAACTGACTGCTGCCACTGATTTTCTCACATTCATATTTGAGTGTTAAGATCTGTAAAGAGGTAGCTGTCATTTTTAGGCAGGCTGGTGGTGTGGCAGAAGCTGAGGGTGGGAGTTATAGGTTCAATTCCCAGGTTTTCACTAAATAGCCATGACTTGAAGAAGTTGCCTAAACTTTCTGTTTGTGAAACTGAAAGGAGATAATGTTTTCAAAAAGCAGCTAGCATAATGTTGTTGAATTACAATAGATAAGTGTAAAATGTTAGTTTCCCACCTTCCCTTGCATTGAGATTTTGTAAGCAGAGTAAGTCATCTAACTGCTGAGATTTGTAGCTTGCCAGGATGGTCTTCCTATTCCCCAAATATCTCGACTAACAGCTGGCCTCTGACATTTGAAAATCCATTGGTTATCCTATCAAGCTTCTATCAATTATTCACACCTATGTAATTTTATTAAAACGTTCCCAAAGATGGGGATTTAGATTTTAAAATGCTACCAAGAAAAAATGATCACTGGAAAAGGGAAGAGGACAGAATTAGGGCAAAGAAAGGACTAGTTGGGACACTGATATGGGGACCTAGTGGCTGGGTAAGGAGGACAGGAAAAATAGGGATAGGTCCAGGTCACAGAGGCAAAGGAAACACTTTACCTGCTCTTCGGGAGAACCTAGTGTCACCTATCTTGTGACTCAAAGCTGTAAATAGGAACCAAACATGTTAAGATGCTCTTGTGTACAAATAACAGAAGCCAACAAGTGCGTTCATTGGGAGGATTTTTGTAATCACAGAGAAGCCCCAAGGCTAGTTTAGAGGGATAGATTGAGCTGAACACTTCCCAGTAGTAAAAGTACAGGAAGTACTAAAAGTGTTTTTAGCAGGGATAACCTGACCAGGCTGCTGCTGCTACTGCTAAGGAAATGAGCACAGCTTCTTCTGTCTAGAATAAATGCAAACTCTCTAGTTAATTTTGCTTACATCTTCCAAATGTAGAGTGTTGGGTGAGGACATATCTCATTCACTGCTTTTAGATCCAGAGACTTACCTTACTGGGCAAAGGGTAGAAGGAAGGAAAGTCTGTTTCTTGGGCTTTCACAGGCAGAGGCAGGGGCTCTATTCCCCACAGAGATAATAAACAATGATGAATTTCCTCAAATAAGAAGAAGCTGGATGTTGTAAAAGAGCAAACAAGCTACTATGCTATGGCACCTGCTGTTATGGAACCCGCAAGGGGGTTTCCAGCCTAGATCCAGTTGCTTGCTACATAAAGATCCGATTATTGAGACGATGAGGATTGCCAAGTTAGAAAGGAATTTTAAATCAAAAGATGTCTGTTGGGAGAATGGGAGAAATAGTCTCAAAACCATCTCCCAGACCAACAGAGATCGTGGGCTTTTTAACGAGGGGCCACATGTATTGGGGCAGGTCCTGTGGGATAGTGATTCTAGGAGTCAGGAATCTTGCTCCAGGATCTTCGAAATCTCAAATCCTTTGTCTTATAAAAATTCCTGGGAAACAACTCAGAAAGCTCAAGTAGTTGGCTAAAGGAGGAGATTATAAAAAAATATATATAGGGGTCATTGGGATTTGTTCATAGAGCCGGTTACACTGTCTTATGCACAAGTCTTCCAACCAGTAAGAGAGAACATGACACACAACTATTGTTGGAATAGAAGTTCCATCTCATTGTTACTTGAATAAAATGTTATAATGTAGGGCCTGGGCAACTTGCTGAAAGAAAATGAATTTGTTTTCTTTCTGGAGGATGCACTAGAGAAGTCATTCTGCCCCTTCTCTATTTTGCTTTGTCCTGGGGAAGGCCGATTTTTATGACCACATCAATTGGTCTCCCTTATCCTCTGGTTGAACTCAGAAAGTGGGAGACTACGGTTGAAAATTGAAGATCAGGAAGACAATCAGTTTGAGATACTTATTCTCCTAGCTCCCTTCTTGTCCAACTTATGTTGGCTGTAACTATTGGTCTCTTGAAGACCACAGTTCCTGTCCTGCTCCTTTTCTACAGTTACTTGTTTACCTGGATTCTCTAAATACTTCTCTCCTTACCTACTCAGACCTAGGGCTGAGGCTTATTCTCACTATCACAAGCCCTTGGATGCTTTATCATTCTTTATCGTTTTCCTTTAACTATGTCAAAGGCTTAGTTCCTTCCGTAAACTCCCTTTAATCACACACTCCTTTCAAGTATGTCTTTGGTTTCCAGCCATAACCTGACTGATACAGGTAGGCTGTAGAACAGGTTACTGATTGTGAATGGACTTGCTGCTGTTTCACAAATGTATTTGTTAGTATCTGGATGAGAAAATTTGTATAAAACTTGGGCATAATACACTCTTTCAGTCATATTTCTTTTCTTCCTCTAAATAAGGAGAAATCAATATCAAAGTCAAGTCAAAAGAAATCACCACAACCTTAAGTTGGGTTACTTTACGTCCTCATCTATCCTAATATTCAGGCAATCTTCATATTCTAAAATAAAGTCCAGTCATTTTTCTTTTCATCAATATATTTTCTCATTGGATATGTGCATCCCAGAAATAAAAAAATAATAATGTCAAGTTTAAGGAAGAATTTATAATTTGAGACATTAATTTCTAATGTTTCATAGAGCTTTAAATATAAAATATTGAACAAATCAGTTTTAGAATGCACTCTGTCATATGGATTAAACTTTTCAAAAAATAAAAAAAAATTACTTCCTGAAAGCACTTTTGGACCATTTGTATCTTTTTTCTCATGTTCCATTCTTCTAACTGTACTGTAATCTGACCCCTGTTGAAATAATAATGATCTTCAAAATTCCAAATTCCTTTGAATGGAGCCTTATGACTGCATGGGATTTCTCAAGTCTTTATTGGAAATTTCTTCTCTATTGGCTTTCGTGACAGCACAATCTCATTTTTCCTACTTGTTTGACCATTCATATAATCCTTTCCTGGCTCTCCTTTCTCCTCCAAATTCTTAAATATTTCTCAGAGCAAATATTATTCTCCTTCTCTCCTCTCACCTCCTCTTCCCTCTCCTTGTCTCTACTTTCTCTTATCTCTTTTCTTTTCTCATTTTTACCCCCTAGTCTCCTCTCCTATAAGTGATTTCATTAACTATAAAAGCTTTAACTTCCTGGAAGTAAACATTTGTGCCTCCTTTAATGAGCAATAGAGTAAAGGAGATTGCCAATCTCTTCCAACTGAGAAGCCCTCACTTAGGAAGTGAGATATTTGTCATGTAATTTGGCCCAGGGTTCTCTGAACTTACAGTATTTCAATAAAAGTTTAAATTAGTCTACAAATGCTCAACTGTTAGTGCAGAAAAGTATTATATTTCAACATGGTGCAGGTCAAAGAAAACATTTGTATAGATCAGATTTGGCTTATAGGTGGCTAATTTTTTACCCTTAATCCAAACCATTTTTCCCCCAGAATTATCTATGAATTCCTCTTGAAATTTACACAATATGCCCACAAACTATAATCGCTCTCTTTTATTCCAAACCTTCCACTAGATTTTTAGCAATATCATCATTGAGACCCATTGCCTAGTATAGAAATCTTGAAACTATCTCTGTCATCTAATTCTTTGGTGGACTCCCTAATGTCAAAGTACTTTCCTCTGGTCAATTTTATTTTGTATATGTTTATATACACATTTAAGCCTTGTTAGCTCTTCACTGCCTTATGGGACTTTTCAAATCTGCTTTTAAAAGTTCCTAGGGGAGCACGCTTTCTTGGATTATACATGGGAGTTTAAGATGCTCCAAACTAAGTAAGGTTGAGCTTACTGTAGTATCCATTTTACTCACTTGTAAAGGGGTCAAAACACTTTGTCATGTTATTACAAATAAAACAATAAAATGTAAAATTTTCATTAATTTTCACAATAAAGTATAAGACTTTAACACTTTTTTGGCTTGCATCAGATTACTGCTGCAGATGTTGCTGACAGACCTGTTGGGGTACAAACTCACGTTATGCTTTTTGTATTATTATTTTGGCAAAAAGTTTGAAAAACGTTCTCTTAAGGACAAAATTCAAGCTATTTTCATGGCACCCAAAGCCTTCATAATTCGATCCTAATTCATCTTTTCTGTCTGGTCTGCATCTTTCCCTCTCACTTACACCATGCCCATATCATTCTGAGGTTTTTTGTGGTTTCCCAAACATACCAGACCCTCTCACTTCTTACTTTTGCACAAAATCTCTTCTCTATCTAGGGTAATTTCTTCAAGACTCAGGTCAAAAGTTGGCTTTTTGTGCAAGCTTCCCAGTTCTGAGGTCTTTAACCACTTTTCACTTACATTGTATTCTAATTACTTGCTAAATTTGTCTCTTTCATTACATTGTGAATTTCTGGAGAGCATAGACCTCCTTTTTAATCCCTAGTGTCTAGCAGAGTGCATGTTAATGATGGAAAAAATGAATGATGAAACTAGCTGTTGAATATATTAATTTTTTAAAAGTGTGTGTGTGAACAAAATCCCAGAAAATATCTTCCCTAACCATAATTTATTGAACGGGTTTGTGTTAGACCAGACTGTGAACTCTGTTAATAATGGTAATAGAAATTAGAAATAATTCAACCAAGTACTTGTTGGTAGTAATAAGTAATACTGTTCAATATTTTTTATGATTTAAACACCTTGAATATTAGTTCAGGAGAACATTTTTAACTATGCATTTTTGGTTTGCTCTTTAGATCCTCTGCTCTTCCTTCTTCACTCTGCTCTCTGTCTGAGGAAATTGGACAACTTGGACTGTGGCAGTAGGGCTCTTGTGTCTGGCCAGTGGGGAGTCCTGTGGACAATCTGAGGGAGGGAAGAGAATGAACTCGGGGTATTTAGTCTCTTGGCTCTCTCTCTGCAGTGGTCCAATATCTGCTCTCCTGTTTCTCCCTTGGGTTCCCATTGCTTTTAATATTTGATTTTTAAGTGCAGATATCAAATAAAATAGCAGCTTCACAGTTACTACTAAGCCAGAGTTGCTGCACTATACTTTGTGGTTCCCTTACACCCCTATCTCCATAAATAGCTCACATTTGAGTAGTTTGTTCAATTATCTTGATTTGACTCATATGATTCTCTTCTATATCTATGATTTCTTATTTTACAGACAAAATTCAGAGTGAATAAGAATGCCTTTTTCTGTTTGTTTTTTCACTACTTTACAACAGTAAGTTTTGTTCACCCTTAGGCAAGTATGTGTGAAAGACTAACTTAGCAATGAACAATGGTATGTTTTTACAAATATATCTTTATTCTAAACCATAATTCAAAATTATATAGATTGAAGTTGAATAGCATTTATATTTAAGAAAATTCCCTATTAAGTAGAATTATTTATTCAAGACAAAAATAAAGTTAAAATACATTAAAATATTTTTCAGGTTACAAGAAAGCTTTCATGAAAATTTTGTGCCTAAAACAATTAAAACTTAATTTTAAACTTTCTGAGGATAACAATTAATATCAACAGGAGGATATACATTAACAATTTAGATAATTTAAAAATATTTTTACATAAAATTAAAAATACACCAATAGTGATATAATTGTGAAATATCAATTTATTAATCTTTAAGACTATGAAAGAGAGGGTTTTTCTTTTAGCATTCTCATCATGGTTTCTTAGTGTGGATTCTTAATGATCCCTGAGCAAATCACTCTAGATTTTGTTCCAAAGTATTGAAATACAAATATATATTGAAATTTTGCTAAAACATTATATTCAGGGTTCATGCCCTGAGACTGCTTATAGGTAAAATTATTTTAAGATCCCTTTGGTATTTTCCTGAAGAATCCTTCTCAAGATTATGCCCAAATAGTTTTGCTTTTTCTACAATGTGCTTTATAGTGAAGGGCATGGCAGTGAAGTTTCCACATATAGCTCTTTAAGATTCAATGCATCGTATTTAAAGGTAACTTTAAAATACATTTTAATACAGAAATGAAATGAAATGAAAATATACTTTCAACCTGAATATATTTCCTACATTTATTTAGTCTCATTCCTTTCATTTTTCACATGTCAAATCTGTTTCATAAACTGTACTCTCTCTCTTTTAACCTTCCCAAATGATTGACCACATTCCACTATCTCTAGGTTAGTGACTGCCTTGCTAGGTTTCTGTTAAGTATGGCCTGTACGTGAAATTGATTGAACTTTTCATAGAGTCCAGTGTAGATTTTGTTTTCTTTCCTTTTGTGGCACTTTCATATACTACAGAAGTTTTGACAGCACTGGTGCTTATAATGTTTTGGGGAACACTTCACGTTTGCTAAGAATAACAAGTCTTTGAGAACACTAACCCATGAATGGACGTTCTGATGAATGTAGTCTAGAAGTCTGTCTGTAAAAAGAAATGCAGGTGATTAAATCATTTGGTGCAGTCAGGTTAAAGATATGAACTAACAGAAAACCCGAAGACAGCCAACATCCTAAATCAGTCACAACTAGAGAATCTTACTGACTGCTGACTCCAAATTCTAACAATCTTACTCCTGATGCTAAAACTTTTCTACTAAACCATTTCTACTGTGCTTTTTCTCACAGCACCTCCCTCAGTTCTCTTACTCTACATTTCCAAACTCCACTAATGGAACTGACACACACCCAAAATACACCTTGGTATTCACCCACTTCTGAGTCCATCTTGACTCATAAGAGAACCACTGAACAGCTTCAGACACTAATCTGATGACATTTAGCCTTAGCTACTCTTCTAGCCAGAGGCTCTGGAATGTAGACCTCAGAGTCACACTTACTGTTATCCCTAGGGCATCCAGTTCCTAGAGCACGGCTAATTAATAATTCAGTTCCTTTTAGCCTGTCTCCTTCTTTTCTCCTCCTTTCTAGATGTACAAAAGTGTTGCTTCTAAACATCCACCTACTAATTGGGGCCTTATTTTCCACCTAAAAACCTGTTGTGAATAGTGACCATTTCTTTTTTCTTCCTAAATTTCCTGGGCCATCAACCAGATTAACATCCACCTACTAATTAGACCCTTATTTTCCACCTACAAACCTGTTTTTGAATAGTGACCATTTTTTTTCTTCCTAAATTTCCTGGGCCATCAACCAGATTATAGCTGTGCTCTGCCTTCCTGCTGGGATCTAACACCTGCTGTTGCAAACCCCTTTTTGACTTTGTCTACATCCAAATTGTGTTTATCACATTCTTTGTACATTGTTCATACTACCTCCTACATCCCTGTCTCTTTCAACTGCACTTTGTAGTCAATCTTACAATAAATTTAACTAGTGCATTCTAAACATAATCTCCACACCTGTTCTGCCCTGTTGGGCTTAGATTAATGTCCAAGTGGCTTTACCATTTCCACTCTTATGTTTGCCTCATCAGAACTCCACTTCTCACAGCCCAGTCCAACGTAAGACATATCCACACACCCTTTTTCCCTTGTTCCCTTAATCAACTCCACAGCACACTGTGTTATTCTAAGCACCCTGAGCTCTCTACTTCTGCTGCCAGTGTACTTATTATTGCAACAACAACAAAAAAGTCACAAAATTGCCAATGAAATAAACTTCAGATTCATTGTTGTTCTTCAGATAGACTTTGGTTGTAATTTCTGTGTCCATTAGAGGCTGTTTCACACTTTTTGGCTTCATTCCAGCTTCTAAGAACATTTCTGCTCCTGTCACCATTGCTTCCAATCTCCTATCCCCTCCTCCCCTGCCTCCCGCCCCTCTTGTACTTACTCTCTTAGCAAATAAACAACATAGCTTTTACTTTTGCTAAAAGAACTATGGATATCCCTCCAAGGGGACTCCCTGAAAAGCCTTTAATGCTCCTAATATTTTTCACAATTAGATCATATATATTTCAGATGGGGTCTCGTTCTGTTGCCCAGGCTAGAGTACAGTGGCACAATCATAGCTTACCACAGCTTCAAACTCCAAGGCTCAAGTGATCCTCCTGCCTCGGCCTCCTGAATAGCTGGAACAACATGCATGTGCTACCATGCCCTGTTAATTTTTAAATTTTTATGTAGAGACTGGGTCTCACTATGCTGCCTACGCTAGTCTTGAATTCCGGGGCTCAAGTGATCCTCCCATCTTGGCCTCCCAGAGTGCTGGGATTACAGGCATGAGCCACTGTGCCTGACCTTTTCTCTCTATCTCTATCTATCTATCTATCTATCTATCTATCTATCTATCTATCTATCTATGTCTAACAGAAAGAAGTGCCTACCACCATTCCCCAAAACTTCTTTATAATTCTCCAATTTTCATAATTATATTTACTGATGTAGTTCTCTCCCTTTAATTTAAATTTCAGTCTACATATTTCATCTTGGTCACCAGACAAGTTGAAATATTCCCTTTATTTAACTTTGAGTACCCTTTGAACTTCTATGAAATCTCTTTTCTTCCCTTCATCACTGAGAATGACTGTAGTTTTCACTCATTCTCCTTCTAACTCGTTATATCTCAGCCACTTATTTTTTTCTTTATGTTATATAAACTGTACACAATATATATAACTAATTAAAAATATTATAAGCATACAAATGCCCATCCAGTTTAAGAAATAGATAATTACCAACATAATTGAATGAACTTTTGCCAATTGCCTCCCTTTCTTCTGTCCTAGAGGTAATCACTATTCTAAATTTTGTGATACTTATTTCCTTGTTTTTTCTTTATGGCTTTACCAAGTCTGTGTGTGCATCCCTAATTATTATATTGTTTCTATTAATGCAATATTTGTCATAACATTTTTTTCACACCAGCAGACACCCCTTTGGTGTGGTTTCATAGCCTTTGTCCTTACTGTCATAGTGTTTATCACATTAATTTTCTGCCAATACCTTAGACTATGAGGTCTTTGTATATTTTATTTCTTTATTCCCAGAACCTAATCAATGCACAGAGCATAGTAGGCATTCCATAAATATTAGTTAAATGAATTAGTAAAAGAAGAAATTGGGGGCACAACCTCTTTGCAGGTTCAGAGTTTCTGCATTTTTATATTAAAACATTTAAGTAGATTAATACATTTTTAGCACAAAGATTTTCCATTATAAGGATTGAAACAAAAAGCATGTTCTAGTTAAATTTCTCTTAAATAATCCCAGTTCTGCCACTAATTGACTGCCACCTTGGGCCATTTACTTAACCTCTTGGTCCTCTGTTACCTAATCTGTAAAATGAGGTTGGACTAAATGATCTCCAAGGTCCTTTTCCAGCTGTGAAATTCTATGATTGTCATCAATGATTGTATAAATAAAAAATTCAATTAACAGGAACATCTTAATCCCTAAGCATTATCATTAAATTGAGATTTTACTTTTTCAAAGAGCAATTATTTTATATACACAGTAGGAAAAGAAAGTGTTCACATGTCTTCCTTTCTAGCCACAATTCTACTTCATCAACAAATTCCTTTTTATATAACGTGAATGATGTGCTTCCTCGTCTAATACGGGAACTACTCTCCCTTTGAAGGGGCATCATTGAGAGGTCTCGTCTATATTTAATCGATGAATTCATTACCTAGCTCAGAATAGATGTGTCACTTGTCTTACCCAAGTCTAATGATATCTGCTAGGCTCTCCTCAAAAATCTAATGAGACACTGTGGACTCTACATAGTAGGGGGCCAACATGAGAAAATTTCTTGGATCTTGGACTACAGACCTTGGCCTTCATGTGCTCCTGAACCAGTGCAAACCCATTTTTCTCCAACTAACCCATCTTTTTATTTCATCATGCTCTGTTCTTTGCTCTACCTCCTCCCTCTTGCTACTCTATCTTCCCTCCTATCCCTAAATTCCATGGAAAGATTTCTGGGTAATGTCCTTTGCTTCCTTAGCCCACATAGGAACTTCCTTCTACGAATCTTTCCCTTGAGAGAAACTCTTCAACCTGTATGTTACTGATACAAGGTAAGAAGCTGGGCATGTATATAATGTAATCACAGAACAAAAAAAATAATTTAAATATAAAGAGTAATACATGGTCTTTCTAAAATTTTTAACAGCTTTAATGTGGTATAAATGACATACAATAAACTTTATATATGTAAAATGTACATTTTGATAAGTTTTGACATATTTATATACTTATGCATCCATCAACAGAATCAAGATAATTAATATATCTTTTATTCCTTGAACTAATCTCATGTCCTTTCATGATTCCTACTTTTCACCCTTCCCCACATTTCTCTTACCTTCCCCACAATCCAGAGAGTTCCCATCTGCTTTGAAATATTATAAATTATCTTGCATTTTCTAACATTTTATGTAGATTGAATCATAGTATATGCATGCTATTTGTCTGACTTCTTTCATTCAACATATTTTGAGAGTCATCCACATTGTTGCAAATATCAGTACCTAGTTCATTCCAGTTTGTTGTTGAGTAGTATTCTACTGAATGGAATTGTCACAATTTATCTGTTCATCTGTTGGTGGGCATTTGGGTTATTTTCAGTTTTGGCTATTATAAGTTAAATTATTATGAACATTTGTGTTCGAGTCTTTGTACAGATATATACTTTTCTCTCATTTGAATAAATACTAGAAGTGGCATGGCTAGAACATATGTTAATTATTTTAAGAAATAGCCAAATAATTTTCCCAACTAGTTGTACTACTTTACAAGCAGCATTTTATAAGTGTTCTAGTTCCTCCACATTCTCCTAATGCTTAGTATTGTCAGACTTGATTATAGCCATTCTATTATAATTGATGTGTAGTGGTGCCTCACTATGTGCCTATTATTTAGAATATATAAAAAATTAAAACTTCAGTAATAAAAAGACAAATAACTTAATAAAATGGAGAAAATGTTTAAATAGACACCTCACCAGTGAACATATACTGACAGAAACTATGTGCATAAAATGATGTTTGGCAACATTAGTCATTAGGAAAATTCAAATTATCATAGATATTTTCATTTATATAAGAAGTAATTGACATGAATGACCACTTACAAAGTTTCCTACTATTTTCCTACCTCATTGTACATTGTTAATGTCATATGACATATGCAATTTAATTCTGTTTTTGCCCTAATGTAGTATGGATGAATTTAGTGTATAAATATTTATGTTTTAGATTATGTCCTTGTTATAGATTACCAACAATGAATTATATGTATGAATACATATATTCAAGTTACTTTTCATAAACATTGTACTATGAATACAATTTCCATCAACTGAATGAGACTTCCTCTTTTTATAAACTTTGTAAAAGTATTAATTTCTAAAAATCTTTGCAAATCTATTTGTTGAAAACTTGATTTTAATTTTAATTAAAATGTCTCTTATTACTCTTAATAATCAGATTTTTATATATTTATTACATGAAATTCCTTTTTCATAAATTGTGTCCCATGTCCTTTTACTCATTTATCTATTGCCTCAATTTTTCCTTGATTGATTGCATAAACTCCGTGCATTAAAGTCATTAAACCTTTTTCCATTGCAAATATTTCTCTAGTTTATCTTTTAATAATGTTTTTGATAATCTTTTAATTTACCATTAAAATTTCAAGTTCCCAATGTATTAACTGTATCCCTCATGGTTTATTTCAATAGTTTTAAACATAGAAAATTTTAGGCCGGGCACGGTGGATCACGCCTGTAATCCTAGCACTCTGGGAGGCTGAGGCGGGCGGATTGCTCAAGGTCAGGAGTTCAAAACCAGCCTGATCAAGAGTGAGACCCCGTCTCTACTAAACATAGAAAGAAATTAATTGGCCAACTAAAAATATATATAGAAAAAATTAGCCGGGCATGGTGGCGCATGCCTGTAGTCCCAGCTACTCGGGAGGCTGAGGCAGAAGGATTGCTCGAGCCCAGGAGATTGAGGTTGCTGTGAGCTAGGCTGACGCCACGGCACTCACTCTAGCCTGGGCAACAGAGTGAGACTCTGTCTCAAAAAAAAAAAAAGAAAAGAAAATTTTAATCATATGCTTTAGGTTTTTTATTGCTTGATATTTTATATTGACTTTTAATAAAATATAAAATGTTTTATATTTTATTTTTGTTGTTTGTTCTTTATTATTTATGTTTTATTGTGTCATGGAGTATTGGACAAAGAAAGAATCTTAATTCTTGTTTTTTTATTACCTAACCATTTGTTCAAGGTCCTTGGTAGATTAGTCTATTCTTTCCTCATTGTTTTCTATATTTTCTTTATCACAAATTTGTTTTTATAAACTAGTCTCTATTTGGGGACTATTTGTTCTAAATGCTCACACTGAATTATAATAATTTTTAGAAATTTTTTAATCTCTTAAACATATCTTCTCTTATGCACACACTATACCATTTTATATAAAAAGTTGAACATCCATGGATTTTGATATCCACAGGGGTTTGTAGAACAAATTCCCCATGAATACCAAGGGACCACTATACTTTCAATTATTTAAAATGGTATACAGAAAAGCTATACCATTTTGTACGTTTATTTCATTTTAAGCAATCTCATTTAATTTTCTTGTTAATTTTAGTAGTGTTTCTATCAATTCTTTTAAATTTCCTATCTATATAAACATATTATCCAGAAAAATTATTTTTGTTTATTTTATTATATTTAGACTTTTACTCCTTAAGTTCTATTTTTGATTGATTGTATTAACTAAAATTTCCAAAAGCATTTCAAATTATAACTATTTTACCAATAATTCTTGTTTTTTCTTCTGATTCTATTAGTCTTTTACATTTAGTATTTAATTAGCCAAGTTTTAGATCTCCCTTTTTAAATTTAAAATTTTAAAGCCAGTAGTAAGGTTTGCTCAAAATTACTTGAAATACCAGAATTCTTCCTCACTTGATCAGTTAGTGATTGTCTAAATATCATGTGTAGGTAATAAAAAGAGTTATAGTATGTCAAAATGTCAATTATATCCTCCAAATTACCATTACCTTCATAAACTGAGTTTTTATTTCTAATCAAATCTATAAAAGGGTCAAATAAATTAACTAATGGATATATTCAATTAACAAGAAATCATTTATTTCCTCTTTGTTATGCAGAGTTATGAGCACCTACTCTACCCTTCAACCATTATAACGGATGACTGGGAATGATAAATAGCATGGCCTCTACCTTTAAGTGTCGATTTTGGTGAGTCATTCACCCTTCTGCCTTATTAGGTTATTGAATATTACATATTTCTTTATTTAAAAAGTATATGGAATATTTAGCTAAAGTCAACACCTTTGTGAATTTGAGTAAATGACTTCCCTTTTCCTAGTTTTCTTACCTCATTTATTCATAAAGGATTCAAGATAGGTTATGCCTATTATCTTTTTCATATAAACATTCTTTCATTTTATAATAATCTATAAATAATAAGCCATAAAAATGTGAAATATATATAATAAAGCAGTCATTATGGTATCATATTGATACCATAGAGCTTTAGGATCAGACTATTCTATATCAAAATTCTTGTATTACCTTTTCCTATATGTATACCATTATATTAATTATTAAAACTCTATGAGTCAGAATTTTATTAGTATAAATTGAAAATATTAGTTCATACTTGTTATGTTTGTCATGAGGACTGGGTAACAAAAAATCTTTTACTATGTAGAGTTGTATCTGGTAGAGTCCCAACAAGAAGCAGATGACACACTTGAAATAGGTTAATTCTAGGATGATTTATTTACAGAGGTATTAATTATAAAGGTGTAGGTGTATGGTAACAACAATGAATATTTCAATAACCTAGACCTTAGTAGCAGCCAAATTATTATCACACCTAGGCCTAGGAGGAATAGGGGAGGAAGCAGTTTTGGGAGCCTGGAGGGACAGAGTAATATAATCATGGCCTTGAGGGAATAAATGACCATTGGTGGAGGGACACAGCCTAAGACAGAAGTAAATCTCATCCAGAATGATATAAGGTGGGTTAACTGACTAATTAATCAAATCTGGGCTCCAATATTTTGAATCTAATAGTACCTATGTTGTCCATATATCTTCATAAAAACATATCCAAAGAAGGCTCTTCATATTAGAATTTAATGAAGGTGGCAAATTTATTTGTCCAGAGTAACAGAGTCCATTAATCAAAGGAAAACTAGATTTAATTTTTAGCATACTCAAGCAAGATCTATAATAGATGTATTATAGGTTCTGATATCACTTTCCAGATTCCCCTCACATTAAGACTTGTGATATTCATTTAACAATGTGATATGGTCCAATTTGGGTTCTGATTTTTCTGCCCCAAGTTTCTTTTGCTGGAATCTGCCTGAGCCAGCTTCAGGCTTCGTAATACAAGGCTCTCAGTCTTTTCCTGTCTTTTCTCCTTCCCCCCCTCAGTGTGTAATCTTTAAGTACTGGATCTTTATCAATTGATTTCTACAGAAAGCTGTGCTTCACTTCAATCTGTTCTGGAAACTGCTGCCGGGGAGTAGATTCCAGCTGCACTCTGCCCTTCTATTCTGAGTGTTCTGTGTCTCCTGGCAGCTGCTTTCTCTTCGTAGAATTAGCATTCTCTTTTTTACTTTGATGATGCATGAGGGTTTTTCAGCCCCTTGTGTTTAAAAAAGTCACTTCCCCTGTGGAGTCCGAATGAGATCTGCTGTTGCAGGGAAACATGGGTGCCATGATGCTGTTTTGGGCAGCAGACGCTTAAGGCACTGTTCTTTAATTACTTCCCCTCGTGTCTGTCAGGAGGAAATTAACAGAAGTGGATGATACAATGAAAACAATTCTGGGGTAAAAATTTTAACTCTGGGCTACGGTAGGTTTGTCCATTTTCTAGCTATGCAATTTGGAAAAATTACTTAACTTTTTGAACCTCAGCTTTCTTTTTCCTCATTTGGAGAAATGAAATAATACTCTGCTCTGCTTAACCCACATGATTATTAGGTGGCTCAAATGAGATAATGTATATGATGTGATTTGCAAACTATAAAGTAGAAGAGATTATTACTCTCTGGAAAATGCATATTCTTGAGCCTTTGGAAACAGCACAGTATGTTATGTAAATTGATATTGAGTGTGAGTTCATGTTTTCCCACCTGACTAGCCAAATGAAAAAGACATTTATTTCTCATGAAATCCCAAGGCATTTTAACCAAACTTTCTTTGGTATAGTTAATATAATTCTAAGAATTAATAAGCAGCATTTAGAGTAATTGCAGATATAACACTGTACAAGTCAAATCATAATCATGTTCATTTTACACTGATAAATTTTCTTAGAGTAGAGTGTAACTTTGCTATTCATGACTTACTGGAACAGTTTTTGTGCCTCCATGTAATTTTTCCTTAAGGTATAAAATTTCAAAAATTATTATATTGACTTGAATCAAGAAATTGTATGACCTTCATTAAAGACAATGACTACTATTAATATATTAATGGTGGAATTGCTTTACACTGTTCAAATGAATCAGTCTACTGCATGGTTGTTTGGATCTTTAAAAGTTTATGTGAGTTAAAATTTTATTAGAGAACATTATTTTGCTTGTATTTCTTTTTTATAAACCAAATCATAATAATTACATTACTATTGCTTAATATTATATATCTACTATTGGTAATTAGATTCTGTACTATTTCTCAATGTCTAGCAAAGAGGATTTTAAACAGGATAATAAGGATATTAAATCAATACTATAAACACTAATATTTCTACCACTGTTTTAGAATTGTAAAGTAATTATCTCACTTTACTTTCTCTATTTCAATCAGAACACTTAAATATATTTATGAACATATGAGCATTTTCACACAATATTCACATGTTTTTGTTGTATTTTTGTCATCTGCTATTTTGAAGTATTTAATGGCATTCAATGAGTGCTTACTATATGTCTTGTCTGGCAGTAGACACCAGGCGCTGTGTGAAGTAAATTTAAAAAAAAATGTTTTTCTCATGAGGGTTACCTAGAAAGAAATTGAGAGAGCAGATATAAACACACGGCCAAATGATGAAATAAGACACTTTCATATGGTAATATGTTCTGTAATAGAAACACTGAAATGTAGGATCAGAAGTGGCTGTGGTAGACAGAGTGATAGAGCTGCTATAAGTGAGATGGCCAAAGAAGGCGGCTTTTAGCAGGTGACAATTGAGCTGAGATATGAATTATTATAAAGGGCTAGGATTTTGAAGAACTGGGGCAAGGAATATATAGAATTTAAGAAGAATATAAAAAGTCCTTGATGAGAGAATGAACTTGGCAAAAAAAGTCTGTTTAGCTGGAGTGTGGTGAATGGTTACATAGGTAGAGACCAAATCAAGCAGTATAAGATAGGCTAAGACAGTGAGTTTAGATTTTATTCTAATTATAATGAAAAGCCATTGGAATGATTTAAATAGAGGGGTGACATGACTTGTTTTACATTTGTTGTTGTTGTTGTTGTTTGAGACAGGGTCTTGCTCTGTTGCCTGGGCTAGAGTGCAGTGGAATCATCATAGCTCACTGCCACATCAAACTCTTGGGCTCAAGCAATTCCCCTGCCTCAGTCCCCCAAGTAGCTGGGACTATAAGCACGCACCACCATGCCCAGCAAATTTTTCTATTTTTTGTAGAGATGGGGGTCTTACTCTTGCTCAGGCTGGTCTCGAACTCCTGGCCTCAAGCAATTCTCTCACCTCAGCCTCCCAAACTGCTAGGATAACAGGCCTGAGCCAGGGCATCCCTCTTGATTTATATTTTTGAAAGATTTCCCTGACTAGCGCATGAAAAATAAGGCACATGAAAGTCAATAATGGAATCTGAAAAACAGTTTAGAAGGCTGTTATATTATTCCAGGTTAGAATGGTCAGATTTGAGAAGTATAGCCACTACATCTTTCTGGATGATGGGATGTGGGAGGTAACAAAAGAGATGAATCAATTTTGCCTTTTACATTGAGTGAGGGCATGTAAAAGGAGAAGCAGTTTAGGAGTATGGTAGATCTGGGGATGAGGTTGAATCAAAATTTTTGTTTTGAAGTTGTTAATTTTGAGAGGCCTATTGGCGTCCCAAATAGAAATGCTGAGTATTTGGGCATATTATTCTAGAATATGCATTATTCATCCTAATGAAAGAGACTATTAAGTCAAGTTAATTAATCATTAGAAAAATAACATTTTTGAGCAATGTGTACTAAGATCTTTTGGTGTGATAATTTAGAATATCCTCTCAACAAACTGTGCAGTGCTTATTATGTCTCACGATTTTAAAGTGAGAGAACCTACATGGTGCTAGAGCTTAAAGATTTAAATTCAGGTACGTTATACTCCAAACTTCATACCATTTCCAATAAAATCCACTGACTTCCAAATATTATTATTATTATTTGTGTTCATAACACTTATTTAGCAGAAACTTGAAAATACTAAATAAAGCTATTTGGATTTTTTGGCATGATGGATCTACTCCTCTATAATAAAGCTACTCTTGCCACCATTTCCACAAACTAACTGACAGACCATTTTCAAGTTTCCTTGCACTTACCCCAGTTTTACATTTCACTACCAATTATACAGCATGGTAGCTAATATGGATTCTGAGAAATATAATTCATCAAAAGTACAGCTAATTTATAAACATTCAAGTTTAAGTGTGAATTTTAGAATGTAATGTCAACAGTGACCTTAGAAGGCATTTATCTTTTCCTGTACCTGTTTAGTAATTTGTTCTGTGGTATTTTTTAATAAGTCAGAGGGAACTGAGAAATAGGAAAAATGAGAAAGTTAGAATACCTATTTGTATGGTATTTTTCAATATTTGAGTTTATTCACTTAATCATTAGCTAACAAAATTTATTAGAATAGGTTTTGTCACAGCCCAAACACAATTTTAATTAACTGATAATCCATTTAATACCTATGTTTATTATTACTCTAGGAACTTCATGTGGGAAGATCAGGGCACTATTCTGTTTTTTTGTTTTTGTTTTGTGTGTGTGTTTCTCATCACAGCATTTCTTGCACTAGTAGAGTTCTTGGCATATTGTAAGTGCTAAATAAGCACTTGCTGAATTAATAAAGAGAATAGAAAAAACTATATTTTTTCTTTCTACCTCCACTTAATAGTTCATCTTCCATACATTATCCTTCAAATATTTAATGAAAGTCCTGTGTAAGTGACTACAGTGGCTTCAATGGTGGCCCCCAAAAGATACATTCACTTTCTAATCCTAGGAACCTGTGAATGTGATCTGATTTGGAAAAATGGTCCTTGCAGGTGTGATTAAGTTAAAGATTAAGATAAGATCATCCTGGATTATCCAATGACAAGTGTCCTTATCAGCAACCCACAGAGGTGAAACACAAACAGAAAAGAAAAGAAGACCATGTGAAGACAGAGGCAGAGATTGGAGTTATGCGATCACAAGCCAAAGAATTTCTGGAGCCATCAGAAACTAAAAGAGCAAGGAAGGATTCTCCCTTAGGGCCTCTAAAGGAATATGACACCTTGATTTTGGACTTCTGGCCTCCAGAACTATAAGTAAATAAATTCTTGTTGTTTTAAGCCACTTGGTTTTTGGAATTTGTTGCAGCAGTCTCAGAAAATGATACAATACAATGACCAAGCAGCAAGTTCAAGGATAGAAGGATTTGGGTTCTAATTATGGTTCCATCTTGTATTGGTTCTCTGACCTTGAGCAAGTGACATAGCCTATTGAACATCAATTTCCGCATCTGTAGGAGAAGGGTAACAACAACTGCCATGTATCATTCCCAAGTATAAATAAAATAATTCATATTAACAGTAAAAATCTATGCAAAAAGTTTTATACAAATAGAAGTTCTTATATTCTCCTCTCAGAGCTGAGTCTCTTTGGGGCCTTCATCTTTTTCTCATATGGCATAACATCCAAATTTATCATCAAAATGGTTATATTCTTATTAAAGGATAAGTGTGTTCTGAATATAGAAGGGTTTTGTTTTGTTTTGCTTTGTTTTGTGACAGGATCTCACTCTGTTGCCTGGGCAAGAGTGCAGTAGTGTGATCATAGCTCACTGCAACCTGTAACTCCTGGGCTCATGTGATACTCCCAGCTTAACGACCTGAGCAACTAGAACTACAGGTGTGTATCACCAAGCCAGGTTAATTTTCAAAATTTTTTGTAAAGATGGGATCTGGCTATTTTGCTCATGATGGTCTTGAAATCCTTGGGCTCAACCAATCCTCTTACCTCAGCCTCCGAAAATGCTAGGATTTAGGCATGAGCCACTGCATCCTGCCTGAAAATAGGTTTTAATTATCAGAATGTATGAGATAAGTCAATTTAAGTTGAGAGAAAGTGAGAGAGAGTAAAAGAAGGTAAGAGAAGAAGAAGTAGGAGGAGGTGGAGGAGAAGAAGGAGAAAGATGGACAAGGAAGAGGAAGAACAGGAAGAGGAGAGTAAGAGAGAGAAAAGGGGAGGAAAGTGGGGAGAGAAATTTATAAGAGAAACAAGCCTGACATTTGAGCCAATGCCACAAAACTATATTAGAAAATAAGCACAAATTTTATTTTTATTGATAGTTTAGAAATTGCAAAAAAAAGTGGAAGCAACAAAAACACTGATCAATAGGAGAAATAGAAAACTAAATGGTATTAAATTTATATAATAAAATATTATTTAGAGATAAAGCAAAAGAGTTAGATCTTGATGTACCAAAGGGACTGAATTTAAAAAGCTGATATTTAGTAAAAAATAACAAGGTGCATAATTATACAAAAATTATGGTATCATTTATACAAAGTGTATAAACACACAGAACAATGGCATATATTATATGTGAATACATGCATGTGTATTAAAAGAATTTTTTAAAAACGTGGACAGGACTAATGTACATCAATTTCTGGAAGCTGGCTCATGGAGCAAGGTTAAGGGAATGAGATTAGCAAATGTTAAAAACAGGCTTGAGGTGTAGCTATTAATATGATGTGTAATTATGAAGTAGAAGAGAGAAAGAGTAAAAGAAAGAAGGGGGTGAGGAAGGGAGAGAGGAAGAAAAAAGAGAAGGAAAGATAGCTAATGCAAACATAGAAAACTTACAATTGTTAAATCCAAGTGGTGAGTTCTTGGACATTTTTGGAGCTTTTTATATCATTGAAATATTTTTATCATAACTTTACTGGGACAGAATCAGAATATATGCTCTTTGGGGTTAAACATTTATTTTACTAAAATGCTGTATGTTGTATTATTATTATATATACAGTGCCAAATCAGTATTAAAAATACTCTCAAAATAGCTCAGTCCGTAAATAAGTTTATCTTTATTCTTACTCTTTAGACCTATATCTTAGTTTCATTTATTTCTAGTATATGAAATTGCTTTTGTGTTTTCTTTCTGCTGCCAAACAGGGGAAGCCTTTACAGTCTAAGCACTTTATTTATTACTGTGTTTTAAAGGATTGATTCAAAAAAGGAGAGGACACATACACTGGTCTATACTTTTCATTAATCTAGTAAATGATACTCTCCATTCACTAAGTGGAATTGTCTTAGAATTTGACTTTGCAAGAGGCAAATAGACATAATGTGATGTAAGCAATAGTATTTTTGAAATACAATAAATTTCCAGAAGATCAAACACACTCATATTCACATATAAGCATTTAATTTTGCTCCAAAGTCTATATAATTGACATTTGTAATAGTCTTCTTCCTATAATCCTATAACACATCCCTCTTGCTGTGATAGTCTTTACTATCGGTACGTGGCTAGAGTTACATCATGGGTTTGATGGTGTGGTTATAATTCCCCTCACTCCATTACTCTAATTTAGTTTCTTTACTTAAGTGAATGATGCCCTGAGCCAACATAAATCTGTGTTTAGGATACCATTTTGTTTAGGAATGTTGTAAAGTGGTCCAAAATAGTTGAGAGACAGCATAATACCGATTTTAAATTTTATAAAGTCTGGTTATGAAAAACAGTTATCTAAAAGTAGTTCAACTTTATTGTAACTGTCCCTACCAATGTAAGAGGCCACCGTTGCTTAGACAGAGAGTCATTATATGTCCTGTTGAGGTTGACTTGCATATTTCCTAGTAGAGATATACATGTTGCTCCCATTGGGAGGCAGTAAGGAAGAAGGGGAGCTATAAAAGAAAAAGGCCCTCTACCAGAGATGTGTTTGCTTTAAATATAACAGAGTTACATGGCTCATTCTGACACTTTTACTTGGAATCTGAAGTTGAAACTTATTTTGCTGCACAAAACCATTAACAGATTAAAACCTATTCAGTGTGTTTATAAAAAAAGAAACCATAAGTTTTATATGAGTACTATATAAACTTGATATTAAAATGTATAATTAAAAAACTCAGCAAATTAAAAAAAGAACCTGGAAAACATGATATTCATTTTTTATTGTTAATTTAATGTAATGAGCATGTAACTCTATATCTTATTGTTGAAAGACCACACATTACAGGTAAAGCAGAATTAAAATGATTTAACATGTGCATTAATACATTGTTAGTATGATATTCACTTTCATCTTATGTTACTTTCTTTATGTTTGTGAGAAAAAATCCAAAAGATGCTTGTTGGCATTGAAGAGCAAGATGGCTAATTGGCATGCACAATGATGGTTTTTCTTGCTTTTGCCCTTAGTTGATTTTTTTTTCTCTTGAGTCTTTCATTGTTTATAAAATACCACTAATCTTTTATTTAGGATCTCTTACCTTAAATCAGGTTTATAGGAAATACTTTCATTCATATATATATATATATATATGTTTGTGTGTGTGTGTGTGTAATTTTTTTTTGCAGTGGATTCACTTGTCCAGTAAATATGGTTGATGAAAGAGTTTCTGGCAATTCATGAAAGAACAGGCTGTGGGGATCCTCATTAATCTTCTAATAGTTTCTGCTGTCGTCCCTCCTTAAAGTTCCTTGCCTTGTAAAGCATTTGTGGTAAAGCAAGAACACTTTTGCTTTCCACTAAGCAATGTCATCCAGCCAGATCCCAACAAAAGCCACAGCTTCCTTTCAAATAGTTTCAGCCTCAGCTGCATTATTGGCTGGGGTTTTGAGCCCTGAAAGGGAGACGCTATTTGTTTAACTGTGCTTCACAATACAAACAAGCCGAGAAAATACAACTCTTCTGGTCTTCTTTTGTGTCCCTTGATAGTAATATGGTTTTACTCTCAGTGACTGCAAAATTACTTTGCAAACAGATGTTAGGCTTTTTTTCTTAAGTTTGTAACATGTCGTTAAATACTGTACCTTGATAACATAGCTGTGTTTAGAGTTATAAGACTAAAGAGAGTATCTTACTAGTTACGTTAACAATAACATATGGACAGTCTGAAAATGAGTTCCATATTAAGCCACAAATGTGAGTCACTATGAATTAAAATTTAATAAAGTATTTAAGAAAAATAATTTCTGACCAGCTTTCAGTGTATTTCCTGTTTACACTATTAGTCAATAAACATCTTTAATTGCAAGGTTAAGTTTATAGGGTAAAGGGAAAGCATATCTAAGCACTACCAAAAATTTGCCCTCAAGACCCGAGAAGAATTGTAATATATAAAACTTTAGTTACAATGTTCTAGGACCATTGAAAGAAATGACAATTTATAAAAGAGAAAACAATGAGACTCACGTAGAACAATGCCTTAGTTATTTGACATATTCTCTGTATGCTCTGGAAAGCTGCAAATATAATTCTTTGTAATATGATCTCTTTAGGAAGAAGATCAACTTGAAACAGATTACCATTTTCTTGATTAAAAACAAAAACATACATTGGAGCAAAACCACCACCTAAAATTTGTTGTAATGTAGGAAGGACGATTTACATACGCAGCTGTAATCCTTCACAAAATTTTGCATTTCTATTTTTTTATTTTACTTGGGATTCAAGTGCTCAGGTGATAAGCATTTATAGGGCAACCAATCCTGGGAAAAAGGGAAGTATAAGATATATATGTACACACACACACATATCAACCAACTAGTAAATATTAGATAGTATCAATTATTTCTAAGAGAGAAAAATAAAAGACTACAAATGATATGCAAAATTCAAATGGTTGATGCTTGCTTTTAAGACTCATGTGTAGCACACACTGAATTTTGGTTTCCAAAGTGTAGTCTTACAACTAGCAGTCTCAGCACCACCCGGGAACTTCTTAAAATTGCAGATTCTTCAGCCCTATTTGAGGACTTCTGAATCAGGAACTCTGGGGTGGGGTTCCCAGTAAGCTGTTTTAACAAGCATCCAGATGATCTGATACACACTAACATCTGAGAACTATTGCTTTATGTAGCATATAAACTTGACAAGAACAAATTCTGAGCCTAAATCAGTGTAGTCTTCTTAAATTTGAAATCCAGAGGAAGTGCAAGCTAACCCTTGCTTACTTTATAAAGTCAAGATAAGGATCTCTTGTTTCATTATCCATCTTGTATTTCTGAAACAAGCATATTTTGGAAATTACATGAAGAATACATTTACTGTTCAAAGACAAGATTTTATTTTGTAAATATCTTTAATAGGAGGTGTGACTCAGATGTACACTCCTTCAGAATCACTTTAGCAGTGTCTGTGGAGAATTTTAGTAAAGAATCAGACCTGGTTCATTGTTTTCTTTTATTTCAAAGTATTACAGGGATATAAATATTTTTGATTACATGTATCACTTTTATAATGCTTGAGTTATAAGTGTGCACATCACACATATAGTGTTCATTGTACCTGTAGGTAGGTTTTTGCCAATCTCCTCCTTCCCCTTCCCCCCTGATTGATTTCCATTAAGTTTTACATCCCTCTATGCACATGTTTGCTCATCAGTTAGTTCCAATTTAATAATGAGTACATGTGGTCTTTGTTTTTACATTCTTTAGGTACTTCGTTTAGGATAATGGTCTCCAGTTCCAACCAAATTGTTGCAAAAGGCATTAATTCATCCTTATTCATGGCTGAGTAGTATTCCATGGTATACATATACCACATTTTTTTAATCCACTCATTAATTGATGGGTACTTGGGCTGATTCCACATCTTTGCATTTGTGAAATATGCTGCAATAAAGATTTGAGTGCAGGTGTCTTTTTGATAAAATGACTTCTTTTCCTTTGGGTAAATAGCCAGTAGTGGGATTGCTGGGTCAAATGGTAGGTCTACTTTTAGTTCTTTCAGGTATCTCCATACTGTTTTCCATAGAAGGTACTTCGTTTGGAACCAGAGAAGAGCCGAGATAGCCAAAGCAATCTTAAGGAAAAAGAACAAATCTAAAAGCATAGTATTACTAGACTTCAAACTATTCTATCAGGCTATAGTATCCAAAACAGCATGGATTGGCATAAAAATAAAGACAAAGATCAATAGAACAGGACAGAAAACTCAGATATAAAACTATCCACATACAGCCATCTGATAATTGACAAGGCAGACAAAATTATGCACTGGGAAAAAGAATCCTTATTCATTATTTGTGCATATATATCTAGCTTTTTCCTCCCCCCTTCCAAGTAACATACTTTTTGCAAGATAGTCCTACTATAAAGATGCATGCATCAATCTCCCCAAACTACTGAACTCTGCTTAATAGTCTAGTAAAATAGCTATGGCAAAAGAAGAATATCAAATTTTAAACACAATTTTCTGGTAATTTTGTAGGATTATAGTGAGTTCAGTGAGCTGGTGGTAGGCTTTGAAAAAACTTCCTCATGCCTATCTATATTTCTGCTAGACACAGGCTATAATCTAGTAATAAGTACATTCAAAAACCAATTTATTTTACTCTGTAGATGTACATTTAAATGTTTTCTATTCTGCTAATGATTAAATGTTAATATTGATTGTCATATAAGAGAGTAGATTATTTATAAACCTGAGGAACGTAGACAAAATACTTAATTTGCTTGTGTTTCAGTTGTCTCATCTATAACAGGGATAAATTTATATCTAATTTATTTCCTGATATTGGGTATCCCTTGAGCAAAAAATGAGATTTAGAAAAACACAGCAATTAAAACAGTTTCTGGCACAACCATTCACTTAATATTAGCTATCACTATTATAAGTTGAGTATTCCTTATCCTAAATGTTTCTGACCAGTTTTTGGATTTGGGATTTTTTTTCAGATTTTGGTATATTTGCAGGTACATAATGAGATATGACAGGGATGGGACCTAAGTATAAAAACAAAATTTGTTTATGTTTCTTATACACAGCCTGAAGGCAATTTTAAATAATATTTTTAATAATTTTGTGTACCTGTCACATGAGGTCAAGCATGGAATTTGCCAATGTGGTATCGTATCAGGATTCAAAAATTTTGGGATTTAGGAGCATTTTGGATTATAGATTTTTAGATTAGGAGGCTCAATTTATATAATTTTTATCTTACCATTTCATAATTTATTTCTGAAATCAGGAACTTAAAGAAGTAGCCTATTGTGGTGTGATATTGAGTCTTAGAAAAGCACTTTTTAAACATTGGGGAATAGATTTATATTTTTTTAAATATTCAATATTAAAATTTATCTATAGATTATAAAATACTGATTATGATGGGCATTTGTGTCACTGGATATTAACTTACTTTGTGTTCTACCTAAATTTGTCCCATTACATGCTGAAACAGAGCTAGGAATAGCAATGGTTAAAGGAATACTGCACAAAATGGTCATTTATCAAGAGATTCAATTCACACACCTACTGTACATTTTCAGAATATACTTTAAGTCATTCTTTGAAAGTAGTATAATAAAGTGCACATCAGGAATGGGAATGAGTCCATTCTCACCATCTGTTCCTAATTTTCTTTTGAGCTGAAGACTGTATTATTAAACCACTATGTAAAATGTTAAAATGGCATTAGAAATCTGAGTTAAATCCAGAAGAGTTCAGAGAACTTGAGGTTCTTTGAAAAGATATCAATAGCTTCATTACAGTGATGGGTAAAATAAAGCCAGCCCCTTATTCTCAGGTAACCCTGAACTTCATTTTCTAAACGTCCCACAAGTTTAAAGTTCTTAAAATGTATTGTTAACCAAATTACATATATATTTTATTTCTATATAAATATGTACAGTTTTGTACCCTGTTTCCTTTACTCTAATTTAGTTCATAAGAATTTTAATGTATCTTTTATCCACAAAATTACAAAATTTTAAGAGCTCATACTAAGACAGAATTTTTGTGATTCTCTCAAGTCCTCACAATCTCAGATTGTTTTCTCCACAAATGGTTAATGATTTGACTTATTTTCTCCAGGGAATAGGGACTAGAATGTTTTTAATATTTTTGATGATATCCTTGGAAACCCTAAAACCTTCTAAAAATACTTTGTGAAAAAGTGGTCCTAGGCAAACACAGGTTTAGATTTCAATGGGATTTGAAAAGATGGAATATTCTGCTTGTCTTCAAAATATTCTCATCTTCAGTCCTACCAATGTACTATCAGTAGAAACTCCCCCATCAATCACTACCCTATTTTGGGCTTATAATATATATTAAAATGCAAAGGTACTCTGGGTTAAAGTCAACATTTTTTCAGCTTTTATACTGAGATGAGTATTATAGTAAGTGGGTTCACAGGAGCGTACATGCTTCAGCATGTGTGGGGCCAGCACTATCTTAGCCCCCAGTCAAGTAGGTCAAATGGACATTCAACTATGTGGAGGGATGCAGTGCTCATTTTCTTAAGAGGTAAAGGTGCAGTTAATTAGTTAATCATAAAATGTTCTTGGAAACATTTTACTATCTGATTGGGTGGCAATGGTCTGTCTAACCCTTCCTGGGAAGCTGGGGGGGTTACTCTATCCCCTCCTTTGTGGGTTTACAGCCCATTGGTTCCTAAAGAACAAGCATGTCTTAGCCCCTTTTGACTGGGGTTATGTGTCTGTCTTGTTTTAGCTCAATTCACTTCCCATGAACTGAAACCTAAATATTGTCCACTCATGATCTCTCTCAAATTTATGATGTGTTTCTTAGGATGACCTGAAGCTCTATCTCTGCTTTGCATTTGATGTTGTTTCTCTGCTAGCATATGCTTGTCAGAGAAGTACCATTATTTATTACATCCTTCTTCTCTCCAATCTTAAGTGTATGGCTTGGAACTAGCTTAATTATCTATGCCCTTTTTTAGAGTCATCTTCCATGGGCTGTGACTTCTATTTGATATCATCTTGCTTTCCTACTTACTCTGATTCCACTTCCACTTAGGCTCAATACCTCTTTTTACCCTCTCACCATATTATAGTCAATGTACGTTTGACTCCAAACTGGAATCAAACACTGAACTTATATACTTCTATACTCATGGATATGGGATCTTCCTTTTCCTTCCATTAAAATGGTTTTGTATTTTTCTCTTTTTTCCCCATTCATTTGCAATCTCTTATCTCAATACAGGAAACATCATCGTCTCTTCATCCCATCTCACACCCTCACACAATCCACCAGTTTTTCATTCTGCCTTAACATCAGTCCAGGATAGGGCCAATAATAAAAACTAAAATAATGGTAATAATTATTGCTAATATTATTGAGTTCTTACATGTGCAATACATTGTTTACAGTGTTTTACATTTACTATCATGTTTAATTTTCACAACAACTCTATGAAGTTGATAATACCATTATGCCTATAATGAGGAAACTGAAGCACAAATTCTTTGGCAAGATTAATGTTGATCTGGGCAAGAACAATGGAATAGAAGGAAAAATAACTCTAAAGTTGATCTTCCAGTAACCTCTTGCTACAGCTTCTGGTAAGCTGTTATCTTCTCATCTTTGCCTCCCTCTTCTCTTCAGCACTTTACCCTGAGATCCTCTTAGCCCTTGACTCCCAGCCATGGCAGAGAAGAAATGCTCACGTATTCTCAGAATTATTTTTCTCTCAAAGTCAATGGGATTTGTTTCTATCATTTGTGTACATGAGTCCATTAAAAAATATTATTTTTTTATTTTTCACACATGGTAAAAAGGAGAATGCCATTAGAATGAAGTTCTTAATTTTTTTGCCTTTATTAATAGCGATAGAATTATAATAAAATCTTCAAAATGTTATGTGTTTGGTTTGGGAATAGAATGAAGATAGAAGACAAGAAATTATTTTCTAACCCATCGTGAATCAGAAGGTAGAATACTTGACAGGGAAAGTTGTTACAGAAAGAGTATTTGCCAAGAAAACACCTGGAATGCTTAAAAAACAAGACAGGGAAAAAGACAGAGAGAGAGAAAGTACACCAACAAGAGGTGTGACCCCTATGTCAGTCTTTCAATGTCTGACCTGCTTGAACCAAATTATGAGAACTGGGACTGATGGCTCAGAGTCTGATTAGGGTATAAAGCTGTGTAGGGGAGACTTGTATTTCAAATTTCTTCATTTTCTTCTGCACACTTTGCCCAACAGAAAAAAAAATTACACCAGTTGGTTAGCTCCCATGGTACCACTACCAACTTAGTATAAATACATAATTATTTTCTAGACAGGGCTTCCTAACATTTATTGAGATCTTACTCTATATGCCCTTTACAAACATAACATTGTATAATCTACACAACCACCCTTCTGGGATAGGTATTTTTGTTTCCCTTTTAATATTGAAAAATTAGTTTAGAGAGTTTAAATAATTTGTCTAAGGTCACACTTAGGGCATGGCAGAGTATGTTCCCAGGTCTCCTTTTGTTCAAAAAGCCTATGCTCCCACAAGTACTCACCAGCAAATTGGTATTAACAGATCAACACCTAAGCAGACATATAGGAATAACATTTACCAGGTGTCAGGCAGGTGGGAGAGGGGATGAGGGGATGGGTATACACATACATAATGAGTATGATGTGCACCGTCTGGGGGATGGTCATGCTTGAAGCTCTGACTTGAGGGTGGAGGGGAGCAAGGGCAATAAACGTAACCTTAACACTTGTACCCCCATAATATGCTGAAATAAAAAAAAAGGCTATGCTCTTAATTCACTGGTAGCTTTTCGTTTATTTTTGTTATCACAGCATAGTTTAGAATTCTGGAAGTTTTGATAGCACATTTGCAGTGCTTAAAAGACTCAAAAGAACACTAAGCAGGATAGCAACAGTTACAATGCAATCACTACCACAGCATAACAATGTCTCACAATGTCTAGAAAAGAATCCACTGTTCCCTAGCACAGGCCACAGTTGGAGTTGGACTGTTTACTGCCCATCTAAACAAGCACTGTTATATACACACCAGGGAGAGTTCTCACACGTCACACTTAACCTGAGCTTATTCTCTGCTACTGCTTAACACTAAACTCTAATTAACTCTTCAAAAGAGCATCTTATACCCAGCTCTGAACCACACTGAAGGACTCTCTTTGCTCGATGTTCGCACAATAGACACTGTTTAACATTATGTATACTCTGTTTTATCAAAAATTAAATTGGATACATTGATCAAAATATACCAGTGCATTAAAGCCTTGAAGTACATTTTGTTCCAATGGCAGACACAGAGTAAACAAAATCAGAGGGGCAGGGAGCGGGTCATGGAAGACTTGAAAGAAGCAGTAACCTTGGATTTGGGCCATGAAGGTTGAATAGGATTTTACCAGATGAGGGGAAGGAGAAAAGACATTCCATAGAAAAGGAACAGTTTTGACGAAGGGACGGAGAAGACAATAAGCACGCACTGTTTGGAATTGCTGAGTTGAGTATATTGGGTGGAGATAAAGGTGAAGGTTAGAGAGTAGCAAGGGATGAGAATGAAAACATGGGCAACAGGTAGATCATAACTATGGTGACAGTATAATTTTTTAAACTGTAGCATTTTGAGAGTCAAAGGGGGTTCTATAAATAATTATACTGAAACAACAGACATAAACTGGCATTTTCTTGAAAAAAAATAAAATAAAAGCAGGATATAGGTTCACCATAGTCATAAAGGACCCTAAGTGACTGATTGAGATATTTAGTAATAGGCACTTTTTTTTTAGAAATATTACTGTGGCAATAGAGTGGAAAGAGGTGTCAGTAAAGAATTAGGAATGACAGAAATCTCTTAAAAGACAATTCAAAGAAACAGGTGAGTTCTAGGGACTCATCTCTCTCTCATCCCACATTTTTGAAGTCCCACACCCTTCATGGAGATTTCTTTGATCTCCTTGCTAGAGTTTTTGAAAGGGCCACTACTTAGAACCCTCTTGATCACTCAAGTTCTAAACCAGATGAAAAAACAGAAGGGAAATAAGCATATGGTAGCAAAAATATCATCTTTATTACTGATGAAGAATAGACTGAAGAATGTTATATATCGAAGAATGTGACTTAACTTGATATGAAGAAGCCTTTGGCAAATGTGCTTCTTAATATCAAATCCCAAACTATAGGCAGCTCTGGGCTGGATCAAGATCCCTCTACACCCTGGGACAGAGTCTTATCTTGGGAAAGCAGACGAACTCCAGATAGGCAGCTCATACCCAAAGGGAAGAAGGGAAATGTTGAACTCAAATTTTCTGATGGAAAAGGCATTCTTTCCCCCTGAGATGAGAGAGGCAAAAAGGTAACTGTTAGGAGTGGAGAAAAATAGTTACCTCTTAACATTCTTAACCTTGAAAAGTTCTTTCTGAACTCATTATTTACCATATGCTGTCAATTCAATTATTAGACATTGTGTTATATATGTTTATATTTTCCTTACATGCTTCTATAGTGATTTCCATCATATGTTTACACATTTGTTTATATGCTAATGTGTTATATTTCCCAAAATAGAGTAGAAGCTCTCTTATCCAATCTACTTAGCATAACTGCTGGATTAACAAGCATTCACAGTCCCTCTGCAAATGATACTAGCTTTTGCCCAAGGCTTTGTGAACATTTATTACTTGTAGTTCACTCTCTAGTGTGCTGTACACTTTTATTCCCACCAACGACTCATATACTTAACAAGAGTCAGTTGAATTTGTTCTCAAATCTGCTTATAATAATTGTAAATATAATTCCATACCACAAAGATAATGAAATATAGATGTGAAAATATATGGATCTATGTAAACTAAGTCAAAAGCCTTTGAATGACTCAATAACTAGTTACCAAAAATAATCTATATTTTTGTGTATAAGTATATAATATTGTAATAAATTAGAAAAGAAAAAACATTAGAAAGATTTTGCACTCATCAGTCTTTAGAAAGTGTTTTAAGTTTTCACTCTACTTCAAAAAAACAAAGGCTAGAATTTATAAATAAGACATTATGGTCCAATCAGTAGACCTATATATTTTTAAAAGTTCTGAGATCAAAAGTTTGGGGAATGAGTGGTCATTTATATATATTATATATATAGGTTATAATATATATTATATATATAATAATATATATTTTATATATAGGTTAAAATAAAATATTTGATCTCTGTATTATCATTATTTACAATCTGTAGCAGTAGTTGAGTAATGGACTAGATTTGAAAAACAGGAAGAAATTTTAGAAATTGTGTCACTTAATTGCAGTCATAACAGATGAGCAAACTGAGACTCACAGAAGAATTCAAATATGCATAGAAACATTATTAAAAATAGAACTATTCTTCGATCTCTTTTTCTCCCTTTATCTAACATTATCCTGATTTTTCTCCCTATTCTGAACTCCCATAACGTTTATATAGACCATATGCCCATTTTCTCTATGATGACTATTCCTCAACTTTTCTGGTTCAATTATCACCAAGGATTATTTAAAAAAAATAATTTGCTGACAAAACAAATGTTCACTTCTGGAAGAAAGAAATTTTTCCCAAATAAAAAATCACAAAGATCTAATATGGGCCTTAAATGTATATACATGTTGACCTGGGATATTTTATATTTACTTGAAATATTTATATAGGACAATAAGTAATGCACTATATGTATCATTTTGGAGAGGAGAACCTATGAAGAGAACTAATGATATATGGTCAAGAGATTTGTAGGAGTCCAGACTTAGATCTGTTCTCCTTTAAATTATTCACAGATAAGAATAACTGTGGAGGAAAGACGCAGCGCTTCTTCCCAGATGGTTAGAAAATCTTCTTACTTTAAATATGGAGACCTACATATACCTGAGCATTGTTATAATATGAAGAAAATGCTGTTATATTAAAAAGCACTTCATGAAGATTTTTTTTCTTAAAATTGTTCTATGATAACTCATTTAAAGGAGAAATAGAAAACTATTTAAGACTGTGTGATCATACCTAGAAGAATAAAATAAAAGTGCAAATTTTTTATATATGGGGTGTACGTGTGTGTATATGTGCATGTATATGTAAACCATGTGAAAACATACACATAAGAAACAAGTATTAAAATTGAAATAAGCCAGAGTTCCAAATAATTGTGTTTGAGTGGATTTCTTCCACTCATATGGAAATGGATTTCAGTGATTTTTTTTTCCTTCCTCTATTTTCTACATTTTTTGGGTATTGGATTATATTACATTTATATTTTAAAAATTATGTAAACATTTTTCATTATCCTGGGCAGAAAAAATGCCAGCTTAGGTACTATTTCCTCACATAAGAACAGAGTGCTCTGGCAAACTTTATAGCTTGAGCCTGTCAGAATAACTTTTGACATTAAGGACTAAGATTAACCAGTGTTTCTGCTTGTGACCTATTATGTTCCTCTGCTTATTATAAATGTTGTACTATGTTCCCAGTTTGTGGAACATTCCTAAATGGTGTTTCTGCTCTGGTTCTGTCACAACCAACCCTGTGGCCACATAACCTCATAGAGTTTCAGTTGTTCATTTATAGAATTATGGAAGTAGACTAGATTATATAAAACTCATTCCAATATCAACATTATATGTCATTATATTCTTAGACAAGGATTACTATGGATTTTCAAAGACTATCAGTATGTTTCTCCAGAATATTCCTCATAGATTATTGTTAATCTTCAGTTTGAACATCTCCAGTGAGAGGAAAATTGGAGTTTACTCATAATATTTGTTGGGTGCTTAAATTCTCATAACATTAAAATGGAAAACTTTGTAAGTTTAAAAATGTTTCTCCTTTCCTTGAGCTTCTGAAATACGATCACACATATTTTACATTGTGATATTCATTTCTGTCCCCTAGAGCTATGAAAATTAGTTGAGTTTCCCCAACTCATAAAAACTTTAAAATATTCAAAAACTGTTATGGTATATTTTCTTCTTTGCAACTCTTCTCTTATCTGAGATATGGTTTTTTGGACTCTACCTCAATCCAGACACTCTGTTTGATGTACTTACTTGCTAGGTGTTCATGGTCTACTTTAAACTATATTATGTAGAATGGAATAAAATTCCAGAAATATTTACTCCATTGTGCAGTGAAGCTGGTACAGTGAATAGGTACCACCTGGGGTCTGTCCAGCTTCTAAGACCATGGCTCTATTTCTAGTCTTGTACAGGGCTAAAGATGATTGCTACAAGGCATAAGGCCTCAATCAGATCTTCTTTTCTGGGAATTTGAAACCTTACAGGATACTAGGAGTCACTGGACCTGATTCACTTCAATAGCAAACACCTAAAGAAAGGTTCTCAAGTTTCTGTTATTGAGTCTTGAAAGCTTCTTGGTTTTATACTTTCCTCCATAACTCCTTTTAATTCTAGAATCTATTCTTACATCCCTTTTTTAAATTCTTCTATCCTCTTTTTTTTTTTTTTTGACTGAAGATTAAACCTTAAGGTATGTGCCATACAGACAAAAAGAAAACGTCAGAAAAGTGATAGGGCAAAAATCTAAGTAGTATAGAATGAAAGGAAGTTGAGGATAAAATTTTAAGTAGAAAAAATAGTTAACAGTGTTGATAGTGTCAAAGAGAATGCGAAAAACTAGGGAAGGTTTCCTGAGTGTGGCAATTACATCATGCTGAATTTTGAAAATGAAGTTTCAAAGAACAAAAGCTACATTGTAAATTGTAAGGTGTGAGGTAAGTTGAGAGGAAATAGAAGCATTTTTGGGATGTCAGATGTAAAATAAATACAATTTTAGCTTGATGCGTTAACAAGTCAAGATAGAGCTTCTCTACTCACTAAGTTGCAGTTATATGGTCATGTTTGAGGAAATTGAAGTAGGGAAAAGTAATGAAGTATTCAATAAATAAAATTTTTTTAATAACTAGGAGATCATGGAATTAATAACTTGACAATAAACTTTTATTGAAAAGAATAAGTGAATGAGAAGTAAGGGAAGATAGAAGTTATCAGTTATTTTGAGTTGATGAAGTAGGTAGACATGGCAGCTACTACCAAGGGCATATTAGCACCTTCCTGGGAACTCAGAGTGTTACATATTAATAATTTGGGTGGCCAAGTACAAAACAAAATGAGGGGCCCATGGTTCAAAAATAAAGAATTCCAAGGTAGCAACAACAGAGTTTTAAATCAAATATGAGGCCCTTTTGTGTGTAAGGTCCTCTATAATTGAACAGGGCGCACATCCAAGAAACCCTGGTAGGATATTATGGTTCTAACAACCATGTTGATTATAAATATACCAGATTATAATCAGGGAAACATTGTTCACTAAATAAGGCTAAGAACTGAAGAATGATTACATATCTCTTATTCCCAAATGTATGTTTTGTTTGTATGCATTTATAATAGTGATTTTATCTTGACATCCTTCTCTTGATAAAATATATTAGGGTAACAAATCATGCCTTAAAATTTTTATTTATGAATCTGGGTAGCTCAAGACAGTGTCAGTTGACTAAGTCTACATCTACCAATATTTTCTTCAAAAATGGAACAAAATTAAACAAAACTATACAAAACAATGCATTTAGTATACCATAAAGACAGAAGATGCTAAAGATTTAAAAGAAATGTAAGAAAAAAATGACAAAATATCTAATCCTAGCAAGTGACTGCTCATGCAATTGTCCTGCTACAAATCTTTATGTGATTAAGGGTGAGTGGAGAAAAATTGTAAGGAAGAGAGAAGGGAACTAGTAGCAGGCCTGAGGCTGAGATAAAACTATCACTAGAAAAAGCAATTTCACTCTTAGTGTGAAAATATTATAAAAAAAATTTTGACATATAAAAGTTGTAGACTACAGAAATATGACTTAAAATTAGGCATAATTTAGGTATTAGATTTCAAAAGAGTTAGCTTCTGGGGGCATTACAAGGTATAAAGGAAGAAAGAAGAAGGTTTTGGAAATTCTCTGTAAAGGAAGAAAAGAAACAAAAGAAAACAATCCAAGGCCGTACAAAACATGGAAACACCAAAATATCAGAGACATGAGACTCAGCCCCCTACCTACCAAAAAGCAAAACCCATTAAATAACCTAGACTTTGATACACTGAGAGAGGAGATTTTCACTGTAGTCAGAATCTTATTATGGACCGTATGCCACAGAATTGAAACATAAACATTCAATAAATCTATAAAGAGATATTATAAAAAATCATAGACTGATATTTAAAACACTGAAACTGATGAAAGTCACTTATTTACTTCCCCCCTTTATAAAAAAAATCACAGAGTAGAAGACAATATTTAAAAATAAAATATACAAAAACCAACATTAGGATTATGAAAAACCGCCTTGAATCATAAATTTAAAAACTAAGACCAGAAATGGACAAAGAACAGGGTGAAATTAAAAAATAGAGTTGGTTGGATTCAGGAAAGAAATAGAAAATAAATAGATTGATCTTAAACATAAAGACCAAAATACAAAATGACAAATAAAATGAACACTTAACAAGGAAACTGAAGAAAGGCAAGGAAACAATCAAGAAAATAAAAATAGGATAAGGATAGAAGTAAAAAGAGTGGGATGGAATAACATTTATATAATCAGAGTCCCTGAAAGGGTCAATAATGAAAAATTAACAATATGCTAAACTATAATATATAAAAACTTTCCAGATAAACTAATAACTTAGTGTACATATTAAAGAGACCCGCTCCCATCAAGTGCCTGGAAAAATTAACACAGAATGTCCAACATCAAGACACATCCTAGTAAAACAATCAGACTTCAAAGACAGAGAAAATATCCACAAGTTTTCCAGGCAAAAAGATCATATAAGGATCCAAATAATTTGAACAATATCAGACTTTTTAAAAGCAACATAAAAAACAATTGAGCAGATTTTCAAAAAACTCAAAAAAAAAAAATGTGATCCAAGGATCATATCCAGACAAATTGTCCTTCAAGTATCAAGGCTATATAAAAACATCTTTGAACTTATAAAACACTTAGGGATTTTATGGCTACGATTCCTTTTTGAGGAATCTACTGAAAGATGATCTTCATTCAACTGACATATCACTGAGAATGCTTTGCCAAAAAGACTGATGGTAAGCATCTCAAAATATATGATTCTCGATTTAAAGCAAAGGTGAGGATGATGGTGGAGTAACAGTAATGCACATTGTTGTGTGTTGTGTGAATCTCAACATAATGCCTTTAAAAATGGAACAAAGAAGGAAAAAAGAAATTAGAATAAGCACATTGATTTTTGTGTAAGCAGTAATTAGAAATTAAAAACTGAAAAATCAAAAGTAAGAGGTTAAAAAGTTGTAACTAAAAAGACAATAACTAGAATAAACATACAAATCTTACTATATATCAATATATTTTTTTAAAAGTAAACATATACATTTTTATGAAACCATTGCAAATAAAATAAAATTTACATCTGTTATCCATCGCGAATTGATTTGTGTGAGTGGTGAGAAGTGCGGATCCTGTTTCAGTCTTCTGCATGTGGCTATCCAATTTTCCCAGCACTATTTATTGAATAGGTATTCTTTTCCCCAGTGTATGTTTTTGTCTGCTTTGTCAAAAATCAGGTGAAACCATAAGAATTCTAGAATAAAATGATGGAAAAACACTTACAGACATTGGCATAAGCAAGAATTTATGAAGAAAACCCCCCCAAAAAATCACAGCAACAACAAAAATAACTAAATGGGACTTGATCAAATTAAAAAGCTTCTGCACAGCCAAGGTAACAATCATTAGAGTGAATAGACAACTCACAGAATGGGAGAAAATATTGGCATGCCATATATCTGGTAAAAGGCTGATAACTAGAATCTATTAAAAGAAAACCTCAAGCAAATCAGCAAGAAAAAATAAAACAAGTCCATTAAAAAGTGGGCAAAAGACATGAACAGAAACTTTTCAAAAGAAAATTAACTAATTGCCAAGAAACATATGAAAAAATGCTCATCATCTCTAATCATCAGGGAAATGCAAATCAAAACCACAATAAGATAATACTCCAGTGAAAATGGCTTGTATGGAAAAGTCCCAGAACAACAAATGTTGGCATGAATGCAGAGAGATAGGAACACTCATGAACTGCTGGTGGAACTGCAAACCAGCACAACCTCTATGGAAGGTAGTGTGGAGATATTTCAAAGAACAAAAAGTAGACCTACCATTTGATCTAGCAATCCCACTACTGGTTATTTGCCCAAAGGAAAAAAAAGACATTCTATAAAAAAGACACCTGCACTTGAATATTCATAGCAGCACAACTCACAATTGCAAAGATGTAAAAAGAACCCAAGAGCCCGTCAATACATGAGTGGATTAATAAATTGTGGTATGTGTATATACCATGGAGTACTATTCAGCCATAAAAAATGGTGAACTATGTCTTGTATTATTCTGGACAGAGCTGGAGCCCATTTTTCTAAGTGAAGTATCACAAGAATGGAAAAAGAAAACACCTCATGTACTCACCATTAAACTGGAACTAATCAATCAACACTTATGTGCACACATGAAAATAACATTCATTGGAAATCAAGTAGGTGGGAGGGTGGAGGAGGGGCTGGGTGAATTAAAACATAATGGGTACAATGCACACTATCTGGGGGATTGGCACACTTATAACTTTGAATCAAATAGTACAAAACCAATTTATGTAACCAAAATGTTTGTACCCCCATAATATTATGAAATTTAAAAAAAACAACTAAAGAAAAATAAAATAAAATAAAATTTATATAATTATTAAATATAGAGTTGAAATAAATCATCTTAGTCATATTAATAAATGTGAATATACTATGGGAGAATCAGTTATTTGTCTCTTCCAGCTTCTGGTGCCTATAAGCATTCATGATTTGTGGTCCCATCACTCCAATCTCTTTCCCTGTAATTGCATTGACTTCTTTACTTTCTCTTCTTTCTGTGTCAAATCTCCCTCTGTACTGACAAGGAAGCTTGTCTTTTAATTTAAGGATACTTGTCTTGGAATTTATGGTCACTTCAATAACTTATGATGATCTCCTCATCTCAAGATCCTTAACTTTATTATACATGCAAAGACTCTTTTCTCAAACAAGGCACTGTTCACAGATTCTGGAGATCATCGGGACATGGAGATATATTCTTAGAGACAACCATTCAACCCACTGCCTCCAGCCATCTAACTTCTAGGAAATCACCCTAAAGATAAACCTCCAACAATATGAAAGTACACGTTGATATTATTATTCATTATTGCATTGTTTACTGTAAAATAACAGAAATGACCTAATGCTCATACATGGAGGATGATTGAATAAACTGTGATATACCTACATACCAGAACATTGTGCAACTATAAAAAAATAAGAAGGGTCTCTATGTGAACTAACATGGAGCAATTTCCAGGATGCATTGTTACGTAAAATAAACAAAAATGAAAAAAATCTATAGTTTTCTATATTTTATTGAAGAAAGAAAGGGCATAAGAAAATATATGTGTATCTTCTAATTTTTGTAAATAGAAATTCAGGAAGGATAAAGCAATAATTAATGATATTAGCTACTTATAGGGTCGGAATGAGTGGAAAGAATGGGAGGATGGAAAATAAAGATGACATGAGTAGGGAGTAACACTTTTCTGACTATATCTGTTCATATAGCAAGCCCTGGCTTTTAAAACCATGCTACAGTTTAACGTATCCCCAAAATGTTAACATACTCCCATATTATTTCTTTTAACCAAATAATTAAATAATTAAAAGAAACCAGTATTTAGCCAGGGGAATATAAAATATCATACAAAGAATTCATAAATGAGCTTAACAGTATTACAAATAAATAACATAACCACCCTGGAATCAGCCATTTCTCCAAGAAGTCCTAGTTCCATTTTTGGACACTAGCATTAAGAAATGAAGATTAAGGCACTGGATATGCTCATTGCTACTTGGCTTTCATTGCTTCCAGGCCCTTTCAATAGACAGAGTTACATGTGTATTTTCACACTAGTATACTAACATCTATATTTTATTTCTATATAGGGTGTATACATATGTTTTTTTTTTCGTTCTTTCTTTCCTTCTGGGGTTAATATTAATTATCTATGGATCCCATAGTTCTTATAATGTGATTGCTTTATACTTAAAATATCGTTTTTTAAATGTAGTTTTTCTTAAAAACCCAGGATCTGGAGCCAATTTGCTTAATATAAAATTCCAACTCCAAACTCCAATACCTATGTGACCTTGAATGACTTGACTTAACCTGTCTGTGCTACAGTCCTTCACATGTAAAATGAAATAATGGTATAACTTATCTATTAGGATTATTGCAGATTATAATGACTGATTGGAAGTAAGTCACTTAGAATAGGCACTGGCACATAGTACAGGGTAAGTGTGAGCTAATATTATTTCTATTGTAAACATTGACATCTTGATCAAAGGTGATCTCTAAATGATAGCAGTAACTCCATCCCTACATTGATATTCATTTTCTGAAAATTTTGACTATTTTTATACATTTGAATGAGAATTAACTACATTTATATTCATTCTAAAAGCTATTTGGCATGGTTTAACACATCTAACCCTTAAAAAGGAAATGCCTTATCTTAATACTTATTTAGAACTTATGGTGGGGAAAGAGTTTTTCCGTAAATTATCTGATTTTAGTTTAAACTTCACGATTTGTTCCCCACTAAATAATAGAGTCCCTAGCCTATAGGAGTGCTAATTACCTGAAAGAGTTCTGTACATTCAAACTCTAAGTTACAGTTAATTAACTTAATTAATTTTTCATCATAATTTGATCTCTTAAGCCCCATTTCGTTTGCAATTTCTTATAATGTTCTGAGCTAACCAATGAAGCACTCAAAAAATAGCATAATATTCCAGCTGTGAATTATATCCTTGTACAAGAAGAGACAACAAAATAAAATTATTACTAATAGATAATAAGTTACATGAAATGTGAAAAAATAATGGGGGAGAAAGGAGCTGGCTGATGTTGGAGATAAGTAAAGAGAAGGAGGTAGCCCAGGAAAGAACGAATGAAGACACAGAAGGATAGAAGACAGCCTCAAGGCAGCAGAAGGCAAACATCTGCATAAAACTCAGCACTCTTCATTTCTCCCTATCTTCTGAAAAGCAGTAAGGGAATTTCTCATCTTTTTCTATCTCCGAAGGAGGAGTGTCACTGAAGAGAAAATGAAATCCCAAGCTTATCTTCCATGTGCGTATGGAGTGATAATGTACATACACTGCATGGTTTGAGAACAGCATAGGAAAATTTCAACATAAGAATTGGTCTAGGATTATTGAAGTTCTTGAAATTCTCTGAATAAACAAGCCAAAAACATCTCTGAAGTGACATTTTCACAACTCTAGGGCTTCCAAAATAGAAAGATAGACTAATACTGTAGATAGATACAATTTCAACTAATTATAAATTACTAGTGCATAGTACATAAACCAACATGAGAGTTGGCAAACAATGAAAAGGATGACCAAAGTAGAAATGATATTAGAAATAAGAGTACTGAAAATGATTTAAGAGATAAAAGAAGCAATAAATCCATAAAAAATAATAGCAAAATGAAGGGCCCTAAATTTAGAGTGAAAAAATCTTGAGATCGATTGAGTTACCAAGAAGTAGTCGAATAACTGGTGTTTAATTTCTCTGAACATTAATTTTATCATGGAGCTATTGGCATATCTATCTCATGGTATTGGTAGACAGATTAAATGAGAAAATGTATGTGAAGTTCCTAGAAAATTAGAACTGCTCAATACATATCAGTGTTGGTCCTACTTTCCATTTATGAAAGATTAAGTTAGGAGTTGAAGCTTGGTCAGAGACATTATCTCCTCTTTTTTATTTGCAATTCTACATACAAAGATATATTTATGAACATTAAATTTTGAACAATGAATTACCTAATTAGTACCACAGTAAAAATTCAGTATGGAATGCAGTGCCTATCAAGATATACATTTCACTAGTTATAGTCACATACAACTTTTCCGTATGTGGTATCTACTTTAGTGAGGTGTAAAATATGGTCCCGAAGCTTCCCTCAGGCATGGTCTTCTGTAAGAGGAGAAGGCACAAGCATTCCACAATTTATTTTTTCTAGGTAGCCTAGAATTATTTTTGTCAAATTTGAAATATATTTTGGGGGTTATTGATTAGAATTTCATTATATTTATAGATAATTTTGTGAAAAATAGATACATTTATAGCATCCCATCTTTTTATCCAGAAATCTGGCATGTTGTTTTCCTTTTATTTACCTTTTAAAATATTTTTTCTTCCATAATAAAGGTATTTTTTAATTTTTTATTTTTATTTTAGCATATTAGGGGGGGTACAAATGTTTAGGTTACATAAATTGCCTTTGCCCCACCCGAGTCAGAGCTTCAAGCATGTCCATCCCCCAGATGGTGCGCACCACACTCATTCAGTATGTATATACCCATCTCATCCTCCCCTGTTCCATCTGCCCAACACCCAATGAATATGATTACTATATGTGGACTTAAGTATTGATCAGTTAATACCCATTTGATGGTGAGTATACGTGGTGATTGTTTTTCCATTCTTGTGATACTTCACTTAGTAGAACATAATAAAGTTTTATAGTATTCTTTATAAACATTTCTTAAACAGTAGTCTCTTGGTATCAGTGGGTGATTGGTTCTGGGACTTCTGTGGATACCAAAATCAACTGACAATCAAGTCCTTTATATAAATGGTGTAGTATTTGCATATAACCTATGCACATCCCCCCATATACTTTAAATAATCTCTAGATTACTTATAATGCCTAATACAATATAAATTATATGTGAATAGTTACGATGTATTGTTTAGGGAATAATGACAAGAAATAAAAGTCTGAATATGTAAGGTAAAATGCAATTTTTCTTTTTTTTGGAATATTTTCTATTTGTGGTTGGTTGAATCTGTGGATGTGGAACCTACAGATATGGAGAGCCTATTGTACAATTAATTCCTATGTATTTAGATCTTGGTTGCTATAGTGATTGGCATCTTAGACAGCATAAGGTATCCAAGAAAACTTTTGATTTCCTTACATCTATACTTTACAGCCAACATACAGAATTCTCTTATTTTAACTTGAAATTTTTTTTGTATTTTTAAGGTAGGTAATGGCATGTTCTAGAAATTTTACTTTATAAATAATTTCTACTATTATGCATTAAATTGACAAGAACTTTCACAATAATGTGGCATGGGAAGTGGAGATCATAGGCCTCCTTATCCTTTACATGCTGAAAAATGTCATTCTATGTTTAATTTTCTAAGGATGATACTTTCTTTGGTGTCTTTTTGTCATTTTTCCAGGTGATAATTTGTTTTTTTTTCTTTAATGTATTGACGTGAAATATTTTTATTTGATTATTTTTTTATTTCAGAATATTATGGGGGTACAAATGCTTCGGTTACATATATTGCCTTTGCACTGCCTAAGTCAGAATTACAAGTGTGCCCAACCCCCATATATTGCGCATCGTATCCATTAGGTGTGAATTTACCCATCTCCTCCTTCCCTCTTCCACTTGCCTGATTCTCTATGAATGTTACTTCCATATATGCACATAAGGGTTGATCAATTAGTACCAATTTAATAGTGAGTACATATAGTGCTTGTTTTTCCACTCTTATGATACTTCATTTAGAAAAATGGGCTCTAGCTCCATCCAGGATAATACAATAGATAGTTCATCATTTTTTTAATGGCTGAATAGTACTCCATGCTGTACATATACCATATTTTATTAATCCACTCATGTATTGATGGACACCTGGATTGTTTTCACATCTTTGCAATTGTAAATTGTGCTTCTATGAACATCCAAGTGCAGATGTCTTTTTTATATCTGTGGAAATTACCGTGGAGATACCTCAAAGAACTCAAAGCAGAACTACCATTTGATCCAGCAATTCCACTACTGGGTATTTACTCAAAGGAAAAAAAGACATTCTGAAGTGAAATATTTTATTAATTACATTACTATCTTGAAACCACTCTTTTCTTCCTGTATATACCTTAACTATATCATTCTTTTAATAAACTTTTGAAAAGCATGTTGTTGTATTTTGGATAACATCAAAAGGGTGATTATAGCATAGTTTATCTGCATGTATTGTGTGTTACTTTGGTAGGTCTGAGTTTTAAAGCTAAACTTAGTATTCTGGGAATAATGTGTTTCTTGACAGTTTGATGTAATACAAGTATAAAATTGTATTGCAAGCTCTGTGAGGGCAAGAGCATTTTCTGTGATGAGTACAACTCAGAGGTTTACAGAGATATGCATGTAATAGATTAAATCACAACATAAACATGACACATTTTATTATCAATTTTACTAAAATATTTTTTCCTGCTGAGGAATCAATACCTTTATATTTGAACAAATGTGGATATTTATTGAAGTAAAAAAGTAAATTGTCTTCTGCTGTTAATGGTCCTTAGTGGGAAATTTTAAGATGTTGTGGTTGATTTGATTTGTTAAGCTATTTTACTGCAGTTGTCCTTCACTCAATTTTTTTTTGATTTGATCCTGCAACATATGCAGATCAATTTACTTCTTTTAAAAAACTATTCTTTAGTAATAATTTCAGTAATAACTTATAAAGGGTAAGTTCCTTCTTTCTCTCTAATGATGCCTTTTTCTCTTTTTTATTTTATTTTATTTTTTTTATTTCAGCATATTATGGGGGTACAAATGTTAAGGTTATGTATATTGCCCATGCCTCCCCTCTCCCCTCGAGTCAGAGCTTCAAGCGTGACCATCCCCCAAACATTGCACATTTCACTCATTATGTTTGTATATACCTTTCTCCTCCTCCTCCCTCTCACCTGCCCGACACCCGATAAATGTTATTCATGTATGTCCACTTAGGTGTTGATCCGTTAATACCAATTTGCTGGTGAGTACATGAG